>CM032468.1:12308788-13508788 GCA_019059595.1 Marasmia exigua
CTCTTGGTATCCCTAATTGTAATGTTGGCATGTTAATTTATTGTTAATTAATTGTATTATCTTTATCGTATGATTCTGTATTTATTCGGGGATATTACTTTGACATTTTACTTACTTTATTCTATCGACATTGATTGCATTACTTTGACATTGTTATCTAATTATATTATCTTGTTTTGACATTTTTATCATTTTGTAATATTTTGTATTATTCTATTATCTGACATGGTTGTATAGTTAGTCGTAGTTGTATATGTAATTTTTATTTTTATTGTTTGGTTTTAATATCTAATCTAAATACATAAAGGGGTTAGGTTAGGTTAGCGAATATCTTAACATTAAGTTAAATACTTTGGACATTGTTATCGAATTATATTATCTTGTGACATTTTATCATTTTGTATTAATTGTATTATTGTATTATCTGACATGGTTGAATAGTTTAGTCGTAGTTGTATATTTAATTTTTATTTTTATTGTTTGGTTTTAATATCTAATCTAAATACATAAAGGGGTTAGGTTAGGTTAGCGAACATCTTAACATTAAGTTAACTACTTTGGACATTGTTATCGAATTATATTATCTTGTGACATTTTATCATTTTGTATTAATTGTATTATTGTATTATCTGACATGGTTGAATAGTTTAGTCTAGTTTGGTATAGTTCATTTTTATTGTTTGGGTCATAGTTGAGTTAAGGTAAAATTTAAGTTCTAAGGCACATGACGCAAAAAAAAAAAAAAAAAAAAAAAAAAAAAAAAAAAAAAAAAAAAAAAAAAAAAAAAAAAAAAAACACAGATCTAAAGTATAACACCAAGCGTTGATATAAAAGGACCAAACTCCACACTAAAACATAGTGGAGTTAGATTTAAGTTAAAAAAAAAAAAAAAAAAAAAAAAAAAAAAAAAAAAAAAAAAAAACCTAACCTAACCTAACCTAACCTAACCTAACCTAAACCTAAACCTAACCTAACCTAACCTAACCTAACCTAACCTAAACCTAACCTAACCTAACCTAAACCTAACCTAACCTAACCTAACCTAACCTAACCTAACCTAACCTAACCTAACCTAACCTAACCTAACCTAACCTAACCTAACCTAACCTAACCTAACTAACCTAACCTAACCTAACCTAACCTAACCTAACCTAACCTAACCTACCTAACCTAACCTAACCTAACCTAACCTAACCTAACCTAACCTAACCTAACCTAACCTAACCTAACCTAACCTAACCTAACCTAACCTAACCTAACCTAACCTAACCTAACCTAACCTAACCTAACCTAACCTAACCTAACCTAACCTAACCTACCTAACCTAACCTAACCTAACCTAACCTAACCTAACCTAACCTAACCTACCAACCTAACCTAACCTAAACCTAACCTAACCTAACCTAACCTAACCTACCTAACCTAACCTAACCTAACCTAACCTACCTAACCTAACCTAACCAGGGCGTACGACGTGGACGTATCTATGAGCACTTGGGGCACCCCCCAACCTAACCTAACCTAACCTAACCTAACCTAACCTAACCAACCGATTTTTCAATCATTTAGAAGAGACCTACGGTTACCCCCTTCGCACCCTAGACGCCCTAAATTTATCCCTAGCGACCCCCGAAAGGTCCAGGGACCTATTTTTGGCAAATTTTTGAAAATTTCATCTCCATACTAAATTTGTTCTGCGCCTGATATTCGTATCAGGCAATATCATCGTCAAATTCACCAAATCTCTCGCACTTGACCATTTTCTTCAAAATTCTCCTAAAAATCAGTCTTTCGTCCTTTTTCAAAATTTCTTTTTGTGTCGTATTTACCTCTATTAGTTCTTCCCCCCATACTTGTTTCATCCCCCTACCCCTTAAATTGGGGAAGTTATTAGGCTCCAAAAATTCACCCGAAAAATTTGTATGGGGAAAAAACTGAGCTTAGGTGGACTTTTTGCCTAAGTCTAAGTAAATTGGAAAAAATCATAAAAAATTCATTATTCAATATTTTGGAAAAATAAAAATTACAGTGTATACCTTTAACAACCCCCCACCTTTTGACGACAAAACTACCCCTAAAATTCACCCCCTTCACCCCCTAAAAAATTAAAAACCCAAAATTTTCAAGTTTTTCCCCTAAATTTGCCCAAAAATTTTTGTTGTTTTCGGAATTCTCAAAAACTACCCCTAAAATTTTCAACCCCTTTCAACCCCTAAAATTCAAAAAATCAAAATTTCCCAAAAATCGCCCAAAAACTCTTGCAAAACATTTTCGTTGGAAAATTTTTTTGAATCAACCCCTAATTTTCATCCCCCACCCCTAAAATTCGAAAAAATTTAAATTTTCCAAAATTGTTCCACACTTCACCCCGAGCTTTCTGAACTCAAAAATTTTGAACTTTCCCCTAAAACCAACAACCCCAAGTTGACTTACCACCGCACAGGGGTTTAGCCTTGTCGTTCTTTTCCTCCTGGGCGGTGCAAACTCATTCTGTGGTTCCTTAAATTTCTGTGTGACCCCTATATTGCTCCCAATACACCATGTCGAAACGTCGATCTGGTGGAGGATCTGGGACTACCTCCCGACAACCCCCTTCCCAACCTATCCCCCAACCTACCACCAAAAAAGACCCCCCAAAAATTAAAGTTTCCCCCCCAAAACCTACAGCTAGCTCCTCAAAAGCATCTACTTCAACCTCCCTTTCCCAAACCCTCAAAATCCTAAAAATCCCTTCTGTTACCCTCCCAGACCCAATTTACTCGCAACGAGGTGTTCTTCCCGAGGTGTCCCCAACAATATCTCAAAACGAACCGCTGAGAAGGGGATTAGATATACACCATCGTGCCCGGATTGCGCTTCTCGCCGAAATGGAAATCATCGATGAGATGATCCACGCCGGCAAATCCCTGACTCGCGAAGGGAAGAATGAAATTAAAGAGGCCCTTACATCCATGCGAAAGATGGTAATAGACGCCGAGAACGAGGCTAAGGGCTTGATGGAGAAGTGGGGAGACTGATTCAGTCGGCATACCCCCCTCAATAGCAACCCTACAGCCCGCGCCCCCAACACCCGAGATGGTCCAGGAAATGGTGAGCCAAGCGGTTAAGTCCGAGATGCTACCAATCCTGGCCGCCATCAAGGAACTCGGTCGTCATCCTCGGTCGCCGGACCACCTGGAGGAGACCATAAGGGCTGCAGTTCAGTCAGAGCTGCAGCCCCTCCGGAAGGAAGTTGGCGAATTAAGCCAAATGGTCCTCGAGGAGCTTAAGGCGACCCGGGACGACTTCGTGTCGGCAACCCTTGAGACTGGACTGAGATCGGAGGTACCACAGTCGGCCGAAAAGTACTATGGGCCTCTTCCAGAGCATCTTCAAGGTGAAGGACTCGCGCCGATCGACATTGCGCGCAAAATGAGTGGTAGGATGATTGTGTCGCCGAGGCTGCCCCCTGTTATCCCCCCTAAAATCGCCCGACCGACCTTATATATCACGGTTACCCCAAAGGAACCCATTACCGACCCGAACGTTGCCATAACTCGGTGGAAGAGGTCTGTCTCCTTCAGGAACTCCGGTTTTGCTCCGGAGCGGGTTATACCCCTGGAAAATAACCGCTTTAAAGTTGAATTCGCAACCACCGAAATGCTCAACAAAACGGCTAAATGCACCAACAAAGTACCCGAACTGACTGCAACTCCGGCCAGGTATAAACTCCCATTGCTCATTTTAAAGGGCATCCCGAAGGAGATCCCTGAGGGAGATCTCATTGGAGCCCTGGAAGGCCAAAATCCGATCACCGGATTGCGCCTCTGTTACCTCACCGCAAACAGAAAGGACAGCCTTTACAACGCGGTCATAGAGGTGCAGCCGAAGGTCAGGAGGCATGTCATTGCACAGGGCTGGCGTCTGAATCTGGGTTATGGAAAAGTCCATGCCTCAGACCAGACCCGCTTCGTGCAGTGCTATATCTGCCTGAAGTTTGGGCACACCTCCAACAAATGTCCCAAACCCAACTTACCCAAATGTAGCTTTTGTGCAAACGACCACCTCTATCGCAACTGTCCCAAAAAAGATGACCCAGAACAAAAAGAGTTGTACTGTCGAAACTGCGAGTGGAATGAGCTACAGGAGGTGTATCACTCGGCAACAGACCGCGAGAGATGTCCATCACTCCGAGAGGAAATGAAAAGAGCTGATGCCAACACCCTTTATGATGACCCCCCAGAACTCCCTGAACCCCTCTTGACCTTAATCAAAACCCCCTCAACCCTATCCCTCACATAAATACTTCCCCTTCTAAATGAACCAAACTCCTGATACCTTAAAACCTCCAGCAACTCGAAAACCCCAATAAACCCCCCAAAAACTATCCCCACTTCTTCTACCCCTCTGTATCCTACCCCTCCTTCGTCCTAGTCCCCCTTTCAAAATTCCAAAAAACTCCTTCCTCTTTGGCAAAATAGTATGAAAGAAATCAGCAAATACAGTCCTGGGTTACCATGCCCGGGGGACTAGCGGACTTCTCCTCGCGAGAAGTCATAAAAAAAAAAAAAAAAAAAAAAAAAACCTAACCTAACCTAACCTAACCTAACCTAACCTAACCTAACCTAACCTAACCTAACCTAACCTAACCTAACCTAACCTAACCTAACCTAACCTAACCTAACCTAACCTAACCTAACCTAACCTAACCTAACCTAACCTAACCTAACCTAACCTAACCTAACCTAACCTAACCTAACCTAACCTAACCTAACCTAACCTAACCTAACCTAACCTAACCTAACCTAACCTAACCTAACCTAACCTAACCTAACCTAACCTAACCTAACCTAACCTAACCTAACCTAACCTAACCTAACCTAACCTAACCTAACCTAACCTAACCTAACCTAACCTAACCTAACCTAACCTAACCTAACCTAACCTAACCTAACCTAACCTAACCTAACCTAACCTAACCTAACCTAACCTAACCTAACCTAACCTAACCTAACCTAACCTAACCTAACCTAACCTAACCTAACCTAACCTAACCTAACCTAACCTAACCTAACCTAACCTAACCTAACCTAACCTAACCTAACCTAACCTAACCTAACCTAACCTAACCTAACCTAACCTAACCTAACCTAACCTAACCTAACCTAACCTAACCTAACCTAACCTAACCTAACCTAACCTAACCTAACCTAACCTAACCTAACCTAACCTAACCTAACCTAACCTAACCTAACCTAACCTAACCTAACCTAACCTAACCTAACCTAACCTAACCTAACCTAACCTAACCTAACCTAACCTAACCTAACCTAACCTAACCTAACCTAACCTAACCTAACCTAACCTAACCTAACCTAACCTAACCTAACCTAACCTTTTTTTTTTTTTTTTTTTTTTTTTTTTTTTTTTGTTCACCCAGGAGAAATGCGTTACGCATACCCATCCGTCTGTAAACGGATGGGTTATGTCGGACTCCCCCCCGCAGAAGGCGGGGGTATACCGACTAAAACTCCTGGGGCTCTCCCTCATCGTCCATAGTGGGAGAGGTCGTGGGGTGAGGTACGAAACCTGGCACCACGACCCCTCCCGGACGGAAGCCCGCCTACACGGCGGGCACGGCGCTTCCTCCCCGGGGTCGGGGAGGGAGTGGGGACAGCCGAGAGAGCTGTGCCGTCCCCACCAGGCGTAGGAGGAGGTCCGTGCAATGCCGGTGGTGGGGTTACAGCCCCACGCACCAGCGGACCTGCTCCTCGCAGGGGAAGGAGACGCAAGTATTCGCGTCGTCTCCTCCCTCTACGTGCCTTGCGGATAGCGGGAGCGAGAGGGTCAGCCTCTCGCTCGCGCTCCGCCGCCTCCTTCGCCGCCATCACGTGCTCGCAATAAGCAGCAAAGGCCTTCCAGGCATCCTCACTCGCCAATATAGCTCTCGCTATATTGGAGAGTGAGAGGTCCTGGCCGACCTTTGCCACCAATGCATGGCGAGCCTGTGCCCACGGCGCACACACCGCCAAGGTGTGCTGCGCCGTGTCCACAGGGTAACCTAACCTAACCTAACCTAACCTAACCTAACCTAACCTAACCTAACCTAACCTAACCTAACCTAACCTAACCTAACCTAACCTAACCTAACCTAACCTAACCTAACCTAACCTAACCTAACCTAACCTAACCTAACCTAACCTAACCTAACCTAACCTAACCTAACCTAACCTAACCTACCCTAACCTAACCTAACCTAACCTAACCTAACCTAACCTAACCTAACCTAACCTAACCTAACCTAACCTAACCTAACCTAACCTAACCCAAACAGACCTAACCCATCGAGTTAGGTTAGGTTTTATGAAATATGATTTTTCAGGAAAAAAAAAAAAAATCCTGAAAAATTTCATGTCTTATTTTGACGAAATAACGTCGGATTCGGCGAAACCTAACCCAAACCACTGCTCTACGATTTAGCACTCACATTTTTACATACACTACCTTCTCTTAAACACCACACACAAAATACAAGACATACACCCTACATGTTACAACACCACACACAATCACTTAACATCAGACATTATTCTCATATGTGTATACAACTCACACCAAACATTACAATGAACCTGACTGTTAACATAACTCAAATAAAAACCAATTCACTTATTGAAACTAATCATAAAACGAACTACTTTACATGCAACTATATAATCTTAATAATAATTTATGAATAGTAATACAATTACCAATCTAAATAAAGAAATTGATAACTACAATAAATTTGATTCCTATCACTGCTCTCCACAAAATTGCTTATCTTATGTAAACTCTAATACTAAACCCGTCAAAATATTCCATGTGAATGTTAGAAGCATAAACAAAAACTTTGACGAAGTCCTTATATTTTTATCAAGAATAAATACTAACCCAGAAATTGTTATTCTGTCCGAAGCATGGCTCAGTAAAGTTGACAATCTTCCAGAGCTCCAAGGCTACAAATCTCATAAGTCTAACTTTCATAACCAAAATGATGGTGTAGCTGTCTACACAAAATTAGATTTAGACTGTGAAGTATCAGTTGCTGGTTTATGCGACTCCAGTGGTTTGTTGCTAACTATCAATAAATCAATTGTGGTTCTAGCTGCTTATCGATCTCCCTCAAACAAAAATATTGAAAACTTCTTGAACTCCTTAACTTACATACTACACACCCTAGCATCATATGAAACGGTAGCTATTATAGGAGACATAAACATCAATATTTTGTCCGAAGATCGTGAACCCAAACCGGAACCTTATCTTAATCTTTTAGCATCACACGGACTCCTACCGGCGCATACTTTTGCCACTCGTGAAGATGGATGTTTGGATCATGTCATGTTTCGAACCAATAAAAGGATAATGACATTGGTATTTGATTCCTACTTCACAGATCACGCTCCTATCCTTACATGCATTGATCAAGTGAAATTGCCTAGTCCTAATATGTTAATATCACGCGTGAATTACCAAAATGCCAGCGACCAAATAGGGCTTACAGACTTTACCGATGTACTAGACTCAGATGATGCGAACTCTGCTGCCACCCTCTTGGTATCAAAACTGTCTAAAATAATAAAAAATAATACAATTACCATCAAAGTTAAATGTAGGAAAAAAATTATAAAGCCATGGATCACCCCCGGTCTTCTGCGATGTATCCGGAATCGTGACCGATTACATAGGAACACCAGGAGTGATCCAAATAACAATATAATTAAAATTACATATATAAGATACCGTAACTTCTGCAACAAACTGTTAAAAAAGTTAAAACGTCAATACGAACAAAATGAGTTACATACAGCTAAGTGCAACCCTAAAGCTACTTGGAATGTCATCAAATCTATCACCAACATGCAAACCAAATCGCACCCTTCCGAGGAACTGTTAAAACTCTCTGATGAACCCATGTCTTCCTTGAATCGTATAAACCACTATTTTATTAGCGTAGGAACTGATCTTGCTACCAAAATTATATCTAATCAACATGTACCTAGCAATTCGGTCTTTCGATCTCAATCAATGGGTGACATTATGGGAAAGTCCATGGCATTATTTAAAACCGACGAAAAAGAAGTTTTCAGCATTATTATGGGTCTTCGTTCTGACAGCTCTGTAGGTTATGATGGTATCTCATCTACCATTCTTAAATCTGCAAGTAAGGTACTTGTTCCTCTAATGACACATATTTGCAACCTCAGTTTTTCCACTGGGATTTTTCCTGACGCTTTTAAAAAGGCGCTGGTAAGTCCTATTCACAAAGGGGGACACAAACATGAACTATGCAACTATAGACCCATATCCGTTTTAACAGCTTTGTCAAAGGTTCTAGAGAAAATATTAAATAAGAGATTACTAAGCTATCTAGATAAGTATGATATAATAGCGCCTAATCAGTTCGGGTTCAGGAGTGGCATGTCTACAGAGGATGGGGTTTTGGAATTGACGGATTTTATTGTCAAAAATATTGACAATAAAGCTAAAGTGATTGGAACGTTCCTAGACCTGTCAAAAGCCTTTGACACGGTCTCAGTTCCAAAACTGATTGAAAAGATGGAGGAAATTGGCATACGAGGTACAGCTTTGGGCATTTTTCGTGACTACCTAACTGGGCGTGAACAGTGTGTCAAGCTAGGTAATTTCACTAGCGAATACCGACCACTGAGCTACGGAGTCCCTCAGGGTAGTGTCCTCGGACCTACCCTGTTTCTAATTTACATCAATGGCCTGTGTCAAACCACTCTACCTAACTGCAAAATCATCACATATGCAGATGACACGGTTCTGCTGGTTAATGGAATTACATGGGAACATGCTCGTAACCTGACTGAAGATGCGCTTCGAGCCGTTGCCAAATGGCTTAATACTAACTTACTCACCTTAAATGTAGGTAAGACTAAGTACATTACCTTCTCCGCCTCGGCAGTCTCACAGCCAAAAGAACCATTCGATGTGAAAATTCACATATGTAATGAAGGTGAGCGATCCTGCCACTGCTTGCCGTTGTCACGTTCCAATACAATAAAGTACCTTGGCGTTCATCTCGACAGTACCCTCAGCTGGACAACCCATATTAATGGCTTGACTTTACGACTGCGTAAACTGATGCCCATTATGAGAAAGCTGAGAAATACCGCAGATATAAACACCCTCAAGATGGTTTACTACGCATTGGCGCAGTCAATTGTGTCATATTGCATCCCTGCTTGGGGTGGTGCTGGCGTCACACACTTTCTTAGACTTGAGAGGGCCCAGAGAGCGCTGCTGAAGGTCATGACAAGAAAACCTTTTATTATCCCACTACTGAATTGTATGCCAACTGCCAAGTCCTCTCAATAAGACAGTTATATGTACTACAACTAATCCTGCACAAACATTCCTCACTTCCCCTGGATATAACTTTGCTACATAAGCGCACGAATTACAGAGTATGCCAGAGTGTATCTCATAGAACGGCTTTTGCGAGTAGACAATATTACATTCGCAGCTCATACCTTTATCACAAAATAAATAAAATCTTAGACATTTATACACATCCATTAAAAAAAGTCAAACAGATCCTAAAAACTTGGTTACAGAACCTTACCTACATTGAAACTGAAGATCTTCTGAAGACAGTTAAATAGAATAATATGTTTCTATTATACACATATCGCGCACACACAAACAAACACACTTACACACACACACTTACACACACACGCACACATACACATACACACACACACACACACACACACACACACACACACACACACACACACACCACACACACACACACACACACACACACACACACACACACACACACACACACACACACACACACACACCACACACACACACTTAATACTGTAATAAATTTTGATTATATTTAGAGAACATTAATTATTAAAACAAAAGTGTTTGGCTCTGTTAAATTACAACATGTGTAACTGTGGAAGAATAATTGGCGTCTGTCACACAGTTTCTATGTAAACTAGCGCAGACGTTAATGTTTCCTCCTTACTTAATGGCTCCTCTAATTGTAATTTTTCGTAAGCTAAAATATGTACCTATTATTTGCAATAAAGATTATTACTATTAAAAAAAAAAAAAAAATACACAAGGTCCCACAATGGTCCATTTTAGGACCAGTTCTGTTTATATTGTATAGCGCGGATATAATTAATTCTATAAATCATTGCAAATTTTCATGTTTATCCGGATGATTTGAAAATTTACCTGTACTATTTATTCAGGTAAATAAAATTAATTCTTAAGAAAAAATTGCTTGACACTGAATTATACCATCATTCAAAAAACCTTTACATAACTGTAATAAGGTTTATAAATTAATTTAAAACATTTAAATAATACATTTAGTTTGCAAAGTTATTTCTAAAAATCTGGAAAAGCTCATAAAGTATTAAACGAATAAATTTTCTGTGAAATTATTTATTTACTGTCTATGTGAGTAATTTAAAGATGTGTTTGGTGAATATTACAGGAAAATGAGTAATTATCACCAATCACATTTCATTTTGGTAACGATTTACCCGTTTAGCGCAGTGGTTTGAGCGTTGAAACGCATGGATCGCGGGTTCGATCCCCTCACCAGTACAAATGTTTATTTATGAAACAGACAAGGTAGGTACCCATTTGTATTGGGTGTACCTTTTTTTATTATAAAACAACTTTAACTATTTACTGCACTTTTTTGATTGAATCTGGAGGACCGTGTAAGCTTGGCCGAATTCGAAAGCGATTTATTAAGATGAGCGGATTAAACGTAGCGAAAATTATATACATTATAGCCAAAGAAGTTGGAAAGATCATGTTTCGGTAATTGTAATGAAGTATGATCTTGAACGGTTGCTTCACTCGACCGGACCCCAGCGGCATAATCCCATCCCGCGAGGGAAGCGGTCTCAAGCCAGCGGGGGGTTTGGTCTTTAGGTTTTAGCAGCGGCTCAGCGAGGTAAGCTGGCAGGGGTGCTCCTGGCAGCGTCCATCAGCCAGAGTCCGCGGCGTCTGATGTCTCAGTCCGGTGAGTCCGCGGGAATCATCAATCATTACGATTCGTGATTTGAATATTGTTAATCGAAAAGCGGCGCCATTTGCCTAACAAGTCCTCTGAAGGAAGCTTAGTGCATAGTCCCAGGGCCTGCTGCTCGTCGCGCTGCTGACCTTAGGACTGCTGGTCGTGACTGGATTAAGAAACAGTGAGAGATCTATTGATTGATGCATTGTGTATATTTTACGAGCAAACTTGGAATAACTTTTGGGGAATTGGTGCTCAGAGGAACTGTTTGATCGAACTTAGCGATATCGATCGAAATATAGATTAGCGATCTCTCTGATTTCGTGGATGTTCATGGACGGCGTTGATTACTTTCCATCAGGTGACTCAGGTTTGTCCGACTCTAGCATAAAAAAAAGGGTTATGTAGTAACAAGTTTTATTTGGAATCTTAAAGTCAGTAAATGAAGTGAATGCAGTTCGCCCTGCAACACGACGATTTCAACAATTTAAGAAACATGGCCAACAAAAACTGCATGTAGTGCAGACTATGATAGATTGCGATGGTGCACGCTCTTTGGGGGCGACCAATATTCCGCAGTGGACGGCAGTTGGCAGATTGATTAATTTCGCCATGTCCTGAATTATGTAGCTTAAATAAAAAACAGGTTTTACAAAACAATGAAACAGTCTCAATATAAACAATCGTTTTATTTCGTCTCTATCAAAAGAAATTCGACTCATTCTTAATAGCATCGCTCGTCGTATAAACTATAATATGTATATTATTTACAACATCGTATAATAATCGGTGCGGCGTCCCCAGACGCCGGAGGAAATAGAACGGACACCTCGCGGCGTCGGACTCCGGTAACAAATATAAAAAGTGGTCGCGCGGCGCTCGGGCCGGCGCCGGCTCGGCGGGCTCGCGCCGGCGTCGCGCCGGCGTCGCCTCGGCGCGGGCGGCGCGGCGGCGCTCAGCGCGGCGGCGGCGGGCGCGGCTTGGCCGTGGCGTACGCGATCTCCGACAGGCGCACATCGATGGGCGCGCGCTCGTCGTACAGCGTGGGCGCCTGCAGGATGATGCCGGCTGAGCCCACCACCACGGCGAGCGTGAAGATCCACAGGAACAGTCGGTCGAGCACCATCGCCACGTACTTCCAGTCCTCCTTGACCTGAAAAATTAATTTGAGAGTTCATCTATCAAACATGGCTGGTTCTCTTTGGCCGAAATTATTAAAGTAGTAAATTTAGGCCAGGGACCAGACTGAGACCAAACTGACTGAGACCAAATATTGAATATTTTATCGAACGAAATTACACTGCATATTTTTTGCTAAACATTTCGTTGGTCTCGTCTAATCTAAGTCCTTTCCAGATGCTGGACGTTAGAAGTCGTTTTTCAGATCTTCATAATAATAATAATAATTTTTATATAAAAGGTGGCAGACGAGCAGACGTATGACTTGATAGTAAGCGATTCCCACCACCCATAGACACTCGTAACACAATTGTTGAGATAGTGATCCTGATCGTGTAGTAAAGATCCAGATAGTCTGGTTCAATCCAGGTACATAAAGATTTATTTGTTGATGTTTTTACTTCATGTATTGAAACAATAAACATTTATTATGGGTTGTTGCTTTATTATAATTACCAGACTGAACAAATCTTGGGTAATGGGTTCGCAACGTAACTGGGAATGACACGCAGATGGATGGCTATGGAAAACAAGAAGCCTCACCCTAGTGGATTCCTCTTCCTTGCGCGTCTGGTCGGCGATGTAGTTGATGCCGTCGATGGCCTTGTGCAGCTCGGGGCAGCGGTGCCAGCGGCGCAGCGCGTCGCACAGCGCGGGCGCGTCGGGCGCGCGCGCGGCGCGGCAGGCGCGGCAGGCGGGCGGCGGCGGCGGCGGCGGCGCGCCTGCCTCCTCGGCCTCCTCGCCCAGCGCGCGAGCCGCCGCCGCGCACTCCTCCCACGGCGTCGCCGACCCGCCCGCTGTCACCAGGCCCGCGCTGCAATCGACAACACAATATTATTTAGACACTAGTCACACTATTCTCTCCTCAGTACGGTCATGAACGACTTCTCCTGCTCATATGACCTCGTCATCATTAGTCCGTCTTAGTCCACTGCTGTCATGATGCGTACCTGCACCTATTTTTAATGTAGCAAAACCAAGGAGCTTATTTCAGACGAGTAATAAGGTAGATCAAGCTCACATTTAAAAAATATATCTTAATCTTGGAAGCTGAGAGGCTTCAAGAACCGAGGCCGAGAGAGATCAATGGGTTGATGACACACATCAACACAAGTGCGCTGCCAACATTATATACATCATTTTATCATCAGCGTAGTCCACTACTGGACATAGGCCTCTACAAACGTTAGCTATTTGATGGATTCTCCGCTACTCACAGACAGCTACTATTACCAGTCAACTTGCGTAAATCGTCATTACACCTCTTGCATGGGTCAACAGTGGGATTTGAACTCTGGTTGACAGTATGATAACTGAATTTCGCTTTTCTTTATATCCCCAGAATGTTCGGTGACTTCAATGTGGGGAAACATGACGGAAACGTATAGCGATAAAACGTATAACGATAAACGTAAGAGAGGCAAATTCTACTACATGTGTCACCGATGCCAACTTGACTCCTGAGCCCCAACAGTATTCCCAGTTATCGTTGACAATAACTCACAAGCGGCTGCGGTGCGGGTCGAGGCGGTAGTGCGGGCGGCGCATGACCAGCAGGCGCGGCAGCACGTGGATGAACACGCGCCGCACCCACGGCGCCATCGTGTGCGTCTGCGGCGACCGGAAGTGCACGTTCAGCACCACCACCGTCACGCATATACTGCCGACACACACGCACACACATACATCACCCATGAATTACGAATTTACCTTTTAACTTATTTCATCAAAAATTATGTATGAAAAAAGTCGGATAATCATTTTACGTGATAACGTCATAAAAATGTTAGGAAATGAATTTTGTGTCTGGACTGTTCTCATATGTGATTGTTCTATTATGTGTTTTTGTATGTTTTATCAATTTTGTATGTAACTATATTATACTCATAATTTGTATTACTTCTGTGTAGTGCCTGAAAAAAAAATTATGTCTGATTGTTATTCGTGAAAACTGTTAAATTTATATTTGTTCTAAAGTACCTCAATCATTATTGTAACTTAAATGCTGTTTGTTTTCCATTAAGAAATAAGAAAATAAATTGCAAACTCTTGTCATAAAACGAACGTTTCAATGCCTCTCTATCGTTTGCTTTCTTACGTACAGTCATCAATTTATAAGACGTTATCTTGTCAAAGTATAGCTAAACAAGACAAAATTGTTTACTGGCTGCAAGTAAGGGGGTAGTTATGAGATGATTATTAGAGAGAAAGTTAGTTACCTAAACGTGTCGAGGATCATGGTGAACAGCACAAACTTGCCGAGGAGCGGAACGACGAGCGAGGTGGGCGGGATAATCTCAGCTAGCAGGAGGAAGAACACAGTGAGCGAGAGCAGGATGGAGATGGAGAGCGAGACCTTCTCGCCGCTGTCCGAGGGCAGGTAGAACACTAGCACCGTGAGGAACGAGATTCCCATGCACGGGATGATGAGGTTCACCGTGTAGAATAGCGTCTTGCGCCGCATCGTGATGTTGAATGTTATGTCCAGGTACGGCTCATCACAACAGGTGTAGAACTTCTCGTTTCTGTTCAACAAACAATCTATTAAAGTAACATGGAAACTAAAAACAATGTGATCATTGTTGGAGTATAGTGTATGCACCTGACCGCTGGCACCTCGAGTATATCCCATTCCACTGAAGTATAAAACTCTGACAAGTCAACTCCGAGCTCCACCACATTTGTGCCGCGCGTTTCGTCGATGTGCCGCAAATCCACCTGAAACATTCATAACATATAACATTAATTAAAAACTGAAAACAATACAATCTCCGAACCCTGATTAATGTCTTACATTTTTATAGTGGTATGTAAGCACTTATAAAAACTAGAAGCACATAATAGACAAGCACGAAAAAGCCGTTTGCCTCATACATTTGCACGTACAGTGATCTAGGAATGGTAGAGAGACAGACAATATGGAACGTGCGTGAGAGAGACACGATACGATATACTACTGCCTAGCGCGTAGGTTAACGAAATTTTCGATAACAATGTCAGATAGAACTGACTTTATATCTATTTTATGCAAGTAGCGAGCAGTCACCTGAAAGCCATCGTATGTCCAAGAGCCGAACTTCATGACGCAGGTCTGCTGGTCGAAGGGGAAGTACTCGACGTCGATCTCGCACGAGGACTTGTAGATGGCGGGCGGGCGCCACTCCACGCGGCCCGTGTAGTTCAGCGTGGCCTTCGTGGCCAGGGTCACCTCGAAGTTGCCGTCCGCACTGTACAACAATCAACTTATTACTACAAGAACAAGTACGAGTCAGACTCGTCCGACGAGCGTTCCGTAAGGAAGGTGCCGTAGGTGTGAATGTTCAATATTTTTTGCAACAAGTGTAAAACTTTTCTATAAAATAGTAAAAAATATATTTCAAGATTCAATATGTTTATTTGCATAAAACACAGTTTACATAAATGGTGGAAGATACA
Organism: Marasmia exigua; assembly: GCA_019059595.1. Classification (NCBI taxonomy): domain Eukaryota; kingdom Metazoa; phylum Arthropoda; class Insecta; order Lepidoptera; family Crambidae; genus Marasmia; species Marasmia exigua. Next base: position 12,324,453 of record CM032468.1, read on the forward strand.
TTAATTTGACCTCGTGTCTTGCTAATTACAAAGTATACAAATACAACAAAATAGAATAAGTTTAGTGTACAAAATATTTCTTTGGCTTTCCTTTACAGCACTTTGAATAATTTTTTGAAGTTTTTGATTCGATTGGGAGTGTCAAAAAATAAAAGTAAAAAAACTAAAACCCAACTACGACAAAAAACGTCGCTGAAAAAGTATAAAACAAGCCTTCGTTGTCAATTTATGCAATATTCACTATGTAGAGATAAAATTTCATGTTTGGAAATCCGCAGTCACACGTTGTCAAAGGGTAGTATATTTAACGTGTGACTACGCCTTTCCAAACATGAAATTTTATCTCTACATAGTGAATATTGCATAAATTGACAACGAAGGCTTGTTTTATACTTTTTCAGCGACGTTTTTTGTCGTAGTTGGGTTTTAGTTTTTTTACTTTTATTTTATTTGTACTATTTTGGTGTCCAAGTGCTAGTAATATATATATATATATTCAAAATGTACAAGTCAAGCGCTTTCAAATGATACCAAACACGGCATATTTATCATAACTTTATTTTTTTACTCTGTATGTTTTGTCCGCTAGAGGGCGCCACATTAGATTTTGTGAAACTTCATATAGCCTATAACCAGCGGACGATCAAGACGCTTATAATGATATGTCATTTGTCGAATTCTGATAAGTAGTTAAGAAGTTACGTGGAAACAGATGAACATACATACATACATACATACATACATACATACATACATACATACATACATAGCCTGTCAAAATCATAACCCTCCTTTTGCTTTGCCGTAGTCGGGTAAATATGTATTTTTTGCTCAATCTTCTATTTTACGGGCGTATCTTTTTTCACCTGAACTAAGTGGTTTAAAGTTTCCACAACTTCAGCAGTAACGTAGAATATAGGTTTTGAATTTGAAACCTTCACCTGGTTCCAAGAAAAAGGGGTGTGACACACATAGCGATCTTATAAGCTTTCCATGTTTTCCTAAAAAGAAAATAATCGAATGTTGAAAAGTGGAAGAAGTGATGGTGTAAGGTGTGTTACTTACTTGTTGTAGAGCACGATGTCAGGACGCCAAATGTGGTCGGAGGGCACGTGCAACATCTCCACTCCGCCGTACTCGCGCGGCTCCCACGACAGCTTGTAGTCGTACCAGCTCTGCACACAACAACACACAGCTACAGCACACCGCGCACACGCACGCACACACACGCTGCTAGCTAACTGCTTCTTACCTGTTCCACCCATAAATTGGTCGTCATGATCTGATTCTTCAAATTCTGTAAGAAAGCAAAGACATTGATCGGTCAAAACTGAGAGCACAGAGCCTCTAGAAGCAGATGCGTGATGCGAGGTTATATCAGAGCAGACAAAAAATAAATAGACACAGAAAGTCAGATCCAGCTGACATTGACATTAAAGAGTTTGTTGTTTGTCTCAGTCATTGATGAACCAGGCTGAGATCACTTTAACATACATCCGTGTGTGCGTAGCCTGTTAAACTCGCGATTCGGGCAGCCGAGATTCTGTTACTTCTGTGTCTAGTTATTTTGTGCCAGGAGGGCAGGTGAGTGTCAGAGACGCACCACGTCGATGAGCTGGCTCAGCTTGAGCTTGATGCGCACGGTGAGCGCGTCGCTGACGTTGAGCACCGGCCGCACCAGCTTGTTGTAGTTGCTGAGCAGATCGTCGTATAGCCGTTTCGCATCCGGGTTGCCACCGCATCCTGAAAATTTACGTTCACATTTATATGAAAATTGACATTAATTTGGATTCTACCGTTAATTTGATTATACTCTTTAATGTTTAAAATGATTGCAATGAAATGTTTCAATAAGGTTGGTAGCGCACTTGTGACCCCCATGGTGTCGCGGGTGTCCATGCGCGGCGGCAATCGCTTAACATCAGATGAGCCGTCTGTTCGTTTGCCACCTATTACATACAAAAAATGTATGTACAGACTCGCACACACTGTGTGTATGTTTGTATGTGTGTGAGGGGGTGGTGAAGGGTTCGTACCGGCGAGCAGCAGGGCAAGCAGCAGCGGTAGTGCCGCGGGCGCGGCGCGACGTGGCATGTCGGGCGGCGCATGGCGTCAGCGCATCGCGCCGCGACCGCGCGCCCCCTGCCCCTGCCCCTCGCCGCCGGGCGCCTGCCACCTGCCGAAAATATGCGCACGATCATACACCCACAGTAGATCACAACACACAAGTCATCAACTTTATCTTGTGGAACATCACCGTCTTAAATAAATGCCGGCAATTCGCTCCTGGCATTCCTTACTAAAGCCCTTAAGCCCAATTGCAAATCACATGATCATGAGAGACCTGACAGGATGTCTCTCATCCTTTCGAAGATTTGACGTGCTCTGGTATGAGACGTTTTCTGCGTTGGTTTTCTCGGACCGTATCATCTTCATAGGACTACGAAGAGTGCTGGAGCATCAGTTGCGTTCTGGCTTTTTTCGGTGTTGCGAAACCGGGCCCTTAGGAAACCCGATGCTCTAAACAGCGTTTAGAGCATCGGGTTAGTTACAGTTTGCCTAAAGTTTTCTCCGCTTCTGTTTTCTTCCTCTTCTTAAATCAAGTACCCATTGATTACTATTTCTGAAAGATTTTCTTTATGAATAGACATTGTAAAATGTCTAAGAAAAAAAACCGCCTTCAAAAACCGATAAACGATTATGAGTATACAAGTTATTTGGTCACATTATGAAAAAAAAAACCAGTTAATTACCCTTTATGACTGACTAGCCGTGGTGGTTTGTATCATACATAATTTTAATATCCGGATGAAAACAAGATACGCTTTTGGATTAATATGGTCACTCATATTCAAGTATGCGATGTATCCTACTGATTAAAAAAAAGGGATAGGTAATTTAAATATACGAATTTTAATGTTTAGTGACACAGACAGAGTTGGTTGCAGAGAGATTGCACTGGGAGCGAGTGCAGCGAAGCAGCGCGGCGCGGCGGGCTCAGATTGCGCGCGACCGAGCTGCGATGCCTGATAAGCTATCGGCAGGGACAAGTGTTGCCAGATGTAGCTTTGGCACAAGATACACATATTGTAATGATCGACTTAAAGAGGGAGGAATGTCACCATCACCATTGGAGGTGCAAGGGTTCCAACCAACACCATCGGAGTGCAAGCCATCCCCACATACCAGCTGGTGTCCCTTGCCGACGTACGGACAGGGCTTTAGTTAGCTTTCTCCCGAAGGTACGGAAGTCAGATGACAGACGCTATCGTAATTAGCCAAAAATAATGGAATGATAACAACAATTTTATGAGGATTCTGGCTTCCGAAAAAACAGCTTGGCACAAAACGATAACATTCTAATGGCTGTTATGATCGATAACCAAATGTTGTACGATTTACGTTGACAGCCAGTAACATCAGCAGAACTCTAACAACCGATCACCATCTATTTGCACGTGCACCGTCAGGGTTTTGAATCTTCCTGTAGTGTGTCTTGATACCAGTCAGTGTTTCATTATACGCTCTTTTGCAAAAAATGGGCGGCTTAGATTTTTTTCTTTTCTGAAAACAATATGGTACAAAAAAGGTTTTAAGTCTTCTTAATATATTACTGGCCGATCGTAAATGTGTTGTGATGCCAAAAATGTACATTAGATTTTAAAATTTTTGACTGATATTATTTTAAAATAATACCAATTTTTTGTACAATTTCTTGCGGGAACCAACGAAAGTTGCTGTTGTCTTTGAATAAGTTTCAGGCAATTCTTTTTATTGGTTTCGTTGAATTAAGTGCTTTTATAGACATTTAAAATTATTGTTTTTAATGCTTAGTAGTCTGGATGATGGCAAATAATTGTAAGAGCCAGTAAAATTATTGCGCTGCTTGAAGAGGGCTGTAGCCAATGTTTTGTGGCTCAAAGGCTAAATGTAAGTCGTTCAACAGTCCAAAGAAACTGGCAGCGCTATCAAGAGACGGTTTCCATGAAAAGAAGGCCTGAAACTGGAAGAAAGTCATCTACTGAACCAAGAGATGATCGTTTTCTGGTGAGTCAAGCTTTGAGAAATCGCAAATCTTCGTATGTGGACCTCAAGAACAACCTCGAAGACGTAAGAAATGTGCAAGTTAGTTTATGGACGGTCAGGAAGAAGGTTCTCGCTGGCAATTTACTCCGTACCAAATTACTCCGTGAGCACCGTATTGCCAGACTTCACTTTGCTCAAAATTGTGTATCATGGACTCAAGAGCATTGGGATAGGGTATTGTTCTGTGATGAAGCCAGGATATCAATTTATGCTGAAGGTCTACGTCGGCGAGTGCTGCGAAGACCAGGGGAGCGTTATGCAGAGGTTTGCTTTGAAGAAATAACGTCTTACGGTGGGGGCTCTGTTATGTTTTGGGCTGGAATAAACTCTATAGATCGTACAGAGTTAGCCTTTATTAAAAACGGCAAAAAATGGATATCGCTACGTGACGGAAATTCTTTCACCTTATATACAACCCACATTAGCCGTTTTGGCGAAAATTCGATTTTTATGGATGATAATGCTCGTGCTCACGGATCAGGCGATGTAGGCGCTTACATGATGGAGGTCGAGGTGCAAACGTATTCCGAAGGAAACCATAAGGGTATACTGGCCAGCACGCCCAGGCGAATGCAAGTTGTGATTTCAGCTAGAGGGGGTCACACACACCATATTAACCTATTCAACGTTTTGAAGTAAATTTTTTTTTTACAATTATAATTCGTTTTTCATTTTTTACTTACAAGGCAGGTGAACTACCCTTGCTTTGATTTTTTACATTTTTTTTACTAATCCAGTCAAAAAGTTACGCTAGATTTCACAAAACGATTCCTTGGTGATTAATTTACGAAACCATAAAGGTACTACCTAAAATCACCAAACAACGTAATGATAACTACAAAATTGATTATTTGTTTAGGTGCCCGTTTTTTTGCAAAGGAGTGTATTTCTAGAAGCTTCTAACGTAGTTGAATAACGATCATAGTCGAAGTGATTGAACTGAAGGTTTTACATAACCGGCGGACACTTCGATTCCCAAAGTATCTGATGTCCCAGATTTGAACCAACGACTTAAGGGTTCGAATCTAAAACGCTTTTAACCTCTATGCCCTGTCAAATGAGGCTGCTGTCTGAAGTGCTGATAAAGTCTGCCAGCGGTTCCACGCTTACTTAACTTTTTGACGCTTACCGCAAACTACTCGTACTAGGCAGGACTCTCTCCTATTAATTTTTCAAATTAATCACTTTGGTGAATAGACTTTCAATTATCAGGGGAACCAAACCAACTGAATCATGGTTACTCGTTTCAGAAGCTATCCGAAACGTCCAGATTTCCTCACGATGTTTTCCCTCACCGCCGATTTAATCATAGTAGTACGCACATAGATTAGAAACACCCAGAGGTGCATGCTAGGTTTCTAAACGCAACCCCTCGTATGGAAGGCGGGATCTGAACTACACAGCTACCAACGCTCTACGTTATCATTATAATTACAATAACTTTGTTAGATGTTTATAACTTAAAATAGATCCCGCAATTACCTGAATAAAGATAGATAGACAGATAGATAGATATATAGATAGATAGATATACTTTATTGCACAAAAAAAAACACAACTTAAAATGTAGGCATTACGGAAACTTTTTGTACAATTTCGGCGGTCTTATCGCTGAAAGCGTTGTCTACCAGACAACCTTCAGCCAAAGGACATTTGATAGTAGAGATAAAGTATACAATTCTTATTTATATAGTTTAATACAATATGAATAGGTATTAGCAGGTGCTAATTAACATGTTATACGACACTCAATATACAAAATGACTTCTAATATTATTGCGTTCGCCGGGAAGCGGGGCCTCAACGCTCAGAGATGACTAATTGAACATCTCTGTAAGTATTTATCTTGGCGGAGCGTTATGCTTTATCGTTACATTTTAGACAGTAATTGTTACACAGACTCCAATTTACTTTCGCTTTCGCCACGATATCTATCCACCGTACATGCATTGTGCTCCCTTTAATAATTTATCAAATTGGAATAATAGATTATATCTGTATACAAAGCATACTCTGTCTGTCTGCTTAAAGACAGAATGGGCGAAAGCATCTGTACAAGGCTCAGCTTACTGCAAGCTATATTACACGCAAAGACTCGCGGCAGACGGAAGAGTATCTCGTTCAATAATATTAATGATATTTTAAACCGACTGCTACGCGTCTTGGGCTCGAGTACAAAAGTTACTTTCCTTTAAACCTACCGAAGATTTTGAACAACTGAACTGTCATATGTAATTTAATTTAATAAATGTAATACTGTATCATATACCGTGAGCTAAATGCAAGATGTACGTGTAATAATCCAAGTCTTCGTTATTTATTGTTGTTTATAATTATGAAGAGTGAGGAGAATAGGCGGCCGTTGGGGCGGAAAGGTCCTCAAATGGAGGCCACGTACAGGAAGTCGCAGCCGTGGCAGGCCCTCCACAAGGTGGACCGACGATCTGGTGAAGATCGCGGGAATCCATTGGATGCGGGCGGCCCAGGACCGATCTGTGTTAAGAACATTGGGGCAGGCCTATGTCCAGCCGTGGACGTCTATTGGCTGAAATGATGATAAGTATAAAGGAATAAAGGAATGCACTAACTCAGTTCTGTGGACAGTTTGGCTCCAGGATTATTTCCCGATGGCTACGACTTAGGGACCTTCAAGAGAAGAGCATACTCTTTTTTAAAAAGGCCGACAACACAGCCAAGACAAGATGCAGCCAGCAGCTAGACCACCAAAGGTAAAGGTATATTACAATAAAGAAAATAAAATAAAGTTTCTTGTGTAATCTTGCCAGGAAATGTATGAACCATACCAGGGAAAACATTATTTTTAGCATGGATGATATTTAGATGACAGAAACGAAAGAGGTTCGTATAATTATATTCAATTTAATATTTAGGTAAAGCAATGTAGGTACAAACAAATAATGTTACTACAATTGCTCAAACCTCAATCTATATTGATCCAAACGTTTTTGATAAGAATTATTGATTGAAGTTAACGTTGATAACATTGAAGTGTTGTACGTACGGAAGAGCCCGCTGGCAGCCCCGGCGGGCTCCGGCGCCGCGCTCACACGATTATGATATCGGCTCACCTTAATGCGCTATCTAACCTGGCTAATGGCACGAATTAATTCAATTCGCTAATCCACGTATAGATGCGATTCACATTTTGAAATTCGAAAAGCAATATTTGGTACTATTGAATAAGAATTTATGGCGCTCTTTTATCCTGAGTAGGAATAAAACTATTATTCATTTTATCATTCTCTTTTATGCTAAGTATTAAATGAATGATGGCATCATAAATTATACAGATTACTTATCGGTAGCATCATAAAAAATCAAAACTTTTCGTTATTTGGTATTCTCTTAACCTACTGTTACCGACTCCTTAGGAGGTGTAAACCTCCGTCGGTATTAGAATGTTTTTTAGTTTCGAAAATCGAGGTGTCATGGAATATCATTATCGTTTGTTTGTGTGTTGATAAGTGTCAAAATGTAAATACTAGAAAATTACTAGAAATATATTTATTTGAGTAAAGTTATAATTTTGGTTATTATTTACAATAAAAGACCACTTGAAAACAGATGGTCCTTCGATAAAAGCACCTATGTGCTAAAAGGAAAAGGATTGGATTTATATATACCCTATACCCACGAAGATAAGTATTTTTCCCGTTGCTATTTTGTTGATCTGACGATGTCATTGAGGCGGAGTGAAAGAATTGCCGCCAAATTGGAGAAACCTGGCAAATCATTGCCGGAACCTGGACCTTCATTGAGTAAGAGTATGTCCCATAGGAGCTCGGTGTCGTCAGAGCAACGTAGCATGCTGAAAGCCCGTGCGGCACGTGAGATGGCCGAATTGCAACAAAAAGCTGTTGATTTGGAGAAAAAAAGTGCAGAGATAGCAATGAGAGAGATACAAGCAAAAGCAGCCGTAGTACAAGCGCGACTGCAGGAGGAACTAGCGAGTATATGTAGTCGGAGCTCGTCGCGCTCAACATCCCATTCAAATAAATCCACTGAACTCTGGGTGGAGAAATCCCGCCCATTCTTCGATGTTCCGGTCGAAACGCGTGCTGAGGACGAACTGTCGGTACACCACGACAAGCATGATGAGCCGCGGACAGCGGACTGCGACGGTGTGCAGCAGGCGTCCAAAGACAGTGACCAACGACCTTTAGAACGAACTCTGGAACCCAGTGATCATTATAATATGATTAATTTAACTAACTGCGTACAGAAAGCTTTGACCGTTGCACAAAATAACAATGAAAAAATGTTAGGTCGACTCACTACTAACAACTTACCTATGTTTTCAGGCGATCCCCTCGATTGGTTGCGGTTTAAAAAGGCCTTTGACATAACGACTAAGGTGGGCCAATACTCCGAGGGGGAGAATCTAGCCCGGCTTCAAAGATCACTGCAAGGCCAGGCGTGGGAGGCGGTTGCTGCCCGTTTGATTGCAACTACTTCTGCATCTGATGTCATGCAGATCTTAGAAATGAGGTTTGGCCGTTCTGATTTAATTTTGGGTAAATTAATTAATGAAGTGAGGAGCGTGCCTAAGCTAACAGGTCTAAGATCTGAAGTGGTCGTGCTAGCAACCAAGGTAGATAATTGCGCAGCCATCATAAAATCGACCAAAAATATAGGGTATTTGTATAGTCCAGAATTAATTAATGAGATTTTAAATAAATTAACTGAGCCTCTCTTTTATCGATGGCTAGCTTTCAGTAAAAAGTTGAGTGATAATCAGCCGCAACTGACATTACTAGCGAAGTACCTAATGTCAGAAGCCCAAGAAATTTGTAAACGCGGCGCCGTAGAACCTTCTACGTCAAAGAAAGTTGTGAAAGGCGGTTTTTTGACATCTAAATCACATTTCACGACAAATGTAGTGAACCAAGAAAACAAAGGTATTGGCGCGACCTTGAATAATAATAACGTAGGGTTCAAGGCGGTCAATGTTGTGTCCTCCCCCCATCAAGAAGAGACGGGCTGCATATACTGCAACAATGTAAGTCATACGATCAAGACTTGCTTAAAATTTAAATCTGAAAATATTGATAACCGTTGGGAGTGGACAATAAAACGCCGTCTATGTTTCAGATGTCTGAGCCCTACTCACAGACGTGACAGATGCAAATCCAAGAAGAAATGTGCGATTTGTAACATGACAGGGCATCATACACTTCTACATTCGAGTAAGGCTAAGGCTGCGGACAAAGAATGTGAGAAGGTTGAAAATGAAATCTCCACAAATGTGTGGACAGATCAAAGGAAAAAGGTATACTTAAAAGTCGTTCCTGTTCGTGTCGAAGGGCCTGCAGGCAACATAGAGACATACGCTCTTTTGGATGAGGGTTCAACCGTCACCTTGGTGGATAAAGCAGTGGCTGATGAGATTGGAGCTACTGGGCCAGAGGTCAGTCTGAACCTACAAGGAGCTGTAGGCAGCAATATGGACATGGACAGCCAGATAGTCTCGTTAACTATACGAACGGATGATAACTTGCATATACTTAATAGAGTTCGCACGGTAAGTAAATTGACTTTACCTGAGTGTACTGTCTCTAGAGATCAGATGTCCTTTGAACACTTAAAGGGAATCCCCTTGAATGAATTTGTTGGGAAACCGTCAATTTTAATTGGGCAAGACAATTGGCACCTTATCGTCAGCCGTGAAATAAGAGAGGGAAGGAAAAACGAGCCTGTCGCATCCCGCACACTGCTGGGATGGGTACTTCACGGTTTTTCGTCTTCCATAACAGAAACACAATTTGATTTTTCGTGCCATTTACGTGATACAGACGACAAACTTCGTGACCTTATACGTGGATACTTTGAACTGGATAGTATTGGGATAAAACATAATGGAAACCGGAGGTTATCCCCAGATGAACGTCGCGCGTTATGTATTTTAGACACTAAGTCCAAGAAAATAAATGACAGGTGTGAGACAGGTTTACTGTGGCGAACAGATAAAGTGGAGTTTCCAAATAATCGTCGGAGTGCTGAACACCGCCTGCGAATTATTGAAAAAATGATAGACTCTGATCCTAATTTTGCAATTGATTATACAAAACAGATCGAGAACACGTTAGAAAAAGACTACGCTGAACAGGTTCAAGAGGCGCCGCAAGGAAGAGTTTGGTTTCTCCCACACTTCGGGGTGCGAAATCCCAATAAACCTGGAAAATTACGCCTAGTTCACGATGCAAAGGCAGAATCTAAAGGTGTATCTCTAAATGCTGAACCTTTAGCTGGTCCAGACCTTTTAAATTCGCTCTTAGGAATTTTATTACGTTTCAGAGAGGGAGCAGTAGCAGCTACAGGTGATATACGAGAAATGTTTATGCAGGTAAAAATCATCAAGGAGGATCAGAATGCTCAGTGTTTCTTGTGGCGCGGAATGGACAGACAGAGTTCACCGCGCATCTATCGCATGACTTCTATGATATTTGGCGCAAAATCTTCACCCTGTACTGCCACCTACGTTATGAGACGTAATGCTGAACAATTTGCCTCGTCACACCCTCGCGCCGTTGAGGCGATCAAAGAACGCCATTATGTTGATGATTACCTTGACTCAGTTGACAGCGAGGAGGAGATGACCCAGCTAGTGAAGGATGTTACTATGATACACCAATCAGGTGGATTTGACATAAGAAGTTGGTGCTCAAATAAACCTGGTATCTTACCTCAGAATACTGAAAGTTTATCGGAAAATATACTTGCACAGCCCGATGAAGCACAACGTACACTAGGCATGAATTGGAAACCAACCACAGATACTCTTGGTTTCAATTTGAGCTTAAAGAGGGTTAGCAAGGGAGTAGTTGACTGTGCACGAAGATCAACGAATCGCGAAGTAAAGGCATTGGGTCAGTTTTCGATTCCGCGATATTATGGATTTACAGATTATATTCTGCGGCTAAGGACGACCCTAAAGAGTATGATACACGGTTGTGTGACATGCAGGGCGAAGAGAAGCCAACCCGCTCAGCCAATCATGGCTGCTTTTCCTGAATTTAGGCTTAACCACAAGTGTCGGCCATATACATACTGTGGAATAGATCTGTTTGGTCAAATAACTGTTCCCGTTGGTCACCGTCATGAAAAACGGTGGGGAGTTATCTTTACGTGCTTTACTACGTGTTCCGTACATATTGAAGTGGTACCCTCCTTGTCAGCAGACTCGACCATTTTGGCTATCCGTAGGATGGCAGCCAGACGTGGATTTCCATATCAAATCCACACAGACAATGGGACAAATTTCAGAGCCGCAGACAAAGTGCTACGGAACGCTGTTGGTTCTTTGTTTTCAGCGAGTGACATGTCTCAAAGAGTGAATGACCTTGGAGTTAAATGGACGTTCAATCCTCCTGACGCAGCTCACATGCGAGGTGTTTGGGAGAGGTTAGTGAGGTCAATTAAGACAGCTCTCTCCTCTACGTTACTATCTTTATCTCGAAAGGAAGAAGTTGAAATGAAGGAAGAAGTACATACATTGTTGACTGAAGCAGAAAATATTGTGAATAGTAGGCCCTTGGCTCACGTCTCTTTGGATATAGATGATGAGGAGGCACTTACGCCTAACCATTTTTTGATTGGGGCGTCCAATACACTGCCAACTCATGGCAAGTTTAGTGATGATGATCTGTGCCTTAGGAAACAGTGGCGAGTAAGTCAGCGTTTAGCTGATAAATTTTGGTCGCGTTGGTTGCGTGAGTATCTACCCAGCTTGCAGATACGCCATCGGTGGACATCGGATGCAGGTAGCTCAATCAAACTGGGGGATATTGTTTTGGTTGCGGATCCGAACTCACCTCGGAGTATTTGGCCTAGGGGTAGGGTTACAGGTACCACGCCGGGTCGTGACGGGCGTATTCGTTCTGTAGAAATCGCAACCAAAGGGGGCGTCTTACGTAGGCCTGTCAATAAATTAGTGGTGCTAGTGAGTCGGCAACCCCTGTAGCGTGTGTACCAGGAGGGAGCATTGTTACCGACTCCTTAGGAGGTGTAAACCTCCGTCGGTATTAGAATGTTTTTTAGTTTCGAAAATCGAGGTGTCATGGAATATCATTATCGTTTGTTTGTGTGTTGATAAGTGTCAAAATGTAAATACTAGAAAATTACTAGAAATATATTTATTTGAGTAAAGTTATAATTTTGGTTATTATTTACAATAAAAGACCACTTGAAAACACCTACTTTATTCTTTTTCCGATTGAATCAAAATCATAGCTGAAGATAATTTAGTAAGAGAAGGATACCACTATCTATCATTCGTTAGGTTATAAAATATTATAAAACTTTTCTCATAACTTTTCAGTTTACAACTGTTACTTAACATGTTGTTCTATTACAGACAAATGTTTCGTTTATTAGGTACTTTTTAATTTTAACGATGATCTCTTAAATGTTGAATAATTTCTAATTAAAACATGTAACAATTCAGCACTTTTTAGGGTTCCGTAGCCAAAATGGCAAAAACGGAACCCTTATAGTTTCGTCATGTCCGTCTGTCCGTCTGTCCGTCTGTCCGTCTGTCACAGCCGATTTACTCGGAAACTATAAGTACTACAGTGATGAAATTTGATGGGAATATGTGTTGTATGAACCGCTACAAAAATATGACACTAAATAGTAAAAAAAAGAATTGGGGGTGGGGCCCCCCATACATGTAACTGAGGGATGAATTTTTTTTTTTCGATGTACATACCCGTGTGGGGTATCAATGGAAAGGTCTTTTAAAATGATATAAAGTTTTCTAAAAAACATTTTTCTTAAAGTGAACGGTTTTTGAGATATCAGCTCTCAAGGTCGTAAAAAGTATGTCCCCCCCCCTCTATTTTTATAACTACGGGGTATAAAATTCTAAAAAAAATAGAGGTGATGCATGCTAATTAACTCTTTCAACGATTTTTGGTTTGATCAAAGTATCTCTTATAGTTTTTGAGATAGGTTGATTTAACTGTAATTTTGGACTTTGCTGCTACGGAACCCTTTGTGCGCGAGCCCGACTCGCACTTGGCCGGTTTTTATGTTAGAGGCGGACAACCGAGCAAGCGAGTCACCTGATGGAAAGTAATCAACGCTGCCCATGAACATCCCCGCGAAGTCAGAGAGATCGCTTACGATCTTTAGAGTACGATCTTCTCTTGAAGGTCCCTAAGTCGTAGCCGTCCGGTAATACTCCTGCAACCAAACCATTCCACAGAACTGAGGTAAAAACATGTACATAAAATAAACATATAAAAGAAGTCGTACTATCGACTTCAAAATAGCATTTGGTATTAATTTATTATTGTAGGTCCATAAATTGTTTGATAAAATAAAAAAAGTATATTTTAATCCCAAAAAAGTAACCTACTACCTTCCAAATGCAAACGAAACAAATGGTCCAGTGTGCTCATCTCATTTTTAAATGCAGATTTCAACGTCAGCGAAAGAATAAATCATTCCTCAAAAGATATACCCGCTACGTCAGCGTTTTTAAGGGGTGGGTTTCATTTAGCGAGATAGCGATTGTTCCTCGAGTTATTTTTGGACTGCGGCGATGCACGCTGCTTGCGCTGGCGAGACGGCGCGGCTGCGGTGGGCGACGCGAGCGTAGGATTCGCTTTGAGTGCCCGCCGACTGATTGATTGCATTAGCTATCAAATCTTTACAATATCTTCCAGTGGACATTCACCTATTTTAAAATTCACGAATTACGGGGTTTAATTATGTTTTTATTAGTACCCATATCCGTAATAATATATTACCATATTAACCAGTACTTATATAATCTGTCATATTAGTACCCGATATATGCCCCACCATCTTAACAATTTTGTGTCTGTCATTATTCACATTAAATTTTTCCCATAGACATATGACTGTTCTGACTGTAAATAGCACCTACACGCGTAAGAACAATCATACTAACTCGCAATAGGATCAGTAATCATTGAAGAAGAAAAGTACTATAAATACAACTCATCGATCCTATCTTATCGTAACTCTTTATTTGAAAGGTCTTGTTTAGGTACTTATTCAAAAATCAGACCAGTAAAACTTTAGTAAGTATTATGATTATTATAGTAGGTAGAGCTTTTACCCAACGGTGAAGGAAAATAATAAAATGGACGAAGAAAAACTATTCCATTATAAAGTGTTCAAGTGTAACCCTCTCACTCGTAGTTTGGATTTATGGCGAGTCTGGGGAATATCTCTCGCTGTGGTGAAGTATGCTGCGCAGCGAGTTTATAAACTTATTAATTCTCTTTTAGTTCAGTTAGTTCAATTCCCTGAACTATTAGCGGACTATTCATCCCGTAAGCATCGGCCGTCGCCGCGCTACTAACAATAGGAAGTATATTGTGTCTGCAATATGTCGCTTAGCCAGATAATACAATATCTAATGTTTTAAAGATAGGGATTTTAGCTTGGAGAGTGAAAATAATATATCTTTACGCGTACAATAACTAGTATGCGTCCACTGCGTTACTTCTGTAGATTTTTGTCGGTAACAGCAAAGTCTACGGTATACGAACGCAATAATGTTTATAGGAACTTTGAAAGTTAGTTAGGGACATCCAGGACCTTGATCCGCCGGAGGATTCTAATTTGGCTCTGGCCTCCTGGCTTGTCTAAATCATCAGGACAGGGGCGAAGTTATAAAAACAGAACCTATGTTATAAAAAATGGCAAATAGATGTAGAACTATAAATCTACTCCAGCGATTTCTGATTTTTAGTTTGTTGCAAATTCTACTTACTGGACGAACAAGGACCATAGTCTCGTTTCTCTGATGTCACTTTTTCCGAGGTAGCACCTATCTGGGTATAGGTACGTAGTAGACCTTATCCGAGTAAAGGTTATTCGCCAAACGGAACTTCGAGATATAGGTCAATAAAAGAATATGCTATGGCTGGGTAGCTTTCGGGGAGTAATATCACATTCTTGAGTCATCGAACTCTAAATGCCATAAGATCAGGGACGACTTTTCCGCATTGGAAAAACGACGAAGTTAAATAGCAAATACTTTTATATGATCTTGCATCTTAATGTTTGGACTGTTGCCGTCGCAACACCGCGGCTTACCGATAAAAAATAAACATGAATATTTAAAAGCGCATAAATTTTCCTTCACACTATTTCGCAATGTGCAAAGCAATCTTTTTCAACAGATTTTCCCGTTTTCCATTCAGTTGTACTGTATTGTAATGCAATAATGATGGAAGTGGGCATGAAAGGGCGCGCGTGATCGGGTTCCGGGCAGACTCGTCCCCCGGGGCCACTCGGGGACACTCAGGGCGCTCCGGGGCCAGTCGAGCGAACGTAACGCTTACACAATGCGCCCCGTTATTTATAAATGTTGACAACATCCTGCGTCTTTGCTTATCGATGCCAAAAATCACATTTTGTTATTATTTTTTGATTGAAGATTATTTTGATCAATATTAAATTCAAACGAACATTTTTAAGATCCATTAAAAGATTTAAGATAAAGATAAAAATGTATTTATTGCACAGAAAAAATAACCACAGTTACATACATGCGATTAAAATTTAATCTAAGTGCACTACACATACTATGCCACAAACATTGAACAGGAGCCTCCAAACTAGGCAATGCCTGTATCTTGGACGGCCAGAAATCATTTAAATATTATGTAGTGTCAGTAAAAGAAAAAAAAAAAACAAAAGACAAATATGAACAATAAAAATTTAAATGATTGAATACAATTTAGAATTTTATACACATCCAACATTAAAACATCAACTGGTTAGGTTACTAATGATACGTTCTGTGTCTGCGTAGTCAAGAAGTCTTAACCAATTTACCAGTGCTAATTTGGCATCTGAGATAGGTAGTTCTTTGATATTACAGAGACGTACTGTCGAATTATATACGCGGGACCTCAGAGATTCACCAAATCTGCTTGCAAACTGAGAGCTTATTGTAGGTGTGGGAATTTTAAAGACTCTTTTCCTAAGAAGGCTACTGTATATGTTTGAGTTTATTATCTGTTTGTGAACTATCAAACATGTTCTTAAAATAAATAACTGGCGGACAGATAGCACCTGAGCTTCCCTATAAAGCTTTGTCGTAGGATACCTGTATGGCTTTCTGAGCATGACCTTGATTACACATCTATTTGCGCGTTCCACCTGCATCATTGTTGTCTTGGCGGCACCACCCCATACAGGAAGACAATATCCGATTATTGACTCACAAAGAGACTTGTAGATCAGAATCAGGAGTTCTCTGTTTGCAGAGTTTCTTAGTTTTCTGAAGATTCCGGATATTTTACGAACACGTTTGGCCATGTGATTTATGTGACTTTTAAAATTAAGATTTTCATCGACATAAATACCCAAGTACTTAGTTACCTTAGTGCGGGTAATAGAATCACAAGAACACAAACTAGGCAGTTGAGAGCAGTTATAGTTACATGTGTGTATTGTGATTCCATCACCACAACTAGGTTTTGAAGCTGCAGTCTTATGGAAACAGATAAAGTTCGTTTTATTAAAATTCAGTGTAAGTAAATTATTGCGGAGCCAGCTGCATACAATCGACATACCCTTTTCTGCAGTTTGCAGTGTACTGTTCCAATCACCGCCGGTGAAAAGAATTACGGTATCATCAGCGTAACAGATAATCTCGGCGCAGCTCAGTGGCAAGCCATGAATGTCATTCATGTAAACAATGAACAGGGTTGGGCCAAGTATACTCCCCTGGGGTACACCAAAACGCACAGGAAGTAAACCGCTTTCAAAAAGTCCTATCTTTGTTAATTGTTGTCTGTCCGATAGGTAACTCTGGAACCAGTCAAGCGCCAGGCCCCGTACACCAATACCTTCCAGCTTTCGGAGCAGTATTTTTGAGGAAACTGTGTCGAATGCCTTGGCCAAGTCCAAAAACACTCCTGCACATTTTTGGCCTTTGTCGAGGTTACCGGAGATAAGTTCTGTCAGTAGAGATACGGCGTCCTTCTGTAGATTTGTGTCGTCTGAAGCCAAATTGTCTGGGCGACAGAATATCATTTAGCTCCAAATACTTGGTAAGGCGCCTGTTTACAATTTTCTCCAGAATCTTAGAGAAAACACTCAGCAACGAAATCGGTCTGTAATTATCTGGAATGTTTCTGGGACCAGCTTTATAGATAGGGGTGACCTGTGCTATTTTCCACGCCCTTGGGAAGCTGCCAGACTCCAGGCTAAGATTGCATAGAAATGTTAGAGGTTCGCAAAGTATATTCCCCGCTTGCTTTACCAGAGTTGTACTGACTCCATCAACACCCGATGCGCTCTCAGTCCTGAGATGGCCTATGATGCTTAGAACTTCGTGTTGATCGGTAGGTCCCATGAAGAAGGAATGTGGGACTTTGTTGGAGATCTTCGATTTGGACGCATTTCATGTTCTGTGAGCCTATATTGTGAAAGTATATTATTTGATAGTTTATCTCCAACTGTCGAGAAGTGGGTGTTACACTTTGTCATAGAAAACTCCGGGCTGTTATCTGCTGAAAGAAGTTCAGTTGGTTGAGAGGATTTAGAATTTAAGTTGCAAATATTTTTAACGGATTTCCATAGTTGCTTAGTGTCTCTGCTATTACTCTGGAGCTGGTCTTTTTCGTATGCAGATTTTATTTTTTGAATTAGCTCAGTGTAGAAATTTCTATAGCGTCTGTATGAGATTTGTTTATTCACTAATTGAATCTTGACTATGAAAATTGGTTTGACTTTATTAGTAAGATTAATTAGTTTATAAAGCAATTTGATCATGATATTTGCAACCAACTTCAGAAATAATGGGTTATTTTTTAAACACAGACAATATAGAAAAAACGAAGGACACCTATGCAAGGGTTCCTGACAAAAAGTTGCTCCGCATTGATTGACATGTAACGTACTCGTAACTTATCAATTTTACTTCGTTTGAGGATAATGTGTACCTAATTATAAGTTTAAAGACCTAATTTCCGAATATACTTGTAAAGTCACTGAGCCCACAGGTTTATAGGATCGGCAGTTATTTTGAGGATTGTACATAAAAATGTTTAATAATGTTTATTGACCTGCCCTCGTAAAAATTTTAACTGTATATAAAAAACTGTGTAACGAGAAATGCTACTACAAAAAAGATGATTTTTGAATGGAAATTATTTGGGAGCATATGTATTAATAACACAAAAGATGCATTTTCTGTTCCTTTTAATACCAGTGACAATTTGTAAATTATTATATCTGAAAAGAGTAACTGCCGAGTTTCTTGCTTGCCTCTTGTCGGCAGACTACATTCTGAACCAGCTGTATACATCATGATGACAATGTTCTATGTTGACCTACGTTGAATAAACTATTTTTATTTCAATTCATTGTCTTTTCTAACATACACAATGGTCACATAATTGAAGATTCCGCTCTATTTTTATAGAAAGGGACGAATATTGAAGGTTTCGTTCTCCGTCAGGGATTGATCTAGCTGTGATCTGATTATGGTAATCCAAGGGACAGTTGGAGGAAATCCAGATAGATACGTACGTAACTGATCAAAACAGCATTCGTAGAGATATAGTCGGATTTTTAATTAAACAAAGTGATTTGACAGTTGCTAATGTCAAATCCCCATACATTTTGACATGTTGCATTTTGCAAATGTATGGGAATGACACATTGGCATCTGTCAGTTAACTTCGTCTAATTAAAAATTCGACTTTAGATATGCGGTTGTCATTTTCAGGATTTCTGTACATTTTAATTCTATTTTCGCTAGGTTTTAAACATATCGAAATAGCTGTCATATAGCTGTTAAAATGGGCTAATTGTGTACATTATAGCGATTTATCCCTTAGAGAGCCATTATCAGATCACAGCTAGATCAATCGCTGACGGAGAGCGAAGATTTCAAAGTTCGTCTATTTCTATGAAAATAGAGTGGTATCTTTAACTATGTGGCCACCACTGCATGTACTGCAGTGCACCTATTAAATAATAATAAAAATACAAATGAGAGGAAAATGTATGGGATGTTGTGAAATATGTATCATATACTGTTGTCAGTATTATTTAGCACAATCCGGTACGTGCCGCACATATCACCGAGAGCGTGTGTGTGTGCTCTGGATTCTTTTGAATTCTTTTGCATTAGCTCGCAATAGGCAAATGACACCACAGCCTGGATAGATTGCAGGCTCCGCGCGTGACGCAATATTGCTATTTGTTACCTAACTGTACTGTCAGTGTCATCGCATTCACAACCAAACTATATGTTTTGAACAGAGTACATTATCGCCTCTGAAGCGCAATCAATGTAGGAATGCGGTAAACTTTCCATTACAAAGGACGTTCATCTCTTTGAATTTACCATGTCCCGCTGATGCGACGATTTATCTGAAACGGTACGTGGACGCAGCTTGTGCGAATGGCTCTGTAATACAAATCGGTTTATCCCTACAATAGATTCGGTTTATTTTTATTGCTTTAGAATTATGCTTTGTATTCTCTTTTTTTAACCCCTGACGAAAAAACGACGAGGTGTGTTATATTTAGAGTTTGAGAATGTTATGGTTTAGCGACTTGTAAATGTTATTACCATCTTGTTTATGTGTCTTAATGGGTTTAGTTAGTTGGTAATCTCTTACGTGCGTTTTATGCCGTGTTTGGCTAAATTCTGAATCCTTTAATAGGTACACACGTTTAAAGTTTTATTTTATTTCTAAAGATTATATTAATAAATAGGGAATGTACAAATAAATAAACTACGAGTATTACAAAGTTTACTACTGTTTCTTAACATCAAAGAAATGTGTTTTACGCTACTACTAGTTCTTAGACGAATCGACCTAGTCCTGATTTTCATGCTGTGATATAAAAAAACGATTATATAAAAAAGTTCTTGCCTGCGAATCCACAAAATTAATTCATGTTACGTGTTTCCACAGTCCGTTTCACGAAATCTGTCACATAGATCCGAACAGGCGGGAACGGTGGCAAACGAATCCGGGCACTCACACTGCGAACATGTAACGAACCGGCGTCGGGTGCGGGTCAGCGTGCGCTCGCGGGCGGGCGCTGAGAGCGGGTGCGGGTGCGGGACCGCCGCGGGCGTCACGCGGCGGGCGCGGGCATCGCGGGCGGGCAGGTGCGCGGCTGTGCGGTGCCGCGGTGGCGCGCCCCGACTGCCGCGGCTCCCCGCCCCGCCGCCCGCGCACGCGTCGCACGCACGCACCCGCGCGCCCAGCCGCACTCGCCACTGTCGCCACACTCCACCGACCGCCACCGGCCGACGGTCGCCTGCTCGCGATGCCAACTTACGCAAAATCACATCCAAAAACTTTTTCAATACAACCAAACTGTCTATTCTAGCATAATAGGTGGTTCTGAACATATTATAACTTTTAGTCATGGAACACTGCTAAAAGAGTGTTTTTCCGAATATTTTATCAAACATAATTATGTATTTCAAATGGTGTTCGGCCGGATTTTACTTTACATTTTAAGTAATATCAAACAATATCGGATATCAACATTGTTCGAGTAATACTGATTCATGTTTGACACGCTACTACAAAATCAAGTGCAAAAAATGGCATTAAACAATATCAGCGTTTGCTTCCATTCATTTAACAATCATTTTATTTCTGCTTCAGTTATGTTTGTATTTTTTATCACACCGGCGCTGAAGATTCATCACCTAGTTACGAGGAGGCTGGCGAGAGTGTGATAAACGAGACACATGGCTATCTGGCTGAATGTGGACAGATCGGCGAATCACAGCGTTACAAATGTAGTGCACCGCCACTAACAATAAAACACTCGCTTTTACATCCTTTTGATCCGTCACCTGCGCAAAGAGATCTCCATGTAGGTCGAGCGATTACGTGATCGAGGTCACTTGTTTCTGGTCGGGGTCAACCAGACACACTATCACAATGCCGTTGGCACGAGAAGATACTAGTTGTGGACATAAATTGCGACTACCTCTGATATATGCGTCGAGCGTTGTTTCAACAGAAGGCCGTGGGAAATACAATTTAGTGTAATCGGGTTTAGATTGTTTAGGATCGTTCGAATTAGGAATACTCGATTGTCCAATTACAAAGATAATTCTAATTGTTAAGGACATGTTACAACTTGTCAGGCTGCTGTGTAATAAGCACGTGAAGTTTGTTCAAAGACGTAATGTTCGAGAAAGCCGGTTCTTGATGTAGATCTAAATGAGAAAGTTTTCTAACAGTGCTTTTTCTCGATAGACGTATCTTTTATAAATAGGCATGGGGCGCGTCAAATGTTGGTGTCACTCGAGGTAATTTCCTCGCGCGGAATCAATTAAAAGTTGCATCGGCCGCCGCCGATACCGACCGATACGGATCGCACCTCGCGCCGCGCCGCACCGCGCCGCACCGCGTCGTGTCGCCGACACCCTTCGCTTCCGCGCTAGACTAATCGCCCCGCCACTTATTAGTATCGGTAGTTCCAGGAAATTATCAACGCAAAGTTTAAATTTTCTCATCGGAGATGTAGTTTAATTCTCGTCCGCTTCCGCAATTTAGCCTCTGATAAGACGAGACCATGAACAACTTTTATTGCTATATTACTAATTGACCCACTTAAGTGACTAAAACATGTAATAAAGTGTGTGTAATAAAGCATTGCATAATGTTTATCATCATCATCATCATCATCATCAGCCCATCGCAGTCCATTGCTGGACGTAGGCCTCTCCAATTGTTCGCCACTGCGATCTATCCATGGCTTCTCGCATCCAGCTCTTGCCAGCCATCCTGCGCAGATCGCTATGTTTATGCTAAATAATATTTCAGAACATATAATACGATTGAATTGAAGAAAGCCCTTTATCTAGAAATATCTTAATAATTTGTAAGTAATAATTACATTCTAAAATATTTGTGCTGTATGAAACCCGCGCAAAATGGCAAAAGTTGCATTGCTAACGGTATAGGATATTTAATAAAAGTAAAAAAACTATAACCCAACTACGACAAAAAACGTCGCTGAAAAAGTATAAAACAAGCCTTCGTTGTCAATTTATGCAATATTCACTATGTAGAGATAAAATTTCATGTTTGGAAATCCGCAGTCACACGTTGTCAAAGGGTAGTATATTTAACGTGTGACTACGCCTTTCCAAACATGAAATTTTATCTCTACATAGTGAATATTGCATAAATTGACAACGAAGGCTTGTTTTATACTTTTTCAGCGACGTTTTTTGTCGTAGTTGGGTTATAGTTTTTTTACTTTTATTTTATTTGTACTATTTTGGTGTCCAAGTGCTAGTAATATATATATATATTCAAAATGTACAAGTCAAGCGCTTTCAAATGATACCAAACACGGCATATTTATCATAACTTTATTTTTTTTACTCTGTATGTTTTGTCCGCTAGAGGGCGCCACATTAGATTTTGTGAAACTTCATATAGCCTATAACCAGCGGACGATCAAGACGCTTATAATGATATGTCATTTGTCGAATTCTGATAAGTAGTTAAGAAGTTACGTGGAAACAGATGAACATACATACATACATACATACATACATACATACATACATACATACATACATACATAGCCTGTCAAAATCATAACCCTCCTTTTGCTTTGCCGTAGTCGGGTAAAAAGTACTCGTAACTCAGGAATCCATTTCTACATTTGGAGTTAATACTACGGCAAACTCTAGGAGCATGTTTTGATCATATTCTTGCATTGATTTAATCTCAAAAACCCGCAAAGATTTTAATATGTAATTAATAACAAATGGACGAGAACAAAAAAATTGACTGCAATAAGCACTGCATGTAATAATGGAAGCTTCTATTAAAATACAATGGCAAAAATAGTTATTGGAGTTCATTCCTTCGGTGAAATTAAAAGAGATGAGGCATTCGCAAATTAAAATAGTTTAGCGGAGGGTCGGGTCGGGCGAGCGCTGAAGAGTAATCAAATCCAAGTGGGACAATGTGCGCGCGGCAAATTAATTTGCCGAGTGAAGTTGAGGAGCGCGACCTCACCGAGTTATGAAGTCGCATGACGCCCCGCCCCGCGTCCGCACCCGGGCATGGCGCGCTGTGCCGGCCCGTGTGTGCAGCAAACTTGTTTTGTAACACCGTAACTCTATTTATTTTGAGAGAGCCACACTTTGGCATTACTAGGTAGGTAGGATACCACGGCCTCACAGAAACGATTTGTAAGAGCACTTTGACTTTAACATTACATTACACACCTGGTCCAGATGACGAAGTAACCCTGCCCGCTTATCATGTGCACCCTCCGGAGAGACACGAAGCTGAATATTTCAACTTGATGAGATTATCACCGACTACCAAGACTTCAAATCATATTTAGGTACGCGTTTTCGACCTTGCTAATGACAATCTAGCTTAATATTAATGTTTTAATACACTTTTCAAGAAACTTTATGCTAGAAAAAACCTTTGACATATTCTCATACTCGTATGTGCTGTCACTGAATCAACTGAGTGTGCGCTAAGTATGTTTTTGAATTCTTGCGCATGAGCCCTTTTTATGGTGGTGCATTACGATGACCGAAGGTGGCGCGGCGGCCAGTGTAGTACAATTGCTAATAAAGTACTTGTACATTGTTTAGTCTGTGGTCAAGTGCTATATCGAGCACCTCCATGCCGCGCTTTGGCCGCGCCAATTGAAATTTAAATTGAAATTGAAGCCGCCCCGGCGAGCGCCATTGTCTCGCGGCGTCACTCGAGGCATTGTGTCGTCGTTCTCAACAGATATTTGACGTGGAGGAGCCTCCACTCGCCCGAACGACTTTATCTTGCATTAACTACCGCTGCACGGCTGTTCAAATGAATGGCTATAAGGGTTAACTTAAACTCGAACACGGTTTTACAAACTAAATAAAATTGAATTAGACAACATCAAAATGCAAGAAGCACTTTGACATGTATGTTTACTGAACGTGAAATGAAAACTGTTTGAATTATGCACAGTTATGGTATGACACGACACGAGATCTATTATACCACGTGGACCTAAGTGTGTTGAAATTTTCACAAAGTGTTACATAAAAGATATCCAAAAGTTTATCTTTACTCGGTTTACGTTCCGCAAATACGAATTTTATACAAACAACTTAAATAAAGAAAGATGAGATTTTCATGTAAAGGATGAACTGAATAATTTTACAACCTTACATAACAGTCATAGTATTATATCCACTAAATATTTATTATAAAATTCATTAAATAAATCTTTAAAAATAAATACGTAGCTACGATCCACGATGTAGTAGCTCGTAGCACGCTCTCAGTGGTTCGTAGCATCGTAGCACACCCGTCCGTAGCGCTCGTAGCACTGTACTACAGATCGGCCCCACATTATTCTACGAGTATTCTAGTTCTGGTAGTAACAGCTATACAATAAAAATGCACAAATTATTTTGCATAGTATATAGAATAGAATTGGAAATGTGTGCAGTTTTTGCTTTCACAAGTACTTGAAGTATTTATTTATCCACCCGGAGACGGCCCTAATTTTATTACCTAATCTGTCTATGCAATGCCGGTAGATGATACTACGTAAGCAAAGTCCGTTTCTTTTTTAAAACATGCATATTTTATGAGATTGGTACAAAAAGGTGCCACATAGTTTGTGCAATGATGGGCTTTGGGGACGTGTAATTAAAACAAGTGATGCGTTATGACTCTCTGTTTATTACGTACTAACTAACTTATATACTAGCCTAACCTAGGGGCGAGGTGCGTCACACACTACACCTCCCCCGTTTTTTTTTGAAAAATAATTAGTTTATTTACTAAATTATTTTTATAAACATACAAAAATATAAAATTTCCAATTTAAAAAAAAAACAATCTAAAATACTAACTTTTACAAACCAGAAAAATAATCTTGTTTAATAAGTACATTAGTTTTGTATATACGAATGAATTTATATTGAAACTCCTTACAATGAAAACGTGGATATTTTGTAAAATACATTACTTAAGTATACCTACTTACTTATTCAAATAAAATAATAATTAGTTAATATCTACTACCTTAACACTACTGTTGGCAAACCCTGTAAATATACAATTTAAATCTAAAACATAGAGACAACCAATAGAGCACCTGCATTGAACCAATAAAAAAATTTAACCAAAACTTCCTCCTCTATGTACGTCTTTGTTCTAACACTGAAATTACACACTTGACACCAATTACACAACAATATAAATATGAAAATAAAATTGGGGTTAAATAATAATCTTTATTTATTATATTTATTCAAAAAACAAGAATTGGTTTTTATTACAAGTTACCTATAATACGTCTCATAAGTAGTTTATTCCACATTTATTTAATACCATATAAAATATAAATAATTATCACATCTTTCTATCAATAATAATTTTATTGGTCTTTATTCATTGTCTACTCAAAAATTCTTCATCAACAATTTAATTATTTAACTTTTCCTTTTACGACATAAAATCATTCTTCTTTGCTTTCCGATAAAAATCAACAATATTCATATTCTTTATCTTACATTCGTTTAAAATCCTCATTTTGATAACTCTTTAATCCCACTCTTGCTCGTTATTTATACATCATCATTCGTACAGTATCGGTACACTCTGCAACATAGGTACTTAGCCTATTTGCTTCATTAGCCTGGGCATTATTATACATTTTATTAAACACTCCACTTCATTCTTTTAAAATGGTCACTTGTATAGTGCCATTAGGGGGTCGTATTTTAAGCCTACTTTGGACTCCAACTCATCTCACAGAGGAAATCTCGTTTCTCACCATGATCGATGGAAGGATCCGCCCCTCCATGTACCATAATATTGTGTACCGCATACTCGAGCAAATAAATATATACCATCTCTTTCAAATCCTTCTAAATGTAAAACTACATTCCCAAATTTGAAAAATTTAGTTCAATAAAAGCTTTTGGGTGATCAATCCAAATGCATGCGTAGCTTTCATAACCAAATAATTCCCTATCTTTCTTTATTAAAAAAAAAAACTGTCATACATTTCAAAACCTCCACATTAAACTTCATATCCTTTACCAAACCTCATCCATGCTGTACCTAATTGAAACCAAATGTATCAAAATAGATTTTTAATACAGCTAGCAAACTTTCATACCATTTTCAAAATTCATACATTCTGTTCCTAATGGAATACTTATCTAAAATTCCAAAAAGATGTTTAAAACAGCTTACTTCCTCTCAACCCTTAACTCAATCTTACTATACTCAATCACTGTCCTTCATTATACTGTGGCTCACTAATCATTCAATGCAAAAATGCTTTAAATCAGACGACCTACTTTAAAATTATATGGAAAGTTCGATCTGCACAATCAGCAAAACCAGCTAACGCGTGTGGCATTGTTCATCGAGCGTTATGTTACCGCTTTACCTAAATGTATGATGCAACTTGCTATTGTACGGCTCAAATCTGTTGAATGGTATGGTAAAAGTATCTTCTTGTTTATCTTCCAATTAATTCGAATGTTCAATCTAACCAATCCTTATAAGTATGAAAATGTACTCTTAAGAATCTGAATCATGACGATGAACTTTAATATGTACTCAAACTATTTATGATTAACTATAGTATATGAAAAATAATAAAAAATTAACGTAATACTTAACATTTGGCCAGAATAATTAAGTATATTTTTGAAAAACCATTGCAATAAGTAATTTCTATTTCTATTTCAAATATATTTTTTTTGAAAACATACAATAACAAAAGTAAGTAATCTAAAAACATATTTCAAGCCTTTTGGCTACATATCTTAAGCCTAGCTAACAAAATAATTCTTAACAAACCTCAAAATAATTAAAAAAATATATATTAATATTTAAATTGTCAAAATGTTACTAATTATTACCGAAATTACCGTATAATATTTTTTAAATAACGTAATCTGACTAAAATTATTGCCTTGAAAAATGTTATTATAAAAAAAATTAGAACCTCAATCTGACTTAAAAAATATCTAACTCCGTCAAAAATATAATTCTTCAGATTTCAAATAACTCTATCTTACGAGATTAGTAACGTACCTGATACAGTACCTACGCTTCAGGGCTGCATGGTAACAAACGCCACACGTGTTGCTATGTCAGCGTTTCGATATGTGCGCTTTCACAAATCATACCTATTGAAATTACTGAAATTTATAATTTGATAATTATATCGACCTTATAGGAATACTAAGTTTTTTCCGTCAAAATAAAATCAATTTATAATAAAAAACCTCGAGCTACACCCAAGTTATTAGTGACAATTAATATTATTCTACAAGTGTGAAATTCTGTAAAACGATAATAATAATAAATAAACAAATATTATGACAAGAAATCTATAAATGAATTCTACAGTAAAAATATTTGGTTGCCAACATTTAAAATTTTAAAGGAATAGAAAGTAAAAAATAAAAAGAATAATAAAAATCTTCGACGGCGGCTGTTCCAATCCCATGGGACCATGCGACGTCCATGGTCTCCAACATTCTCCCGGCGCCCTGCGTCTCCTCTACAACCATCGGACTCCATCGTCACCCGGCTGCCGGCAATCATACCACATCGGACACCAACATCTCCCGGCAGCCTGCAACCACTTTGTCCTCTGGCTCCATCTGCGCCCTGCGCCCAGCACTCCTCAAGGTCTCATCACAGCACGCACGCCCGTATTGTCTTTATTTTATTCACCGTATATAGTCATTTTTCACAACATGATTTACATTAAAGTTTGTTTAAATTAAAATTATATTTTCCACAAAAAAAATCAAACCCGACATGTGCCCGTGCGCAGCGCCGCCATAGGCAGCACTGGCAGGGTCGCCATGCAATGATGGGCTTTGGGGACGTGTAATTAAAACAAGTGATGCGTTATGACTCTCTGTTTATTACGTACTAACTAACTTATATACTAGCCTAACCTAGGGGCGAGGTGCGTCACACACTACATTTGCATCTCAAAGTGTGACGCCTGCGGGGCGTCCATTACCTCGCGCTGAACACATACACGCGATTATGTCGCAACATATTTTAATGGATCGACCGCGCTCAACTCTTTCAAAATGTGATAAAGCTTCGCAATTTTATTTTATTGAAATAAATTACTTAGGCACGTGATAAAAGTATTTGCATATTGTCCATTTTTATATTAAATTACGACGTGGCGTAATATTTTGCGTAAAGAATCCCCACTTAAAAGCGGTCTGTTTAACTTAGTTTCAACAGCCTTTTTCTGATTTATTTTTAGTATCTGTTTTAGTAGTGCGCGAGTCGAGATTGGTTACGTGAGTGGTAGCTCATTATGCGTGAGTGCGTTTCGATGCGTGCGTGTAAGCGCGTATACGGGACGACGGCGGGCCGGCTCCCGCGAGGGCACCGTCGATCTCTTAAATCCGGCGAAGTCCTTTCAATTACATAATGAACGATTCGGCGGCGCGAATAATGGATGCCCATTAATGAACGTAATGGGATTGAACTCCGATGGGAATTCCTTTCCTCAATAGGAACAATAACATTAGGATATTGCCTTAAAAAGCTCCCTTTGCGTAAAACCTAACCATCCAGGAGGTTGTTAATTAAGCCAATTTATGAAACGCGTATTATTTGTCTGCGCTTTGAAATTTACTTAGCAAATGAAACGTTTATTTAATGTTTAATGAAACGTTTTGGCATTATGTGTTTCTATTGCATATTTTGGCGTCATATTCAAATTATTTATTGAATGCTATAATACCTACGTAGGGTTTGCAACCGGTATTGGGAATGTATTGAAAAATCTTGGAATTCCCGGAAAACTGCAAATCTTAATTCAAAGTATCTTAATTACATAGTAAATGTAATATGAATGATAGTCTTAACTAGGATATAACTACTAGTACCTACATACTATTCAAG
Organism: Marasmia exigua; assembly: GCA_019059595.1. NCBI lineage: Eukaryota > Metazoa > Arthropoda > Insecta > Lepidoptera > Crambidae > Marasmia > Marasmia exigua. The sequence continues at coordinate 12,353,483 of CM032468.1, forward strand.
TCGCATTATCGATTATCGAGTTAGAAAACGAAAAGCTCGAGGCGATATCTTTCAGACAACCTCTAAAGGACGATTATTAAAAATATTTTCATAAACTTATAAATGCAATTAAAATAAGTGTTTAGTGGCCGTGGGAGAGCCATTCTTTGCATGAATGCCAGCTCCAGCGCCAGCTCGATCGAAGTAATACCACAATAAACCAGCGTGATGCAGCCTCAGTGTGTGTTTCGCTGCAATTCGGGGGAAAGGGGAAAAGCTTGGCAGTGCACTAGTAACTCTACGTGTTGCGGGTGTCCGTGGAATCGGCAATCAGCTCACGATCTGTCGTCTGCTTCCTATCACATAAAGAACAATTAAGAGAATACATAGCATAATGTTTCTTTTGATATCTGTAAGTGTCATGCGCAGGCAGCGAGCAGTCGGTGGATGGTCGCCAGTTGGTCGCCGGTCGCAATAAAAGCAATTGAGCTTCGAAGCGAGCATTTTATTCCATCAAAGCGAGTACTCGCCGTTATTGGCTTTCGCGACGCCGCTCCTGACCCGACGAGAATATAATCTAATTGTATCGAACCTTTTTATCGGCGGCCCTTGCGGGGCTATGTTTTTAAACCTTGTCCAATAAATGTAAGTTAGTTAAGTAAATGCCTGCTGCGCAGTGGTTAATTTTTAGTAGGAAAAAGAAATTTGAAGGTACATAGTTGATAAATTGATTGAAATAAAATGTTCAAGCAAACCAAGATTTTAATACTCGTAGTTTTTATCTTAATATTTACGCTTTTCTGATCAAATTGGTTTTTTGAAAATATAAACCCTATTGAAAAAAAAACCTACTATCTCACAACTGTGGCAAACAAGAAGACGAATCACCTGATGGTAAGATATTATCGCTGTAGTGTGTGACTCTCCTCGCTCCTAGGCTATGAATCCGTAGATAGCTGCAATATTAGCAGAGTCATAATTACTAGTAGGCCAAATTTATATTATCTACCAGGCCGTGGTTGGTTTAGTCAAGCCGGCTCATTCGTGCTGTAGTGTGGTTCTCTTGCGGTCTATCATCATCTATGTATCATTTAAAAATCACATACACATGTAAGTTCAGTAAAAGAAGTTCGTTGTAAAAAGGAATCATGACGTTATTTAGCTATACAGCTGATAAACTATCGAAGGAGTGCAACATCTTCAGATGCGCGGTACAAAAGTTCGAACAAAGACGATAGAGCTCAAAGCATCGAGGTAAGGCGATGCACTCACTGGTGCAGTGTGGCGCCCGGCGTCTGCGGCGTCGCTCGTAAGCGGTTCTCGATAATGAGTTCAAAGCGCCGCCTCTCGCTATCACTCACTAGTCACGCGATAAGCCCGAACACGTGTAGAAGCTACACTTAACAGCTACTACATCGTGTAAGCTTTCTCATATGAGATATTGTGAATGAAATAAGATTATTAATGTAAGTCGTGCAGCTTATCTTTAGCTCAACACTTTGATTTACTAAAGTTCAAAGAAAATTTATACACAAAATTTGTTAACTCACCGATATCATCGCAGAAAACGAGCGCCGGCGCCGGTGCCGCTAGGGAGGGGGGAGGGGTAGATAGCTGCGGCCGGTAATCGCACCGATAGCGCTAACAGCAGCCACTACCGACGCCGAACTACCACATAAAACCGCAAACGCTCGAGAGTAGTAATAAAATGTTTGCTGTGCTCACAACGATGACATATAGAGTATAAAGAGAGCGGCCGTAAAAATACTTTAAACGTAAGTCCTTAAGGTTATTAAAATGGAATGGAAGATGACGTAGTCACAGTGTTGGCACGCAGAAGTTGCGTAGTGCGAGCCGCAGTTGGAGTGACCTTAGCTAGTCAAGGCTAAACTCCTAAGGAAGGATAGCGCGTCCGCTTCCGGGCGGCAGATAGCGCGAGTTTCCCCCCGCACCGCGGCGACCCGCCCCTGACCCACATCGCGGGTGCGAGTGTACGCAACTCGGGGACGGTGCACACTCACGGTTTTGGCTCGCGCTCAAGTAGCGCACTACGCTGATTCATGCCGCGAGTTGACGCCCATTGTTGTGCACCGAGCCTACTGAACTTGACATGTAAATACAGCGCTGTCGTGAAACAACGCAGCCCCCTCTCTACCGCACCCTGCCCTGCTCCGTCCGTTGCGTTTTGCGAATCATTCGGAATAAATAAATCATGCGATCAGCTACTTGCGTACCCTGTAGTTAAAGCCTTATGTGTTATTCATGTTTAATATTTCTATCTCTCTAAAAAAATTGTTGGTTGCCTGTATTGATACAACTACGAAATGTAATAGTTACCTTATTTTTGAGTTTCCGATACAAACAATCACTCATAAATATGTAGTTTTGTAAGATTTGCCATGGATTATTGCAGATGATGAGCATAAACTCCGCTGAGAAAACCCGTCCTAAATAAATACGATTAAGTCGGGGCCCCCAGGGGCGAGCCAAGCGGACCAATGTTTCATAATTTTATGGGTTTATGAAGAAATAAAAAAAAGCTTTATGAAGTAAGATTAATTGGCAAACGCGGTATACGAATATATTTGATAGTCGAAGCGTCCCTTCGGCATATGCTGAGTGCAAACCTTTTTGGTGACACATTTTTTTTTATTGCCTTTATCTCTTTTACTATACATAATTTTATAGATGTAATAATGTTTTGTAATTTTGTTACTTTATTTGTGTCACTAAATAAATATTATTTCTTTCTTTCTTTCTTCTGATAGCTATGTGACACACATGTTCCGTACGAGATTGTAATTTAAATGCATGCATCTCTGGATTTTACTATTCTATGTGCGTATTTCTACTATTCGCTCGTCGGTGAGTTATTGCGCCACTTTTTTTATTAATTTTGGTGTAAAGGTTACCATCAGGTCATCGAGAGACGTCTGCTCGTCTATATCATAAAAAAAGTGAGATGGTGAATTTCAAATTTAAGCTTAAGGTAACTCCTGTATTATGCATGGACAGTATAGATAGAAAAATATTCTTTAAAGATGATAATTGATAAGACGAGTTAAGAAAACCAAGTATGATTAGTTAATTTCAGCATGGAACATGCATAAGCATAATCGCCTGCAATTTTTTATGCATATCTCTGGCATGTTATTCGTATAAACATTAAAAGTTAAAATCAGTTAGGGACTGAAATGTAAGAAAATTGTTTACTTCCTGGGGAAATCGGTCGGTGAAGTGCATCGCTTGCGTGCGGGCAATGCGAGTCTATTGGAAGCATCCAATAGCCGGCGCGCGTTACGTGATCGCGTTGGGTCGCGTCGCGTCGTGATCGCAGCGTCGCGTCGTGGTCGCAACCTGCAATAGCGAGAACTTAGGCGTGCGCTTTATTACCTCTGCCAGCACCCTTCTGCTTAAGCCTCACGCACCGAACACCGCACACCCGCCCTCGACATGTCATGTACGTGTCCAAATGAGAAATTTCACCCTGCTATACGTTTTAATCGAATGTTTTCGTATTAAGATATGTAAGTAATCTAAATGTTGGCAGCTCTTACAACAGACACGAAAAGCTCATGTACATGTACACGTCGTTATCTTTATTCAGTACGTGGCATAATCTCCAATCTATAACATTTCTGTTCAGGAAATATTTTCTTATGAATAATGAATAACAGTCTCGGTACGTGATGTGAACAAATTTATCTTGAAATTTATTTACTTATCATATTGGTGGTAGAATAAAACATCATTTGTAACAACTGAAAAAGTACAATGAGAAGGCTTCGTATTAGTCACTCCTTTACTTAAAATACTTCTATATATTTATATTACTAGAACTTATGGAAATAATTATGACATTTTGACACCCAGTTTCGGAAACGTCCGTTATAAATCATCCGTTATAAGCGTTAGTTAAGCCGACATTATTGAGACTTCAACATAGAACATTGATTAGGACTATAACTTATCATTTAACTTAAGATATATTTCTGCGGCAAAGCAAGACTCATAAGCAGATTCGGTATTAATGAATATACTTTTATTGCACTCAAAATAAAGTATGAAAACTTAAGACAAAGTATTACAGGGTATGTACGTTGAAGACGACCTTATCACTATAAGCGATCTCTTCCAGGCAACATTTTTGTAAAGGATACTTGATAAAGGTATAGGTCGGTGAAATTTTAATATGTATATACTTACACAGAAAGTTAAAATATTAATACATTGGTAAATAAAATAGGAATACACTAACACAAACCTACATTATATATATAATTAAATATAAATGAATATTGTAATTACAATAATAATAATGGATCACAATGAATACCTAAAGTATCTAGTGTAAAATCTATTAGCAGGCACAGATGTAGTACAATCACAATCGTTAGTAGCATGTCCCCGGTAAGCTCGTAAGTGTCAGGTGACAAGCTCTATCTCGAGTGATTTGCCAGGAGACGTGGGTCGCGACGTCCCGGTCGGAAGTCGTGCGACCGACGCCGACGCATTGTTACGCAATACGTCATTCTTGAGCGAGCGATAAGACACCTGATAATTAAGGGAAACTGATATTGTTCGCTACAAAAGGACGTCGGAAGATGTAGTTAGTTTTTTTATGTCATAGATGGCAGATGAACAGACGGATGACCTAATAGTAACAGATTGCTGCCGCCCATGAACACCCGCGACACCAGTGCGCTGCCAACCTTTAAACCCTCCCTTCCCCTGGATTGGGCCTTTGGTACCCTCACTCATGCAGTGAAACACAGCACAGTGCTGCTTCATGCCGGTTTTCTGTGAGGCCGTGATATCACTCCGGTCGAGCCAGCCAATTCATGCCGAAGCTTGGCTCTTTCACGGTCAAGTTTTGACTGATTCAAAAATTAAATTTTATAAAAGCGCGTGGCTCTCGTGGGCAAGCTTAAAGAAGTGTATTGGAGAATAAAATGGTAAACTATAAATATCTGTGTAACAATCAAAGCTGCAACATTACTTTCCATCATGTGATTCGGTTGCTCGTTTGTCGCCTCCAGTATAATATTTTTTTTATATATTAAAACACTAGACTTTGTAATTGGCTAACAATACGATCCGTTGTATAGTAGGTTCGTCATAATTTTGCGATAAAATAAAATTGTGTTTTACTATATATATTTATTACATCCATGGTAATGTCACAGCAATCAGAATGTACGAGACAAATGAGGCTTAATTTTTTACGACTCCCCAATAAAATCGCTACACCAATCACTGGCAAACAAGGCAGAGATGCCGCAAGGCTCTCAAAAGGGCTCGCTGTCGCCGGAACCGTTTCGGCTCTGAGAGATGATCCCTCATAAATCAGCTCGGAAAAGCCTACGATATTGTCAACACGGCCAACAATATAGTTATCCTAGTGCGTTAGGTTTTCGCGGCGGGTTTGTAAATAATATCGCGCGGCCTGAGCAAACAGCCTGCGCAAATACTCGCCCGCACCTACCTGCCTAACGAACGGGTACTAACTATACATCATAGTACAAACGCAAATGGTATATAAACATAGTACAGCTTTATAAATAGGGCGCGTCCGGTGCTTCCACAAAATTGCTTGATTTAGCAAATTTTTTTTTACATAATTAATTCAAACTTTTATTACATTCTCAAAACGATGAAAGGTTACGAATTAATCGTAATTAATTAGCGTTTATTAACCTATAATATCTGGATTTAGCTTCAAAAAGCAAGAGCTTTTAATGCAAACAAAACATTGGCCCAGACCAAAAATTTAACTCCATATTTGGAATCATCGTAGGAGTAACTCACATTTTAGATAAAAAACGGCTATCAGGAATAAAATCGGCAGAACAAAGCCGCAACCTCCCTCAATGTTTGAACCACCTCTCGAAAAGATAAATCCCATTTGAGTGCCATTGCCGAGCGTCATTAAGTGTATAAGCGTTTCTGTGGCGCGCGAACATTTGTCGGGAGATAAACTACTATTCCTAATTGTACAATGTTTAAGCGTGGGAGTACTCGGCCCGGGTTGATTTCGCGTGCGGCCACAAGAGGGCTCACGTGAAGTACTTCCAAACTACTCACCCATTAGTATACATTTTGGGACCATTTACATGTTTATCTTCCTCTTACACGGTTACATAGTGATTGCCACGCTGCTTTCGCGAATATTTACCATTACTTGAAATTTCTTATGTTTTTTTTCCATAGGTATACATTCTTTAATGACAAGCTGTTTATTACTTATAGTTTATAAGCACGGGAACTAGCGCCATGTACATTTTTGTACATGATTAGTGAACTTACACTTGATCACGTTCGCTTGTGACCACAGCTGCTGTAAAGTAGCCAAAACGTAAAGTTAAAAATTTTAACATAAAAATAATTTTAACAAATTTTCAGAATATTATTCTATTTAAAGATAATTTGCGTTGGACTTTATAAATAATAGTAATGCAACGCAAAAATCGAAAAGACTGTTTATCATTTGCATCGTAAACTGTGTGATATGATAAACTAGCACTTACGGTTAAAGAGAATGAATGAACTAATATACTTTTATGGCATTCAAAATAAAGTATGAAAACTTAAGACTAGGTATTACAGGATATTTACAAAGAAGGCGGCTTACTGAGCGATCTCTTCCTTGAGTGTTTAAAGTTTACAGTACTCCTTGCTTTATTTGCTCTAGAATATTCTCCAACCGAAATTCTTTTTGTAATGCAAACGAGCTGATCTCAACGATGTGGATGTATGTAACGATGTAATTACTGTGGATGTGTATGTAACTGTGTAAATAGCTATTTGTAATTTGTTGTTGTATGTACTAAGCACTAAATAAAACATTTCTAATTCTAATGTAGCTTTCAACGCAAAAATCGGAAATCAGTAATTATTCATCTGCCTCCAATTCCGATTCGAGAACGGAACCCCGAGAGCTGCCGTCACGTTACAATGCGACCCACGTGTCACTGTTGCTGAGGAAAACGAAACACAGAGTTTACAACCGGCAATGTTTGTTGAGAAGGGTCATACAGGGTTGAAACAAAAAGAGCGTACTGTCTGTCTAAAACACTGTAATTGCATATGTACTCGTATATTTATTCACAGAATCCTTTATTTCGTAATAATACCCTGATTGAACCCTTGTGTAATTATGCAAATTATATGTATACTAGCGGTCGCCCGCAGCTTCGCTCGCTTAGAATTTGGTTTGCCATAAAGTAGCCTACGTAGTGTCATAGAGAGTGCTCCATCTCTTCAATGTCAACGACCACGGCCTCACAGAAAACCGGCGTGAAGCAGCATTGTGCTGTGTTTCGCTGCGGTTGGCAGCGCACTTGCGACTCCACTGGTGTCGCGGGTGTCCATGGGCGGCGGCAATCGCTTACCATCAGGTGATCCGTCAGCTCAGTCTGCCACCTATCACATAAAAAATATCTCCACTTAAAAATCACGTCAATTCGTCGCTCCGTTTTGCCTTGTAAGACAAACAGACTAACAGACATATACACTTTCTCATTTATGCTATTCTTATAGATTTCTATTTTTTATGGGAATCGGATGCAAACAATCAATCATTAATCTATTTATTTGCAATAAACATGGTAGGTACATCTTGGTTCTAACTTTAAATATTGCTCATACATGTTTAATCGATCTATCAATACAAATGTTATAGTGTCGTCTTGCATAAACAATTCTTATAATACAAATTCAAGCACAATAATCTAATGAGTTCAGCAATACACGTTATAATCAAATTTAAATTCAAATGTCAGAAGGTAAATGCTAGTCACAACTTTAATTAGGGTCAATAAAGGGTTGTCAATTGTTATAAAAAAAGATTAAATTGTCAATTGAATTAATAAAATAGACAATAAATAATAACAATAGAAAGAAATCAAACGTTAAGAATTAAGTTATTTTATAACCTCATGATGCGATCATTTCGACAAAATTGTATAAATCCATTGACGCTATAGAAACAATTCTGAAGTAAAATTTTGAATATAATTTTCTTAAAAGTATTGAATGTGATAGTCTTGAAGCAAGTTAAATAATTTCACATACTGAAACTATTTTCACTTATACGGGTTGTAGTTGATTGTATTGTTAATCTGTATGGGTATCTTGTGTGAAAATTGCAGACCTCTCTCTTGTTTGTAAAAAATCGTGTTTTTCTTTACGAACAACTTATTGTGATGGTAACGCGAGTACTTCCCAGGAAAATAGCTGCGCCAAAAGGGGTGCGACGGCCAACGCATCTTGGCCGTCGTTTAGAAATATGTAGATGTATCATAATTTGAACTGGATAAGTATACGTTTAAAGATATGGGAATAATATCCTTGGTTGTGGGTATATTTCTAACATTCCTGCAAGCCTGAACTAGGCCGTTAGGGTAATCAAGGTGCTTAAAATGCGGCAGAGTGTCACGTTAAAGTGACAACCTGGTGTTCGGCAGGCGAGGCGAGGCTGGCCCAGTTCCGGCTCGTTACGGCGCTCTTATCTTCGCCATTCGGATGTGAGACACGTCGCGCGACAATGGACTTATTAGCGCACCAACCCCCCCCCCCCCTTCGCACCAAGCCGAAATTTATCGCCGCCCTAATCGAGTGACGTTCTTCATTCTGATTCATTGTCCCTAAATAATGTCCAAATAATGACGAATTGTTCGCACCCCACTCAACAAACATTGCCGACACTGAAATATTCAAGACAACACTCTCAACTTCAACTTTGTTACAAGTAACAATGTGGATTGTAAGCTGCCTCGTAATTTTTGAAGTCGGTTCGTCTTCGTTGTTTGTGTTAGTTAGTTAGTTAATTTTGTTTCATGCTTTATTTACTTTCCAACAAGTTAATGCGAGTTAAAAATATATATTTTTTAAAGCGAAACGAATTTGTAAGTATTGTATTTAAATCAAAATGGTAAAACATATTTCTATAAAACTTTAATAAGCCAATACTACAACATGTATTTTCAATGAAAGTGAAGAACTATTAAAGATGTTTACATAATGCTACAAATTATCTCTTGTGTTCGTAGCAAAGGTATTAAGTGCTACGGCAGCGGCAGTGCACAGTGCTACGAAGCAACTCGCGTACCGTACTACGTGGTCCCAGGCGAGATGTAATCTGACAGGTGGCGCTCTTACGCCTGTCATCGCTCGCCGCAGGCCGTCTGAATTATTATCTTTGCTACTTTCACATTTTATTCACCTAAAAGTTGTATTATGGTACGGACCATGGGAACAAGTCTATGAAAATGTACTCTTTCACTACCCGCGAAAGACTATTAAAACAAGGCTCATATGTTTTCTGTTAAGAATATAGTTCTACTAAATCTTAAACATGTGAGAATGAAAACAAACGGTTGGATCAGTTTTGTTAAACAGATAGGACACTCTTGATCATATCTACCGCGGGGCGCAGTTAGTAAATAAATATTGGGAACGAACATATTTCTATAAAATTTCAAGGGTTGATATGCTAAAATTGACGTGTTACTCGCGTTTAAATAAAATTTATTTTGCTAATTACAAAAGTGAACATCCCTTAATTTAAGCAAATCGTATTTACATATCCCAGTGTAGAAGGGCCGCATCAGGCGAGGCGTGCGCGCAGGCGTCGCGCCGCGTCGCTGAGCACGCCGCCAATAAACATGTCACAAGTCCAAGCTCATTTTCGGCTCCCGTGTTTGCTCAGCTTGCGTCTATAATCTGGTTTCACACATGAGCAACCTAGAACAGTAACTTCAAAGTGTAAAATATGTAAAAATGCAAAACCAGTTCAGATGCCGTGCTGACAACAAAACCGGTGAAGTACGCACAGGTTGGCCTACCCTACAGAGGGTTTCGGACAAAATTGTAGATATTGAACCATTAGAAACTACTTCTTAAATTTGAAGTTCATCATTATCGATTTTTAGGTTCCGTAGCCAAATGGCAAAAAAACGGAATCCTTATTGATTCGTCATGTCTGTCTGTCCGTCTGTCCGTCTGTCCGTCTGTCCGTCTGTCCGTCTGTCCGTCTGTCCGTCTGTCCGTCTGTCCGTCTGTCCGTCTGTCCGTCTGTCCGTCTGTCCGTCCGTCTGTCCGTCCGTCCGTCCGTCCGTCCGTCCGTCCGTCCGTCCGTCCGTATGTCACAGCCACTTTTTTCCGAAACTATATGAACTTTACTATTGAAACTGGGTAAATAGATGTATTTTGTTCACCGCATTACGATTTTAACACAAAAATAGGAAAAAAATGTTGGGGGGTTCCAATACTTATATGTACTATACCATGAAAACTAACAACGAAAATTGGTTTGAACTAGATCTAATAAGTAGCTTTTTTAATAAGTTATAAACCGTAAACCGCAATTTGCCTTCCATTGCATAGATCTTACTTGCTGCTACGGAAATCTTCATGGACAAGTCCGACTCGCACTTGGCCGGTTTTTGTCTTTGTTTGTATGTTGTGAGAATATACCTCTTGAATTGTTCTTACCAAAAATTCATCATTTTACGTAAGCGAACTAATGAATGCATCAAATGCCAGTACCTATATTGGTAGTGTTCATGTTACACTAAAACTTTACATGTAAAATTGCATAAGATTGCATGCAATAGAGTGAATTTAAAATATGGAATTGGATTTGAAAAATTGTATTTTTTTGCAAAGCAATAGTGAACGTTGCTAATATTGAATAACAAACAATGTTTGCTGGGGTATGCACATAGCGAGGCATCGCGGCACTTCGGAGGTTGCACTGGAGGACGCGGTGCGGCGCGGCGGTCGCGGTGCGGTGCGTCATGGCGGGACCAAACGGCAGTAAAGCTCCACGGCGCACTTTGTCTGTGATTCGATTCGCTCGCAAAACTATTTTACGACGCGGCCCGTGAACGAGCTCAATTTGAGCAGATTTCACTCCTATATAACACGAGTACCACCTCGCCAATACCTAAACACATGTATTGTATACTCGCCGTCACAGCAACGAGGGACCCATGAATCAACCGAGGCCTCGAGTAAATCATAAGCGATATAAAATTATGCCACTGCCTATACATCTTGTTATTTACGACAGAAAGGAGAAAATATTTCAGCTCGAAACCGATGTCTTGGACCGCATAACCTGTATAGGATGGAGTAAAAACGGTGTATTAGGGATGTTCAATGTACTAGTCTTCTTAGTAAAGGCACAGTATAACAAGAGCTTTGATATACTGTGGTTTATGAAAGAATAAGCAGAAAATACAGAAAAATATTACAAATATAGTTTACTAAATTGTTCGCCATCACTCATCAGAATCTCTTAGGTCGGTGGAGTATTCTTTCATACTCTATAATTTAGGATTATTTATGTGGTAGTTACTTGTAATCCATACCGCAGTACAGTGTAAGAAAATTTGACTGGGAAAACATTTTATGATACCTCTCCAAACACACTTTCCTTGTCTAAAATATATCCAATGCCGCTTTCAAATCCGCATTGTTGGAAAACTAGTTTCTACGGAGGTAGTTCTTAAGGTTTGGCTATAGAAATTAATGACTAGGAGCCAGTTTCGGACAGTAGGGTGGATGATTAATTTCTTCAAATCTGCATTACTGCACATAGCCTTGCCCTTTACAACGCGTTGATTCATTTTCAACAGTAACACGAGTGTTAATAGCAGAACGTAGTTTTAGGAACAAAATACATTAATTCGTCACTTTAAAGTTTCATGATAGGTCGAATAGTTTACAACAGCATTAATTTGCGGAAATAAAATGTCCGCACAAATAAGTAAGTTGACCAAAACGCTTGGAAACTTCCGTCACGTTACAAATGACGAAACATTTCATACGTACGTGATTAAACTAAAAAAATCGCTTTAGATAAATAACAATTAACAGTCTGCCAGAAATCACTTTTAATAATTTTGTTTCAAAAGTTCGAGTGTAAACTCTGAAGAGCGATGGTAGCTCAGGGGTTAAGAACGCGCCTTCCATACGGACGGTCCTAGTTCGAATCCGAGTATGCACCTCTGGATTTTTGCATATTTCTAATATTAACTCGATGGTGAAGGAAAACATTGTGAGGAAACCCAAATGATTCTGAACATGTAACCGAGAGTTAGCCTAGTTCCCTGTGTCTAAGGATTGCAAAAGTCAGACGGCAGTCGCTTTATTGTAATTACTAGACTTCCGTCCCGTTATTATAAATCACGAACTAAGGATAATCCCGGAACAAGGATAATGCCTTCAGCAAACTGATTCTTGTCGTCCTTTTTTTAGATACTACAATTTACTAACTTTGCCCTGTCTATACATTTTTGATGTGTGTCAATTTGTTTATCAGCACAGAAACCAATTCGAACAAAATTGTGAAGTAACCACTCGTAATCTTCGTACGATGTATAAAAATAAATTCAGAAAACCTAGATGTAAATTAACTCTTGTATCTAATAATACCTTCATTATGTGCATAAAAATTTATAATAAATTGCCAGATCATTTTAAAGAGTTATTTTAGATCAAAATCTCAACTTTAAAGACCATGTTTTTAACGTCACAAATCGCGTAAGAAAATTAATGCCTATATTTAGAAGTCTTAGACATATAGCTGATTTCAAAACAATAAAAATGGTTTATTACGCTCTCTGCACCTCAATAATAAATTACTGCATAGTTACGTGGGGCGGAACTTCTAAGTCGCTTTTACTTACTTTAGAAAGGGCCCATAGGGGTATACTAAAATTGGCTTCCTTTAAAAATTTTACATTTTCCACTGAGCTTCTATACAAAGAATGGAGAGTTTTATCTGTGAGGCAACTTTTTATTAGTAGACTTTTATTAAAAAAGAAAGGTGCTGGTAATTTGGTCATTCATCATAACAAACGTCGTAAGGATAAAGTTTATACATCAGAATTATTTCGAACGTCATTTGCTCAGCATCATTATTGCTTTCTGAGTAATTTCTTATTCAATAAGACATGTCAAGACGTAGACATATACTCAGCAACACAATTCAAATGTAGAAATATGATCCACGAATGGTTACTTACAAAAAATTATGACCAAACCGAGAGCTTGCTACACATTATAAAGTAAGAAAGCATAATTGTTATAATATATACCCACGGGAAACATCGTACAAATATCTACATACAGACACGCCCATTCACACACACACGCGCACACACACACACACACACACACACACACACACACACACACACACACACACACACACACACACGCACACACACATATTTAATATAATTATTGATAAACGAGTATAACATTACATAACATAAATAAATAAAATAAAATAAAATAAATTAAATAAAATTATTAAAACAGTGAATGTCTCTGCAATTAATGAATTCTTCATTAATAACTGAAATATTTACTCTTAGCTGGTTCTTAGTTCTTAAGCAATAAACATGATTAATCCTCTCCTTTATACCAACTTGAAACTATATTTTTCTAATATTCTGTACACATTTAGGAAGACAACTATTGCCTGTAACACAAGCCTCGGCTTAGCATAGGCAAGGTAGTTTTTAAAAATGTAAAACCTTTATTTGAATAAATACATTTTTTGAATTGAATTGAATTGAATTGAAAGAGTACACACTCTCAAAATTCAAATTTTTACTTAAGATATGGCTTGTAGAGAAATGTTTCTACAGTATTCAAGAATTTATGCAGTGTAGGTAATAATTGAAAAAATGTAAATATAATAAATAAATAAGATAAACTCATTATGTACTCCGTTACTGATTTATAAAAAAATTAAAGTTTTCTCAGTTTGTGTATACACCTGAAAAGGTAGAACGAAACTGAAATTCAAAATTCAAAATTCAAAATTCAAAAGTGCTTTATTTGCATAGGCTTATATACAGCTCTTACAAATCGTCATACATGAAAAATATAAATTATAGCTATGTATATTATACATGTTATTAAACATATATGTCGATACAAAAAATATACTAAGAAATGAATAAATATAATGTGATTCTACCACCGGAATCGGAAAGTTGATTCTGACGAGAAGATCCGGCAAGAAACTCGCCAGTTACTCTTTTTAATCACCAAATTTTTTTTTTTGAGTACAGTGTCATGGGTGTAGGCGAACAGTTTATCATTTCCACAAATTCTTGTCATTTAAGTAATCATTAACTGTATAATAGGCTTTTGCCATTAAATAATTTTTAACATGTGTTTTAAATTTGGGCATTGGTAAATCAACAAGATTTTGTGGTAACTTATTAAATATTTTAATACTCATTCCTACGAATGAATTACCAATCTTATGAAGTCTGAGATGTGAAACAGCAAGCTTGTGTTTATTTCTAGTATTTAGGTTATGGTTGTCGGATTTTCGAGGGAAGTTTTCTAAATTTTTATAAACATACATAATACAGTCAAAGATGTACTGTGATGCTAATGTTAAAATGTTGATTTCTTTGAACAAGTTTCTAAGCGAGTCTCGTGGTCTAAGTCCGTATATGGCCCTGACAGCTCGTTTCTGTAGCACAAAAATAGCTTGAATATCAGCCGCAGAGCCCCACAACAGCAGACCATAAGACATAACGCTATGGAAATAACTGAAATACACAAGTCTGGCTGCTTCAATATCGGTCAGATGTCTTATTTTTTTGACTGCATATGCAGCCGAACTAAGTCTCCCTGCCAGGGCTGCAATATGAGAACCCCACTGTAATTTTGAGTCTAACGTGACGCCTAGAAATACTGTAGAATTAATTACTTCAACATTTTGACTATTCATATTAATCCTAGTGCTGACCTGTCTTACGTTGGGCAATGTAAATTTGACACATTTAGTTTTTTTAGCATTGAGAAGTAAATTATTTACACTAAACCAATGTAGCACTTGAGTGAGAGCATTATTTACATCGTCAAAGTTATCTTTATGTCTATTAGTTTTGAAAATCAAAGAAGTATCATCTGCAAATAATACTATGTCACACAAGTTTTTAGTAAAGTAAGGTAGGTCATTTACATATATAATAAACAGTAAGGGCCCCAATATCGAGCCCTGGGGCACTCCCATCTGTAAAAGGGCGCCAGAAGAGTTAGTTCCATTCACATTGACTTTTTGAATTCTATCACTTAGGTATGACCGTACTAAGCTCAGAGAGCTATCTGTGAGGCCGTAATGCTGTAGCTTCATTAATAATGTTTGGTGATTAACGCAGTCGAATGCTTTGGATAGGTCACAAAATATACCTACAGCATCTTGCTTATTTTGCCATGCATCAAAAATGTGCTTGATGAGTGGAACTCCCGCATCAGTAGTAGATTTGCCTTTAGTAAATCCAAATTGTTTATTATGCAATAATTTGTTTAGATTAAAATGACCCAATAATTGATGGAATATAACTTTTTCATATATTTTACTAAGGGCAGGTAAAATGGATATTGGTCTGTAATTAGATGGGTCACTTCTATCACCTGATTTGAAAAGTGGTAGAACTTTGCTATATTTCATCAGATTTGGAAATTGACCAATATCTACGCATTCATTAAATATTACAGCTAAATATGGGGCAATGATTTTTATTATATTTTTTAATATTTCTACTGATATTCCCCACAAATCTTCAGTTTTCTTTACGCTGATCTCTTTAAAAATTTTAAGTATAGTTTCCGGGTTGATGTGATGGAAACTAAAAGAAGTCAGGCACTCGTCCACACTCAATTGAAGAAGACAATTAGCAAGCTGAGGACTAGAATTTAAGTTACTAGTGGTAATGAGAGGTATATTAGCAAAGAAAGATTCAAATGCCTTTGCTATTTCTACGTCCTCGTTGAGTTGTTTATTATCAATTTTCAAAGAGTACTTGAGGTCTTGAGTAGTATTTTTACAAGTCTCTTTATTAATCATATTCCAAGTGGCTTTGATTTTATTATTTGAATTTTTAATTTTATCTTTTAAATAATTAGCTTTTGCTATTGCGCAGACTTTTTTAAATAGCTTGGAATAGTTTCTAACATGTTCAGTTATTGTAGGATCATTGGAGTTAGCTTTAATGTCATATAATTCAAATAAAGTGCGCCTGCTTTTGAAGATGCCTTTAGTAGCCCAATCGCTAAATATTGTTTTAGTATTGTCTACTTTGACTTTTTTCTTAGTAAAAATTACTTCAAACTCCTTTTCAATAACATTAAACAAAGTATTGTATAGTTCATCAATATTAGCATACTTACTTACTTGCATCAGGGAAACGTTGTTTTCAACATTTTCCTTAAATTTTTCCACACGACTAGTGGTGATTGGCCTATAGACAAAAGAAGAGGAAGCAGTTGCATGACGGTGTTCAAAAACAGCTATCTGTCCTGTATGGTCTGAATTTATAAAATTTATTATTGATTTTTTAATTGCCTTACAATTACAGAAAATATTATCAATACAAGTAGCTGATGTGGGGGTAATGCGTGTAGGGTCATTAAACAGATGGCGTAAATCAAAAGATTTAAATAGATTAAGAAGCATACCCGAGCTCTGACTGTGTTCTAAGATGTTAATATTGAAATCCCCACATACAATTACTTGCTTGTTGCAATTAGTTGCTTTTCTCAGCACCTCCTCCATGGCAGACTCAAAGTTATTGTAGTTACCAGAGGGAGGTCTGTATACACAAATAATGATAAACCGTTCAATCTCTACACAAGATAGTTCAATAGTTCGTTCAGTTGAAAGTGCGACTATGTCTTTGCGCTCCTTTGCTTTTAATGAATTATGTAATAATATAAGTGACCCACCCCTAATGGCCGACTTTCTTGTGAACGCACTTATGACTTTATAATTATCAATATTAATAATAAGTTCATGTTGCCTTAACCAGTGTTCAGTTACACAGAGGACATGTATATTCATTTTATTTAAAAAAAGTTCCAATTCCAAATCTTTACCGGAGAAGCCCTGTATATTTTGATGAACAATATTTAAATGCCCAGACTTCCCCTTTGTCATTAAATCTAGTGTGCAAGAGGTGTTCTCTATTGTCTCTAAATTACATTTAAATTCATTGGAACTAATTCCAACGTCTGATTACACATGTCATATTTTTTCTGCTCAATAGGAGCAGATATGGTAGCCAAATTTTTGGCTGAGCAATCTAAATAATAAGATAGCGACATTGCTATTAGTCGTTTACAGTATTTATTAAGATAATATTTATCCTTTGTCAAATGAAAGTATGACTTTATATAATTATTTATGTCAATAACATGGATTTTTTTTACATTATATGTCAAAGTATTCAATGTCATATTTAAATTATATCTATAAGTATTTTCTACCTGTGGCAAGCTGTTATTATAGGGAAGTGTAAATAATACAATTTCATTTACATCTAATAAACTAAGAGAGTGTAGGTACTTAGACAAAATGTTTTTATTTACTTTTCCCCTATTCCCTACCATAATTACTATTGAGGTATTCTTATGGAAAGTTGTTTGTATAATTTTATTCATTATGTCAGAAAAAGATGCACCCGGTACACAATGATTGATAATCGACTGTCCGGAAGAAAATAAAAGGTGTCCCATATCTTTACCAATAAAAGGTGTCCCATATCTTTACCTAAATATAATTGTAACAGCCTATGTAACCTTTGTTCTTACACAATAAATACTTACTTACTTACTTATAAAACTCGTCCCAGCCCCTTTTAGAATTGCGCGTTGGAACGGGATTTAGTGAGACTTAGTACGGTAATAACTTTAGATCGCGATTTGTAATAAGGTGACGGGAATCCTGGTCCAAGCGTATTCCAGAAAGCGATAGCTGTGGGCACAACTGGGAATAACTCGCTGAATAACCTACCTATTACATAAATAAATAATAATAAATAAGAATAAGAATAATCTTTATTGCAAAAACATAAATAAATGGTAATTTTATGTGCTTGGTTTCAACAGTTACCCGTATCGGGCATGCAATGTTTAATAATCAATCTGTTGTCTGATATCTGTAACACAAGTGCTTACGCTACTTAGTACGGAATCAGGTCAACGTATGAGATGTTGTGAGAATTGTTAATAACACTATTACTACAAAGTATTATTATCATTATTTTAAAAAATTTAAACTTCCTCCCTCCTGCTACAAGGAGTGGGTAATTTCCTGATACGTGGACCTCAGTCAAGCATAACAGGGTAGAGTGTTACTGCTGTCAATCCAGATGACAAAAATTTTGAATTAACAGCCGAAGATTTACGGTATTTTTGTCTTTAAAAACATTTCTAAGAGTTTCATCAGCATACATGTTCTGATACGTAGAGATGAGGTTATTTAAGCCTAGACCTCGGAAACGATTACGTGTTCGTTATATTATGTGAACAATTACAGTTCAGATGATCCTATTGAGCGCTTTTTTCCTTATCTCTTTGTTTGCCAGAAATTCCTTTTCAAATCGGGATGATTCTGAGGCCGCTGATTGTATGTGAGAGGTACAATGGCGGGGACGATTCTAGACGTTCTGCTGCAAGATATTATATCCCTCCCGGGCCGCCGGTGTAATGACACGTCCGCTAAGAATGGGCGTCTTTGTGGCCAGCGCGGGGCCATTGTGAGCGCGTTCGACTCGCGCCGTGTGCAGTGCGACGAGCCCGCGACGACACCGCAGTCTCACGACATATCATAATTTCCCAAGGGACTCTGCCCTTTGTGAAACACACACAAAGAGTAATTTATCTAATGGAGCAGCGACATTACTGCTATTGAGCATCTAAGATTCACGGCTACGACGACGCTGATTAAGTAGACGAGGAGGAATCGCTAATTAGCCCCTTGGAAGAGTCCTACGTGATTGCCGTCGCGCGGTCACAGTTGCGGTTAAAGAATCGACTAAACTTCGATTATTTCACTCTTATTGCCTTGATTTCAGCCAACGAATGGATACTTTTAATTTTTATGTTTTGGTTTTACGGTGTGGATGTTACTTACTTTCGCAATAAAGTGTCCTCATTATTGACATTAGATCTTTTATAGACTTCGGCGACTTAGATATTATACAGATTTTTTTTTATGATATACCTGATGGTAAGCGATTACCGCCGCCCACGGACACCTGCAACACCAGTGATGTCATAAGTGCGCTGCTTATCTTTTAACCCCCTTCTCCTGGATTGGGCCTCCAGTACCCTCACTCACACAGCGAAACACAGCACATGCACTGCTTCACGCCGGTTTTCTGTGAGGACGTGGTATTACTCCGGTATTTTTATGAGGGATCATCCATTTATTAAAATACATTCTTTCAGATTAAGAGTGTAAGAGCTCATTGGACAAAAAATCGGGCGACTTCCAAACGCAAGGTTCAAAACTGAGCACACACCTCTGGATCTAAAAAATCTATGTATGTATTTCTACCACTAACTCCGCGGTGATGGAAAACATCATAAGGTACCTATGCTGCATGTTTTAGATAGTTACGCGTTAGCCTATAGTCCAAAAAAAGTCCAACGTTCGCCAAACGGTGGACACCCCCAACTATCAAATAATGATTCTGAATGAGGCCACACAGAAAACTGGCGTAAAGCAGCGCATGTCCTGTATTTTGCCGATTGAGTGAGGGTATCGGAGGCCCATCCGGGGTTTTAAAATTGGTCAGTTCACTGATTTGGATTGTCCATGGGTGGCGGCGATCGCTTACCATCGGGTGATCCGTCTGCTCGTCTGCTACTTATCACATTAAAAGTGCTTGTTAAGCCGGATCGCGGGTGCGCGGACGCTCTGATTAACTGAACTAGCGCTAAATTAATTAAATTAACGAAGCTCATTGTTACAAACCCGTTAGATCCGCCGCCCGCAGCTGCATCACCCGCGTAATGTTATGCTTCTTTTTAACATTTCATCTACATTTTGTTGCTCATTTTATTATTATACTCCACTGGTTTTCATATAAAATGGAAACAGTTAAGATTTTAACATTTAATTTTGTCGTTTCATTACGGGCTGTGTTTCAGAAGCGTGATTTCATATTATTTCAACAATATTAGTATGAAAAAACGTACAATTTAACAGAAGATATCACTGACTTGACATGTGCCCATACTCTGTCACTAAATGGCTATAATTCGCGCTACCATTGTACCCCTTTTGCCGTTTCTTTTATTCATAGGTCCTATTTATCTACTTTGCTGCTAAGTATCATTATCAGATAGAACCAGACACTACATGCCTCTCCTCGGATGAACGAACATTGAGCAATGATAATAATAATACTCATAACTATCAAATATCTTTAACACATATGCACATATTGGATGCTAAAATTTCATAGCAAGTCTCCGGCAAGCGATCTTTAAAGCTTAAAAAGCAGTCTGCCGCAGCCGGCGCCGGCGCGTCCCGAACACCTCCACAATGAATAAAAGACACAGGTGAGTTGCCCACACCCGGCACTCTACAAATATGCAAGTTATTAACTAAAGGTAGCGGGGAGCGAGTTCTTTACAGACAACCGTTCCGACCATCCACTCTTCTTCTTAAACATGTTTTCAAGTAGCTTGTAGAAATTTAATTACATACCTTGAAGCTTCAGAAAGGTAATTGCAAGACGAAAATATTATAAGAGAACTCTTAGATTGTTGGAAAAAAACAATTTTAAGTGGATCTTATTGCTTTAGGTTTCTTTATTAATTTTCAAAGAGAAAAATGTTTTCATTTCGGCCATTGAAGATGTGATAGCGAACTGTTAAAGCAGAGTAATAATGAAACGAAGCTTTTAGACGGAGGGATGAAAATGTACAAACAATTCAATTCAATTTGAAAAATAGGACAAACATCCAAATATGAATCGTCTGTGAAAGCAAAAGACAATGTAACGAACGACTTTCCGTTGAGAGAAATTATATCTGTCGGAAGAAGTTCAACTGGCATGTCTAGTTACCTACACGATCCATTCGTCTCAGTCGCAGAACAGCGCTGCAATAACTTTCAGAGCTGTAATATCGAGGTCTGCTCGCGTGTATGTTTTCTTAGCGTTCAAAGTGGGGACTTAACTTTGCTTCAAAGTTTGTTTCTTTTTAAAATAATACAAAATCTTATACTGTATTTCTAATATTCAGATAACATAGCTCTTAATATTTTTTAAGTATTTTATAAGTTTTCTTTTTCAATTTATTCTTAAGTAAATAAAGCACTTCAAATTAATGACGCGCTTCTTAGATTAAATCAAATTTTGATTTAATCTAAGACGCGCTTACTCGGTTGGTGCATGCACTGTTTATGGGACCAGTGACCATTGATAGTGTATGCGACCTGCGCAGTTGTCATCTGATGCGACCGAGCGGGTGAGCAGGTTGCGGATAGCTCGCCCTCCCCCACTCCCACCTCTTTTCATGAGGACGGGAGAGGGTGTCACGTTGACCCCGGACAATAGATGGCTGCTCCAAAACCCAATCCCAGGCTAGGAGCATTCCCGTTAACCTCAATCCCATGCTCCCCTCCCCATCCCTCCCAATCATCCCCACCCTAATCACCGCATCCCTCCCCTCTTTTCCTGGAGGAGGAAACCTCGTCTCCAAAAACCCCAATCCAAGGTGTCATCCGATCCGTGCCGATGGATGCATGGCCGAGGGGATGCTCGGTCGCGAACGGAGGGGCCTCGAAACCAGGCGAAATCGAGGTCTATTTAGCCTTACCCCTGCAAGCGGGGCTCTGCAGGGGTGGACCTTTACTTCCCTAGCTTCTTGTGGGAACTATATGGATATTGTAGACATAATAGACGACCATTTAAATTCTACCGAAGAGGTACTAGGTACCTCCGAGGCTATGCTCCTTGGCAGCGATACTGAGGAGCATACGAACACTGCCGGAGCACCTGGGACTGAGGGACCAGGTACTTCCAATGCAGAGTCGACCCCTCTGGGCGCAAAGCACCAAAGGGACACGTCGACCAAGGGGCCAGAGAGTAAACCCAGGGTTAAGCTCTCTGGAGCTGATAGAAAACTAATATATCGGCTTGTAGCGAAGGGTATGACCTTCGAGCAGGCGCTAGAACTGCGCATGAGTGAAAAGGCCAAGCAGAGGACCCGAGAGGAGGGGGAAACGAGGGAGCGGGCGTCAAAGCGCCCTCTCAATACCTCGTCTACCTCGAATCAAGGTAATCCCACCAAGGCACCGACACTTGGCGAGCCTTCCACCTCGAAGCCTACCTTTAAGGAGGTTACTGGGTCCGTCACGTGCGGCATCATAGACGCCCTGGGTAAAATTGACCAGGGGAGGGTCGAAATGCTCCAAGGTGCTATCTTGGAGTGTATTGACACCTCAGACGATGGTGACGGCCCCAGCTTTATTGAATGCAAACCGCGCTCGGGTGGCATCCTTAACAAAACACATAACCCCCCCCTTCGTAAAGAAACAGACACAACCTAGGCACCTATATATAATCCTATCCCATCCCTCCGTCTTAGCTAAATTCCCTAACCCTTCCCCTCCCAGTCCCCCAAAACAACACAATGATTAAGGCGATACAAGTAAACCTCCAGCACTCAAAGGCAGCCACAGCTGCCCTTTGCCAAAGATTCCTCTCTGAGGACCTGGACATCGCCTTGATCCAAGAACCGTGGGTGAACAAAACCACGGTAATGGGGCTAAACTCGGCAGGTAAGATATTAAGTAACTCCTGCGGAGTGAGGCCAAGAGCATGCATGCTCTTCAAGAGAGATATAAATTACCTCCCGATCCCTTCGCTGTGTACAGACGATGCTGTTGCAGCGTATATAGACCTCCCCGGGGGGAAAGGTGCAGAGACACTCATAGTCAGCTCCATGTACCTACCCGGAGAGGACCAGGATCCGGTGAACAAGGTGACACCGGTAGTGGAATATTGTCTGGAGAGAGAAACCCAGCTGCTGGTGGGTACCGACTGCAACTCCCACCACACATCATGGGGCAGCTCCGACACGAACGCAAGAGGTGAGTCCTTGTTTGACTACTTGCTCACCAACAATCAATTTGTTCTTAACGTGGGTAGCAAACCAACCTTTACCACACGTTCTAGGCAGGAAGTACTAGATATAACATGGTGTTCAGGTAATCTCGCACACCGAGTAACCAATTGGCACGTCTCAGATGAGCCGTCCTTGTCCGACCACACCCATATTAGGTACGACATACTATGCTCGGGAACAAAGGAACCGAACACGTACCGAGACCCCAAGGGAACAGACTGGGAGGGCTTTAGGAACTCCCTTAGGTTATACCTTGGAGATTTTAAATACATTAAAACTGTGGACCAAGTGGAAGCCGCAGCAGAGGACTTAGGCAGAAGCCTAATGAAAGCGTATCTAGAAAATTGTCCTCTTAAGACCACTAAGAGCAATAGGAACGCGCCTTGGTGGAACAAAAACCTGGAGCATCTGAGGCAAAAGGCCCGTGCCTTATTTAATCAGGCAAAAAAGACAAGAACTGGGATGCTTACAGGAAGGCGCTAACACGCTTCAATAGGGAGCTCAGGAAAGCAAAAAGGAGATCCTGGCAAAAATTTTGCGGGTCCATCAAAGACACTGCCCAAGCTGCCAGGATCCACAAAATATTAGCCAAGACACCTGAATCCCATCTAGGCCTGCTAAGGAAAGCGGACGGATCTTTCACGGAATCCCCGGAGGAAACACTGAGACTGCTTGCTCAAACGCACTTTCCGGAATCCGTGTACATTAATAACGAAAGAGAACTCCAGGACAGTAAGTCTCCGGACAGGAGACCGCGGAATGAAGACTGGAGGAGAGCTTCCGTTATTTTTCGTCCCCAACAGATAAGTTGGGCCATTAGGAGCTTCAAGCCTTATAAATCTGGTGGGGTCGATGGTATTTTCCCGGCTATATTGCAACGGGGCGAAGATATCATCATCTCAACGCTGATAAAACTTTACCGTGCAAGCTTTGCTTGGAGTTATCTGCCATCAGCGTGGACTCGGGCGAGGGTCACTTACATCCCCAAGGGAGGGGACAAAGACAAATCACAGCCCAAGTCCTACAGACCGATAAGTCTCACCTCATTCCTACTAAAAACGATGGAAAAGGTGTTAAACAGTCACATCAGGGCAACATACCTCGTTGAAAAACCCCTGAGTGCAAGACAACATGCCTACCAAACAGGCAAGTCCACGGAAACGGCACTTATTGATCTGGTGGACAGAATTGAGAAAGCCATAGAAGACAAAGAAATTGCACTCTGTGCCTTTCTCGACATCGAAGGGGCTTTTGACAACACCAACTTCGATGTTATAACACGTAGCATGGTGAATCGTGGAATCGACGATACCACCACCAGATGGATGGGATCCATGCTACAAAATCGAACTGCAACAACAACGTTGATGAATAAAACTCTTCATTATAGAGTGACCAGAGGGTGTCCACAGGGCGGAGTCCTATCACCCCTTCAATGGTCATTGGTTGTTGACAGTCTCATCTGTGAGCTCAATGAAGCCAGATTCCTGACTCAGGGTTACGCAGATGACATAGTAATAATGGTCATAGGAAAATGTCCTAGCACCATTTCCAGTCTTATGCAAAGGGCCCTACGAATAGTAGAAAACTGGTGCACAAGACACGTGCTAACAGTCAACGCACGGAAGACGGTCTTAATCCCGTTTACCAAAAGAAGGAAACTAGAGGCGCTTCACGCCCCAACACTTCTTGGTACGAAGCTATGCTTGTCCAACGAGGTCAAATATCTCGGAGTCTTTCTAGACCAAAAACTAACATGGAACAAGCATCTCGACTACATTACTAGAAAGGCAAAAATAGCGATGGGGGCAAGCAGTAGGTTGGTGGGGCTAAAATGGGGGCTACGGCCCAAGGCCGCACTCTGGATTTATAAAACCATAGTGAGGCCGATCGTCACTTATGGCTGCTGTGTGTGGTATAAGAAGACGCACCAACTCAACTGCGTGGAGAACCTCAG
Source organism: Marasmia exigua (assembly GCA_019059595.1). Taxonomy (NCBI): domain Eukaryota; kingdom Metazoa; phylum Arthropoda; class Insecta; order Lepidoptera; family Crambidae; genus Marasmia; species Marasmia exigua. The sequence goes on from CM032468.1 coordinate 12,378,381, forward strand.
CAAAGTTCAAAGAACAGCCTGCCTTATAGCCACTGGCGCTCTTTCGTCCTCTCCCTCTGCAGCACTGGATGCCCTCCTGAACATTCCACCTCTGCACATTCACGTGCAGATGGAAGCGAGGATGGCCATTACGAGAGCAAAAATCAGAGGAAGGACGAGATGGCAATCTAGGGTCATAGGTAACCTCTACAATGAACTAATGAAAATTCCGGTCATGGATATGCCCTCTGACTCCATGATCCGTGAATACCGCTTCGATAAGCGGTTTACAGTCTTGTTACCTAGTAGACAAGACTGGGAGGCTGGAACTCCCGGAAATGTTAACCAGAATGACATCGTTTGGTATACGGATGGTTCCAGGAGGCAAGGCGTATCCGGGGCGGGATTTTGTAATGATCGCTTCAGAATACGCAAATTCGCCAACCTGGGTCGCTATACCACAGTGTACCAAGCAGAAGTCTTCGCAATAATTGGCTGTGTCCAAGAGAGTCTGCAAATGAATCTCCAGAATAAGAAGATATTCATCTTCTCAGATAGTCAAGCTGCCCTCAAGGCGTTAACATCCTGTGAACTTGACTCCAAACTCACTAGCGAGTGTGTCCTGCTCCTAAACCAGCTTGGCAATGCCAACATCGTAAATCTGATTTGGGTACCGGGACACTGCAATATCAGAGGCAACGAAGTCGCTGACGTGCTAGCAAAGGCCGGGGCAGAGAGCCCACTACTCGGACCGGAACCAATAAGTGGCGTTCCAGCCTGCATGGTCAGGTTCGAGTTAAAAGAGTGGGAGCATAAGCAAAGCACTGAATATTGGAAAAGACTACCTCGACTAGAACAGTCTAAGGCGTTGATACAGGCGTTCGATCAGAGACGAGCTGTAGAAATAATAAAACTGAGCAGAGGACATGTTAGGGCACTCACTCGGACCCTCACAGGGCACTGCAAATTAAATAAGCACCTGCACAACATGGGCCTTTCAGATACCAAAATCTGCAGGTTCTGTCGCGAGGACGAGGAAACGATTATCCACGTCCTCGGCGAGTGCATAGCGCTGCACCGGTGCAGAAGCCGGCACCTGGGAGCACACATGATCTCAGCAGACGAGATCAAAAGCTCCCCCATCAGCTCCATTCTCGGGTTTATCCTGGAACTGGAGCTACATGAGGTGCTGTAATAGGTTACGGGGCTGCCACAATAGATCATCTACTGGTCGCAGTGGCTATGAGACGCAGGGCTCACCCCATTTCTAACAAATAATAATAAAGACGCGCTTAAGTAAATAACTCATGGCTTAAGTAAATCAATTTACAAATTTCGTTGGCTTAGTAACGCATCTTGTGGAGCTAGAATAGCCACCTGGAATGTGGCAGATATGGGTTCGATTCCCGCCTGAAAACGAGATGATTTTTTTAAGTTAACATAGCTGTTATCTGTACTAGTATAAGTGGTAGGATTTGCTTTATTCCCTGCCATCGTAATTTAGTGGGCTCTAAAATTTTAAGTAAGGAGGTATCTTAAGGTGCTGCAATAAAGGCATGCACTACATCGTGAAGGGACTCGTGTGCATGAATACCTGGTGCAGGGCAGGCAGGAGGGCGCGCACAATGCGCCCTCCAGCGCCATTGTGTGGAGAGGCTCGCCGGCATCGAGTGCCGCGCCCCCGATCAGTCGCGCCCAACGATTACTGAAATATTCACTTACTAGTCCGTTCCGGCTTTGCACGGGAAATTAGTAAAAAGAGAGAATAACATTAACAGGTTTAATACCTGGTATTAATAAAAGTTGCTGGAGCAGCTGTCGATGCTCATCATAACTGTTTAGCTTTTATATGTGATAGATGGCAGACAGATCGGCTGATGGTAAGCGATTGTCTCCACCCATATAAACTCATAACACCGGTGGAGTCACAAGTACGCTGCCGACCTTTAAATTCCTCTTCCACCGGCTTGGGTCTACGTTACCCGTTATTACACGGCAAAACACAGCGCATGCGCTGCTTTACGCCGGTTTTCTGTGAGGCCGTGGTATCACTTTGTTGGTTTAACTATTTTGTAGTAAAAATCAGCCTCTGTTTAACATTATGAGAGGTTTAGGAAATAGGCATCATTCTATAATATCTCAACTTAGTTTTTTATCGGTCTGTGATGATTAAACTAAAGAATCATAAATTTACATTGTACCCAAGTCACTAGTCAAGTTCGTCTGCCACCTATCACATAAAGAAAAAGTGAAGAGCTTCATGATATCTTCAATATAAAAACCAGTTAATAAGCATTGATAGAACCATTATAGGTCTGACTCTAAATATAAGACTATAAGGCAAGGCACGTCAGCCCCAATATAGCACGTAGCGATTGGATCGACCAGTTCTCGCACAGAACTAATAAAGAGGGATCACGCGCCTCGGCGATATTGCCGCGTCTCGCGGAGCCCCGAATACCTTAAGCCGAACTCGATCGCACCAATTACTGGCTGAAAGTATAAGTTAAAAGTGTGATTTTATGTCTAAAAGTATTATTCTTTCAATTGTGGGAACCTATGTGACCGATTATTCGCTCTAACGCGTCGTAATGCGTAATCTGAATTTGAGTTTTCTAATGCAAATTGGGATGGCTTTGGAGAGAACATAAAAAAATAAGTCAGTAGAATAAAGTTGGAGTGGTTCAAAACCGAACATGCAGCTCTGGTCTAAGTGCATATTTCTACCATTACGACAGTGAGGGAAAATATTGTGAGGAAACGAAAAAGGATACTTTCTGAAAATATTCGGACGGTATTCACTTCAATGTATCTTTTTTTATGTGATAGGTGGCAGACGAGCAGACGGATCACCTGATAGTAAGCAATTGCCGCAGCCAATGGACACCCGCGACACCAGTTGAGTCTCAAGTGCGCTGCCAACCTTCAAACCCCCCTCTCACCTGGATCGAGCCTCCGGTACCCTAACTCACGAAGCGAAACACAACACAATGCTGTTTCACGCTGGTTTTCTGTCAGGCCGTGGTATCACTCCGGTCGAGCCGGCCCATTCATGCCGAGGCGTGACTCTCCCACGGTCAAAAGCCTACCTGACTCCCCAGATCCTGAATCATCTAAGCGTACTTAGAGCTCCAAAGCGCTTTGGACGCATCCGGGAATCACATGTTGAGATAAGATGAAGTTAGTAGCATAAAAAATAAAGTTATAAACTAAAACCCGTCTACCAAAAACACGCTCTAAAAAGTACGAAACAAGAAAATTGGCTCTGCTGAAATTATTATGCCGTATTGCCGTGGTCGTATTTAGTTTTTAAACTTTATTTTTCTTTAACATATTTTTAGTTATGTAAATAAAATTATATATTTGAAATGTGCTACAAAAGCTCTTTCATTTGATACCACCACACACGGTACCGACAAGCAAAATTTTTTTTTAGGTTCTTACTCTAAGTTTCTTAGAGGGCGCTGTAGTCAATTTAACGTGACGTCATGTGGCCTATAACGAAAAGATAAACAACACGCTTCTAACGACTACATTTGTTCAAATATGATAACTAGTTTATAAGTTATGAGAGAACAGATAAACAAGCATACATACATACAGGTCAAATTCATAACCCTCCTTTTTGTTTCGCCGTAGTAGGGTAAAAAGTGACTGATTGTGAATTGTATTCTTACTCTAATCTCAGAGGGATTTGACTAGTATGGAGAGTCGTGAGCAAATGGCCCACAAGTGTCAGTGATGTTCGCAACAGCTGGCGCGTCCCTAATTTGAGCCTTTTGGTTATGTCGTAGCCATTTTGAAGAAATGCGCCGTTTACATATGCATGTCACGTTCAATGTAAATTTATAATAATTGAACGAGTTTTCATTTTGCCTACAGCATATTACATAAAACATAAAAGCAATCGTTTCTAAACCTACGTTCAGTATGGCTACTACAGTTATACTACTTTTAGAGGTGACTTATTATCACTGATATTTTTTTGATGTTTCATGTTTAATGTTTGAGCTGTAGAAGCACATCTCAGATGGGATGTCTCTCTAATGAGAAGACCTGAAAAGCACATAACTAGAAGAGTCCTGACTATGAATACTTACCCGAAGAAGCGCGGTAAATTTGAGTAACGTGGATGTTACAACATAAAGAATGCCCAATCAATGACCTAGAATAGGAGTAATTTAAGCAGAATGAATAGAAAAACGTCTAGCAGTAAGTATTACAATGTATTTGTTTAATTTCAGTCGCGTATAGCTCCGTTATTATAAATTAAGAGCGATGGTAGCTCAGTGGATTAAAACTCACCTTCCATGCGTGGTTCAAATCCGAACACTATAGATTTTTAAAATGTATGTGCGTATTTCTACCACTAACTCGGCCGTGAGGGACAATTTCGTGAGGTGCACGTTTCGGTTAGTTTTTGAAACGTAACCATAATTCAGTTGACTTGGTTCCCCTGTTAAAGGGTTGCGCAGGTCAGACGGCAGTCGCTCCATTGTAATTACCAGACCACCTAAATCCTAAATCATTTCCTAATCGTACCCTGGGTTCTAAACCGTCAGCTTTGGACGCAGCCGAAAACTTTATCCGCGACACAGTGGAGTCACAAGTGCGCTGCCAACCTTCAAACCCCCTTCCCCTGGATTGGGACTCCGGTACCCTAACTCACGCACCGAAACAAAGCATATTGCTGCAACACGCCGGTTTTCTGTGAGGCCGTGGTAACACTCCGGTCGAGCCGGCCCATTCATGCCGAAGTTTGGCTCTCCCATCATAATGAAGGTGAGAACCGACTTCAATTGAAATGGGATACAGATTCTATTTCTAAGATAAAAACTCTTAGAGATACACGTGTCACTTAGTATATTAACAGGAGGCTTCGGATGATTATATAGGATAAGGCTCGGCTCGAGCAGGCGGGGGAATCGCGGGCGCATTACCCGGATGCCGCGTGATCCAATAACCGCAACGTAATCAGGCAACATCCGCGAGCTCCGCCGAAAGATCCGCGTGGACTTTGATATGTTAACGTGGGTAATTCGATATGCTCGGCGATAGTGACAGGCTGGCGGCAAGGTTCTTTATCGAAGGTAAATGTCGTTTCGTAAAACTCTTAATAAAAGGTATAACAATACAATTTATTTTTATAATGTTACCTCCACATAAAATAAAAAAAAATAAAAAAAACATTTATTGTCTCTTATATGCTCTTATTAACAAGAATACCAGGTTAACATTATGCAGTAAATAGTAAGAAAAACAATATATTCACAATACATAATTTGGCAGGACGAAAAGTCAAAGGGACAAAGTTCAGCTCATGCTGTGCCTCGAGGGAAACCTCTCGGTCAGCGCTAATAAAATAACATTTCTTCTGTGTGTGTGGTACTCTTATGTGCATCTGGCTGTTTGGTTGTGTTTTTGTGTGTGCACGCCAGCGTGTGGGCTTATGTGTTAGTAAATTTATTAACTAGATCTTTTTCTTCAAGTTTGGGCCTTTTAAATATTTTAGTAGATAAATCTGAGCCAACATTGGCAAAGAAATTATTTGCATGATTAACGGAATCTTGTGGTGTCGATTTGCTGCTTAATAATTCACAGGAATTCTGAGATTTACCAGATTTTTGGAGGTTACATACACATTTCACTAAATTCGCTTTGAAAGTTTTTACTTGAATTACTTGAAAGTAAGTAGATAATAATTAGATTAAGTATTGAGTGAGTGATCTGTGAGAAGAAGAGCTTTAAATGAATGATTGAATATACTTTTATTGAACTCAAAATAAAGTATAAAAACTAAAAAAAAAAGTTTAAAAGTTTGTATGAATGCTCTCGGTTTTAAAAAAAATGAGTCCCGAAACGAAAAATGAGTCCCTAGTGGCCCAGTGCCTAGTGATACAATTAATCTTCCAAAATGAATTGATTAATCCCATTAATTAATATTACTAATTAATTAACGTGTGGTATGTAAATTAAAAGAAAATAGCATACAGTGTAAATCAGCAATTATGTTAAGTGGAAAATTCCGTTTCGTAATATAAAAATACAAGATTGTATTGACTCGACAAGAGTAAGAATATCGCAGCGGAAAGTTCTACTTGGAAAAAATGTAGCCGCGCATTCAATATTTCGTCCTGTCATTTTAAAGCCAAAGTTGATCCGGATTCTGCCACACATAACTGCCGATTTAAGTTTGGCCATGAATGGATGCAGACGGGATGCAACTCGGCAAGCGGAGAGCGCGTCGCAGCGACGCAACGGTCGGTTCACTCAACCGGTACTGTGGAACAGGAAACATCGACATTCATGTCGATACAACAAAATATTTTATTAATTTATGTAACTATTTTTACCCAAATAAAATAGTGGCTTGCGCGCCGGATGAGACGTAAGGGCGGATTAAATTCCCACACAAATGTTTGTCGACGAAACAGAAACTTAGTCTGGGTGTTTGTGGTAACATCTTTTTTTTTTGGTTTCCATAATACAAAGGGTTACTTCAGTTTGAAACCAGGATAATATACAATCAATTTCTGATGAAATTATTGTTCATAATCTGTCGATATTTTTTTAAAAGATCGTTAATAATGCTATATGTAAACTAATAAGTTCATTATTCAGTCACAACAAGTTTCTGCAGAAATAGTTGGGCTTTTCAATTTCCCCTTATGCCAGGCATCTTTCAAGACCCAGTTCACAATAAGATAACCTCTATGTTATTTGTAAGAGATCATTTCTATAGATAACCACAAGGCTTATACTATTATGTAACCCGAAGAGAAGTAACACTTCCGCGATGTAATCGAACCCCAGTGCCATCTATTCGCGAATTTTGGAATTAATTGCAAAATTAAATCCAGTCACTATGTTAGGGCGGGCCACTGGTGAAAATATATCGATATCACCCTGGATGAGTAGGCATTGCATCCCTGGCGCGTCGCAGCGGGCGCCGCGGTCGCCGAAACCCGGTCACAGGCGCGACCCACTTTCCCTATTTAAAATAGAAATCAATGATCCGGAGCGCACGTTACTTTACGGCCTTCGCGACATGTCCCTCTAATGCAGTTATCTGATAGACTCTTTTACTTAGCCTTTATCCGGTAGACGCCGTTACTAAGCCTTTGGCTTGTGATTAATGTCACGGAAGGGACTGTAGGAGTAAGGTCTTTTAGTGAATCATAATTTTAATAAAGTTTTAGGAGTATTAGGGGAATATCTTTTCAGAAGGATGTTATTACCAATTTGTAATAATATATATCTTTCTATTACTGACTATAATTCTACATAATTTATTCATTTCAAAAGCGATGATTTAAAGTGATAGTAGATCAGTGGATAAGAACGCGCCTTCCATACTGAGGGTCGTGATTTGAATCCGAGCATCCACCTCTGAATTTTTCAAATTAATGAGCATTTTTTTACCATTAGCTCGGCGCTAAGGCAAAACCATGAGGAAACTTGCACGACTCGGATGGTTTTTCAAAAATTATAGATATCTTCAATATTTGAAAAAATGATACTGAATGATAACTGTGATCCAGTAGGTTTGTCGGTTGGTCTCTTAGCAGTCGCTTCATTGTAATTACCAGACATCTCAAATCATGGATCGTGGTCCAAGCGTACCCCACAGATCACTCTATGGCGTACCCCGGGCTCCGAAGCGACAGATTTAGACGCAACAGGGAATTATGATTAAGATGGAGTGAGCCCTGCGTCTCATAGCCACTGCGACCAGTAGATGATCTATGGTGGCAGACGATTAATATGAGGGGACTTCATTAATTTCAAAAATCAATACTATCATCGATATGTCAACAACCATTTATGAATGTTAGGTCGGTAATGCACAAAATCTAAATCCACAATTGGAATGAAACAGCGAAGCTTAGGTATATCATGTTACAAACCAAGCCTACTTATCTTAACTATGGGTGCGGATGACTAACGAAGGGTTTGAACGAGTGTCTCAACCCGTCCCATTAATTAATGAAATGAAGGAACGATTGGTTTCCGTAAGACGTCGGCGCGTCGAGAGAAATCAAGAGGCGGTGTAATGACGAACTCAATTAGAGCGAGCATTTAAAAGTGGCCAAATTCAATCCAAGGAGCGGAGGCAAGAAATGCGGCGAGAGCTAATTTCCTGCGGAGGGACGCGGCGGGACGATAAGGCGCGACGCGATAACACTGGCACGTAATTATAAACTAGACTCAATAGAAAATACGCTACCAGTAAATATAGCTCCAGAGACGAGCACTAACTTTCAATAATGCCTGCTGGCGCCATTGATAGCAAAGTAAAGTCGCAGATGTAATGGAAAGTGGAGGTGGGTAGGACATGTTGCCCAAAATAAAACATCTTGGTGCAAGTGTTTTCTTGAGTGGAAACCGCGGGGAAATCAGCGCCCTCAAAGAAGACCTTAGATGCGCCGGAAAGACGATATGAAGAGGATTACTGGCTCGAACTGAATGCAAAATGCTCATTGCTAGAAATATAGAAAATACTCAAGGAGGCCCACACTCAAGTGCTTGAAACAGCCTATTGACGTTGAAGACACCCATTGAGAAACGTGCTTTTCCGCAAAGTAATCTTAATTACCATTTCAAAATTCTCGTAACCTATTATTACGTGAATACACAGCTTAAACTGTGTCAGACGGGAAGCTTTGTCTTTTCTCTCTTCGTTTTAAGTTGACGATCTTTTGCAAGCTACTGAGCGCCCAGTACCCAGACTTCAATTTCTTTACTGCATCTACAATAGTCTAATTAAGACTGACGATTATATTGTTCTCCGCAGAGCTCTCCGTTTTAATTTTTAACTTCATTTCTTTTAAGCTCAACTTTATTTAGAAAATAAGTTTCAGGGTAATATTTCAGCGGCGCCAGTTTTTATTTTCCTGTGTTCACATGATCGTGATACGGGCGCCGGTTTAATATATTTATAAAGCGGCGTGGTCGGTGTTTTTGTATCTCTGGGCGCGTGCGGTAGGTTCATATTTTCGTTAATTCCATGTGCGGTGTTCATCGTAACGAGAAGCCGCGAAATGAGAAATTTTACGCTTTAATAAAACCGTGAGGAGGTTTCTTGTTTACGTGTTCTCGCAAGATTCGGACGGAGGAGACTCCGCTTCGCTCGTTCCGCCTCTTCGCAAGGAGCGCTCCGCTAAGACCCCCGATGCACCTGCCAGTATGCATATAAAACAGTATTTAGTAATTATTTCATAGTGCTCCTGCCAGAACCACGCTCCATCTTCTAGCTGCGTAATAGCTTTCCTGTGAGGCTGATACAAGAATTAATTAAAGCTTTCAAATGAGTTCATTACTGCTCAAACATGCTCGTTGCACTTTATAATATTATTATTAATAGCATTAACTTTAACATTTGCGTTGCCTAAACATTGAATATTTACTTATACTAGTGTTTAGTGGCAGTTGAATATGTAAATGGCAAAACTCTTTGTTGCGGTTTTTGCAAGTTTACATATCAATATGACTTAAAGAGTTATGAATAGAAAATCAGTACGAGTACAACTGCCACTATAAATTTAATGCCATTGTAAAAAACATGACAAAACTACACGCGATGTAAATAAAATTCAAAATCAAATACCGCCAAAGTGTCGTCAACGCCTTACTAACAACGCGCGTGAATAAGCAATACATAAATAAGTTTCCAACAATGAGAGGATTCACATCTCTTGTGTATTGACTGACTTCTGAGGAAACAGCGTCGAGTGAATTTACTCGCAAAAATGTGCCGGCGGTTTTGTTGGTGACTACTCAAGTAAAATGTGCAATGAAACGGCTCGTTACTCTGGCTAAAATATGGTCGAGTAAAGCGACGACCGGCTCCTACATCACCTCGTCTGAATACTTTCTTATTTTTCACGTGGATCGTGACGTGTGAGAGTAATGGCTTTACTTATCATTATGTGGCTTCATCTATCTTCGACTTTGACTCGCAGTATATCACAGCTGAGCCACGATCAGACAAAATCCGTTTCATTGTAAGTATGTAGCTGATTGATATACTAAAAAATGTAAATACTTTTCATCGTCTTAGCGTTATGTCCCGGTTGCGTCCCTGTCGCTTTGGATTCCGGGGTCCGCTTTCTTGCTTCAGGTCACTTCACTCGGTCTTGTACATCAATTTTATAGTGGTTAGTTTATTTTTTTATATTATTAGTATATAAAAATTACTATCAAAACTAAATCCTGGATCAAGGTCCAAGCGTACCCCAGGCTGTGGATGCAACTCAAAAGCATACTGTTTGATTTGCTGTTTTAAAAGAAGATGCAGTGTAACCTGAAAATTCAATAATAGCATCATACATTCCTGTTGAAGAATGGAAAAGGTGCTATTTTATGAGGTAGGTCATTTTACAAACAAATGATTACACAGCAAATATTCATAAATGCGTCAATGAATCCGTTAAGACATTTTCTGCAAATCCATTATTGCACTTTGAGCAAGTTTTGGTGTTATCCGGGAGGACAGGGAGTAGGGATTTGTGGTTTCTTGTAAAGATCTTTATGGCATCATATTATTATTTTAATTAAATAAGTATCCTATTTGTCACTGTATTTATGTGTGGTCATAATTATGTTAAGGTGCTGCCACACTGCTGTTGTTATCATAGTTAATATTTTATAGCAATCTTTTGCAATTTATTCTTAAGTAAATAACACACTTAAAAAATTCATCTCATGTTCAGGCGGGACTCGAACCCACATCTTCCACAATCCGGGTGGATGTTCTACCAATTAGACCACTGAACGTGTTACTAAGCCGACGAAATTTATAAGTGCATGATTCGACATGAGCTGTCGATAGTCTCATCAATCTTGTAGGTATATTAACAATATCCAGTGGAGATATTTTACAAATATTTGACCACCAGTTAAGATGAGACTGCTAAATCAATATAATATAATGATATTTTTATAGCAATCTTTTGCAATTTATTCTTAACTAAATAACTTACTTAACCGGATTGTGGAAGGTGTGGGTTCGAGTGGGGACTCAGGTGTATCTACCTCCTAGAGTGGCCCCGCTGGTAATCAGGTCTGTTCTGATTCCAGCTTCGGTTGGTATTAGGCAGAAACGGTTACCGTGGGGCACGGTTTTCCCCGGGCAACGGCGGGTAGTAATTCATTCGTGGATTGCTACCCGACGGCCAAAGGATGCACAGAATTTCCGGCGGACCAGCCCCGACGCAGTGGATCGCGTGCAGCGCACACCACTCGGGGGCTTTCATTGTCTGCTGAGGGCTTAGAGGACCGGCCTCTCTTTATGGACCTGAACACAATAGGGCCGGGCACGGAGGCTGCCTTCTTTATCCAGCCCCCCCTTCTGCCGTAGGTTGGCGTTGGGGTGTGGTGGCACCCACTGTCGGGCGCTTTGGCGTGCGGTGGGCCGGTGTTCCTGGTGTGATGGTGCCGTATGGGGGCCTTTTTGTTCTCGGGCCTTGAACTGTCGCGCCTTCGGGCGCGTTCGAATGTTGGGGAGTTCCACGGTGGTGGAATTCCTGCCAACAGTCTGTTGCGCCCCGATTCTCGGGAGCGCTCTCCCCGCCTTTATGGTGGGGGCTTTGTTGGTGGGTCTGTGTTGAGTCCCGCAGCCAGTGGAATGCAGCTACGACTCGCCACCCCCGCTTTTCCCGTCCCGTCGATTGTCTCCGCAACCCAGCGGGGATGCTCGAACGGGAGGGTTTTCGGGTATAACTTAAAAGTCTGTGGGTGCTCTCTCCTCTCTCTGCCCTGCAGCCAGCAGGGTATGGGTTGGGGGAGGGGTCTGCAGTCGTCCCTTCCGGAGCGTCTGCGTTGCAATCCAGCAACGTGGACGATTCCGGAGAGGGGGGAATGGTGGGCCATGGGAGTGGCCCTAGGCCTCGTTTTACGGCGAGGCCCGTTTTTGAAGAGGCCGTGCTGGCGAGCCTCTCGTCCTTCGAGGGTGGGCCGCGGACTTGGTTTCTACCCGTTACCGTAGCCCACCCCACACGGACGTAGCAGGAAATGCCCCGGTGGTTTTTAGTGGGTAGGCCCCTGGGAGCACCCCAGGGGAGAGCCCCACACTACCCGGCCGTAAGGTGTGGGTTCGAGTCCCGCCTGAACACGAGATTAAATTTTTAAGTGTGTTATTTTTCTTTCTCTTTACTATTTACTAATCAACTCAAAAGCATGCTGTGTGTTAAAGACACAACACATTTTAAGACAATTTAAGAACTTTTTTTATTTTAAGTTAACATAGGAAATATTCGAGTGATGCGATAACTTTTATATCCTTATTTATCTGACGTCTTATGGGACCGATTCGTTCAAGTGTAATTTGGTTCTCTTTATTCATCTCACACACGCGATGCTTTATCGCTATGTATTAGTAATCATTACTTGGTTGCGTGTGACCAAGACCTTTACTATACAGGGCATTTACACCCTTAATTTTTTAGCGTTCACATCGCATAAAAGAAATCACTAAACCATACAAAATACATTATCCACCTGGCAATAATCACCAATGGATCACTATCTAACATGAGGTTTTCGGGATGTAAACGATAAAAAAAAGAACTGTGTATATGAGAAGTTTTAAGCAGCACCACATTGTGTGACTTTACAATAGAAAGCGTAAATCTCTACCCTCTCTAAGTCTAGGCTTATTTGTATAATCATGTTGTCACTTGAAAAAGTAATAACAGAACGCATGTGTATTGTGGAGGCCGCGAGGGGGGGAGGGCGCTCGCACGTGGGAGGGGGGCGTACTCGAATAAAGGGAACGAGCGCGATTACAACTCGCCACTCTCCTCTATTATTTACGTTGCTTAAGACTGAGGCCTGCGGGTTTCACTTACACTCTTCCGCTTTATTTATTCAAGCCAGACTTTTCTCTTTACATATTAATGTGACTCTGGAGCTTGCTTATAAGATATGCATCGTAATTATTAGGCGTTTTAGAACGGGAAAGCCACGCAATAATAATAATTCGAGGCCCGGACGCGGCTGCGACTGGGCTCGCTTAGTCTTGCGTGTAATCTGGGTTTATGAGAAGCGAGCGATGGGACAGTCTGCTTTACGACGATAACCTGGTTCCTCGTATACGGAATATCTGAATATTCTATACTGATTGTAAACACAACTATGAATATACTGGTCTCAACCACATTAGCTTGTATGGGGTGAGAGACCCAACCCCCTTTCATGAAGGAAGACCGCTACCACCGAATTCTACGTGCTTTTTGTAGCGTGTAGTTCCCGGTTGTGTCGAACGCTATCGCTTCGAAGCCCAGGGTACGCGTAGACCATGATTCAGGATTTAGGGAGTCTGGTAATTACAATGAAGCGACTGCCGTGTGACTTTCGCACCCCTTTAACAGGGGAACTAAGGCAACTGAATTATGGTTACGTTTCAGAAACTAACCGGGATTTTACGTGTGAGGTGGCAGACGAGCAGATTACCGCCGAGCGAATGGTATAAATACTCACATAGATTCGATACGACCCTCCGCATTGAAGGCGTGTTTTTATCCATCTTTTTTATGTGATAGGTGGCAGACGAGCAGACAGGCAGAGTAAGCGATTGCCGCCGCCCATGGACACCCGCGACACCAGTGGAGTCATAAGTGTGCTACTAACCTTCAAACCCCCTTTTCCCCCGGATTGGGCCTCCAGTACCCTCACTCACACAGCAAAACACAGCACAGTGCTGCTTCACGCCGGTCCACAGAGCTACCATAGCTCTATCATGTCGCCTAAATAAATAATTTGAATATGAGTAATAATTATTTATCAACCTGATTGACCCAAGTGTATCATCTTTCTTACCATGCTAATATCTTCAATTCAACACACTTTGATTGAATCTTCGACCTCTGGATTAAAAGCAATGAACTACTTCTTAATTAATAATAATAAGCACAAAGTAAAAGTACACGCAAAGCAATAGTTTGTATCGAATCGTTTACAGCTGGGAATAATAAAATAAGCTACTTATAACAATAATGTAAGTGGCTAACGTGAACGACACGAGGCTCAGGGGAATTATCTAGAAGCCATAATACAAGCTGCAAATGTGACACGTGATCGTAATTCCTCGGCTGCTTGTAATGCATAAATGCAGCTGCGTGACAATGAGTAAGCGCTTCTCGCGGAGTTATGGGGTCAAGGATGCTGCCAAGAGTCGGATATTAGAGCAGCACCCCCGGGGACGCGGGGCGAGGCCTCAGGACCTTCTCAGTAATCTGTATCCATTTGTAACTGGAATATTATCTGTCATAATTTACTTTTAGTTGCTCACCTTTGCTTTTCTGCGTAACTTTGCTCGTTTATAACATTTGTGCGAGTTCGTATCCTGCTGATAGGAGGCGGATGGATTGGATAGCACTGGAATTGTTGTATTAAGTTTCTGATTTTATTCTTGAAGCTTAGGTGTTGAATTCGTATTCTTGATATACACCGAGCTTTTAATTGTTTGTCGTTAGTTTTTGTCAGTATAATGCCGTTGAGAAGTGTCTTAGACGGTTAAAAAGCACGGTGTATTAGACAAAAGAAATAAATTATCTAGCAATGTGAAGTATTATCAATTTTGATGAAACAACAAATCATTTACAATCAATCTTTGAGCACTAAAATGCAAACCTCAAATTGGTTGTCCACTGAATGCGATTTCAACTTTTTCCTACATTCTAATCGGGGCGACGCGACAGACATTGTAGTGTAGCTGGCGCGTGCTAGCGGGTTGTGAAGATAAAGTTGTGGCTTGCGGTGTGTTATCTGGTGTCGCGTGGGCCGCGTCATTTGTCGCGCGTCGGTCGTTTGTCGCGCGTCCGGAGATAGCGAAGACGCTCACGCCGATGCCCACCTCGTAACTCCTTCTTTACACCGCATTAAAACTGATATGTGACTATTGTAATATATCTTCCAATGTTCCATTCAGAATGTGCAATAATTAATCAAAACGGGATTTAACACGATATTTATTATGTGATACAACATTGTGTACTCACATATTTTACTTGACTTTTCGGCTACGTTACAGCAGCCGTGGTCACGAGCGGACTCCGGTCGGAGTTTTGATTAATTATAGTTATAATGCAACGCGAAAATTTAAAAAAGAATGTGCAATATTTTAAAATCTTTAACTATTTATTTATTTTCTATAAGTCATAAAGCCGGTAATTGAATCCTTTTAAATGCCAAACACGATTGATTTTCTATTGTGCCTGATGTCTGGGTCTTAGGAGATTTATACGTAAGGTATGAGTATAATGCCAATGACGTCGTAAATTTGTTTTTTTTATGGTGGAGGTAGCAAACGAGCGGGTCATCGTACGATAATTTTAAGTAATCATCGCCGCCCATGAACACCTGTGAAATCAGAAAGATCGCTAGCTAGATAATATTAAAGAGGCTGGGTATCATCACTTACCATCAAGTGAGTCGAATCTCCCAACTGACCTGATAGCGCATAAGTCAAAGGTGTGGGTTCGAATCTGTTCCAATATTCGTGTGATGATTATTTGTGTAATACTTAGCAATGTTATTGTACTTATTATATTAGTTAATCATCTTCTTCTTGAGGAAAGGCACACTGTTGGTCCTCCAAGTTTGCCATCATTTAACACGGGCTGGTCACAGTAAAACTCAGCAGATAACTCTATTTTATTTCAGTCTATCTTACTTACATTGAAAGTCGTCCAGAGAGTGAATTTTTATGCACGATATGACAAAGGCGCTGAAATCAGTTTGGAGTACTGAACTAACAGCCAGCCAGCATAGTACAAGCGCGTAAAATTTTTACGAGTCAGTTGTCCAGAAACTTCTTTACGATTTTTGTATCCGTAATTTTGAATTCAAATCGCGGTTGTGCCCAGAAATCGAATTATACAGCTTTCGACCGTGGGACCGTTTTTCGACTGTGGGAGAGCCATACTTCGGCATGAATGGGCCGGCTCGACCGGAGTGATTCCACGGCGTCACAGAAAACCGGCGTGAAGCAACACTATGCTGTGTTTCGCTGCGTGAGTGTGGGTACCGTAGGCCCAATCCGGGGGAAAGGGGGTTTAAAGGTTGGCAGCGCACTTGTGACTCCACTGGTGTTGCGGGTGTCCATGGGCGACGGCAATTGCTTACCATCACGTGATCCGTTTGCTCCTCTGCCATTTATCACATAAAAAAAAACTGCACCAAGCCAGTCGCAGACCACAATTAGTGGTAACTAAAATTGATGATGTTTAGTAGAAATTGTACTTTGGAAATGAGTTTCGTGAAAGCTTGCGTTTCATGGCGGAACAAGGAAGTTTAATTTGTCATGCAGGCCGGCGTGTCCGAGCCAGGTTGCTACAGATTACTAAGATTAATTTGTTAATCGAGATACTTATTATTTTCAGTTTTGGGAGCAGCAAAAGTAAATACGTTGAACATGGTTTCTTGAACTGTGGGCATGACCTTACTTGACATCTCATCACTATTTGACCCTTGAACCTGTTTTTAATTATTTCTTCTGTAAGTTTAAGTTTAACTAACTATAATGAAAAAGTGCTGGGTAATTCATTCATGTAACTTATCGTCTTATTTCCTAAAAAAATGATTGTTTTTTTAAAGATTAGGTCACCGATGTAATAAATAATGTCAAATATTGTATTGCTGTTCTCCTATTCTATTTTATAAACTGTATTGTGGTAGAAATAAATGATATTTAATTAAATTTTAATAAGAATAACTCTATCATAAGTAGGGAATAAGTGTACTGAAAAAATGCTCGGTCAACCTAAGCTTAAAACGAGCAGTCCGTAGCTGTAGCGACAAGTAGTAAAATACTTTGTTGTACGTAACAGAAGCCTTAAAAGTAAAAAGGAATTTAGGAGACATTTTATTGCAACCTATTCAAAGTTTCTTCGAGTCGCAGAACAAAAGCAGTTTGACACAATTAGTGCAATACGTGGTGGAAGTTTCTGCGCGTGTGTGAGCCGAGGCTTCTGAGTGAATGCGGGCAGACGAGCCTCCTTGTGCGACGGTCGCCGGGTCGCTTCCGGCTCGGGCTCGCCTGCGAGCAGGCAGTGAGCTTTGCAGAGAGAGCCTAATTTGAATGCTGCGTCATAAACTGCGCATGGTTCTACGAAGAAATAGTGCATAGTCGAGTCAACATGTTTTTATCACTTGATACCATTAAAATTAAAAGGAAGTATGTATCTTGATTGAGTGAGATAGACATTTATTGATATTTATCCGATTAGATTTTTTTAAACCATATTGGTAAATATGCCTATTGTGATTTTAAAAGACATTACTGCTCAGCAAATTTCAGAGTCTTTTCGGTCGGATCTTGAACACTTGGACTGGCATTGGGGCAAAATTTTCATTCTGTGTGTTTCCGATCCATTGCACACATCCCAAGTCCCAACGAATTATATCAATGTAGTAAAATGGCAAAAAGGTGGCAGCTATTAATTCCAGGCGCAGAATTATAATATGCGTTTTTAAAATGACAGTAAGCTGTATTTGAATCTTAGCTCTTATTAACTTGGGTAGGACCCGTGAAGTACGTAGTATGTCATTTTGCGATCACAATCGGCAGAACGTGGTTAGGGATTGTGGTTAATTGATCTATAGAAGAGTATCGTCTTGATCCTTAACAAAAGTACCTTGATTGGTAATGTCAAGTATATTCTCAGAAGAATATTCTCAATTACTTACAGTTTATGTTTAGCTGAACAATTTCCCCGGGAAATCTCACTCACGAACTGGCGAAGAATCTCGACCACAGACAAACTATTTAGTGGAAGCTAGCTACGAATTGGTGCCAGATAGAGAAAGGTTTGTTGGATGCAATCGCCGAGATTTAGGACATAAGCTGCATTTGGCGGAATCGTGGCGAGTTGGAGCGGCGCCACGACGCCGATAGCGCCCGCACCTGACGAGGCGGTCGGTGTCGACGCCGACTCAGCGACTTGGTCCGCAAACGACCTAGTGCTGCATTGCACCCTAGTGTTTACTAGCAAACAAGCCATTCGAGCCATATTTTTTTTGTTGACATGAACATTCCCAGAAGACTGATCCTAGTGTTCACACGTGATTGGATTTTTGAGAGCTTGTTTGTTTATGAAACATAAAGGTACGCACAGCCACACATCTAAGTAAACAAAACTGACAATTTTCTTCAATCGACTCTCACCTTAATGTAAAACACATTTTGTTCATTATCAATTGAGAAAAATTTACAGATATTAGCAACCTAATGTGTAGCTGTCTGGAATTCTTTCCTTACTTTTCTGTATTTTCGTTCTGCCTTGTTACTATAGTATAAGAAAAAACCTTAGCTTAGAACTAAACTTACGTATGGATATGTGTCGATGTCGTATCAAATTATTTATTTGTTAAGGTTTTTTTAATGAAGTTTATGTACTATTGATCGCCATTGCTCTGGATAGTGAATGATATAGCCGATTAGTAGTTTTGCCTTAAATTAATAATTCCCACAGGTAGTGTATTTTTCGAAGTAAACCAGAACTTAAACCAGATTTTAAATGTATGGTTCGAGTAAGGCCAGATTTGACCAACTTTTATCCGTGAATAAATCAATGGTATAACGTCAGATTTGTATAGGATGACAGCGTTATACCATAGATTTACTATCGAAATAAGTTTGGTTGGTTGCGCCCTAAGTAATATATTTCTGTTCGAAGTAACTTTAACTGGTACAAAATAGTAATTCATTAGAGGCACCCTTGGTAGATGTATTCCTATACTTTCTCAAGTTAATGTGTAATGAGCCCGCAAGGGATTCCTCGAAGTTTCTCGATATGTCCCGAAGTGTCTATCATTAAACACGCGGGGTGGCGGGATGAGGTGCGAGGGGCGGGGGAGGAGTGACAATTAAGCGAGGAGTTGGTTCAATCAAGGAGTCGCACGGAGTCATTACGGCAGATAGCGCCAACGCCGCCCGGTAATGGAGGATCAATCACGGATACCGCGCGATCGCCTCTTCAACAACAACTCCAGTTGTTGGCGATGACGTCATTTGTCTCCGCACTCAGTGACTGTTACATTTCTTATCGTGTCAAACATCGTATCCTAACTTCGAACTCCACATTCTTCTAATCGTTTCACCACGATGGCACAGTAGATAAATACACTAAAGCAGTATCGACACTCCGCCATTTTGGAAAGAAAGTTACCTACCGTATAGGGTTGTCCTCTTATTTTTGTAAAACATTATTCTTACCTTGGGACTACTTGTTTAAGTACCGGGCCGTGACCGCGGTGTCCTATGTGCAATAAGGATCATCTGGTGCGTGTTAAATTGGATCTAATAATATTTCTAAGAAATAAGCATAATACTAGCATACAATATTCGTACACAAAGGTACACAAAATGATTCCTAAAGTTGCAAAGAGCTACGCAAAGATACATAAAATCAGACATACTTTTCATAACGTTTTGTTTCCTTACTTGGAAACTACGTTAAGCTATTGGTCAATGTCATCGCTCGGGTCAAGACATAGTGAGGTCCCACCATCCCATATATATCAATCTCCATCTCCGACCACACAAAATGTAATTTAAACTCGTAACTCGTAAATTACAGCAGACAACAGTAAATTTCGACTAAAATAGAAAGAACGCTCCTTAGATACACCACTTACCTAATTTTCCACTAAAATTAACGTCTCATAAAGATGTGGTGAAAAAGCCATTACATCAAAAAAGTCATCTGTATCTGTTGAGTTATCACTGAGGCAGGTTCCGTCTAATTAAAAAAGCTTGCAATAAAATAGTCGAAAGTAGTGGTCGGAGTAGAGCTCGAGGTAGTACAGGAAGCAATAATGGTTAGGCACGGGCTATGGACGATGGCGGCGCGCCAGCAAACCTCGCGGCCAGCACTTTTGTAATCGTAAATTACTGTAACACCGACCTCTTGCGCGGATATCTCCACTAGCATTAGATACCCCCGACCTGGGTAATTTATCTCTTCGAGCAACATTTTTGTCAATAAACTACGCTACATTTGGAAAAAATAATAGTGGCAATCTTTTCCCCATTTTTTGACCATCGTTATTTAACGATTCCTGTTTTGTGGGTTGTTATTACTCGCCCAAATCTGCTTGTCCAAGATAATTCAGTACATCCGAAACACCGAAATAGGACCTACTATTATTATACAATAGTTTGCTTCACGTCATCAAAACTGTTCAGTGAGAAGTTCGTTTCCAGAATACATGTCCAAACTATGATTTTCCTAATTTATTAGAATGAATGTACCATAAATGGTTTAAGGCGCCCATCCACATTCCTGATGTACATACACAAAACTAGCAAAAATTACATATGTGGTGTTACTTCGTAACTTACACAACGATATAAGATGAACAGTTACGTTGCTTACAGATTTTGAATCTGTAAGTATATATATTATAATATTCATTTGAGCAACTTACCTGATTATAGAAGTACAATAGAGCAGTATGTTGCTACCACGTGCCCGCCGCATTTCCTATGACTGTACCCCGAAAACAGACGCTCAGTGGAGTCGTTTTCCAAAGACGTGACCGAAAAACTGTAAACTCAGAGTAGCTATTTATTTAGCGGTCCCTATTATTGAATTTTATCATTGTTTAAATAAAAAACGCAGCAGGAAGACAATTGGAGCGGAAACAATTACGTTTTACTGTTACTGTTATCCGGATCTGAATGAGCGCATTATTACTTGTCTCAGGCGCTATCGGGTCCGCTATCTCGCTCGTAACTCCGAGGACACCCAGGTCCGACCTCCTCAAATTAATTCCATAATATTAACACACAAAATATTACACTCCCGCTCCGTATAATCTCATTTAGGGACTATTTAGAGGATTCCATCGTTTTCACATTTGCAGACAAAATTAAACAGGACCTTCCCGGGATAGGTCTCGCGTAATGAGCCCCTCTTGCTGCCCTGCACTAAGCCGCTTAAGAAATTCCTCTTCAATAATGTTATTATGAGCAAATATCTGCTTCAAAGCAAGAATTTAGAAATGTGAACTGCGGAGCGTAAACAGACGCTGGAGACGGCGACGCCTGGAACCGCGGAATGATATTTTATACATCCCCTCTGTGACTAGCTGTGGGGACTACACTTCACCGAGCAAAGGGCGGTATCAACGATCTGAGGCGTTATTTGCGTTAATCTAATTGGAATACGATTACTTCCTGCAAGCACGAGGCTTTGAACAATCGTTTGCGCGCCCATCCGGTAATTATATCTTTGTTTCGGCTTCTAACAGAAAGGTTTTGTTACCTTACTTATCTCAGTCTCATTAGTCAATGTCATTAATATTAACAAACTGTGGGAAAGCAAGTATTGTATTACCGTGGGAGAGTCAAGCTTCAGGCTTGAATTTGCTGGCTCGACCGGAGTGGTACCACGGCCTCACAGAAAACAGACGTATACACAGCACAGAGCTGCTTCACGCCTGTTTTATGCCAACACTATGCTGTGTTTCGCTGCGTGAGTGAGAGTACCAGAGTCCCAATGCAGGGGAAGGAAGTTCAAAGGTTGGCAGCGCACTTGTGACTCCACTGGTGTCACGGGTGTACATGGACGGCAGCAATCGCTTACCATACCGCAATCCGTCTGCTCGTCTGCCACCTATAGCTATCACATGAAAAAAAAACGAAACAACATGATTCCAATGTCTTCAAACTCTTCTTTATTTCAATTAAAAACAGTTGAAAGCAGATTAACGCTATTAAAAATTTAAAAAGATTGATATACAATCTCTCTCTTTCTAATATAAGAGTGTCGCTCTTGTCAGTGTAATAGTCTCCATTCCTCCTCCTTCTTATCCGGTACTTGAGAATAAATCATGCTGTTACAAGCTTTTAAAAGACAAAGCTTATAGAAACACTATGTAGGTACACGGTGTCTCGTGTTTATTTTGTTTCAGGTAGCGCTGCGGCCAAAGGGAATGTTTGATGGCAGTAACGCGATTAGCCCGAGGGTAATTATACTCGACTCGCCCTCCCAGACCCTCAGCCCTTGGACTGTCCAGCACTCAGATTGTGTCCACTCATCCGCCGAGTAATTACTGTACGTTAGACTTGTCATAAGTGATCTAAAAGATATATGTCATCTCTTTTATATCACTCACTTACATCGCAAATATATTCTTCGCTCTTTTCTATTTTCGAATGATTGGAATGGGTTGAAGATAAGAAGAATGAATTGCAGCCAAAAAAGAGAGAGCTGATATGCTGAGTAAGTGAGAGAGCCGTTGTGTTACGAGCGTGCGACTAAAGATTTTCTATACAACTTTAAAAAATATCTGTAATTTATGTCTTTACTACCAAATACACATTTTTACAACTATTACATTAAGCTGGTCCTCACACTAGGCTAAGCCTGTCCTGTGAGGAACTGATATTAAAATTTATGATAGGTATTTTTTATTATTCAAAGGTTATAGGTTGTCTGGAATAAATAGCTAAAAGCAATAAGAGCACCATATTTTATTGTATGTTTTTCAAGCATACCGCTACAACATGTCCTTTTTTAAACGAGGTTTGTAAAGAGTTCTTCTTTCACGATAGGCAGCGGCATGACTGTGCTCCAGCATTGTCGATGTCTATGAGCGGCGGTGACCATTTACCATCAGGTGGGCCGCATGCTCGTCTACCTATTATTCGCAATAAAAAAACCTATGTTTTGTTTCTATGCAATAATAATCTAGCTATCTTTATATTAATAATAAAACAAACTAAATAAATATTAACTAGTTTCATTGAAATTATTTTTCAAATGAGCTAAAGATATAAAAGAGTCTAACTAAATCACTCACTCAATGCGTGAGATGAAGTATAAATTGAACAAAATCATGTCTCATATCTCACTGAGCTAAATGAGTTGAAGATAATACTTTAAAAGAGTGATAATTATGAAGATACAAATGATATATATCTCTCTTGTATTATTAGCGCATCTCTACTGTACGTCACTGTACATACTAGTTTATTTCATGAGGCCACACAAAGTTCTATCAGACTTTGTGTTGTCTTAAATGTAATTAGGCGCGATGCGGTCGCTCGGCGTACACCGCGCTTACACTGTTGTGGGCACACATTATATCTCGTCTCGACGTGAATATTTGAACATCTTTACATTTTGTGTTGCTCTTAGCAACACTTTACTACTCGACTTGAGAAATTACACGCTACACGTAGTCATCTTCTTGAACAATATCTGATTAATTAAAATATTTATTGAGGCAGGCATTTATGCCACACCTTATATTTATTAATTATGTGGTACAGTGTGTATGAAATATTTGTGCACAAATTAATGTTTTATTACATTATAGCAGACAAACGAGCAGACTGCTCACCTGATGGTAAGTGATTACCGCCACCCATGGACATCTGCAACACACGATTCATCATGCCGACTCTTAAGGAACTGTGACTTCTTTGACAAGCATTCCCCAGAGTCAAAAAAAAAAGGTGTCCATGGGCGGCGGTAATCGCTTACAATTAGGTGATACGTCTGCTCGTCTGCCCCCTAAATCATAAAAAAAGGAGCAGGTTTTTTTAAGATCACCACGTCGTATCTGTTCGGAAACACAATTCAATTCATTTATTGCCACCATCGGAGAGTGCTGTTTTTGTAGTTACAAATCATACTAATCATAAGAATACATATACTACCTGAGCGGATAAAGAATGGGATCAGAAATGGCGGCGCATCTATTCACTTCTCGCTCGCACACTATTTGCGTCTATACTCGCACCCCACGAGTGCGAGTAAGGACGCAAATAGTGTGCGAGCGAGAAGTGAATAGATGCGCCGCCATTTCTGATCCCATTCTTTATCCGAACAGGTTGTAAATAGTTTTTTTTTATGTGATAGGTGACAGACGATCAGGCCGCCCATGGACATTTGCAACACCGGTGGAGTCACCAGTGCGGTGCCAACCTAAAGTTTAAAAACTAGACCCCGAATTGGGCCCTCGCTACCCTCATTCATTTCTGTGACGTCGTGGTATATGTCGGTTTAATCACCCCATTCATGCCAGAGTTTATTGCTTTGTTTCTACCTTTTTTCGCAGCACTAGTTTAAGGCAAGAGTGAACAAGTATCGTCTAGGCAAACGCGTTACATCCTAGATCTCTTCGTTACTCTTCATCAGGTGAGATTGTGGTCAAGTGTTGGCCAACTAGTACTAGTATAGACTATTACTAGTATTCCTACAAGACCCATACTTTCGCTCGCCATACTGCAAGCGCCACTATCTCCAATGTCATGCATCGCTGTCACTCGCCCCGCCGACGCGTCCCGTCCCCGACAGCGTGACGCGTTATTAATCACGTTCTCATTACCGTCGCGTCGGATAATTGCTTCTAAATACGCTCCTGCGCAAGTGCATTGATTAATTGGCGCGGTATTGCTATCACACGTTTAAAGTCCGTAATTTAATCGCACTAATGATAGTGTCATGTTGACGTCACATTCACGTGTGTTCCTGATAGAACGATTGGAAAGTTTACGTCGCAGAGAATAAAAACAAAACATATCCTTCAACCGATTTAGGCTTAGGCGGTTACAATCTCAACGATCACCACTTACACAGAATATATTATAGTGCGTGCTCAAACACAAGTGAATTTCTTAAGACGACGGGTAGGGCACACTAGCGACGCCAATCGATTTTAATTTTTAACTACTAAACCGGATCTATTTTAAACAATTTCGGGGTTACAACCTCTCGGAAAACACTTAAGTATACTCTTTTTTAAATAACCATTCACAAATGTTTGGTCCGTTTTTGTAAGCGAAAAATTGATTCACGCTAAAAGTGCCCGCTTTTGCCGGTAATCATTAAAAAAAAAAAAGAACCCAACATTTGTGCATGGTTATTTAATAAATAGTATAAGTGTTTGCCGAGAGTTTGTAACCCTGAAATTGTTTAAAATAGATCCGGTTTAGTAGCGATTACGATTCAAAGTGCGACGCACGAGTCAATCAAAGAGATTAGAAAGATACGTGTAGTCGATAGCTGCACTGCAATGACAAAATTACATTAAATTATCTACCTTTTTTTCTCCTCCTTTCTCTCTCTTTGTTTTGTATCTTCTTTGATTGTACTATGTTTGTCATGTGTTAGGCAAATAAAATTTTACTAACCCCTGACGCAAAAACGACGGGGTGTTATAAGTTTGACGTGTCTCAGTGTGTGTGCGTGTGCGTGTGTATTTAAATATCGATAAAACTAGCAAACAAAAAAAAGATCTATATTGTTTTTGCCAAAATTCTACGAGGTGGTGAAGGCTACTTCCGGATAATACAGTACCACGATCCACAGTAATGAAGGAATGAAAGAAAAGCTTTATTTCAGACCACAGAGACCGTATAGCCGTTAGTAATATTAACTTAGAAACTATGTTAGAACTTATTTTATTAATTATTCATACATGGAACGTGGGACACATCTACCGGCCTCTTACGGCGTGTAAGCCAAACTACTAGAAGAGAAAGTTCCTACATGATTTTTTATAGCAATATTTTACAATTTGTTCTCCAAAAAATCATATTAATTAATCAGTTTCATCTTAACTGGTGGTAAAATATTTGTAACAATATTTCCACTGGATATTTGTAGGTACATACAAATATTGATGAAACTATCGTCGGCTCACGGCGAAGCAAAAATCACTTACAAAATTCGTCGACATATCTAGGCCTCGGGTAGCTCAGTCGGTAAAGCAGTTGCCCGGTTAGCAAAAGATCGTGGGTTCGAGTCCCTCCCGAAGACTGTCGAAAAAATTCTAAGTCCATTATTTACTTAAGAGTTTCTACATATTTGGTTATTTTACAATATACTGCATCGTCGCCCTGGGCGTGTCGCAGGGCGGGCGCGCGCATCGCTCGCACGTTGGATTTTGCATTAATTCCCGAAGTAATCTCTCTGCGAGCTCTTTTTGCTGTGATATACTTTATTTTTACGCGGATCACTGCCGTGCGGACTGACAACGTTGTTACTGACAACGCTTTCGATTGGAGAAATTGGAATTCAATTAGTATGATGTTTTATTGAGCCACGGTTTTACAAATATATAAAAAACGATTGAATTTACACACATATATAAAAAGGGAAAGGAAGCAAAATGGGATTTTATGAGTAGCTGTTTATAGCATAACGTCAAGGATGTCTTAACTGCATACTATTCAAAGTGCTATTTAAAAAATATGCTTTAAAGTTTAATAAATATCAACCGATATAGAGTCCCACTGCAGGGCAAAAGCCTTCATCATAGAAATCAAGTCCACACTACTGTGATGGGGTCAAGTTTAATTACCTCGCTTGCCTAATGCGGTTTGGTGATCACAAACCCGACTTATGTTCAAAAATCGAAAAATACTTTTTGTTTAAACCGTTAAGTTTAATACTTCAGCAAAAATAAAAAAAAATGCTACTTTTCACATTATTAAGGCACTAATGTGGTCAACGCTTGACATAAGTTAAGTAATCACTATACACTTTACGTCTAATTATTTGTCATATAGAATCGTTATCTGTCTTCGTGGCTTAGTGGATACGCACCGGAAGCGAACATCGCCAGCGCAGTGCCATTTGCGGCGGTTCCTGCGGTTGCTAACGAAGGCTTCTCCCACAATCTCCACTAACAAACTTCATGTTCAGCACAAATTAATTATCTACAATTTGTTCGGGAGATTTTCTGTTTGCCGCGCCACTTAGTCTAAGCGAAGGGAGCAAATTAAGTATCAATTACAGCCCTAGCGAGATAATGAGCGGATATAATTAATTGTACGTCGCGTGGCGTGTCCGGGAGCCGCCGCCGCTCACGACAATTATGGGGCAACACAATGAACACTACGACATGAGAGCGATGATAGCCCAGTAGATCAGTGGATAAAATCGAGCACCTTGTGGACGGGAGGTCGTACGCTCGAAATCGAAGCCTGCGCCTATAGGTATTTCAAATCTATGTACCTATGTACAACTACCTAAACTGTGCGGGAAATTATTTCTGATCGATTTTCATCCCTCTGTCAAAAACGTTGTTATTGCATATGCTTTGGGATATACAACAAGATTACTGACGAATTCAAATTAAGTAAATTAACTTAATGATAAAAACCGGCCAAGTGCGAGTCGGACTCGCGCACCGAGGGTTCCGTACAAACCTGCAAGGGCAATTAGATCTAAGTATTTGATATGAATTTCAACTTGCTAGCTCTACGCGTTCATGAGGAAGAAAGTAATAAGTTTATATTTATTAAAAAATATATATTTTGTAATGTAACTAAAAATTTAAGGTTTTCGGAATTTTTCCTTTATGTGTGCTATAAAACGTTGCTTCATACCAAATTTCAAGATTCTAGGTCGACTGGAAGTACCCTTTAGGTTTTGATTCCCTTGCGAGTACTTGCGAGTTTCAAAATATGCAGCTTAAATTGCTGTTTCTTTTGATTGCGCTGACATAGAAGTTTGATTTTGTTACAGCTTAAAGGTATTATAGACTTGAGTATTTGGTATGAATTTCAATTTAATACCTCTACGCGTTTATGAGGAAATGGGTAGTAAGTTTAAAATTATTAAAAAAATATATATTATGTGATGTAAATAAAAATGTATGGTTTTCGTAATTTTTCCTTTATCTATGCTATAAGACGTTGCTTCGTACCAAATTTCAAGATTCTGAGTTCACGGGAAGCACCCTGTAGGTTTTGATTCCCTTGCAAGTGTCGAAAATTTGCGGCATAAACGGCTGTATCTTTTGATTGCGTTGGCTTAGAAGTTTGATTTTTTCACAGCTTCAAGGGACAGTAGACCTGAGTAATTGATATAAATTTCAGCAACATACCTCTACGCGTTCCTGAGAAAAAGAGTCTTGACAGACGGACGGACGGACGGACAACAAAGTGATTCTATAAGGGTTCCGTTTTTTCCTTTTGAGGTACGGAACCCTAAAAAGCTGAAGAAGTGGTTAATAACTCTTTGTATTTATAGCGTCCAGGAATTTCTACCAAACATTTGCATGTTAATGAATGTTAGCAGGATAGAGAATATTTTTATGATATCGTGTACTTAACCTATTCTATGCATATAAATGCTTTGAATCTTTGAAATTGTAACTACACATTATTGTTGAGATAATGATTCTAAGAGTATAACCGTGGTCCAGTTGGTCTAGTTTCCCTGTCTAAGGGGTGAGCAGGTCAGACGACGGTAGCTTTATTGTAGTTACCAGACTTCCCAAATCCTGGACCATGATCCAAACCAAGCGTACCCTGGGCTACGCTAGTGCTAATATTTTGGAGACACCCGTGGGGCGCTCTAAGATGGAGATATTTTTCATGATGCAAACGACGTCGTAGTGCTACTGAATTGTCGTTTGCATAAACGTAACTACGAACTTAGTTTCTTTGACTACCTCTTTAATGAAGACAGCCGTATTGAAGAGCATTGGATGCACTTTGCTTATCTTATCGAGAAAAAATAGCGCGTACTTACATTTGTTAAGTCTACAAATCACAGCCGGTATTTGGTATTTCGTAAGATGCGCATTAATCCACTTGGAGCTGCTTTACCTGTTTATAAAGAAAATTATAATAAAGACAAATATAATTAAAAACTCCATCATCAACTCAGCGAGTCATTCCCAGTTGCGGCCAAAGCCATCGCTTCTGAGTATGATGTTTGGCAAGCCTGGTAGTTACAATGAAGTGACTGACCTTACACAGTGGACTAGACCAGCTGGAACAATTGAAAACTACTAGGTAAAGTTCCATCCATATTGATTCTAATTAGCACAATTTCGAGATTAAATTTTCCCGAAAAGCTTAGCTAATGTTATTCTAGGCATTCATTGCGCACCCACTTTGTTCTCGTAATGGCCGCCGACGACACACCCGGGACAAAGCCGGTGCTGCAACCCTCGGCACCAAAGGTTTCATTTTTGCCAGACTGTAAAAGACGTGTAATTAGGAACTGAGAGAAATATTGCGAGCAATTAAATTTTAGCCTAGGTTTATGAAAACAGTCTTAGCAAGCTAGGGATGTGCAATTTTACTTTCATGTTGTTACTCCGTTTCAACTCTCTGTACTTGCTACTAGCGAAAAGACCGCTGAGATTGTAATACCTGTGACCATTAAGTTCTGTAAAATTTTGTGCAATAAAGAGCATCTTTCTAGATAGAAAGATGCTCTATCTGTCTTCTTTCGTGTGTATTTTATTAGAATAAGATTGTGTTTTAGACAATTCCTGTACCTTTTTTTATGCTAGAGGCGGACAAACGAGCAAGCGAGTCACCTGATGGAAAGTAGTAAACGTCGCCCATGAACATCCGCGAAATCAGAGAGATCGCTAATGTGTACATTACCTCTACTAACTTTCGACACTACCGGTTACGGTTGGCTACGAAACTTTCCATTACATAAGTCTTGGAAACAATAGCGATTCCTATATTTGGCAATATTTCATTTGTTAGTGTGAGATATTTATAACTACTTAGGGACAAGTTCCTATTTGACTAAAATACTCGTAGATACTTTGTCTATCTCAAAAACTACTTCACTAAATAGGCTAATGTACCTACGCAAAATAAAGTAATGATATTAAATCTCAGTCTATTTTCTCCTTTGTATGTGAGGGTCGGCAGAGTGCGAGAGGTATTGGGAGACGTTCCGGAAAGATTAATGTAAGGTCGACAAAAACGAAAGGGCTGATGCGGGCCGCCCTCGGACCACGTCGCCGAAATTAAACTATAATGGAACTGCTCAGACTGGATGCGTACCTTTTACGTGCTCATAAGGATTCCAATGGAATTCTTCTATTACGATTTCAGATCAATAGGGACTAGAATAGAATGACAAAATTCCGGTTTGAACGGGGACGTTTGATACCCGTTTAAGTAATGCGTGTTTATTACACAGCCATACAAGTATTATATACCTAGAGTTTAGTATTTTCCTGCTGGTAGATGCACTGACTAGATATTATGCAAACTATTGGAGACATTCCATACGTAAATCTTAAAAATTAGTTTGTCAAGGTTATCACGACATTACCGCCCGTACGGTCGGTTTTCACGCTACAATTGGATGAAAACGGCGTCTCTTCTCAAAAGGGTCAGGGGTAGGTACAACAGCATCCTGATAATAGAAGCGGAGAATTATAACTCTCCACATATTAAACATTTTGTACGCACCCTTATGTATAATATTAACAATAGATAATAAGTAATTTGTTACTAACCCTCTATGGATTTTAATTGGTCCGAAATAAATAAATTGTAATTTAATTTAACTACCTTGAATTTATAGACAGAATAAAAACGCAATTTGTGGTCGGTTGAACGAAAGCCTAACGTACAAGATGTTTTACTAAAGCTCTGCCCACCGCAGCTACACAAAACTCGGCCATATAGAAGTTTAAAGTAAAAGTTGGTGTGTTGTGTCGAGCTCTTGAACATTCTGAAAGTGCTCCGGACTGCAACAGAGGCTGTTGAAGTTAATGAAAACTTAAAAGACAGCGAGAGGTCTGGAGCTAGAGCCCCCACCCTCCCCCGCGCGGCGAGATAGGAAAGTAAACGACTCGTGCGCAATGAATAATTCAGGGCAGCTGCAGCGGTAATGAACAGCCACAGTAATACATGCAGCGCTGTTGTGCTAAAATTTTACAACGGTTCGCGAGTACAAGACGAGTGGGGGCGCTCCACCGCTCGCAATAAAAAGGCTTTTGAATGAAATTTCACTGGAGTACACGCGCTCCAGCAAGAATGTTACACAAGATTCTGAGCCACGTCGTTTAACGTTCAACTAGAATGTGTATTCTCGGAATATTGAAAGCGAATATAAGGCCCGCTCGCTACTGCGAAATGGATAAATACATAATATAAAGCCTTTACATTCACGTATTCGACACACGTGAAGCGATTACAATATGAGCTACATGATTACTTTACTTACTTACTTTACTTAGCTTTTATTATCAGCAAGAAACAAGCCAAAATTAAATAGCAATAAGTACGAGGCCTTGAAATGAAGGACCTTCATCTTATCGACTGCATTTTCTACGTTGCTTAATTCTGGTGAACCAAAAATAAGAGAATATTTACATTCACTGGCTTCATCCGTGGGAATGTTTGCTTTATTTGGCTAATGGTTGTGCCAAAACGTGCACAGTTAGGCGGCGAGACCGCGGCCGTGCCCCCTGCGCGGCGCCGCGGCTTAGCTAAAACCAACGCAAAGAGGATAATGAACAGACAAGCAACTTAGCTAACTTAGTGGCTAAAACCTGAGCGGATTTGTAGGTGTATTATCAGATATCTCAAAACTCTTTTGACCGCGAAGTCTTTTAGCGGCGTTCTGTTGATATTTATTCATTATTATTATCACGAACCTACCAAACCACACCAAATGACTTTTACCTTGCCCCGCCGCTGTTCGTCCGAGTAAAATTTATTCGGTTGCCTTTGTTTAAATACTTTTTCGGGCCTTATTCAAGACTTATGAAAAGAGAAATAGGTGAATTAATCATTCGAAGAGCAAAGAATTCCCGCCGTAGTGTAGACGGCGATGTCGCCGGGCGCCGGTGTTCTCAAGGATGATTGTCGAATGTTTTTCCAGTGACGAGATTCGAGCGGCAGCGAGCGAGGCCAATCTCGTTTGACATATTTAATAAATGAATTTTATTTTGACAAAGGTTGTGATTCGTGAGGGCGCGGGCAGCGGTCTGCTGGTGAGCGGGGAGTGGCAGTCCACACGTACACCGAGGCGCCAAAACAGAGTAAATATATTCTACGTTGTATAACGTGTATTTTCTCTTAATTTAATGCATTTCTCCAGCTCCACCACCATACATACATACATTGGCCTTTACATCTATGATGGATGGTTTTAGTAGCATCATGGGATTTGACTAGGCAACTGCGCTCATGACTGTATAGCCCGACGTGGGAGTAGATTTTTCGTCCGTATGTACCTACTGCACATAAACCGAGCACTGTTGCCACATGAGTTGCCAGCATGACGTTTGGTGTGGTTGGTAGCTTATCCAGCCAAGCCTCATCGTGCTTGCCAACTCCTTCCGGTACAGTGCGTCTCCATCGCAAACGGTCGACAGCGAGCTGTTCCCAACCAGTAGATGAAATGAGAAAGGCTTGCATGTCACTTACGCAATTCTTCCAGCAGAGCATAGGCCTTCCGATCGCTTTTTTAGCGTATGCAATCTCTTGCAACCAACGCAGCCTTCTCTGCTTAAGCAGTGCGATAATGCTGGGTACTCTCGTTAGTTATGTGATCTCTCCAAGTTATGGTCAAAATACTTCGAAGACAGCGCATGTGGAAATTGTTGAAACGGCGTTGTACGATGTCCAGGTTTTAGATCGTACAAAAGGGTACTTAGGACGCAAGCCCGGTAGACAAGCATTTTTATTCTGTTTATCAGTTGACCGTAGTTTCTCGAACGTCGTAGCTGTTTTGCCGACGCGCTTGCCAATTTCCACATCAAGTGATAACTTATTCGACAAACGCGACCCAAAGTTACAAAAGCTGTCGACGGCGGTTGTGCTAGAACAACTCCGTCTAACAACATTTTTGGAGTATTTTGGCAACCTTGTGCCAACACGACTGTCTTTTTTTTTGCATTTATGGACAAGGAGAAAAGCTTACAAGTTGCTGAAAGTTTCCAGTTATACATTTTATACACAAATATTCATTTCATACACATGAGACACTCCTTACATAGATGTTTATTATATCTAGATATTCTTTTGCATAAGACAATACAAGAATACATAGTCCATAACAAATCACAGTAATTGCATTATGTAAATAATTATACTACATTTCATACATTGACCAGATTCCGTATAGTAGTTCAAGCACGTGTATTACGCATATCAGCAGGCAACAGAGAAATTACAAATACTAAAACCAGACACTGAACAAAGTCAAACTGAATGGCAGAATTGAGCCACGACAAATTGACTGTTTTCCTTTCTCGCTCTACTCCGCTTTTCCCGTACCGCTCAGCTCGGGTTTCCCTGCCCCGCTTCGCTCGCTCCGGCGGGAGCGGAGCAGGCGCGGGGGACACATTTGCATAATTGCCGCGGGTCAAAGCGCCGGCTCCGCGTGTTAAACGGATAGCGATATTAAACTCCACACGTTTACTTTCCTCTCCAATGGAATTTTTATTGCGATGTTAAAACACGAAAATGTGCGGTATTTATCAGTGAAGCGCCGAGAAGGCAATATGAGTGAATTGAATTTATTCTTTCAAGAGAATACAGTTTGCGTTACCTATCTACCTACCTACTAACTCCCCACCGCAAAATGTATTGCTATTTTGTTGATTTTTGCTATTTTTAAATTCACTAAAAGAACAAGGCTCTCAATTAAATTTTAAAACAGAATTCAATGAAAGTTAGTATTTGAACGGAATAATTAGAAAAAATAAGTGAAATGTCCTAATATGTTGAAAATAATATCAAATGCCAGAGAATATCCATGGGCGCCGCTGATCACTAGCATTTGTTAATCTGCTAGCACTTTTGCCTCCCTCCTCCTCCTCCGGGGGTTTAAAGGTTAGCAGCGCACTTGTGACTCCACATGTGTCGCGGGTCTCTATGGGCGGCGACAACCGCTTTCTATCAGGTGATCCGTCTGCTCGTCTGCCACCTATCACATAAAATATATATAAATATATATATATATATATATATATATATATATATATATATATATATATATATATATATATATAAGGAAAGAAAGACTAAAGATAATACAAAATTTTCCTGAAATTCACATCATAGGAGCAAAAATAAAAAAAGCCTATTGTAAAATATATTTTACTTCATTTCAAATGCAGGACTAGGCGTAATAGCAATGAAAACGTAAATACGCGAAGCGTATCTACAACCGCTCAAACCACAGGGTTTAAATTAAATGGCGTTTAAATGTCATCATGTCTACTGTATTTAACAGTGAATGAATTTAGGCTGGTTCGAGGTCGGCTATAGGTACCCACTGAGCTTAACTGTATCGGTTTTAACGAAGCATTATTCACAAATTTGCAGAGCCTTGAAAACGTGCAAGTCTCCGATGCATAAAAATGTAATTAAATTATAATGGTTTCACGATGCGGATCTTTACTTACTTACTGGCTCTGATGGCTTAGTGACCCAAAACGAGTCTTTGTCCCGGTCTTGTGCTGTTTGACTCCACTCTCCTGCTTCTAAATGTTACAGGTCACGTTCGCTACATCCCGCAATCGGCAGCGTGGATGCCAAACTGGCCGATGACCAGTAGGGTGTCCAAGATATGCCTTTTTGGCCGAGTCATCGGAGTCAATGAGCCTTTGTCTCTCCCATTATATTAGGATCCGACATCAATTCTTCAGTTTTGGTGTTCTTCAGAATCCTCCAACTAATATTTGCTTCTTGTTTAGAACCAAACATTTTCCGGAAGATTTTCCGTTCTGTGAACAGAAGTTTGGCACATCGTATCATTGCTCGGTCTAAATTCTGACAAGTCTATACTAAACACAGCGTTGTAATTATAAGCCGGCATTAATCTTGCCCTTAATTGGGGATCAGCATTTCCGGGGGTTGGTGTGAAAGTAAATATTTTTGGTTGGTATAAAAATAAAAATTATTACAGTAATTTAGTTACTTTTAATATTTTGTAATGAAAATAAAAAAAAACCGTTGAATTATTAAAATAATTTTGGTGAGCTGAGTCGAATCGGATGGTTTTCCGAATAAAATAACCACTATAGAAACTTGGACAGCATAGATCGATAAGAAGGATGATCAAAATGAGGCATAAATAAATTGCAAAAATTCGATGCGTTCCGCGGAGTGAGTGAGAGTACCGGAAGCCCAAACTGGGAAGGGGGAGGGAGATAGCAAGTTAAAAGCTTGGCAGCGCACTTGTGATTGCACTAATTTCAATATCCATGGGCACCACCTACTCATATCTCAAAGTAAAGTATTTATTGCAGTCTTGACTTTTTAACTCGCGATTTTAGAGCATTGCTTACTAGCATTTCTCCTAACATTTGGGTATGCAACATTTCTCAAATGATTCCAATAACATTTTGACGTATAAAAACGAGAGTCATAGATATTATTACGGAAAGGGTGCCGTTTCGAATACGAAATAGCGATAGCTGAGGCTTTGGGCTTGTTCCATTATGCATAGAGGCCGACCACTATGTACTGCGAAAAAAAAACTATATAGAATATCAATCGCCTACCTAGTGTTCTGTACATATTATGATGTTTATAAATTATACCTGGCTTAAAGAAACAGGAAACAAATCACGCAGTTTTTGTAACTTTAGGCCCTTTCATAATTATACCTCATTTGATCTCGTTGCTTTATTTTTAGGGTTCCGTACCTCAAAAGGAAAAAACGGAACCCTTATAGGATCACTTTGTTGTCCGTCCGTCCGTCCGTCTGTCAAGACCCTTTTTCTCAGGAACGCGTAAAGGTATGAAGCTGAAATTTATATCAATTACTCAGGTCTACTGTCCCTTGAAGCTGTGAAAAAATCAAACTTCTAAACCAACGCAATCAAAAGATACAGCCATTTATGCCGCAAATTTTCGACACTTGCAAGGGAATCAAAACCTACAGGGTGCTTCCCGTGAACTCAGAATCTTGAAATTTGGTACGAAGCAACGTCTTATAGCATAGATAAAGGAAAAATTACGAAAACCACAAATTTTTAGTTACATCACTTAATATATATTTTTTTAATAATTTTAAACTTACTACCCATTTCCTCATAAACGCGTAGAGGTATTAAATTGAAATTCATACCAAATACTCAGGTCTATAATACCTTTAAGCTGTAACAAAATCAAACTTCTATGTCAACGCAATCAAAAGAAACAGCAATTTAAGCTGCATATTTTGAAACTCGCAAGTACTCGCAAGGGAATCAAAACCTAAAGGGTACTTCCAGTCGACCTAGAATCTTGAAATTTGGCATGAAGCAACGTTTTATAGCACACATAAAGGAAAAATTCCGAAAACCTTAAATTTTTAGTTACATTACTAAATATATATTTTTTAATAAATATAAACTTATTACTTTTTTCCTCATGAACGCGTAGAGCTATCAAGTTGAAATTCATATCAAATACTTAGATCTTATTGCCTTTAACCCATGAAAAAAAAAATTCTAAGTCAACGCAAAACGCAAAAGTACAACCATTGATACCGCATATTTTGAAACTCGCAACTACACGCAAGGGAATTAAAACCTAAAGACCACTTCCTGTTGACATAGAATCTCGAAATTTGGTAAGAAGCAATAGCTTACAGCACAGGTAACTGAAAAATTCCGAAAAGCTTAAAATTTTAAGTAGTTATTCCACCAAAAAAATTGTGATTGTTAACATAATTGTAGTTACAGCAATGACCGCGAGTTATTATACTATGTATGGGGAGGGCAACATTTAAAGAAGACGAAATAGCCTTCTTCTTTATATTTCGACGTTCTTTTATCGAAATGATATGTGTTAATATAAAATATAGGATTACTTAAACGATAAAGAGATCTTTGTCTTAAATTTATGCTCCTCCATCTTTCCCCATTGTAATGTTATGAATTTCATTTTGCAATAAAAATACCATAGTTATGACTCGATTGTCGTAATGAACGAACTTTGTAAACCTTGCAGGTTTGTACGGAACCCTCGGTGCGCGAGTCCGACTCGCAATTGGCCGGTTTTTATAAATATCCTATCTTTAAGCATTTAATCACAGATATAATTATAGTTTTATTTTTATTTATTTACAACTTTATTGCACAAAAAGTTTATACAATAGGCGAACTAAATGCCAAGAGGCATTCTCTACCAGTCAACCTTTGGGTCATACAGAAAGGATAATGATGCGGCGAAAGAAGATTACGTGAAAGTGGAGAACAAAACAAAAAAAAGTTTTCAGATTATTCTCTGTATATGTGTGGTATATAACAATGCCACTTACCAAATATAATAGTTCTAGGTATAGGTATATATAGTAAGTACCCTTAGGTTTTGATTCGCTAGGGAGTGTCGAAATATTAGCTTTTGCTGAAAAAACGACCGTATGATTTTTTCGCGTAAACTTGACGTTTGTTCTTTTAAAACTTCAGGAGACTGTAGACCTGCCAACGTAGGCATGCATGAGGAAAATTTTCAACTTAATATCTTTACATGTTCCCGAAATAAATGGTCTCGATACAAAGATAGACAAATAGACAGACAGATAAAAAAACGAACAACTATGTGAACTTAAAAGAGTTGCGTTTTTTATGTACGGAACCCTAAAAAAGAATAAATCGTGTCTCGGAGCACTCGTGGAAGGCCCAGGGGCCGAACGTCGCTTTCGCGAGTGCCCGACAGCCGATAATATAATTCCGCCCTTGATGGATCACCGCTCCGGAGGCCGAACGTCTCGCCCTGCGCTCCTCTCATCGGTCACTCACTGCGGAACATGGCGAGACAACTGCACGCGAGGAGTCGGGTACGCAGTTACTTCGTGATGCTTGTGCATCAAGTGAAAGTAGTAAGTCATAACATTCGTGTAGGACAAGGGTGGCCAAACTTTTGTCCTCTGAGGTAGTAGACCTCTGAGGTCGAAAGTTTGGTAGCGTACGCCTATAGCCTAGATAAATCAATGTTTACAAATAATTATTTCTTTTATTGGCTTTCACCTTTATGTCAAATTATATTAACCTGACGTGTGGTTTAATCTACTGATATGTTTTGTGGTGAAAGGTTTAGGCCCTGAAAAAATGTCATATACATCTGTTCAGCTTATATTAATCTCGCGGGCTACCTAAACCTACTTTCGTTGAATCAGTATATCGGTTTACACTGTAGTACTCATGGTATATAAGGTCAGTCGCTTCTTTATACTCTGTTTACTGTCTCGCGCCTGTGTCCGTCCAATGCTGAACATTAGCTTCCTTCATGCTGTGCAGATCTAACCCACGCCTTCTCATCTAATCACTGCTGCAGTAGTTCTCCTAGGCAGTCTAACAAGGCATTACGGCAAACTCCTCTCCAAGACATAATTAATCCTACCATTGTTGAAATCCAAGTCTTTCACCACTCTTAACGACAATTAGCAATCGCAATAAGCCCTCGCCGTCCTAAACAAATCATTATAATAAGAACACAGCCGACCTCTGGCGCCGCAATAACGCGAATTCCTTTATATTTTTTTCCATTCTCCGCAACTTTTGATTAATTTTGACAAGAAACTTGGCATTATCCCTCTTAAGTGATATAATTTAATTCAAAAAGTAAAGAAGCGAAGAGCGCCTTCTGTTTGTTTGTTAAACAGAGAACTTTTTGTCTGTTTGCATTGAAAATGGAGCGAGAGATGAGTCGGGAGGCCCATCGGTGGATCAGAGCGAAGCTGCGGTGTTCCTCTTATCAAATAATATCTGTTTTTCTTGCCCAACTTTGCTCCATATGGCGTGTGATCTCTATGAGACACTCGTCCTATTACGAAGTACAACGTTTTCCCGTGGTTATTGAGAGTATTTGTTTCGGTTTCGTTGTATTTTTTGCGATCGATTGTGTTTTTTTATGCTACAGGCGACAAACGAGCAAGCGAGTCAACTGATGGAAAGTAATCAACCATAAACATCATGATGTCAGGGTTAGGCTGACATAAATCGACTCAAAATGTAAGTGAATTTTAAAAAGTTGCCTTGCTGAAGTACCTCTAATAATTTTATCATCAGCAAAAATTTGCCTAAATCCAACCATCGCTGAGTAAGCTCCTTCTGAAATTTTGAAACTCCTTTAACTCATCCACTTTTACAACATTATCGGACTAACGATAGGACATGGTCTACCCACAGGACGTCGCCCTATTCGTTATGTACTTAAGTCCAAATAATCTAATAAATGGATCAAGATTAACCTAGATAATTTAATAGTTAATTAATAGGTTAATAAACTTTAACTAAATCGCAATGAGCGTTTTTTCTTTAAACTTATATACAGCCTTTTAAATAAAATTGTACTCGTAATTTCCTTCAAAGCTGTGGCCTGTCTTTCAGCTGCCTCCTTATTTGCTTTTAGAAACATTTTATTTAGTTGGTTACCAGAGTTTGCTCGGAGTGTATGTACTGGAAGTTTTTGCGGAAATAGTTGCCGTTCTAATACAATTCTAATACGGACACAGTGGCAGCCAATGCACGTTTTATGAGCATGAAGCGGGCGCAGTCGTTAGGCCCCGGGTTGCTACGAGCCAGCAAATAAACACTTTTATACCTTTATGAAATTGTTTTTATAAAGAACGCCTTTTTGCAGCAAAATACTACGATTTACGCTTTTTCAGAATAACTGTAAAAGGCGAATAAGGGTTCTTGTAGTCCCTGTTAGAGTTAGCATAAAAGAAACCTCTCAAGGGTCCTTTTGAAGGCGACCGGTAACTGGGTCGGAGCGTTTGATCTTCGCACCTGACGTTTATGCGGGGAATACTGCCAGGTGCTGGCGCGACAGTTTCGATGACGCGGTTATTGAATTTGGCCAATATGCCGCGGAACCCAAAGCCAGGGTTTAGGAGATCGGACGTTTGATCAATGTGTCAAATATTTCACGCAAAAATACAATCTCAACCGTTTACCATTAACCGGTGGTAGTAGGTATTTACCGTTACTTATTGAAATTGTTTGTAGACATTGTAACATACATAATTATATGAAAACGCTTTTCATATGATTTAAAAACGTTAACGTTCTAATAATATTAATTGATTGTTTAACATTATAACGGACAAACGAGCACACGGAATTTATTATTTAAATACCAGGAACTATCAGGAACCTATACCTACCTAGCAGACTCCCCAAATCCTGAATTATAAATCTTTAATAATAATAATAAATATTTCAAATAACAAAATCACAGACATTGATCTGACTCCGAGATAGGTAGCTCAAGCATCTGTGTTTCGGATATCAGAATCAACAGTGCGATTACAAATATATACATATAATACTTTTTTTTGTGAATATACACTTATAATACATAGAAAACACCCAGACTAATACAAACAGATATGTTCATGTACACAAATGATTGTACTGTGCGGGGATCGAACCCGGAACCAAACCAAAGTTTGGTCCAAAGGCAGCGTTCACTACCACTGTTCCAAACGGGTAGTCAATTATAATTCAGGAGTACTCCGGGCTCCAGATCTGCTTTGGACTCATTTTGGGAATCACACGATAAGACGAGGAGGACTGACGTACTACCTACACCATGAGAATCAATAAAGTTTAAATTTCTATTAGGCAGGGGTAGAAGGTATGTGCGGCGCGTACGCACGGGTCTTTGTGCCGCGCTTCTACAAATTTTTTATTGCCTACTCGTACGTAAGAGCTCGGGACCGCATTAACTTGAAAGTTTACCCCACTTAATGCAACGGACTGGTTATCTATAAACTGTCAAAGAAAAATTACCAACACCCTTCCTCGGAGTCGGTCAATAAATTTGAGAGAAGAGGTATACGCTATCAAGTTTACCCGGCGCCGGCTTTGCATACTAATCATACCGAGAGTAGAACAGGACGCACGCAACCGGGACTCCATACCGAAGTTATTAAGCGAGCCAGAAGGCTGCAATCCCAAACTCGTCCATTCGCAAATAACGACCCCATTCACAAACTTATAAAGATGCCGAGTGCCGACCTTCGGCATAGCAAACAAAGGCGGCAAGCGTGAACGCGGCCTACCTCGCCGGGTTCCAGGCGTTCCGTCTCACTGGCGTCTGTTTGCTTTGTGCTGACGAGCGCTGTCGCCTGCCATCCCGACTCATATATCTGACGATCATCGTTAAGTTTGATTTAACGGAAATGTCAATAAATTTTCGCAGAAAATGTGAATACAATCCGACCGCCTGTGAAATGAGACAAGGTTTTGGCAGTTACTGCGAGTGACCCAAATATTTGTGGTAGATTTCCCGCGTGACATACGTAGCATGGGGAACGCGGCAGCTGTCTTGAGAGAGCAGGGGGAGGGGGGAATAGTGGAGGAGAATGGAAGAAAAAAGTTATAATGTGGGGCCGCGCGTGATTACTTCACGACTAACAATGTAGGCG
This sequence comes from Marasmia exigua, assembly GCA_019059595.1. Taxonomy (NCBI): domain Eukaryota; kingdom Metazoa; phylum Arthropoda; class Insecta; order Lepidoptera; family Crambidae; genus Marasmia; species Marasmia exigua. Next base: position 12,419,471 of record CM032468.1, read on the forward strand.
CGTGCTGATATTTGCGAACAGGTTTCATGGCCGATCCATTGTCCGTCTTTCCTCACAACATTAGGCTCGCTTGACCTAATTCTGTATACGAAGCGCTTCAAGCGACGCTCCGCTCCGCTTTCGACCAGCTTCTAAGTCGGTCGGCGTCGGGTAAAGTTGTGGAGTTAATCGTAATCAGAGCGTCTCAAGTCGAGGTGAATCGCTAACGACGCTCTCGGCGCGCCCTCGAGAGGCAGCAAACTCCTAACTACTCATATTGACAGTCGCTAATTGCGCCACGGAGTGTGTGCTGTGGGGCGCGACGCCGCATCCGCCGCATTGTCTTGCGGCGCAACACATCTCGGATTAACAAGCGATCGCCGGGCGTGCCATTCCCGACGCAGCCCTCGGCCTCCACTCCCATCGATTGGCAGCGGGTCGAGTGGTAGCAATTTGCATCTATCGCCTCGCATTCGCGCACGTGCCGCACGTTAATGGACTGGCCTGGGAATGCGGCGCCCGTGGAGTGCGCCGGAGGTTTTAATTAGAGGCGAGTCCGAGGTGAGGTCAGTGAAGGAGTTGAGCGAACTCGTGAGGGAGTAATTTGTGGGGGGCGGGGGCGCTTTATCGTGGATTAGATCGCGTGTTAACACGAGCGCCTGTCCGTGCACCGCAAGTTCAAGTTATGAGGGAGCGGCACGTGAGCGCGACTTGTGAACTCGCGTTAATTTTGTGCAGGTTTAATAAACGAGCCCGCTGGAACACGGCGCCATGCCACAGAATGCGTAGACACAAAGTTGACAGCAGCGCTCTGTCCCGCCTCCTTTTGAGAGGAATGCGTAAAATAGACGAAACGAATTGCGTCCGCCGCGCGGAAGGTATACAATCATTTTTTTTCGCAATAACATTCGCGATATATAAGGGGAGATAAAACCATGAAACGTATATTTGTCATGGCACTTTTGATATCGTTTCCGCGGCGTGATGTAGCCGTAAACCGGCGGGTAACGAGATCTCGTGGATTCGAACATATGTCAAGTTATATTTTCTGTTTACGCTGGGGATGTTTCAGTGAACTTTTAATTGGTGTTGGATGAGAGAAGTTGGTTTTAAAACACACAAAGTTATAGTGAAAGTTTTATACGCGGGGAAAACGATAAGATAATTTCGCTGAGCGTAGTAACGTTCGGAATATCTGCAGTTACTAATGTGATTCTTCGTTAAGTAAGATCCGACATGCTAAAGATAACGCAATCTACTTTCATATTTACCAATAAAAATCCTGACTCCTATTGATAGCTCTTATCGTATTGACGGCTGTATCCAACAAGTTTTTGTAATTCCGAAAAAAAAAACGAATTATTATAATTATACGAAAAGACCACAGGAAATATTTTAAGAACAACTAAGAAACATGCGAGTTTTCCATCGAATTACCTAAAACTAATAGTTAAATACGTAGTAACTTAGGTAGTATAGTCGAGTGCTCATAGAATAATAACAAAACTAAAAACCTAGTCTGCGCCCACAATTTGAAGCAACTCAAATGGAGCCGTTCGGCTCCAAACGCCCGGACCACTCCGTAGTCATCAATGTCAATGCCTGTCAAACGCATCTCGCGAAAATTAATTTACTATGTTGATTTGTGCGAAAAAAAATTGTCACAATGATTCGGAAAATCATAAGAAGTATAATAAGATCACTTATCACAGGTAAGCCTTCAATATTTCATAGTGTGTTGTGTTTTATAAGCTATAAATACAAACCATTTATTAAAATGCTCAGTGTACCTGATAATGAAAAAAAATATTTCCCCATTTCAGCTTTATTGTAAGATTTGATTGCTATGACTGAATAATTTAATAAGTTACTACTGATGTTTACCGCGTGAAGCAGTGTCTCTATTGTGTTTTGCTGCGTGAGTGAACCGGAACTTTTATATGTTAAAAATAAATAAGCAAGAATTTATACATGTGTTTCTGACAGTGAAATACATGGATCCACATTTTACACGAATTTAAACTCACCCAAAGTGGGTAGCTCTTTTTTGTTCATTAATGTATGGCCAAGGCATCATAAATATCGAAACATAACTTGCTTACTAATTTTATAATATCAGTTAAGTAGATATTTGTAAGCGTTGTTCTAGGTAACTATTAAAAACAGTACAGTTACTACAATAACCATTTCTCATGTTTAGGGGAAATATGTGGTGACTGATAAAATTAATTAGAATTTATGTTGACACTACGTACATAATACCAACTTGAAAAACCAAATTTGTGCTTCAAATTTGAGGTGATAGCAGTAAGGGAACTATCATTCTAGTTTTGTTATTATTCTATGTGAGTGCTATATTAATCGTAAATAAAGTATTACAAGATTGTTACACAACGAGCCATACAATCCAAATATTTTAAAAAATCTTAAAATCGAAGTTAAAAAATTGGTTCACCATTTGGATGATTTACGCATTTTAACTAAAGATAAGATCAATAATTTCAATGAAGAATAAAGTAATTTGAACCCTCGTTGCCGAATGGGAGAAAGTTAGGCGAACGAGAAAAAATATAGCTTTCTTTTACAGCCTTTCTCTTGGGCTCGTTTCCGAACACATAAAGTTTTAATGCCGATTGTAATACTTGACGCCGCGTCGGGTGTAAATGCCCTTATGCGCCACATGTGTATGTGTTGTGTTCAAATTTACCCATGAGAGAGCCACGTTTCGGCATACAAGTGTCGGCTCAACCGGAGTGACACCACGCGGCCTTCAGAAAACAGGAGAAACCGCTTGCACTGTGTTAAGGTACCGAAGGCTTGGTTGGCAGCGTACTTGTATCTTCACTAGCAGTGTGGGTGAGTTTACCGAAGTCAGTGCCTAAACCCTGTTGAATAATTGAATGTTGTATTACAAGATAGTATTGGGCGCCGACTTCGGTAACACCTTTTTTGGGTATGGGTAACACCGGGTATACTGTTATAAAATGTTATTTGAAGTTTAAGAAGTGTTAAAAATACTATTTCACACTTTTTAGTTCGTGGTTTTTGAAGGCGGTTTTTTTTACTTTCAAGAGATCCGTTTAATTGGATGCCACCTAAAAAAAATGATGTGCCTTGTCGTGCCGATATTAGAACTTCTTTGCTCTAGCTCTTAGTTTAGTAGCTTCTTTGTTTAGTGGCCACCACCAGCGGCTCAACGAAAAAGAAACAGATACGAGGCATATTGGTGCTACAAGTGCCAACAGTATGGCCACGCGGCCAAGACCTGCCGAGAGGAGTCCAGCACCTACGGCCACTGCGGAGAAGTAGGCCATGTTCTAAAAGACTGCACAAAGAAGTCCGAACCACCCAAATGTGCGACATGTATGCGTTTTAAAAAACCCTGTAACCACAAAACCGGTGGTGACGAGTGCCCCGCCAAAAAGATAGCCGAAAAACGGTATATTAACACAATAGACTATGACGGCGCCTAATAGAAATATTACCTAATTATGTACTTACATTAAGTTACGTTAATTAGCTCATATTTTAAAATCATATGTTTTCGTATTTTTATTTCGTAATTATAAATGAAATGTAAGATGTTCTTATTAATGCTAGCTAAACGATTTTTTTTAGTAAAGAGGTATGTATGTCATGATATTATCAGAATCATCAAATTGGCTAACTGGGTCAATGTTCATGTCATAGGCAAGCAGGTTTATTTGTATTTATTTAGTCAGTCTACATTATTTACATGCGCGTAAGATTAGTTAGGTAATTTGGCATTTATTATTAGTTCCTATCTATATTTGAAATGGTATATTTATTTATAACTGAAATATGATCGTTATCTTAGTTATATTTATTCCCAAATAACTATTAATTTATATACCTAATTATTAGCATAGCGTAGAGGAATATTAAGTTTAAGTTGTAATTTATTGTTTTTATCAATACAGTTTTCTAGGACCTATTTTTTAGCCTGAAACACAGGGTATCCTAGTTCAGGCAAAATGTCAAATATAAGTAATAATATGTAAGATTATGCCCATAAGTTTGTAATAGATTAAAGTTATTTGCAAAAACTTTTTTTTTTTTTATATTTGTCTCCTGTTTGTATTGGAAAGGCTAATAAAGTCAGTATCTGCCACCCCCTTGTACCACTAATATACGTGTAGCGTACACACGCGATATTTATCACCTTCGATCACACGTCATGAAGCTGTGCTTTACAAACGCCGTCAGCCGTTGACATATTTCAGATGGCGCTGACGATCGAGCGTCGGAATCCAGTGGCGTGATCGACGACGGTGTCAGTACGTACCGCTCGCTGTGCGGTTTAATTACACCCATCGTGATTCCAGCCGTAGAAAGCAAACCCATCGTGTCGGCTGATGCAATTCAAAGGTTTGAAATTAGTATCTAGTGGTTTTAGTGTACAAATGTGGGTTGGTGTATAATAAATAAAGAATAAAGGAGATCCTCGGACTTTCATATATATTTGGTCCAAATATGAAAGGGCCGGCCAGAATTTTTTTTTACTGTATTTCGTAGGACTTGTCCTCCTGAGTATTTATTACTATGGCATCAAAGCTGTACGATCATTATCCTTGGTTTTTTTGAGTTCAATAATCATAATTTTCATACATTTCCAGAGAATCAACTAACAGAAACAATTTTTTGGTAATACCAAATCTTGACGTTTGTTTGAACATCAGGGAGACAAGTCCTAAGATAAATTTATATGTATATGTTTTGTGCAAATAAATGAATGATTTGATTTGATTTGATTTACCAAACAAATATTTGATGTAGGTATACAGAAGTTCTTTACCTCCCGTGCTAGTCCGAGGACTGTGGTACGGCAAGGTAAGATTCTCGCCATACTAATACCAATTGTATTACAATTTAATAAGACACATTTTTGCTTTTCTTATATTGAGTCTCGAATATATTGAATAGAAATATAAAAATATATTTTAGAACAAAAGGCCTATTCATCGCTTGCCGATAGCGAGTGACCAGCTTAGAGTAAACATGTAGTATATGCAAGAAAGATAGATTAAACTGAAACAAAGCAAACATTACTAACAAGATTACTAAAAATGATGTTAGTGAGTTTATATATAGTAGGAATTTTACTCATCGAAATACCTATAGTTTACTTATAGCTACAAGATAGATACATACTCTTTTTGCACAAAAGGTAACAGAATTTATAAGTTTTGTAGTATTTATTATATAATATAAAGCATAATATATAATATAATATATAAGTATATTATATAAATATAATATAAAGCAATTTTAATGAAAACAATAAACTTTAATTTTTGTGCAATTAAGTGCCGCGAAGTAATGCTAATTTAAGAATTGTCGAATTCAATCATCATTTTCAACACCGCTATTATTGTGTAACGACGGAGTTGAGTCCAGGGTGGAGATCCCGCGTACAAGTCGTGTACGGGCATGGTTTCTACCAAATGCTCCATCGGTCCAGTTCGCGTGTGCCACTTATTACAAAAAAATGTTATTATTCTATCTTGTACTGATGTAAATCTTGTTGGTGATATTATAAATAAATAAAAAAAACCTTCCGCCGCACCTTCGCAACACAATCAGACGCGTGGGGAGAGCAGCTACTCTTCAGCATGAATGGGCCGGTTCGACCGGCCCCTTACAGAAAACCGACGGGAAGCAGCATCAGTGTGCTTTGTTCTGCTCAGTGAATGAAGGTACCGGAAGACCGATCCGGGGGAGAAGGAGGGTTAAGGGTTGGCAGCGGACTTGTGACTCCACTTTTGTTGCGGGTGTCCATGGTGGCAATCACCATCAGGTGATCCACACTCGGTTTGTGCATGCACTATTAATGGGACCAGTGACCATTGATAGTGTATGCGACATGCGCAGTTGTCATCTGATGCGACCGAGCGGGTGAGCAGATTGCGGATAGCTCGCCCTTCCACACACCCACCTCTTTGCATGAGGACGGGAGACGGTTTCACGTAGACCCCTGACAATAGATGGCTGCTCCAATACCCAATCCCAGGCTAGGAGCATTCCTGAGAACCTCAATCCCTTGCTCCCTTCCTCATCCTCGAACCACCCTAATTCACCACATCCCTCCCTCATGACCTGGAAGAAAAAACCTAGACTCCAAAAACCCCAATTGATGCATGGCCGAAAGGGTGTTCGGTCGAGAACCGAGGGGCCTCGAAACCAGTCGAAATCGAGATCTATTAAGCCTTATTCCTGCGATCGGGATATTACTGGGTATTAATTAGATATTCTTGACATAAAAGAAGACCATCTAAATTATACCGAAGAGGTACCAGGTATCACTGAGGCTATGCTCCTTGGTAGCGATACTGAGGAGCATACGAACCCTACCGGAGCACCTGGGACTGATGTAACAGGTACTTCCAACGCAGAGTCGACCCCTCTGGGCGCAACACACAAAAGGGACTCGTCGACCAAGAGAGTAAACCCAGGGTTAAGCTCTCTGGAGCTGATAGAAAACAAATCTATCGGCTCGTTGAGAAGGGTATGACCTTCGAGCAGGCTCTAGAACTGCGCATGAGTGAGAAGGCTAGAGAAGGCTCCCCCCCTCCCTATCCCCTCCCTCCGACTTGGAATTTTTTTCCGACCCTTTCCTTCCAAACCCCCAAACCCAACCACACAATGATTAAGGTGATACAAATAAACCTCCAGCACTCAAAGGCAGCCTCAGTTGCCCTTTTCCAAAGATTCCTCTTTGAAGACCTGGACATCGCCTTGATCCAAGAACCGTGGGTGAATAAAACCACGGTAATGGGGCTAAACTCGGCAGGTAAGATATTAAGTAACACCAGCGGAGCGAGGCCAAGAACATGCATGCTCTTCAAGAGAGGTATAAAGTACCTCCCAATCCCTTCTCTGTGTACAGATGATGCTGTTACACCGTATATAGACGTACCCGGGGGGAAAGGTGGGGAGACATTCATAGTCAGCTCCATGTACCTACCCGGAGAGGACCAGGATCCGGTGAACAAGGTGAAGCCGATAGTGGAATATTGTCTGAAGAGAAACCCAGCTGCTGGTGGGTACCGTCTGCAACTCCCACCACACATCATGGGGCAGCTCCGGCACAAACGAAAGAGGAGAGTTACGGTTTGACTACTTGCTCACTAATAATCAATTTGTTCTTAACGTGGGTAGCAAACCAACATTTACCACATGTTCTAGGCAGGAAGTACTAGACATAACATGGTGTTCAGGTAATCTCGCACACCCAGTGACCAATTGTCACGTCTCAGATGAGCCTGTGGTCCATGTCCATGTCCGACCACATCCACATTAACACAGGAACCGAACACGTACCGAGACCCAAAGGGAACAGACTGGGAGGGCTTTAGAAACTCCCATAGGTTATACCTTGGAGATTTTAAATACATTAAAGTTATGGCCCAAGTGGAAGCCGCTGCAGCGGACTTAGGCAAGAACCCAGTGAATGCGTATCTAGAAAATTGTCCTCTTAAGACCACTAAGAGCAACAGGAACGTGCCTTAATAGAACAAAAACCTGGAGCATCTGAGGCAAAAAGTTCGTGCCTTATTTAACAAGGCAAAAAAAGAAAAGAAGATGCTTACAGAAAGGCAAAAAGAAGATCCTTGCAAAAATTTTGCGGATCAATCAAAGGCACTGCCCAAGCTGCCAGGATCCACAAAATATTAGCCAAGACACCTGAATCCCATCTAGGCCTGCTAAGAAAAGCGGATGGATGCTTTCACGGAATCTCCGGAGGAAACACTGAAACTTCTTGCTCAAACGCACTTTCCGGAATCCGTGTACATCAATAACGAAAGATAACTCCAGGACCGCACGTCTCCGGACAGGACAACGTGAAATGAAGACTGGAGGAGAACCTCCGTTATTTTTCGTCCGCATCAGACAAGTTGGGCCATTAGGAGCTTAAAACCTTATAAATCTGGTGGGGTCGATGGTATCTACCCGGCTATGTTGCAATGGGGCGAGGATATCATCATCTCAACGCTGATAAAGCTCTACCGTGCAAGCTTTGCTTGGAGTTATCTGCCATCAGCGTAGACTCGGGCGAGGGTCACTTACATCCCCAAGTGAGTGGACAAAGACAAATCACAGCGGAAGTCCTACAGACCGATAAGTCTCACCTCATTCAATCTAAAAACTATGGAAAAGGTGTTAAACAATCACATCAGGGAAACATATCTCGTTAAAAGACCCTTGAGTGCAAGAAAACATGCCTACCAAACAGGCAAGTCCACGGAAATGGCACTTACCAACCTGGTGGACAGAATCGAGAAAGCCATAGAAGACAAAGAAATTGCACTCTGTGCCTTTCTCGACATCAAAGGGGCTTTTGATAACACCAACTTCGATGTTATAACACGTAGCATGGTGAATCAAGGAATCGACGACTCTACCACCAGATGGATAGGAGTCATGCTGCAAAATCGAACTGCAACAACAACGTTGATGAATAAAACTCTGCATTATAGATTAACCAAAGGAGTCCTCGCCCCTTCAATGGTCATTGGTTGTTGACACTCTCATCTGTGAGCTCAATGAAGCCAGATTTCTGACTCAGGGATACGCAGATGACATAGTAATAATAGTCATAGGAAAATGCCCTAGCACCATTTCCAGTCTTATGCAAAGGGCCCTACGAATAGAAGAAAACTGGTGCACAAGACACTTGCTAACAGTCAACGCACGTAAGACGGTCTTAATCCCTATACGGTGTACGTGGGGAGATGAGTGAAACGACCGAATGTTGAATAAAGTTTACCAAAAGAAGGAAACTAGAGGCGTTTCACGCCCCAACACTTCTTGGTACGATTCTATGCTTATCCAACGAGGTCAAAAACTAACATGGAACAAGCATTACGACTACATCACTAGAAGGCAAAAATTGCGATGGGGACAAGCAGTAGGTTGGTGGGGCTAAAATAGGGGCTAAGGCCCAAGGCCGCTCTCTAGATTTATAAAACCATAGTGAGGCCGATCGTCACATATGGCTGCTGTGTGTGGCATAAGAAGACGCACTAACTCAACAAGCGTGGAGAACCTCAGCAAAGTTCAAAGAACAGTCTGCCTTATAGCCACTGGCGGTCTTTCGTCCTCTCCCTCTGCGGCAATTGATGCCCTCCTAAATATTCCACTTTTGCACATTCACGTGCAGATGGAAGCGAGGATGGCTATTACGAGAGCGAAAATCAGAGGGAGGACGAGAAGGCAGTCCAAAGTCATGAGAAACCTCTACAATGAGCTACTGGAAAATCCGGTCATGGATATGCCCTCTGACTCCATGATCTGTGAACACTGCTTCAATAAGCGGTTTACAGTCTTGTTACCTAGTAGACACGTCTGGGAGGCTGAAACTCCCGGAAATGTCAAGCAGAATGACATCGTTTGGTATACGGATGGTTCCAGGAAGCCAGGCGTATCCGGGGCGGGACTTTGTAATGATCGCCTCGGAATACGCAAATCACTAACCTGGGTCGCTATACCCCAGTGTACCAAGCAGAAGTCTTCGCAATAATTGGCTGCGTCCAAGATAGTTTGCAAATGAATCTCCAAAATAAGAAAATATTCATCTTCTCAGATAGTCAAGTTGCCCTCAAAGCGACATCATCCTGTGAACTTGACTCCAAACTCATTGAGTGTGTTCTACTCCTAAACCAGCTTGGCAATGCCAACAGCTTAGAGCTGATTTGGGTACCAGGACACTGCAATATCAGAGACAGCGAAGTCGCTGACGTGCTAGTAAAGGCCGGGTCAGAGAGCCGGAACCAATAAGTGGCGTTCCAGCCTGCATGGTCAGGTTTGAGTTGAAAGAATGGAAGCATAAGCAAAGCACAAAATTTTGGAAAAGACTACCTCGACTAGAACAATCCAAGGCGTTGATACAGGCGTTCGACCAGAAACGAGCTGTGGAAATAATAAAACTGAGCAGAGGACATGTAAGGGCACTCACTCTTACCCTCACGGGGCACTGCAAATTTTACAAGCGCCTGCACAATATGGGCCTTTCAGATACCCAAACTTGCGGGTTCTGTCGCGAGAACGAGAAAACAATTATTCACTTACTCGGTGAGTGCATAGCGCTGCACCACTGCAGAAGCCGGCACCTGGGAGCACACATGATCTCGGCAGACGAGATCAAAAGCTCCCCCATCAGCTCCGTTCTCGGGTTTATCCTGGAGCTGGAGCTACATGAGGTGTTGTTTTAAGTTCTGGGGCTGCCACAATAGATCTTCTACTGGTCGCAGTGGCTATGAGACGCAATGGTCACCCCATTTCATTCAAATAATCAGGTGATCCGTCTTCTCGTCTGCTACCTGTCACTTAAATAAAAAGATACACGAGTTATTTCGAACATTCTAACTGAATTTGTTTCAAACACAATACACGCTAGCGAAATTAACTCTCAACTCATCTCATAAATTAATCAGATTAAAACTCTCATCAACGGAAACCAGAGTTAATTAAATAAAGAAAAGCATAGGTATTATTACATCAGCGAACTCTCTGATTTTGTGGACGTTCATGTGCGGCGTTGATTACCTTCCATCAGGTGACTCGCTTGCTCGTCTGTCGCCTCTATTATTTAAAAAAGGTATAATTGCCTTTCATTCGCAAAAACTATGTTTAAGCAGTTGAAAATACAGCGAGTGGAAAAACAATTTCGAGGTCCTAGGAGAGGAGACGTAGAAAATAAAAGGGTAAGTAAATACAGAGAAGCAGCCTCATAAATATATACAGACCGCGAGCTGATGGAATTGTTGCGGGCAGCAACGCGACAGTGCTCGGCTTCTTGCGTCGGTTGTTTTAATCTTTAAGCAGTCACCATATTTGCATTCCGCGGTGGACGGCCAGCTCGATGCCGCCAGGGAGCGATTGTAGCTCATCCTATTAGAACATTTATTTTAGTGACACTGTATATTGGCTCTCTCACCCTGATGGTAAGTAAGAGGAGAGCCCACGTTGCAATAACAAAGGACGCGATGTCAAACCATCACTTTCGTTGGCACTGTCATAACTTGCCCGCGAAATGCACCATTGTCGTTTCTGCATGACCCAAAGGTTGTCTGGTAGAGAATGCCTCTGGACATTAAATTCGCCTATTGTATCGATTTGTGCAATAAAATTTTAAATAAAATAATAATGCTTGTTCACAATTCGTTTGAAGGAATCCATATTGTAACATGTACCGTTTTAATGGGAGGTCATAGATTCGCATCCGAGCATGCGCATTTTGATTTCAAATCAATGTGCATATTTCTTCTATTGGTTTGGCGGTGAGGAAACCTACACATTTCGGATAATTTCTTAAACATTAACTCATAACTTTTTTTATGCTAGACGCGACAAACGAGCAAACGTAATCAACGCCCCCGATAAACATGCGCGAAAACAGAGAGATCGCTAATGTGTTGCCTTTATTTTGTGTTCATTCAGCTGAACTGGTACCCTGTCTAAGGGTTTCAGGTTGGACGGATCTGTGATTGCGGAAATTCTGAATAGTGGGCTAAGCGTACCCGGATTTGGACGTAATCGGGAATAACACGCAGAGATGGACGGTGAGAGGTAGACTGTCAACCCTTTTTTTATGTGATAAGTGTTAGACGAACAGACGTATCGCTTGATGGAAAGCGATTACCGCCATCTATAGACATCCGTGACACCAGTGGAGTCACAAGTGTGCTGCCGACCTTTAAGCCGCCCTTCCCCCCGGATTGGGCCTCCGGTACCCTCACTGATGCTTCACGCTAGTTTTCTGTATCACTCCGGTCAAGCCGGCCCATTCATGCATGGCTCTCCCACGGTCAAGACTGCTCGCGGTTTTTTTACATAATAGCGGACAGACTAGCAGGCGGCACACCTGCTTGCGAAAAGGCGTGAAATTTCATGCGTGTTATTTTGGCGGACGTAACGATCCTCGATGCAGCGCGACAGTCACCACTCCACATCGCGATATTCGGACGAGTACAGTTGGCAATCACTTGACATACGAGTATACTCCAGTACCTCTATGTAAATTTGAACTAGTGTTTTTTCAGCCTAGATGTCGAAATACACATTTTGAAGTGTTATTACAACAGTGAAAGTGCTTTATTATGATATTTCAATTATATGCTTAATTTTTTTATTGGTTATTTTACAGTACCAAATGGTCTAAGCGCTCCAAAAGCTGTTTTGGAGCTCAGGGTACAGAGAATTACATGCAAAGATCATCATAGCATGTAATTCCCGATTTCTCTCTCTTCAGACAGACAACGCTTGACTAGAATTATATCTGATGAAAAGATCTAAATCTGATGATAAAGAGAGATCTGCTCATCTGCTACCTATCACATAAAAAAGATAAGGTCTAAGTTGTTAAGAACGCGTGTGCCTAGTAGATGCCTATTTACTTATGCCTTAAAGAATGTTCGGATTATACTAGGTAACAAAGACCTCAGCTGCTTTGCATTGAAAACGAGGAACTGAATTGTCGAATCAATTTGTTAGATGCTCTTCATAATCCTTTAAAATTTGTACGTTATAATTTAAACACGTTTCGGTAAACGTAGTGAAGCGCGCCCGCAGGCCAGATGAAGTGACGATCCACGCAGGATGGCTGGCTGGAGCTGGATACCAGTAACCAAAGATCGATCGGAGTTGCGAACATTAGGAGAGGTCTATGCCCAGTCGTGGACTGCAACAGGCTAATGATTAATTAAGCACCATATATTTCTATCAAAAGGCCCTTTCAGACAAGCGTTTTATCAAACTCAACAAATAGAACGTGTTGCCAACGCTCTGTAGGTACGCGACGTCTTGTTTTAGCTATCGATCGGTTTCTTTAACCTACTGTGGGCAGACAGTCTGAGCTGAGAATAAATACAAAAACAAATGAGTTTCCCACGCGCGAGCTTTGTACGGCTGTGTCGTTACTTAGTTCCAGGCGAACGCGTGACTACCGTGACAACGGCTTAGTATAACACCAGTAGTTTATCTATCTACATAGAATGTGCCGATCACTGGGTGGTATGAATGAGTCCCTGTACGCAGTACGCACTCATACGTGCGTACTACGCACACATTAACATGGGTTCTCATAGCATGTTACCGCTCAACAATCTGTCAAATTGTCTCAATAGATATTGACCAGAACGTGTTTGACTTTAAAATGAGAATGGATTGAAGAAATTTAACAACTTTGTATAGATTTGTAACTGTCCGTGCCTGCGCTACCCGCTTGCACGCTCGCGTTTGCAAGTATGACAACACGGGAAAGAAAGGGTTTAGGGTAAAAAAAAAAAGCTAATTTTGGTGCAGGATCGTTCCTTAGGACCCCAAATGAATGTCCAATGTAGAGCTCAAATGCATCATAGACGATGTTACGCGTCTTCCTAGAAGATGCCTGTTTACTCTTCCCTCACAGACATCCTCGCAAGTCAGAAGTTCGGACTTAATCTACCGTATATTACTAATACTGTACCAGCTGGTTCTCTTGGCTTTGTGTCGCAACAAACTGGCTAAATAATGCAGCGAACCCGCGTGCGCTGCGACGGGATATAACTACTTTGTCTTCGTCTGTCTGTCTGTTGGTCGATATGTCGGTTTGCGTCTCGTCTCTTTTAAATGTCTAAGTTCTGGTCATCGTGGTCTCTTAGGCTATAAAAATGTATGAAAGTTGGGATACAGCCTTCCAAGCCCAAGCATTGCAATTATTTTTTAAAATAAAACCTAAATTTACTAATGTTTGAATGTATTCAGTAAAAATAAGTATAAGGGTAAGGCTGGTTAATTCCGTACTAACAGCTCAACCAATCTCTTTCTCTCCATAAATTATTTTCTTTGCTTGATGGAAACTGACCGTCGAGCTTCTACGAGATCAGAAAGTTTGCTGATGGGTTTTTTGCCAGCCTCTTATAAAGAAGTGTCTTATTTAGTTAAGAATAAATTGCAAAGAATTGCTATACCAAACACAATAATATTCGTTTAGCAGTTTCATCTTAACTGGTGGTCAAATATTTGTAACAATGTTTCCACTGGATATTGAAAGTACACCTACAATATTGATGAGACTATCGTCGGCTCATGACGATTCAAGCACTTACAAAATTCGTCGCCTTAGCAAGGGGTTCGGATAGCATAAATGGTTAGTGCAGCCACCCGGACTGTGGAAGGTTGTGGGTTCGAGTCCCATGGTGATTTTTTAAAGTGTGATATTACGTATAAGTATACTCTTCTCTTAAAGGTCCTAAAGCCGTAACCGTCAGGAAATAGGTCCTACTGCACTCAAACCATCACCAATCATCCCACCGGTAGGCTTTCGGTCATTTCAGATATTTAGTCTGTAAGATTCTCCTGCTACACTCGACAAGCCCTTTGTCTGTTACTTAACATGTAAAGCAGGTGATAAATAAATAATCTCTCGCGAAGCGGAACTGTACCACTCCGCGTTACTCGCGGGGGCATAGAATACTTTACTTTAGCAGTCTCTTACACGCCACACTCGTGAATTCTGTAGCTAAGCAACAGAGCTACTTTGAACAACAATTTCACTTTTAGATTACGATCAGGTGTAGCCGACAAATAAATTGTATTTTCATTTAGCCTAACAATTTGAAAAAAGGAACAATTTTATTATTATAATTTAAACTTGTGTTCGCATTGGATTTTTTGTGATAGGTGGCAGACGAGCAGACGGATCGCCTGATGGTAAGCAATGGCCGCCGCCCATAGACACCCGTGACACCAGTAGAGTCTTTTTAAACCACCCTTTCTCCAGGATTAGGCCTCCGGTACCCTCACTCGCGCAGAAAAACACAACACAGTGCTGCTTCACGCTGGTTTTATGTAAGGCCGTGGTATCACCCCTGTCGAGTCGGCTTATTCATGCCGAAGCTTTGATCTTCCACGGTCAAAATTTATGTGTAGAATGTATCTGTAAGCTGCAAGTTTACTGATATAATTATAATTAAATAATGCAGCAATGAAGTACGGCTCTATGATTGTTCTCACAATTCCTGCCCACTATCGGCGATAAGGGAGTGCCACTGGTAAGTGGTTATGCTTTCGGGTAGCTTCTTACGGAGCAGCTAGCTCCGAATTTTTGATCCGTAGTTAAATTGAACTAAAGGTTTAAAGAAGTAACCAGTGGTAAAATATCGCTAAAATATGTTTTTTGAGCAACATTACAAGGAATTGCGTCATATTGACTATTGGTTAGACAATTACCTATTGTTTATTTAACCAAAAGGTAACTCCTCATCTTAGCGTGTAATTCCCGGTTGCGTCTAAAGCTGTCGCTCTAGAGTAGCCAGGGTACGCTTGGACAATGATTCAGGATTTGAGAGTCTCGTAATTACATTGGAGGGACTGCCATAAAAAAAGGTAACAACGTATCAAAAATCGACCCTTAGCCGAGGAAGCATTTCAGACTAAGAGCCTTACGTAAATTAATGCATCCACCAACCATAAAGTCATCCCAATAAAAGAGCACACGGAAAAAAGAGTGTACTCGTACTAACTGTAGCTTCGACCCGAATATTTACGCGAGTGTTGTCTAAATGACTAAGGTAGGTTTGTAAAGTAGCTAGCAGCTATCAACACATTTGTGAAGGTAAATAAATAATGAGGTGAGCAACGAAGTTAGCGGTAATTCTGCGAAATAAGAGGGATGGAAAAGTTACCGAGCAACAACACCAAAGTGACAGTTAAACGGAGATAGAGAATAAACCATGACTGTGGTTAAGAGTATCACAAGTTTTTGGCACCCGAAACATTGAATGCCTATGAACAATATAAACGCCCTGTTGGTCTAGTGGTTTAAGTACCGGGCCGTGATCTCAGGGTCCTGGGTTCGATTCCCGGGTCGAGCGAAAAGTATGTTTCGAATTTTTCGGACATAGCTCGGGTTTGTGATCACCAACCCGCATTTGGCAAGCGTGGTGATTAAGCCTAATCCCATCATAGTAGCGATAACTTGATTTCTATGATGGAGGCCTTTGCCTGCAGCGGGACAGTTTAAAGGCTGATTCAAAATTCAAAAATTCAAAATTCAAAAGTTCTTTATTTGCATAGGCTTATATACAGCTCTTACAAATCGTCATACATGAAAAAAATATAAATTATAGCTATGTATATTATACATGTAATTAAACATATATGTCGATACAAAAAATATACTAAGATATTAATAAATATAATGTGATTCTACCACTGGAATCGGAAAGTTGATTCTGACGAGAAGATCCGGCAAGAAACTCGCCAGTTACTCTTTTTAATCACCAAATTTTTTTAAGTACAGTATCATGGGTGTAGGCGAATAGTTTATCATTTCCACAAATTCTTGTCATTTAAGTAATCATTAACTGTATAATAGGCTTTTGCCATTAAATAATTTTTGACATGTGTTTTAAATTTAGGCATTGGTAAATCAACAAGCTTTTGTGGTAACTTATTAAATATTTTAATACTCATTCCTACGAATGAATTACCAATCTTATGAAGTCTGAGATGTGGAACAGCAAGCTTGTGTTTATTTCTAGTATTTAGGTTATGGTTGTCGGATTTTCGAGGGAAGTTTTCTAAATTTTTATAAACATACATAATAAATTAAAACTATAGGACTATTAAATATTCAAGTTTTGTTTACCCTACTGCGGAGGGTAGGTAATGTTTTTGCATTTACGATTACAATAAATAAATTGTTTTTACTAAACTATTGTTCTTTGTTATTTGTTGCGTGTTGTATGGAATTATTGAAACTTTCGGTAACTAGAGAAAATAAGTTTATATATGAATATGTACCTACAATATCCAGTGGACATAGATACAAATAGGTACAACTAAAACAAATATGTTTATTGCTTATTAAGACATGATACATATAGGTTAGGTTTAAAGAAATTTACATTTCACTTATAATGAGAAATACAAACAAAAATATAATTAAATTAAAGTAACGATGTATTTAATCATCGACCGGCACTCTTTTCCAAAATGTGTTGCTTGAGTTTGTGTTTGAAAGCCAGCATACACTTACATGTCTTAAATCATCAGGTAACTCATTAAATAGTTTTGCCCCCTCAAAGAGTACTGTATTGGTTCCGTAGTCAGTTCGAGGCATAGGGAGTCTAATTTTGATTTTATTACGAAGATTGTGTTTGTTGCTTTTTATGTCAGGTCCTATGTTTGTTTTGATTTTTTTTCCAATTATATTTTTTACTAACATGCATGTGTTGTATTTGTATAAATCTGATATGTTAAAAAGCTTAATTTTGTCATATAGTTGGCTGGTTGGTGTGCGGAACGGAAAATGGTGTAATACTTTTATTATTTTATTTTGTATGCGTTGCAATTTAGTTAAGTTGGTGTGTGCAGCAGTTCCCCAAACTTCAATTAAATATTTTAAGTGGGATATAAGGAACACTTACTTATATAAACTGCGACAGAATGAGACATTCCAAGACAGCGCTGGTTTTCAACAAATTCAGCTTCTCTGAAGAGGGGAAGTCGAGAAGGTAGATTGAAGAGGGCTTAGAAGTTAAACTATGAGAAGAAGTAATAAAACAAATAAATAAAGATATGAAATAAAGATAATATTAAACTTGATTGAACAAAGTTGTTAACTTTGATAAATCTTAAACTATAATATTATTTTAGTACATATTCAAATGATCAGCCTTGAAATTGAAGCATAAGGTATGGTCTTTATTTGGTTAGTTTGCATATAGGAACTATTTTAAAACAATACATTAGTCCACCAGTCCTCATTGATTAGGACTAGCCAAATCCATGGCTCCAATTTCAAGACTGACCATTCATCTCGAAGTTTATATTTTACTTGGCTCTCATTTCATTAGGTATGTTTTGATTGGATCTATCATCACTACCTATTAGGTACACTTCACTACTAAAATAAACATTATCAATTTAGAATAAAAATGTTATGTGAATATTTTCCGAATCCAGTTGACAATTTTACCTGCCAACAGAAATGGTTAGCAAGACAAGATTGATATGATTCGACGCTAAATCCAATATCCACTGAAGAGTAAGCTGCTTGGCAGCAACATACGAGTTTAATGACATCGAGAGATGTATATTGGGGCGAGGCTGGCAGCCGCTGCAGTCGCCGGATTATGCGACGCACGCGCCACGTGGAGCGCTAACCTGCTCGCCCGATGTATATTTATGACGTCATCATAAAAGCCAGCGAGTTCCGTGTTTCACTCACCACACGTGAGCTAAGTGAATACATCGGCAAAGGACATTTTTGGGAAGTCCGCGTAGGATTGACCTACTTCTAACTTTGCAGCCTAACGAAAAAAGTTTTGGTCCGGGGAAATAATTCATAAAACCACATCTTAATATTATAAATGGGAAAGTGTGTATGTTTGTGTGTGTGAAAATGACTCGACGAATTGTTGACGAATTGTTAAAGGGAAAGAGAGTGATATAGGCATCTTTTTATCTCTTTTTAACCAACACGAGAGATGCCACGGGCAAAAGCTTTATACAAAAAACTGTTTACGATGTTCGTATAAATTAGGAAAAGATAAGATTAGAATATATGGAGCTCAACATGAAATGAATAGGTCAGCGTGAAAGTGCAGGCAATAGGCATTCATCAACTTGGTAAATGGGTACTTGACCAAGTGGCGGCCGCGGCGCGTGGGCTAGATTGCCGGGCGGGCGGAATCGCGTGGCGGGCGGGATCGCCGGGCGGGCGGGATCGCCGCTCGGTCGGCGGCCGGCGTGCGGTCTACAGCGCAGATTGCGCCCTCCGATGCCTCCGATAAACTATCTATCTGTGGTTTAGTCTAGCTATTTCCAATTTTTACTCTGTCATTCGTGAATGTTTCGTTTCCATTTAAATTTTTAAGTAGTTTCTTTTTTAGTTATGTTACTATAATCAGTGTTTAATTATGTTATATGCCAGACTCTAAAGTCAGGATAGTCATCGCTGGCCCAAGCTTCTTCTTCAGCATATATTGGCTCATCCGAGGGCATATTGTTGTCGTCAGACCGCCAGGTATTGTATTATTATAATTGCGTTGTTTATATGTTTCGTGCATGCATTCAATTTTGGAAACATGCAAGCATCCTACGACACTTAATTCACATCTCGTGAAATTGGTTTGGTACTAATTCTACTAGTGTACTGCTTAATTTTTGTAATATCCTCGATTCATTAATGTTTGAATTTGGATATTAGTCTGATAAGCGAAGATTTTATTGGTTCAGTCTACTCCAAATCGGGAAGTTTTTTTTGATTCATTGTAAATATCTCCTTGATTCGCCACCCGTTCATAATTGTATAGGCTTAGCCACAAGAAAAGAGATTTGATTCATCAATTTCTTATCAGAAGGGCCTTTTGACCCTAAGCTCATTCCGCGCGGCTGGTTGCGAGTTTACTGAGCCTCAGGATCGAGGAGTTTAACAAAGCGGGTGCTTCATTAATGCATGAAATTAAAGAGCTCTCGGCAGAGATGTGCCAACTCAGAATAAACACGGTTTAAGTTAACTCGAGTTAAAATTCCCTAAGCTGCAGTTAGTGTTAGTGGACTTGCCATAATATAAGCAAACACTCTGTGTTGCTCAAACATAGCAATATTGTTACTTTTTTTTTAAATAACGTCAGTAAAATCTGATTGATTAAAACTTTTCTATGGCAAAACTACGTCAAAAAATTCCCTGTGTATATGCGAGTCAGTGATTTCTTGTAGCTGGTGTACGGTCTCATTACCGTACACGGCTCGCGTCAGCATTATTATTTTGTGCAATCGATTGATTTAGTCAGTTCACATCTCATCACGTTTGCGTGTACTCGTATTCATGTAATTTGTGAGCAACAGAATAAACTCAATCGAAACCCAACATCTGTCTTGAGTCAGGGAAAATTGGTCTCTCAAGTTAACACATCACTTGGTCTCAAGCCGTTGCTATCTGCGGGCCCCGACGCGCCGGTTTCTCGCACCCCTCGCCCCTACCTTGTGACATGCAAATGGTCGAAAATGGCCGGCGAGATGAAAGGCTTACTCGCTTTACCCGAGTGTCATTACCCGCACATTTACAGATTTATAAGAAATGATGACAGTGATAAGGATTACCATGTCCCGAGCCGACACTTGGTTTCTTTCTAGAGTATTTATAAATTGTAAATATATCTTTTCTTGTGCCATTATAATAATATTATGAAAGATTAGGTACTTACATCGAAGGTTTTTGCCGTCAATTGTTGGACAAAAGTTTTAGTTCAAACGCCACTCAGCTAGCGTAAAAAAATAGTTGTTGTTGTATGGAACAGTTGACTTTTTTACAGGGTTAAAATGTTGGCAGCGCACTTGTGACTCCACTGGTGTCGCGGGTGTCCATGGGCGGCGGCAGTTGCTTGCAATCGGGTAATCCGTCTGCTTGTCATCACATTAAAAAAAAAACTGTTCACCTCTTTGTTGGAGGATGTGTTTAAACTTCTGGACTGGGATGGACTTGGCATCAATACAAATGGCGAGTACATAACGCACCTTCGATTCGCAGGTGATATCGTAGTCATTGCCGAGACCTTGAAAGACTTGGGCACAATGTCGACGACCTCAGTAGAGTCTCCCAACAAGTGGTTCTGAAAATAATCATTGACAAGACGAAAATTATTCCGATTCCCATGTCGCTACCCACTCTTATAAAGGTTGGAAGTTCTAAACTGGAAGTTGTAGACGAGTAAGTACATCTACCTACAACAGATGCTGAATGACCTGGCTGATTCTTCTAAATGCATCGGCCTACGGATGAACTTGGACAAAACCAAGGTCATGTTCAATGAACATGTTCTACCGGAACCGATTGCAATTCACGGTGCCGTCCTCGAAGTTGTTCAAAAATACGTATACCTCGGGCAGACTTTGCAATCAACTTCGAGGATGAGGTGAATAGGAGAATCCAATTAGGTTGGGCAGCATTTGGAAAACTACGTCGTGTCTTCTTATCGTCGATACCACAGTGCCTAAAGACGAAAGTCTTTAATCGGTGCGTCCTACCCGTCATGACATACGGAGCCGAAACGTGGACACTTACGGTACGGCTGGTACACAAGTTAAAGGTCGCTCAGCGGGCTATGGAACGAGCAATGCTCGGCGTCTCTCTCCGAGATCGAATCCGAAATGAGGTGATCCGGCAGAGAACCAAAGTTATCGACATTGCTCACCGGATTAGCAAGCTTAAGTGGCAGTGGGCTGGCCATATTAGCCGCAGAACCGACAACCGATGGGGTAAACGGGTTCTGGAGTGGAGACCGCGTCTTGGCAAACGTAATGTAGGGCGCCCTCTGGCTAGGTGGGGGGACGATCTGCGCAGGATGGCTGGCAAGAGCTGGATGTGAGAAGCCATGGATAGATCACAGTGGCGAACAATTGGAGAGGCCTACGTCCAGCAGTGGACTGCGATAGGCTGATGATGATGAAGTACATCTACCTCGGACAAGAAGTCCAGCTTGGTACGTAGTCCAAATTCCAGAAAGAGGTCGATCGACGAATCCAACTCAGGTGGACAGCGTTCGGGAAGATATGCAGCATATTTTCGGCCCCTCTACCGCAGTGTCTCAAGACGAAAGTCTTTAATGCGTGTGTGTTGCCAGTGATGACATACGAAACCGAAACGTGGCCGCTCACACCGAAACGTGCCGATTAAAGAGGCTCAAAGTCACCCAGAGAGCAATGGAGAGGGCTATGCTCGGAATCTCCTTGCGTGATCGTATCAGAAATAATGAGATCCGCAGGAGAAGTAAGATCACAGATATAGCCCAAAGGATTGCATGCCTCAAGTGGCAATCTGCTTGCAGGACACATACCGAGGAGAACAGATGGCCGTCGGGGCGGAAAGGTCCTCGAGTGGATGCCAGAGACAGGAAGTCGCAGCCGTGGCAGGCCTTCCACAAGGTGGATCGACGATCTGATGAAGATGCGGGCGGTCCAGGACCGATCTATGTGGAGAATATTGGGGGAACCCTATATCCAGCAGTAGGCGTCTATTGGCTAAAATGATGATGATGAGTCAGTGATTGAAAATTCAAGGTATATAGCAAACACTATATCTTTTCATCATCCACCGACAGGTTAGGTAAGTTACTAAACGCCTTCTATTTATGGATAAGAAATGTATAACAGAAAGAGGAATCGGTATTTTATACGAACCACTTACTGTTACCCATTTTTTGCCGTATTTAGGCGAATAAAATTGCCGTAAAACCGCCACTTTTTAAAGGACCCCTACTCCTTTTACTTGAAGGGATGAATGTGTTCATAGCTGTCATGAGTTGACATGTTTTAATGAGTGAGGGTGAGTCGGGTGAAGTAATTTGTGGCGTTTAATTACGGCCGACATACTGCCGTGTGCTTCAAGTCTATGTCGTTTGTGTCATTTTATTGGATTTTTCTTTCATGATACTGACGGATAAACTGGATGAAATGACGTCTAAACACTGGTATAGCTAAAGGCAGGTACGACAGTGATACCGGCATAGAACCTATGCTCTGCGATTGCTATGCCAAGCAGGGCGAAAATCAAAATGTTCAGACCAATATTGAATAGATAATTTTCATTTCATTTGAATGCTGTGTATTCAATAATGTCCCCTCATCTTAGCGTGTAATTCCTGATTGCACCCAATGTTGCGCTCTAGAGCCCGGGGTACGCTTTGCCCATGATTCAAAATTTGGAGAGTAATTACAATGAAGCTACTGCCGTCTGACCTTCGCAACCCTTAAACGGGAGAACCAGACGAACTGAATCGTGGTTACACATTTCAGCAACTACCCGAAACTTGCAGGTTTCCTCCCGATGTTTTCCCTCATCACCGACCTAATGGTATAAATACGCACATAAGTAAATAAGTGCATTATTTACTTCAGAATAAATTGCAAAAGATTGCTATACCCAAAAAGAAACATTAATACGCACATAGATTAGAAAATTCCAGAGGCGCATGGTCGGACCACGACCCTTCGTGAGAAAGGCGCGTTCTGGACCTACCATCGCTGGCTGTATTCAAAATAAAGTAAACACGAAGATTAAAAAAGAACGATCACGCAAGATAATGCGATCTATGTCAACTATGCTGAGGCTACAAGATCTTTGCGAGGTTATCATGACAACCAATGTGACTTTCCTATCACCTTAATAAAACTAACTAATAAGAATATCAATGCGTAGAATTTCAAATAAGACGACAGAAATAATTACTAGGCTACATACGAGTAGGTTCTTTAATCTCTTACGTTACGTGTTATATTGTATGCATTTTCTTACTTATGCCCGATTCGACCATTCTGTATCCGCGGATAAATCTATGGTAAAACATGAGATTTGGGGGCAAACTCTATTATTAAGGAAACAGAAAACGACGTAAATTGGTGACAGCTTAAATAAAACATACCCCATGTTAATTGGATATTATTTTTTTATTCAGTTTGTAATTTTATTGTTTTTATTTATATTATAAAAATTTTATTTTTCATTAACACTTTTTTAGATTCTTTTGCCTGCTCAACAATAAATTCAATTGCAGAACGTGTCAAGGAACATATCGCAGCTGTTAAAAATCGACAAGCGAATAAATCTTCAATAGCAGAACATCTACTGGAAATGGGAGTTAATCATTGGATGGAATTACATGACCCGAAAATACTCCCCGCCGAACGTCATTCTCATACCAGGATAGTACGTGAAGCGATTGAGATCAAGAAGTATAAGACTTTCAATCTGGAGGATGGATTTAAAATATCATCGACATGAAATCCAGTAATTATCAAGTGCAAAGGCTAGGTGCTAGGCCGTTACTAACGCAAACAAACACCGATACTGTTAGTGTAGTGTGTACTACTGTTAGTAGTAGCTTCATTGACAAGTCATCTAGTGGCAAATTAATATCAAAAAATGTGAGGGTGTCCGAAGATTCACAGCCCGGCCCCAGCAGACGACGCCGTGCTTCGCCAGTCCGCTCGTGACCGTAACGTAGCCGAAACGTCGAGCAAAATATGTGAGTAAACAATGGTGTATCACATAATAAATATCGTGTTAATTCCCGTCTTGAAAAATTATAGTAATATGCAACGCGAAAATCTTAAAAACTAATTTGATACATACCTAATTTGATGTTATATTTCACTTAGCTGAAATAATTAGGACGGACATATTTGCTTGTCGATAGATCACTAAACATGCGCAAATGACTACTTATAGAATAAGACCAAAAATGTTGTGTTTTATTCAAATAAAGATTATTTGTATAGAATGACATAAATAACAACACTATGCCATAGATTGTGATTAGTCGAATCGGCCCTTAGAAGTTTTGAAATCCTCCCCACCAGATTTTCCTGCTGGAGTCTTATTTTCATTTAAATAGATTATTTTTTTCTCTGTTTCTATCAAATGCCACGATGCATGTAAATGATACCGTACCACAATCCCATCTGATGGAAAGTAGTGAGGAGGTCTAGGATGTAACACTTTTGTCGAGAAGTCAATGTTTTACCTAGAGATAGTAATATACATGGGTACATCTGGTATTAGCTGCTGGCGCTTGTACATTTGCTTAGTTAGCCTCGAGTGTGCTTGGATAGTGTGAGGCCTGTCATATCTCGAGTCAGCCTAAATCCGGTAACCGTTAAGCCGAGGCAGGGGGAGAGGGGGCCAAGGGGTAGCCTTAAGGTAATAAGGTGCGACCTTTGAGTTTTTCACATCAAAATTAAAGAAATTGGTCATAGTTAGTAAGGATTCAGTAGAATCTAAAGTACATAGTTGGATAGAGTTTTAAAACCTGCAATTTTGTCAAAACTGGTCTCAATAGATAAAATCCGTAGATCGATGAGCTAAAGACCGGCGTTTTTATTGGGTGACTATGACATGGACTGAGACCGGCAGTTAACTAACTACCTATATATTATTTATTTTCACTTGACATTAAACAAATTATCTTCTTAAAAGGAAGATACCAATCCATAGAAGTCTGATTCGTATACGTATGACTTACGTAGGTAAAGCAAAAACAATTTTAACGATTTTCAGTGTTGTTCCGGTTGTTGTTTATTTGTCAACTATATCAGGCAGGATGTTTATTCATATATTCGCATATATTGGTAACACCAGGTGTACATACTCAATAATAATACGGTACATACACTATAATAATAATATGGTTGGAGGACCAACCGATGACGACTACAGCGGCTAATTTTAACGATAAGCCACGTACGCTGGATATATTATAGTGCTCGAGTGTGTGCGCAAACACAAGTGCACTATCTCACAAACACTATACGGTGTAGGTATAATTAGGCAGATGATAGAGCCAGAATTTTTTAAGTGTGGTATTTACATAAGAAAAATGCAATAACAATATTACCTATTGAGCCTTGTTACAGATTACCTTTTCAGGACACTTGTGGAATAGGTATCTTATAGTTATGGTAGATGAGAATAATATTGATTACTCTCAAATGCAGTGTATTGTGAAGCATGGCAACAAACACTAGATTATTTTTAGGATATCATAATAACTGAACTGTAAAGATCATTGTTTAAAAGAGGAGTTAATTCTGATTTGCAAGTCTAATTGAGGTAATTGAATTTGTCATTGATTAAACTCTGTAACTGTAGATATGCGAATTCTGTCGTAATCTATACGTTTCTTCTGTGACATTGGATGGTCGATGTTATCACCATGCACGAGATGAAACGGCACGGGACTTAAAAATCACCAATGTGTTTCGCTGCGTAAGTGAGGGTACCGGAGGCCCAATCCGGGGCAAAGGGGCTTTAAAGGTTGCCAGCGCACTTGTGACTCCACTGGTGGGCGGCGGCAATCGCTTACCATCAGGCGATCCGTCTGCTCGTCTGTGACCTATCACATAAAAACATATGAGTAACATATTCATCTTAGAGTGTAATTCGCAGTTGCATCCAATGCTGTCGCTTCGAAGGGGTACGCTTGGATCATCATGTAGGGTTCGGGAGGTCTGGATAATGAAGCGACTGCTGTCTGACCTTCGCAACCCTTAGACAGGGGAACCAAACCAACTGGTTCACGGTTACACGTTCAGAATCACTATCTCAAATATTATATGTATCCTAAATTTTTAAGAAACTATCTGGAACGTAAGTGTAGGTTTCCCCACGATGTTTTCCTTCACCGCCGAGCTAATGGTAGCAATACGTACATAGATTTTAAAAATCAGGAGGTGCGTGCGTGGAAGGCGCGTTCTTATCCACTGAGATATCATCACTCACTATACAAGTAGCATCGTATGTTCAAAAGTACATTTAACAAATTATATAAGCTACGTTTGCGTGCCCTGGAGACGTATTCCAATAAATGTGTGCTTAGTTGCACCTGTGGCCTGCGCAAATAGAACATTGTTCATGCATACTATAATAGTCTATAAAATAGTCAATTGTTTATTTAATTAGCTAATGCTATTTGTATTTTGTAAAGGTAAATTCGTATATATTAGTGTATGATAACGTGTTTATTTATTTATTTATTAAATAGATATATGTATTTATACTATAAATTTACTTAATCAATGTTCAAAATCAAAAGGATTGCACCACCCTCCCCTCTTCTATCTAATGTCCTTTACCTGAAGGTTGTCTGGTAGAGATCGCTCCCAGCGATAAGACCGCCTAAATTGTACATAGTATCTCTGTATACCTAGCTTTTAAGTTTTGTATGTTGTGCAATAAAGAGTATCTATCTATCTATCTATTTTGCAATATGCGTGAAATCGTAAACACTTGATGATTCAATATATTGAAATAGTATTTTTTTAGTAAACACTAACTAGAATTAACGAGTACGTACACTCTAAAAGTATATTTAAATTATGCATAGTGTTTAATATTAGAAATTGAAATTTAAGAACTTTTTTGTTACACTAGCAACTAAAATGCTGATGCGTGTATATCACTGCATTTGCACACTGCCATTTAATTAAAATGAGTTCACTGTTGGCACAATATTATCACAGTTTCAGGAAGGGTGTTTCGCGCATTCACGACATGATTTTACAAAAAGTGATGCCTAGGATTGCGTAGCTAGATAGTACACATTTTATTATAATAGTTGAATTATAATAGTAAATTATAAATACTTTTGATTTGTAACTTGATAATTATTGACCGTTTATGGAATGCATTTTTGCGGCCGTTTTGTAAAGATCAGCACGTCCAGTCGTTGAAGCGTTGTTAAGGTAAGAAAGAATCACAAATTCCGAGATAGCCAGCTGTTAATTTTTATAAACCTTTGTTATGAGACCCTGCCACTTATTTCAAAACTAATTACCTGTTGTAGCGTAAAGTTTAAGGACAAAATAATAAAAAAACCTTTTTGCAAATTGTTCGCGCCTGTGCGCTTTGAGTTGCTATTAAGCTTTAACATAAAACATTTACTTCTGGAAAAAATTATATATTTCTCAATATAGTAGAAAAACATAACATAATCGATTGGTTGCTGGCGTTTTATGAATGCCCTAGGCGTCCGATTAGTTGGCTACTTTGACCAGATGGCGACATACCCACCCACATTGTTTCATAATTTTAATTCAACATAATATCATCTGCATTTTAACATTAAAATTTAAGATTCATTGTTTTTTATTGTTTGTAATTGAAATAAAGAACTAAATATGATAAAAACCACTTTTTTATTTATGCTACAAGTGTTAGTTTAACAAGTGAGTCGCAAGAGTAGATACCTTTTTTTTATATAAATAAATAAACAATTTAGTATTAACAATTCATTTTGAAATAGTTATAATATATACCGTGATAAACAGTGAACCTAATAGTGAAGATACCGGAGGCCCAATCCGGGGGAAAGGGGTGTTTCCCTCGGGTGAGGAGGTGAGGAATTCCTCACCTCCTCACCCGAGCTTTCTCACAGTCCTCGAGTCGAGTTTCCTCACGTCGCGTTGTAGGTAATTGCCTACAACGCGACGTGAGGAAACTTGCACGTTTCGGATAGTTTCTCAAAGGAAACCAACAATTTTTGTCAGGTTCTCTTTTATTGTAATTATCAGTCTCCTTAAATCCTGAATCACGGTTGAAGCGTACCCAGGGCTCTTGAAACTCAATATGTTAAATGCTGAGATGATGAGTGGGAAAAAGTCGATTAAGTGATTCGTTTGTCACTAACCTCAAGATTTCTCGTTAACTGTGGAGTCCGGTCTGCTCATGTATCTACCACAGTGGATGGGCGCGGGGGTGAGCGATAAATAACCTTCCAGAAGGAAGTGCCCTGTTTAAATAAACATCGGAGCAAAGTACGCCCGCAAAAACCACGCAATTAGCTACCTTAAGACACCAGGCGCCATGAAATATCACCAGACACCTACTATGTACAAATGTACACCCTGATCTCTCTTCGGTGGAGGCAAAGGAATGACTGTTGAGAAAAAACGAAATGTCTTCATTAATCGTAGCACGGCTTGCGTCATCCCTTTTTCAGCTTTTTTTACCACTTTGTAGTGTCGATGACTCCTAATTGCGGACTTCATAATTCAAAAATAAGGTAAGGTAGAAATCTCGAAAATAACGTTTCTAATGTTAGTGAAAGTTTAAAACAATTCATACTCATTCATTCTAATAAAAAAATAACCGCATTCAAAAACCACGAACTAAATAGTGTAAAATAATATTCTTATCACTTTATTCACTTCAAATAACATGTTATATAACAGTACACTCGAGAAAAGGTGTTATCGAAGTCGGCGCCCAATACTGTCATGTAATTTAAAATACAACATTCAATTATTCAACAGGGATTAGGCGCTGACTTCGGTAACACCTTTTCTCGAGTGTATTGGTATAAAATGTTATTTGAAGTGTATAAAGTGTTAAAGTTGGTGGTTTATGAAGGCGGCTTATTTTTCCTAGATATTTTTTTTCATGCTTTTTAATGTCTCATTTTTTGGCAGCTTCGAACACTGGGTCTGGGTGTTCGTGGTTCCTTGTTTCTGGTTTACTCAGTACAAAGGAAACCCTTAGTTTGGGACGGAACAATGACCTGGTCTCTGTGATGTTGTCTCAATTCATTTATTAATTTATTTACGAGTATATACTTGTCAAAATAACAAAATCATCTCATTTAATTATTTGCGAGTGTTACTGTACACTCGGATATATAAATTCAAGAAAATACATTTCGGCTAGTTTCCTATACTCGTAAGTATGTATAAACACCCTATTGGTTTTTTATTTCATGCCTTAAGCCCCTAAGCGCTGCTAGTAACTCGGCTCCGTAATAAGCATTCACCAGCAAATTGGAGTAATCGAAAGTGAAATGAATTTTGTATTAATATCACGATAACGAAGTGAGCGCGCCCCGGGCCCAGTAACTGCGTAGCGGATGGTTTGCATCTATAATAAATGAAGCTTGTAATCGGCGGCGCCAGGGCTGCGCTCGCCGGCCACTCGCCCAAGGGGCCAAAATTTCAAATAGTGCCAAACCGCTAAATTAATGTGCACCCAGACTATACTCGGTCGCGAGGCGGGTGTTCCCAAGAGCGAGCCACTTTTGACTGGTAATCGTGTCATCTATTACCAACCAACAGTCTAATAATTGGCCATTATTTATTGTGATGGTCAATAAAATGTTTCTTCCTTTCTTTCTTCCTTTCTTTCTTTCTTTGTAATAAACGTCCTAACTGTTAGAGAAAAAATTTACGCACTTAGTGCCATATCACCCGTAGCTTAAGAAGGTACTAACGAAGTACCGATTGCCAGATGTTTTTTTTTTATGTGGTAGGTGGCAGACGAGCAGACGGCTCACCTGATGGTAGGAGATTTACGCCGCCCATAGATATCCGCGACAACAGTGCGCTACTAAACTTTACACCCCCCCTTTCCCTCAGATTGGGCCTCCGGTACCCTCACTTACGCAGCGAAACAGCACAGTGGTGCTTCACGCCGGTTTTCTGTGAGGCCGTGATATCACTCCGGTAGAGTCGGCCTATTCATGTTGAAGCGTGGCACTCCCACGGTTCTTTTTTTTTTGCAGGTTTATTTACAAAGTGACAAACCAGCAGATTGCAAATCTATACACCGTTATTTTTTTATCGTTTACATCCCTAAAACCTCGTAAATTCCATTTAGCATATTAGATCAACAAAATAACCAAAAAAAATGTGCTGTTCCATAAAAAATCACGATACCTATTATGAGGTTTTTGGGATGTTCATGGGCGGCACTGATTACTTTCTGTCAGGTGACTCGTTTGCTTGTATAGCCTCTAGCATAATAAAAAATTTAAACGATAAAAAATATTTATTTTATTTTATTTTTAAAATCTTTATTGCACAAAACGATACTCGTACAATAGGCGAATAATGCCCAGAGGCATTCTCTACCAGTCAACCTTTGGGTCATGCAGAAAGGACAATGGTGCGGCGAAAAGAGGACTTATGGAATTATTACAATTTCCAAAAATAATAGCAACATAAACTTTAGTTTTATTCTAATAGAAATACGTATATACCTATTCCTAATTATATAATTAGTAACAAAATACCTATAATCATCATCATCCTCCTGCCCTTTTCCCAGGTTATCTGGGGTCGGCGCAGTAGGTTTTCCTTTTCCATACGTCCCTGTCATTCGTCATCGAATCATCCACCTCTTTTTCCATCATGTCATTCTTCACACAATCCATCCATCACTTTTTCGGCCGTCCTCTGTTCCTTCACCCACTTACGTTTAAACTCATCACTTTTTTGGCAACATGTTCTTCCCCTCTTCTCCTGACATGGCCATACCAGGAAAGACGATTTGCCTTCAATTTATCAATGATGGGGGCCACTTTCATACTTACTCTAATATATTCATTCCTTATCTTGTCCATTCTCGTCACTCCACACATCCATCTTAACATTCTCATCTCTGTCGCATGCAACCTATAAATTATACGTATAATAAAATGATACATAATATAAATATGTATATACAAGCAACTAAGTCTTATCTTAAAAGTAAAGAGAAGAGAGCGATCATGAGATTGGACTTGGCCTGGAAAATAAATTGTCCTTGAGGTAGGACGGAGAAAGTGGGTCGTGGAGGATATTAAATAGGAAACAGAGTATTCGACAGTTCCTACGCTGACGTATGGGGAGCCCTTTAAGGCGATCGCGATAGGCGGAAACATGATCGTATTTTCGAAGTCCAAAGATAAAACAAATGCAGTTATTGAGAAGACGAT
The DNA here is from genome assembly GCA_019059595.1 of Marasmia exigua. Lineage (NCBI taxonomy): Eukaryota > Metazoa > Arthropoda > Insecta > Lepidoptera > Crambidae > Marasmia > Marasmia exigua. Next base: position 12,450,697 of record CM032468.1, read on the forward strand.
CAAGTTTGTTAGTGAGTGTGTCTGTGGGATCGCAGTAACAGACATCAGCGTAGTCAATAATTGGGACAAGAAGGGTTCATCCCTATCCCAACATGAGTTTAGTTGAAAATGGTAAAAAGACTGGAAGGAATGGTAAATCAGCACAGGCTCCTCAGGCATGCTAGCACCTTACGACTCACCTCCGCAATGTGAACAGTCCAGCTAAAAATCTAATCCAAATAGAGGCCCAGGTTGCGTACTGATGAACAGTACGCGATGGGTGTTCCGTCGAAGTGAATGGACGGCAGGTTATCCAAGTCAACCTATTTTTTTGACCCAGAAGAAATGCATCACGCATACCCATCCGTCTGTAAACGAATGGGTTATGTTGGACTACCCCTCGCAGATGGCGGGGGTATACCGACTAAAACTCCTGGGACTCTCCCTCATCGTCCATAGCGACCACGACCTCTCCCGGTATCCAAGTTAACCTTCGCCAACCTTCTCGAACTACCTATTATGACTGCTTGGCATTTCGCTGGGTTAACCGAGACACCAAAGTAGCGAGACCAACTAGACATGTGATCCAGATTCGTGTTCAACCGTCCTATAATATCTGGTAACTTCTGCGTTTTGGCACTAGCGTACAGCTGCAAATCGTCCACGTACAAGTGATACGAATAGTTAATAATGACAGTTATTAAATTGATGATAACAGAAAACAGTAAGGGTCGTAAAAACAACGATGTAATATGATATAGGGTGATGACATTACGACATTAGTATCAGGCATCATGGAATTTATTTTACGAAGTTGCGGCACATGAACAAATGTATCATCCTAACTACTTGCAAAGACTCTCGGCAGACTGTAGAGTATTTCAATCATTATAATGAAGGATACCTATGTGACTTTGATTTATCTAAATATGTGACAGTTAAGTTGTTAACAATGGTAAGTAGTTGTAATGGGAAATACGCACATAGATTTGAAAAATCTAGTGGTGCATGTTCTTATTCGAATCTACGACCAGCTGTTCAATATCTTGTTCAATATCAGATGTTTATATCTTGTGTTGCCATTGCTCTCATAGACCAATCTCAACGATCGACCATGTACGCAGGACAAATTATAGTGCTCAAGTATGTGCGCAAACACAAGTGCACTCTGTATTTTTTTACCCTCATAATCCCGGGCATAATCCGATGGGACACCAGTGTGATACGACCGAAGAGGAATCGGGCGCAGGACTAATGGCTTAACGTGCTTTCCGAAGCACGGGGGTACAAGACCGCCTAATTCCAGACTCCGGGCTGACACGAAGAATTTCCTAGCGAAAACTTAGCTACACATTTTTGGCCCGGCTTGGGGATTCAACCCGGGATTTCTTGCGCAGCCGTCGCTTTGAAGTGCAACCCACCACCCATTGTACCATCGAGGCAGTTAACAGACGGTAGAGTATTTAATTTCTGTAACACAGGTATAGTGACCTGGTGACCTTCAAGAAAAGGGCTCATTCCTTTCTTAAGAGTAGGCAACGCATATGTGATCCTCAGGTGTTGCAGATATCCTTTAGCGGCGGTTATCATTACCATCAGGGGTGCCAGTCTGCTCGTTTGTCCGCTATAATGTTAAAAACAAAAAAAAAGAGTATTTCATTTCTGTAGCACGAGTTAGGGGTTCCACAGCACAGTATGTTAAATTCTGCTTTTATAAATAAATACTGCCTGAAATGGTATAGTGCGTTACCCGAGACCAGTGATGTTAAAGTCGTGAAGTGGTTCAATACTCCCAACCCTGCAGCGGCAGCCCTGCGGCGCAGGCGCCTCGCCCTACGTGATCGCCATCATTATGACTCCGCTTTGTACACAATTAAGCCTATATCGGTATAAATTCAACCGGGTCAATGATTTGCATACAGATTTGTTGTGCCCCAGTAAATTGGGCTCGATTTACGACGCTGATCTTTTGATACTTATTGTTTTAATACAAGGTTTTATTGGCATTATTTCTCCATAAAAGATGCTATAGAATCCTGATATTTCATTCGATGTAAGCCAGTAACCTTCCACAGCATTTTATTTCTTCTGCCGTCTGATGTCCGTAATACAAGCGCTCAAGCTGCTTAGAACGGAATCTGATCAATATTATGAGATGTTGTTATTGTATGTCAATTTTGTTTTATCTTGTCGAGGTCTGTTTTCGCTTCTATGTGGTCATTATCTTAGGAAAGAGTGAACATGCATCATATAGGCCAACGCGTTACATCTTTGACTTCATATTCATTCGATCGGATTGCGGTCAATTGGTACTGAATCAAAAGTGTTAAGAATCTATTGAAGGATAGATTTGTAAGTAGAAAACATTGAATTTCCGTCTATAACCATATTGTTATTAAGAGTATGTGCCTATTTAGTACTTAAAAAATGTATATACTTAGGTCTTGTGCTTACGCCTAACCTGAAGGATGATGCTGACATAGAGCGGGAACGAAGGGCACTATCGATCAGGGCTAATATGGTGATACGTATATTTTCATAGTGTTCCTTGATGACTCTCTTCAGGACTTATTGTACCTCTCTATATACATGCAGCTGAAATGACTACACGCAGAAGGCCTATAGTGCCCTTCGCGTACAGTTCAACAACGCGTTCAGGATGCTGCTGGGGCTCCCCCGATTTTGCAGTGCGTCAACAATGTTCGCGGAAGCGCACGTTGACTGCTCCTACGCGACACAGTGCGAAAGCGAGCCGCCTCGCTGGTACGACGCGTGCGGGGGAGCCCGAACAGCATGCTGGCTGCAACTGCGGAAAGTCATTGCTGTATATAAGCCATTGCTGCAAACTGCACATTGCGTATAGACACAGTAACGAACGAAGTCGAAATCTTAATTGATTGTGCCACTGTTATAATTTGTTAATATTTAATGTATGTAATGTAATCTAATGTAATGTATTCTAACATAATGTGACTAATGATTTTTATTTTTATTTAATTGTATTAGTCTGTTATTAATTTATTTATTATGGAATTTGAATCGAAAATGTAAATGAGTTTCAAGTAACTAATACTTCAAAATAAATAAATTAAATATAATAAAAAATAAAACCAACAATGTCATATAAGGTTTGTTAAAAATGTATTCCATTTATAAAGGTTTTTTACACACATTAATAGCATAACAGTGGCTGCATTCCCTTTTATATTTTTCGAGTGTCTAGCAATTTGCTGTCTGTCGAGTTAACTTCTCTTAATTTTTGCAAATGTGTTTCGAAGTGGCACTTTAGTGTCTTTTTGCATCGCTGCCAGCGCTGTAATAAAAATAAAGCGTTGTAAACTATAGTGTAAGTGCTGAATTTAATGTTTAAATGCGAGAACTTACGAGCATCACTCAAAATAGCTGCTAACGTTACTCGCTTCATAAGAGAGCGCAAAGCTTCGGATGCGTCTAGACCCACTGTCGGAATGCATCTTGCATCTGAGGAATGCATGTTCAAAGACAGAGTATGTACGGTACGGGTAAAAGTAACATTGTAAAAAATAAAGGTAAACGTACTTATGTTATACATACATACTCTTTATTGCTCTTTTGCCTCGTTGGGGCGTCAAACTAGTTAGTGTGCGCTTCATTCACCATTAAAATTTCTGCAGCGAAGCAGTATTTGTACCATAATATTTCTGGTCAATGGCGCACCTCATGCCATTTTCGATCCATATTCGAGTAATTTACACACAAAATTCCCTACATTAGCAGTACTGGCTAGTAGATTTAGTTTGTTAAAATATTAAACGTGTGTGTACGTACATGGGTGGAGTAGTGGACTCTATGTCATTTCGATCGCGCCACGGCTATTTATTTCGATCCATCTTGTGCAAAGTAGCGCCAGAGAGATGAGGTCGAAAAGAATTTGCGCGGTCTTCTAACGGATGACTGGCAGGAGGAGGTGCACCCGACCTAGATGGAGACACTTATTGATGGAGGCCAAGGCTCACTTTGGGTCGTTGCGCCAACCTAGTTAGTTTGTCATCTTATGCAAATCGTCACGCCCCACCTGGCTCGAAGGCGCTCCAGAACTCATTTACTCCAATGGTTGTCGGTTGTTGTTCCATTAGCATGTCCGCTGAGATGATGATAGGTGAAGGTTATTGATTGATAATGACTTAACCTTTACAATTATGCAGTTTTTTAACTGAAATTCCTAATTTATATAAAATTCATTTACCTCTGTGGAGAAATAAAAAGATATGCTATTTTTAGCCCATTTTGAAAAGAACGGCATGACGTTTTGTAATGGGATTCCGTCTTTGGTGTTATCATTATCGATTGATTGATATTTGCGTAACAGTAGGTATGACATCTTGAGATTCTATACGCTTGACAGATTTTACCCCTAAAGATGAACATCGTCACCCTGATTGCCATGGAGAACAAAATACAAATCATAATATGTGAAAGAAATAATAATGTGAAGTGGCAACCTGCAGTGAACTAGATTATCATGACTAATGACGATTAATCTTCCATGTACATGTTTAGTCGTGTACCACCACAGGGAATGTTTTCCAGAATAATGATGAGTGCCTGCGCTGTAGCGCGATGGTAGTTGAGTGGATAAGAACGCGAACCGAGCGAGCGAATCCGAGCTAGCACTTTGGATTTTTCAAATCTATGTGCCTATTTCCACCGCCAAGCTAAAGGCGGTGAGGGAAACATAGTAAGGAAATCTTCACATCATCTCAAATTGTGGATACCTAAAATATTTGAGAAACTGACTCTGAACGTGTAACCGTGATCTAGTTGGTCTGGTTCCCCTGTCTAAAATGAGGAGGAATGATAAATGTCTATGATAAATTAGTTTAAAGCATGATGTGCAGATGTCCTTAGCAGTCATAGTGCGGGAAACGCGTTCGAGAACAAATGTTTTGGTGGTTTGTTTGGTGCACCCATTATTTATTCTGACGCGGACGTTTTTAACGGGCGCGATACCACCAGTGACACATTTAGAGCTTTGCATAAAATCAGCATTGCAGTTCGCTGCATCAGGTATGCGTACTGGATGACGAAGTTTTTAAATTTAACTATATACTTAATTTTTCAATTTACATAAAATGTTTAACGTGAAAAAAAACATGCTAAAATATGTATAAAAACACAAACTGTTAAAATGATAATAAATTAAATAAGAAGAGCAATTAGCTTTAAATGTAGTTTCTCTATTTCAGGTAAGAATAAACCTAGTTATGTATTGTAAATAATTCCTTTTAATGTTAAAGATTTTGGTTCAAATAAAATTTCTCTATTTCAGAGCAACACATTTAAGTTATTGTTTCTATGTTCATAGAGCGTATTATAAAATTACATTTAAAGCTAATTTGCACTTCTTATTGAATGAAAAGAAAAATTTGACCTTTTCATGAAGCCAAAAATCTAACAATTAATATACAAAGAACTTGTGATAATTGTGAAATCTGCATCAAAAACAAGTCAAGAGGCACATGCAAATATGGATTAATGTCTCACTTGGGTCCTGCTACCATTCCTTTTGAGATCGTGTCTATAAATACAATGAGTGGATTTGGTAGATCACGCTCTACCAAAAGATATTTGCACCTTCTAGTTGATCACTTCACAAGATTTGCGTATATTTTAACTTCAAAGACTCAAAGTGCGACTGATTTTATAAAACTAGTTCAGGCAGTGTCTCATGGTAAGTAATCAAATTGGATTAATTCTGTCCGATCAATATCCAGGTAATAAATTCGAAAGAGTTTCAAAAATATTTAGCTAGAGAGATTATACCTATTATTTACATTGTTGTAAATGCGCCTTTTTCGAACGGGTTAAACGAGAGATTAAACCAAACATTTGTCAACAAAATTAGATGCAAAATAAATGAAAAAAAAAATTTGCTTGAACGACTATTGCTCATGATTGTACCCAAAAGTATAATGAAACTGTGCATACTGTAACAGTATTTTCCCCGAAATACCTCTTGGAATGAAAGAATGTGCATATTGTGCCAGAAGAATTGAAGGAAGTAGTAACAAGTATTAGTTTACAGAAAGACAGAAGAGTTGAGTTTGAAAATAGTATGAAATCGCATAATTACAATAAAAAATATTTTGATAAAAATAAGAAAACATGTGAAATAAAAACAGGAGATTTAGTTTATGTTGAAAATGGGAATCGGCTGAATAGGAAAAAAATTGGATGAATTAAAAGCAGCCCATATAAAGGTTTAGATAAATTGTCTAACTTAATTTATAAAATTGATACGGGACATAGGAAATGTGAATCAAATCTTTTTCATATATCAAAACTTGTTCCGATGCATTTAAAACACTTCTTAGGGGGGGAGATATAAATAAAGCCTATGCCTTTATTAAAACTAAAACCATAAGGATAAGCCATAAATAATATTGGGTGACGTTTTCTAAAGAAATAGGGCTTAAAATCATCGTCAGCCCATTTAAGTCCCCACTGCTGGGGCACGGGCCTTCCTCAATTACATGAGGGGTAATTGCCATACTCACCACGCTTGGCAGACGGGTTGGCGAGGGTTTTGATATCAATGCAGAGTTTTCCTTCTCTGGGTACTGAGCTTAAAATAATTATACAAAGTGTTAAAATGATAATAAATCAAATAAAAAGAGCAATTAGCATTTCAATGTAGTTTTATAATAGGTTCTATGAACATAGAAAGTTTAGTTTCTCTATTTCAGGTAAGAATAAACCTTTTTTAAATAATTCCTTTTTATGTTAAAGATTTTAGTTCAAATAAAATTTCTTTATTTCAGAGCAACACATTTAAGTTCTTGTTTCTATGTTCATAGAACTTATTATATATGTTTTGGGCGAAGTAGCCCAGAGGATAAGAACGTGTTCATCACACAAATATTTGTCCAGAGAAGGAATGGATCCCACCAACTACAGTGTATGAGGCTGGGTCACTATCACTAGCGCCATCGGGCCTGCCAATGTAGTACAACATAACTACAAATATTATACAACATAAATAAACAAACATTAGTGGCTGTATAGCAAATAGCGACGGGTGGATGGTGGCTTGTGACGTCACGCGTCCCACGACACTCGGCGTCACGCGGAGAGCTCTATTTGTCTTACCCCGCTACTTATCGACCCTCCCCGCCCCCCCGCGGACAAGCTTGACTATTCGTAGGGATGCGCCAATCCTTACAAATCCTACATTGATCGGTCCTTAATTTAACAGCTAGCAGATCGAATGGGGAACTGGGTGATTGGCCGGCAATCGCTTACTATCAGGTGATCCGTCTGCTCGTCTGCAACCTATCACATTAAAAAAAAAACAACTGAGAAACGCGCTTCGGCATGAATGGACCGGCTCGTCCGGAGTGATACCATGGCCTGCCAAAAACTTTGGGTTCAGTCAACTGCATGTGCAACATCTTGGAGGCCACCGATAGAGAGTTCGCGTAACAGAGTTATAGCCATTAGCTTGTGTCAGTCCTCTGTTGGAAATGGTATTCCCTCACTGGACGCCATTTCACCGTGTCTTCGCCTTGATGCATTCAGCCTATTCCAGAGGCATTTCACAAATAGTCTCTCCGTCTAGGCAAAGGGCACCCTACTTCAAGCGTTCCGTGTAGCGTTCTCCATTCAAGAACTCTCCAAAACTCGTGACGGAGTATTTGGCTGAAAAATGAGTAAAAATCCACAATTTTAGTGCAAAGTTAAGCATAGTCTTGACCAGAAAGTTTCTCTGCAATATATTGCACATCCCTAGGTCGGGCACCGCCGGGACACTCCGTCTTCCCGCTCACGTCTCCTGCGCTATCAGTGCCATCTCGCGGTGCTGAACTAACATCAGCGTGTTTGTCTGCACCGAGCTTTAGACAAAAACGTTGTTCAAAGTTTGCAGACGCTTTCGCGGTAGCGCAAGTTGATACTAACTGGGCTATGCGGGTTAGTTGTACAGACCATGGTACCAAGATTAGCTAGTGATTAGATAGACAGCAGCTTTGGTGTACAGTCAACAGCAAAAGTTGATGTACACTTTTTGCAGTTAGTGACTTTTATGCTCTTCAGAATAAGTAAGTACTAAAAGCTACGAAATATGTGCAGCTACCTACTTCTGCTCTTGACTGTACTGCTGATCACAGTACAAGCTTCAAATATTTTTGAGGGCATGTGCCCTACTACTGCTTTCCCAGCTAAGGTCATTATTAGATAGATAGATAAATAGAGGAGAGAAAGAGAGAGGGTATATCTATTTGTTTTACACGCTAACGCGTGTAATTCTAGCTTGTCGAAGTTTTACTTTTGTGACGTCACAAGATATAATATGGAAACTGCATCTCGAACCTTCTGCCTTGATTATAGTTGGCACTGTTAATTCTCTTCGCAACCATCAACCTCAGCTCACTTTGATTACGACAAAATCTGCGCGCCGAGGCAGTCAAATAGAGATTTAATAAATAAATTACTAAGCAGCTTAAGCACTTGTGTTACGGAATTACAAATATACAGATACTTAAATATATATTACACCCAGACGCCCTGTTGGTCTAGTGGTTTAAGTATCGGGCCGTGATCTGGGGGTCCTGGATTCGATTGTTTGATTAAGCCTAATCCCATCATAGTAGCGATGACTTAATTTCTATGATGGAGGCCTTTGCCCTGCAGTGGGACAGTTATAGGCTGATACTTTACTGAATTGCTACTTTGCCGTGTCGTCCCCGGCAGAGTAGAATAGGCCACCCTCACTCTTACCGAGGTGTCGTAAAAGGCGACTAAGGTAAAGTTGCTGGCATGATCATCAGCACCCAGAGAAGGAAAACTCTGCATTTATATCAAAACCCTCGCCAACCCGTCTGCCAAGCGTGGTGAGTATGGCAATCACCCCTCATGTGATTGAGGGAGGCCCGTGCCCCAGCAGTGGGGACTTAAATGGGCTGACGATGATGATGATGACTTTACTGAATAAACACAAGTGTTCATCACAAATGTTTGTCCAGTGTGAAGATCAAAACCAACGACCTTAGATGTATGAGGCAGGGTCACTACCAAATGCGTCGTCCGGCCAGCAAATTAAATATCTAGCATGATATTGGACTCCGTCAAGTTCGTCTCCGGTGTCGGACGTGAGTTACTTCGTCGAAAAGTGAAATTACACAGGAAACTCGCCGCACCGAGCAACTTCCCTGATCTCGGAAACTTGTATTACGAGTAAAGTGTGCGTACATTACTGTACGTAATGGAATGCTTCAGCCACTTTACACTGGTGAAACATTACCCACAACTTCGTAAGGGTTTCCCAGTGAAGATCAATGGGAGCATTTGGTTTAAAACTTTTTGGCTTGGATCGGTAAGGCAAATGGATCAGTTTTAAGTATATTTATAATATTTTTTTTCGCAATAGTGGCAGACGAGCAGATGAATTACTTGCGAAAGGTGTCAGTCATGTTTGCTCTTCTTTTTGCAAGGGAGTCGTACTTCAAAAAAGTATGGTATTTTTTCTTAAAAGGGATTTATTGAAACTCCTTAGTTTCCTTATTTGTTAATGCCTACATCCTGGCCACGTACATTTAAAAATATTCTATTCAAATAACGACACCTGTATCTCCTGTTTACTCTTGTTATTTTTACTCGTGTCAAAATATACAATTATTATCCACTAACTCTGTCTTACTGAAACTCAGTAATTCGTAGAGGATTTTTGTCGGTTCACGACCGGTACACCACTTAATCTTCCTCCGTTGCAGTGTGACGATTCGTGAAGATTGTCCACTAAAGTCGCAAATAAAAATTAAGTTACTCATTGACGTGTTCTACTCAGAGAAGATTCAATTAGCTGACCGATAAAAATGGAAGAAAAGAAAAGAAGACTATGGTTAAATAGACAATACGATAAAAAAAAATTAGCATTGTTATACTCTTTTCGAATAACGAATGAGAAAACAGATGACCCATATTTTTAGTTATCATCAAATGTGTGTTGTTATTAAAATATATATTTTTTAAATATTTTATTGATATGCCGAAAGTGACGTAGTCCTGAGGCTCAGCATATCGTGATGCCGGTGCTAAAAAAATCAATCAATCAATCGGTCAATAAAAAAAGTTTAGGTGACTTTTAAGTTACTTACTATCACAGTCATTATATATATGTCTTGTCATTTTACTGATTATTTTTTAAATCAACGTGAGCAAAACCGTTATAAATTAGTGATGCCGAGTGATGACGTCACAGGAGGTTTTACATTGTTTTATTCTCCATAAATATCTGTTTAAAAATTCTAAAGTTATTCTTCTAAATTTTCTATGAGTCTTATCTAGAAATAGTAATTTTCATTTCATAAAATGATTTTTTGTCGTATTGTCCATTGTGGTGCAAATATGAAACCATGCACCTTATAAATTTCTCGTATAATTTTCATTATCAGTGAGCGGCCGGACGGCCATATATCAGGTGTCGGGCGCGGGTAATGCGTCGTGCGCCATTACCCAACCGCGATACCACAGCGCATGACGTCACATGTTGTATAGGGTCCTTTAAAGTAGACTAATGTTAATCTGATTGTCAGTTGAACCCCGGCGGCGGAGTGCAGCGGGTGCCTCGTCGAGCGAGGATAATGCAGTGCTAGCCATGGCGCCGTGGTCGTCACGATAGTGGGAGTCGCTGCTCTTGATATTACTAACCCTTTTGCATGGCCGGATTCCATCTCATAAATAACTGTGCTGTCTCATCAGTCAGTGGTCTAGAAGTCTAATTTATTATAAATTGTGGGAAATTCACGCCTCGGCATGAATGGGCCATATCGATCGGAGCGATACCACAGCTTTACAGGAAATCTGTGATCACCGAGTGAGTGAGGACATCAGGGGCCCGATTAGGGGGAAGGGGAAAAGGTTGACAGCGCACTTGTGAATTCACTTGCTTTGGGTGGTGGAAATCGTTTACCATTTAGGAGGTGGCTCGTTAGTCAACTATCACATAAAAAAGATTTTGAAAAAGGTATAAAAAAAATATTCTTTCACCTTTCATCTTTCACCTTCCGTCTTTTAATATTCATCTGTCATCTTTCACCTTCCATATTTTTTATATGATAAGTGACCGACGAACAGATTGCTGCCGCCCATGGGTGAGGATTGAGGACCCATGCAGAGAAATTCATAGAAAAAGAGGGTTTTTTAAGAGGGATGTGGGATCATGTAAAATAAATTTTCACATTCTTAAAATCAAAGATGACGAACAAACTGCTAACCCCTTTTTTACCCCCTAAGGGATTTATTTTTAAAATTCCTATCAAGTGTTTTTGTTTATTACTTAAAATAGGCAGATGAGCTTGCGGCCTATCTGATGGCAAACGGTAACCGCCGCTCATAGACATCGACAATGCCGGAGCACAGTCATGCCGCTGCCTACCGTGAAAGAAGTACTCTTTTCAAACCTCGTTTAAGAAAGAACATGTCATAGCGATCAGGGAACACCGCGGCTGGAAGTTCATTCCAGTTTGCACGAGCGTGGGACAAAAGAGCGCTGAACACCAAGCTTTCTGGAAGGGATTGGTTCCAGGTAGTATTAGTGAAGTTTGCCGCGGCGTCTAGTCGTGCGATTGTAGAATGGTGACCCTGGTATGATATTGAACAGCTCCACAGAGCAATCTCCATGGAAGAGCCTATAGAAGAGGCAAAGAGAGCCAAAATCTCTTCGCGACTCCAACGACTCCAATTCGTCCGTGGGATCGGGATCCCCGACAATCCGGACCGCTCGACTCTGCAAGGCTTATGCTTGTGCTTATTTTAGGAATCCCCTCCCCAAGTTAAAATTTTGTAGGTTCTGTATTTTGGACTGTGTCAATGTATGAATGACCCAGTTAGTTTTTTCTTTTGAATTATATTTTACCCGAGCCGTTTGGAACAGTGGTAGTGGTAACGCTGCCTTTGGTCCAAGGGTTGCGGGTTCGATCCCCGCACAGTACTAATATTTGTGTGCATGAACATGTTTATTTGTATTGGTCTTGGTGTTTCTATGTATTATAAGTATGTATTTACAAAAGAAAAGTATTATATGTATATATTTGTAATTCCGCTGTTGGTTCTGATATCCGTAACACAGTTGCTTAAGCTAACTATCTCGGAGTGGGATCAATGTATGTGATGTTGTGAAATATTTATTTTAATTTTATTTAATAAAAAGTGTGGGACATTTCAAAGGTATTGTTCATCCATTAAACCTGCTAAAAACCAAATTAAACAAGATTGCTGGTGTTGTAATCTTCATTTTTCATGGATCAACGATAATCAAGGGACATGGTTTGTGAGTATATTTATCTGTCCCTTGACAAAGGAAATATTTTTAGGGATGGCAGGTAGTTTGAGAATTTTGTTCGTCCCTCATCAAATGTCAGATTGTGATCTAAAGAGATTCTGCTTTCAAATGACATGTTAAGATATTAAGGGTGATTCATCCATCACACATAAATGTGTAGCTTAGCGTTTTTAAATCTCGTAGTTCTTCAACACTGATTAATCACACAATGCCGTCCATACAAGACGGCTATTATACGAAAATAATAATTTGATAATAGTTAACAGATGCTGAATAACCTGGCTGACTCTTCTAAATGCATCGGCCTATGGATGAACTTGGACAAAACCAAGGTCATGTTCAATGAACATGTTCTACCGGAACCGATTGCAATTCACGGTGCCGTCCTCGAAGCTGTCCAAAAATTCGTATACCTCGGGCAGACTTTGCAATTGGGTAGAAACAACTTCGAGGATGAGGAGAATAGGAGAATCCAGTTAGGTTGGGCAGCGTTTAGAAAACTACGTCGTGTCTTCGTATCGTCGATACCACCGTGCCTAAAGACGAAAGTCTTCAATCAGTGCGTCCTACCCGTCATGACATACGGACCCGAAACGTGGACACTTACGGTACAGCTGGTCCACAAGTTAAAGGTCGCTCAGCGGGCTATGGAACAAGCAATGCTCGGCGTCTCTCTCCGAGATCGAATCCAAAATGAGGTGATCCGGCAGAGAACCAAAGTCATCGACATTGCTCACCGGATTGGCAAGCTTAAGTGGCAGTGGTCTGGCCATATTAGCCGCAGAACTGACAATCGATGGAGTAAACGAGTTCTATGTGCCTTTCTCAATCCTCAATACCTAATTAGTTTGATTTAGTCTCGTTTTTGAGTTAGATGGAAAACTCCTTTCTCAACTGAAAGTCCGTATTTCCTATAAAGCAGGTCATCCGTGATAATTGGAGGATAAAACTTGGAATTCAAATATAAATGATTGATGAAACCCTGATAGTCGATTTAGATAGCTTATTTTATTTTTAATTTGACCTTGCCTTTTAGAAGGTAGGTCACAGTTAAGCACCATGTTGAAATTTGTAATATCATACTAATACCCGTGTTCACTTAAACAAATTATCAAATTATTTGCGACCTAGGTGGACTGAGCAGGTGGACCAAAGGCAATAGAGGATTTCATGTTACTACGTTACTATTGCTTTTGAATTACAGCTCAGTCCCGAGAGCAGAAGTTGAATGGAAGTAGATATCTGTAGAAACATGATATGTAATAACAACCTCTATTTAGAGGAATAACAAACCTATTCAGCAATTTGAGGGAACTCATTCTTCTCACAGGTAGGCAAGTGAATGGATATCGTTTGTCGTGCCTTATGTACATCGTATCTGAGGTACAGAAACTTCCTAACAATTTCTGTTACCCTTGATACTTCTTGCATGTTTTTCGAGGTGGAGGTTTCCATAAACAACTGTTCATTATCTATCGTTAGTCATCCCTCAAGCAATGGCAATAGTAGTATTTAGTAAATAAAATGTAGCCTGGCTTAGCTTTAAAGTTCTCCCCTTATAACAGCCTCATACGGATAAAATTGAATAAGGATAATGAAATATACGTAAAATTTGATTATCCTTATTAATCTTTAGTCATATAGCAATGGCAACATGTGGACCTTCGGGTTTACCACGGGAAAAATATTTCCCATGGTCCACCTAGCTGGACTGAGCAGGTGGAACACGGGCAATAGAGTGCCTATTAAGTAATGAGATAAGCAAGTCCATAAACCACTGTTTTATCTATTCAACCAGCAATTCGTAATACGCATTTTCAATAATTCTTCTGAAAGTAAAGAAAGTTCTTTACCTAAAGTTTACACTTGGCGGCGGCACTACCAACAATCAATCTGGTAGTGATAAATCCCAGCGATAAGACCGCCTAAATTGTTCACTAAATCTCTTTTAAGTTTCTTGTGTTGTGCAGTACTCGTAAAGAGTAGGTACTTAATTTCTTACTACGCTGGCTCAGCGACTCGAAGTGAAATGTTCTTAGATCTTGCAGTAAAGAGTATCTATTATCTAAATAAAAATAGACAACGTGTTCGCCTTGATCTTTCCGCACAAGAGCGCACTGTGGGGCACATTGCGGAACAGGTCTGTCCCATTCGCCGGGGAAGCGATCGTAAAAAGCGAAGAGACCGAGTAATAAACGGAGTAACGAGGATTCGAATGCGATTGTGCGAGACCGGCGCGGAAGTGTTCCTGTCGTTACTCCTCGAGTGCCGCACATATTTCAGCCAAATTATTTGCCAGTTAATGCGTCCTAATAAAACTAGTCTGTAATTCCCGGTTGCGTCAAAAGCTACAACTTTTAGTCGGCGCAGGGGGTTAGACCAGTGATTCAGGATTTGAGGAGACTGGTAATTATAATGAAGTGAATGCCGTCTGACCTTCATGATACTTTAAAATATTCAATTCAATTCAAAAATGTCTTTATTTGCATAAGCTTGTAGGTATACATACAGTACTTTCAAGTCGTCATACATTAGAAATTATAACGACATTATTTATTTGTAAGTATAATATACATAAGCCGTGTGGTCCCCGGCAGAGTACAATAGGCCACCCCCACTCTTACCGAGGTGTCGTAAAAGGCGACTAAGGTAAAGCTGCTGGCATGATCATCTGCACCCAGAGAAGGAAAACTCTGCATTTAGGTATATCAAAACCCTCGCCAACCCGTCTGCCAAGCGTGGTGAGTATGGCAATTACCCCTCATGTGATTGAGGGAGGCCCGTGCCCCAGCAGTGGGGACTTAAATGGGCTGATGATGATGATAATATACCTACATGTAATTAAACATAGAAACCAGACCAACTGAATCATGGTTAAACGTTGTAAGAAATACGCGAGTGATGCAGGTTTCTACACGATGATTTTCCTCTCTGTCGAGCTAATGGTAGAAATGTAGCGACCGTGGGAGAACCACGCTTCGGCATGAATGGGCTGGCCCGGCCGGAGTGATACCACGGCCTCACAGAAAACCAGCGTGAAGCACAGCACAATGCTGCTTGGGCCAGCCCATTGGCCATTGCCCCCGTACCACGCACCAGCGGGCTCCCTTCGCGGAGAGGGGGGAGACGCGCATCTGCTCGGCGTCTCCTCCCCCTCCTCACCCTTCGGAGCGCGCTTGCGAGGGGATCTCGCTCTCGCTCGCGCTCCGCCGCCTCCTTCGCTACCATGACGTGCTCGCAGAAGGCAGCGAAGGCCTTCCAGGCCCCATCGCTCCTTAACTGTGACCTACCTTATAAAGGCAAGGTCAATTAAAAATAATAATAATTTAAAATATCAATTTAAATAAAATACTAATAATTACAACATAATAACTTACGTCATAATAACATTTGTCAATTAAAAAGCCTGCTAGTCTTCCCTTGAATATTTGTAGGTCCTCTAGATCACGGATGGCGACTGGGATTTTATTGTATATTCGGGGAGTATTACAGATAGACTTACTAAATAGAGTAGTCTTACTGGGAACCATGCATAGTTTGCTTTTTAGCGTTCCCGTGTTCTCAATTCAATGTTACCTACCCCTTACGAACCGAAATTGATGCTCGATGGCGGATGTTACATACTGTTACCTAAATCGACTATCAGGTTTTCATCAATCATTTATATTTGAATTCCAATGTTTTACCCTCCAATCTCATGGATGATCTGATTTATAGGAATATACAGACCTCAGATTGAGAAAGAGTTTTCATCTAACTCCGAAACCGAGACTAATCAAACTAATTAGGACATGTATTGAGGATTGGAGATGTATTAAGATATTATTTGTCAGGTTTTCCTTTAACTTATCATCATCACCATCATCATCAGCCTATCGCAGTCCACTGCTGGACGTAGGCCTCTCCAATTGTTCGCCACTGTGATCTATCTATGGCTTCTCGCATCCAGCTCTTGCCAGCCATCCTGCGCAGATCGTCCCCCATCTAGCCAGAGGACGCCCTACATTACGTTTGCCAAGACACGGTCTCCACTCAAGAACTCGTTTACTCCATCGGTTGTCGGTTCTGCGGCTAATATGGCCAGCCCACTGCCACTTAAGCTTGCCAATCCGGTCAGCAATGTCTATGACTTTGGTTCTCTGGCAAATCACTTCATTTTGGATTCGATCTCGGAGAGAGACGCCGAGCATTGCTCGTTCCATAGCCCGCTGAGCGACCTTTAACTTGTGGACCAGCCGTACCGTAAGTGTCCACGTTTCAACTCCGTGTGTCATGACGGGTAGGACGCACTGATTGAAGACTTTCGTCTTTAGGCACTGTGGTATCGACGATACGAAGACACGACGTAGTTTTCTAAACGCTGCCCTACCTAACTGGATTCTCCTATTCACCTCATCCTCGAAGTTGTTTCTACCCAATTGCAAAGTCTGCCCGAGGTATACGTATTTTTGGACAGCTTCGAGGACGGCACCATGAATTGCAATCGGTTCCGGTAGAACATGTTCATTGAACATGTCCTTGGTTTTGTCCAAGTTCATCCATAGGCCGATGCATTAAGAAGAGTCAGCCAGGTCATTCGGCATCTGTTTAACTATTATCAAATTATTATTTTCGTATAATAGCCGTCTTGTATGGACGGCATTGTGTGATTAATCAGTGTTGAAGAACTACGAGATTTAAAAACGCTAAGCTACACATTTATGTGTGATGGATGAATCACCCTTAATATCTTAACATGTCATTTGAAAAGCAGAATCTCTTTCGATCACAATCTGACATTTGATGAGGGACGAACAAAATTCTCAAACTACCTGCCATCCCTAAAAATATTTCCTTTGTCAAGGGACAGATAAATATACTCTCAGACCATGTCCCTTGATTATCGTTGGTCCATGAAAAATGAAGATTACAATACAAGCAATCTTGTTTAATTTGGTTTTTAGCAGGTTTAATGGATGAACAATACCTTTAAAATGTCCCACACTTTTTATTAATTAAAATTAAAATAAATATTTCACAACATCACAAACATTGATCCGACTCCGAGATAGTTAGCTCAAGCAACTGTGTTACGGATATCAGAACCAACAGCGGAATTACAAATATATACATATAATACTTTTCTTTTGTAAATAGTGAGTGATACCACGGCCTCACAGACATTGTGCTGTGCTTCGCTGCGTGAATGGGTACCGGTAAAGTTTAGAAGCGAACTTGTGACTCCACTGGCGGCGGCAATCGCTTACCATCAGGTGATCCGTCTGCTCGTCTGCCACCGGTTACATAAAAAAAATCTCAGTGTGTAATTTCCGGTTGTGTCAAAAGCGAAAATTTTTAGTCACCCCATGATGCAGGATTTAGGGAGTCTGGTAATTATAATGAAGTGTCTGCCGTCTAACCTTCGTAATACGTAGAAACCAGACAAACTTAAACATGGTTACACGTTTCAGAAACTATCCGAGTAGTGTAGGTTTTCACACGATGATTTTACTCAGTGTCGAGCTAATGGTAGAAATACGCACATAGATTTCAAAAGTACATGGTCAGTTTTGAACCAAGACCTGATGTATGGAAGGCGCGTTCTAAACCACTGTACCAACATCGCTCCAAACTAAAACTAGTCTATTGACCGATAATAATGACAAAAAAAATTATGACTACTTACAAAATTAACCTACGTAAATAATGCAAATACTTTTATTTCTCACAAAACCTTTCACTATTCGGATGAATGCGCTTAGATTGCAACTGAGCCATTGGATCCGTTAGTAAGCCGACGCCTTCGGGTTATACCAGAAAGTCGTGGTTCTGGATCCCACCTCAAATGACATGAAAGATTCTTATAATAGAGTAACTTATATATACTGAGATAGAGGCATCAGTCGGCTAGCCAGTGCTAGCGCCATCTAGAGGAAAACGACCAATACTCAACGGTTATGTAGTACGGCCAGCTACGAGATCCAGTCAGGGAAACATTCAATAAAATATCAGTAATAACATTTCCAATACATACCTTCTAGATCTCTGGTTTGACTCCCATACTTATTAAAATTGCTAATGTGGGCAGGCGGCTTGAGGTCATTGTTTCAGAAACACGCTTTGCTTGCGCGATGTAAAAATGCATGCATAGTGACATCTACCGAAACAACGCCGAAGCATCTGCTTGATTGCTTTTTAAAGCTGCATCTGCTTTTTACCCGACTACGGCAAAGCAAAAGGAGGGTTATAACAAGATCCATCTAACGAAAACGCTAAACATTTTTCCCATACTAAGAAAAAAAGTACTAAGTGAAATGACCCTCATTTTTATTACCCGACTACGGCAAAGCAAAAGGAGGGTTATGATTTTGACAGGCTATGTATGTATGTATGTATGTATGTATGTATGTATGTATGTTCATCTGTTTCCACGTAACTTCTTAACTACTTATCAGAATTCGACAAATGACATATCATTATAAGCGTCTTGATCGTCCGCTGGTTATAGGCTATATGAAGTTTCACAAAATCTAATGTGGCGCCCTCTAGCGGACAAAACATACAGAGTAAAAAAATAAAGTTATGATAAATATGCCGTGTTTGGTATCATTTGAAAGCGCTTGACTTGTACATTTTGAATATATATATATATATATATATATATTACTAGCACTTGGACACCAAAATAGTACAAATAAAATAAAAGTAAAAAAACTAAAACCCAACTACGACAAAAAACGTCGCTGAAAAAGTATAAAACAAGCCTTCGTTGTCAATTTATGCAATATTCACTATGTAGAGATAAAATTTCATGTTTGGAAAGGCGTAGTCACACGTTAAATATACTACCTTTGACAACGTGTGACTGCGGATTTCCAAACATGAAATTTTATCTCTACATAGTGAATATTGCATAAATTGACAACGAAGGCTTGTTTTATACTTTTTCAGCGACGTTTTTTGTCGTAGTTGGGTTTTAGTTTTTAGTGTGAAGAAGTTTCTGTAAATTCATGTCGATGAAGCGTTTATCATGTGATTTTAAAGTATGAAAAATGCTTCTAAATGTTTAAAATAAGTCTATTGAATCACATATATGAAAATCATGTATGAATCATCATGTTGTACATTTATCACCAAGATAGGTTTTACATAAAACATAAAAAAAAACAAACAAAATCTCACACATTGACTTGATTCTTTATTAGTGTTACTCATCAGACAACAGAGGAACTACAAACTAGCAAATTGGTTTTATGTCAGTTTGTATGTAACATTTATACTTATTTACTAACAAATATAGTACCAAAATACAGTGTATCGTTTCTTAAATATTAAATAAATATATATCACTCCCAGCCACTGAAAAAAAACCCAAGTGTTAATGACACCAATGTTTGTCTAGGGTGGGGATCGCTAGGATAAATCGGGCCAATCACTCTGATAGTTGCAGTGATTTCAATAATTGATTTTATCGCACACTATGGCGGCATTAGTCTTTCAATTAAAAAGCTCGCGATCGGAAGAGCAATAATTAATGGCGCTGTCTCCGGAGATAATGATGTCATCGTTTTATAACATCGGTCGGTAGAGGGCGCTAATTCGCTTTCCGTGTCGAGCGCGAGCCGGCCGCCGCCGACGCTGATATATTAACGAGGCCAGCTCGATGACGTTTTGACGTTCTCGCCATTCGGTGCACTAGCGGCCTATTTGGGAAGAACAGAATAATTGAACAGATTGATATTAAATTATCTATTTAAAGTTTTGTTAAGGCGACTGGTAGCCCTAACTAGCGACATCAATCGATTTAAATTGTAAGCTACTAAATCAGATCAATCTTTAAAAAAATCGGAGTTTAATTATTTAGCAATACTTTTTGATCTGTTTTTGCACTCGACCGATTTTGGCAGTAATTTAAATTTCGAGTTCAAAAGTAGACCCAAAGTTAAAAGATATCCGGTTTAGTTGCTAACAATTTAAATCAATTGGCGTCGTTAGTGTGCCCTACCCGTCTCCTTAAGTGTATAACTTATTTCTATCAGTTCTTTTTTTATAAGATAGGGAGGATAACGAACAAGCGAGTCATTTGATGGTAAGTGATCACTGCCGCCGATAAACATCAGCTACACCAAAAGGATACATGTGGTGCCTTTTAAGTTCTGTTAATCTTGTTGATAAAGATCACTTAATAATATTCTCCAACCGATTTCGGCTAAGGAGGCCAAGTTCAACGATCAGCCACTTACGCAGGATATATTATAGTTCTCAAGTGTGTGCGCAAACACAATATTCCGATGAGACAGCAGTGTGACACGATTGGAGAGGGACCGGGCGCAGCTAACGGCTTAACTTGTTTTCCGAGACACGGAGGTACAAGACCGCCATCTTCCAGACTCCGGGCTTACACTGAGAATCACTAAAGATCACTTACCTATCTAAGTATTAAATGCGCTTAACATTCTTGATGCAAAAAGCTAAGAAGTTTCACTCGGCAGTGAGTCACGACAATTATTATCTGGCTATTTTATAAAACGTTTCCTGAACCCACAATACAAGGTGACGGGTAGGGCACACTAGCGTTAGGGCGCATTAGCAACTAAATATCTTTAATAGGTAAACTTATCTTTTTGGTCTGCTTTTGTACTCATCATTTGAATTACTGAAGAAAGAAAGAAGAAAGAAAAATCGTTTATTTTTGTACATTCACAGAGTTCTCACTACATGCATGGTTCAAAAGAATGAACAAAAAAATAGGTCCCCGCTCAGCATGTGCTGTGGCCGACACCACAGCGCTGATCTTCCGCGGGTGCCTTATTAAATGTAAAATATAAAATAAAAAAATAAAAAACACACTAACATAACACTAAAAAACAAGAAACATATTAATTAAAACACATTATCTGCACATAACCGAAATAAGAAAATAAATAAATATATACACTCATATAAAAAAACAGAAATAATTCACCCAATAAATATGGATATGAACAAAAATTAGATACTGTAATAAAATATATAAAAAAAACATATTATATATCTATATTATATGTATAACTTAAGTATAAAATAATGGTGCTGCCGTATGCATCATGTATCCTTCTGTATGCTCAAAGTATAAATTTTAAAATTTGCTTTGAATGTTTTGCTATTATTTGAATTTCTGATTGGTGGAGGAATATTATTCCAGCACCTAGTTGCAGCATATTTGAAACTGCCTCGGAATGCAGCAGTTTTATGAGTGGTACAAATAAGACGATCAGGTATTCTAGCACGACTGGTGAACTTTAATTTTTTATACATATAGGATGAGTTTTTAGTTTTAATTACATTATACAAAATAGTTGCAAAGTGAAGTGTACGCCTAGATTTCATATTTAATAAACTACTTTTGTTCAGGTAAGGAGTAATATGCGCTCTAAGAGGAATAGAAAAGCAAAATCTTGCACAGGAGTTCTGTACACGCTGGATCAGGCTTTTTGTACAGACTTATAGGCAGCGACACCACACCTCGTTCGTTACCAACTCTTTCACCGTGCAGGCAATACGGCTTTGGAATTTACTGCCTATTAAAAGTACTTGACCGTTATTCGAAGCTTATAATGAGATAGGCACTTCCGTTTCCCGTAGTTTTTAGTCAATTTTTACTTCTTTATGACGTATTTCCGCTGGCTCAACGGGCAGTGGCGCCACTTGTCAATATAAAACGAGTGGGGCGCCATTTTTTCCTCATTGGCGTTTTGATTCCCGTAGAAGAAGGTTGTGCCTACGCACAGCAAATCGCTAAAATTCAGACGCTACGTTATTATAAATTTAAGCTAAGCTCAGTTTCTTCAAAAAAAATTTAACGAAAAAGTGAGTGAGTGAAAGAAAATTCCATAACTGATTTGGAACGGAACAAAAGTGAGTACTTTCTTACTTTCATGATTTCCCAAAATGAAATAACTGTTTACAGTTGTAAAAACATCTATTTGAATTTAATATTGATAACTTTTTGGTGATTACATAGACCGACTAGAGGTTATTTGTAAATATGAAATAATAATAAATGAAAATGTACTGAAATGTGATTTTAGATGTATAAATGTTTTTACATAAAAAATTAAATAGAATATTGAAGAAACTGCCGATTCTGGTTAGTTATTTATAATTTAACGGCTTTACCGTTCTAAAAATACTAGGAAAAGTATAATATTTTATAAAATTTCAGAATGAGTGAAGTGAATCCTCCTGAACCTCCTTTTGTGGAGGAAGAGCCTGTGGCTGGCCCTAGTGGGGTGCAGCGCAAGCGCAGCCGTAGTCCGAGCAGCAGCAGCTCTTCGTGTGACTCTAGCTCGAGTTCGTCTTCCCCGAGTCCTAAGCGAAAACGATCGCGCCGTCGCCGCCATAAGAGGAGCAAAAAACGACACTCGATGCAACAACTTCACAAGGAAATCAGTGAGTTACGCAATTTAATTTCACAACCCCATGTTTATCCAAATGACATGAATTATGATAATGTCTCTGTTTGTTCGAGGGTCAGTGGCGATCTCTATGTAGAAATAGACGATCCTAATAACCAAGAGCCAGATACTAATCAAACATTACAATCTGACTTCACTTTTGAAATTGGAACCAAACTAAAGGAACCCTCTGTTCCCCATACCCCTCAAAATTTCCTGACTAAATTAAACGATGTGCAACATTTTGGCTGCAAGGACTGGTCTGAAGTGAGGTATGCGGATACCCAAAAGCTTTACAACCACACTCCTGGGTTTGTGGATCTAGATTCAAATGATGAAATCAAACACTATGATACTTTGACACATTTAGCCAAAGCTGATAAAGCGTATGCAGCTATCACCTTTTGCATATTAAAACAAAAACAGTATTGGCAAGACAACATTCGAAATTTATTAATGTGGGCTAAATCTGAGAATAACTTTAATGGTTTAAATGAAAAAATACAAGATCTGTTCCTGACTGGTGATTTTCATAAGTCTTCAACAGATCTTTTACAATTGGTATGTGGCCATAGATCAGAAATTATACAAGTTAGGAGGGATGCAATCCTCAAACATGTCAAAGATCCTGTAGTCAAAACAGCTCTTAACAAAATACCTCCATCGAATACTCATATTTTTGAATCAGAGGCCTTTTCCTCTGCATTAGAAAAGGCAGGTGGGGTTCGTAAAGCTGTTTGGCCCCTTAAAGCTGATCAGTCCAAAAAGATCCCAAATAAGATAAATTATCAGACCTCTCGGGGAACAGGCACTAAAAAGTTTATGGGTCCGTCGAGCGGAGCCCAAATACCATATCACATGTCAAGTTTAAATAAACCGACATATATACCACTCTCGAGGGGTGGATACCACAATACTGGCTACGATAATTACCCAAATAATATTGGTGACAGCACAAGGGGGTCATTTCAATACCGAGGCTCGAGGCCTCGCGGTTCGCAGAGAGGGGGGAGAGGAAGAGCGGCTTCCGCTCAGGCTCCCAGAGGCCAGTCCAAACGGTATGAACAATGACTCGAGGTCATTCCAAGCCGGAATTCTGGCTCATTATTACGAACAGTGGAAAGAAATGGGAGCTCCAGAAGTAATCCTAAAAATGATAAAGGGCTACCGAATTCCGTTTATCCAAAAACCTCCTCTGTCCGTCCCCAATGTAAAACATCCGTATCACACTCACGTGTCAAAGGAAATGACTCCTATAATTCAAAAAATGAAAGAGCAAGGCATTTTAAGCCCAGCTCATTGGACACCCAGTTTCGTTTCACCACTGTTTCTGGTACCCAAGACCGACGGGTCACTTCGCCCAATATTCAACTTAAAGGCTTTGAACGAGTTTGTGAAGAGCGAACATTTTCGTCTCATAAACATGTCACAGATCCCAAACTTTCTTCAAAAACAAGACTGGATGTGCAAAATAGACTTGAGTCAAGCTTATTTTCACCTCAAAATTGCAAAAGTTCACAGGCGATTTCTCAGACTCATTTACGACCAGGAACTACTGGAAATCACTTGCCTTCCATTCGGTCTAAGCACTGCTCCCAAAACATTTTCTATCCTGACCAATTGGGTTGCTCAAACCTTGCGTCAGAGGAACGTACGAATCCTCGTTTATTTAGACGACTTTTTAATTGCACATCAGGACCCAGTTGTTCTTCACAAACACGTTCAAATGACGCTGGACACTCTTCAGACTCTCGGCTGGTGCGTCAACTTAGAAAAGTCCATAACAGTTCCGCAAAAGACCCTAACATACTTAGGTATTCAATGGAACACGTGGGACAATCTAAAGTCGTTGCCAGCAGACAAAATAAGCACTATAATCAAAAAGATCAGTCAAATTTCAAGTCTGAAAAAAGTAACCTTAAAAGAAGTTCAAAGTCTCGTAGGCTTATTGAACTTCGCGAGTTTTGTCATACCTCGAGGTCGATTACACCATCGCCACTTGCTGAGGTTTATGAACACCTTGTTAATGAAGCCCACCAAAAAATGTATTCTACCAGAAACGGTTCAAGCAGAACTAGAATGGTGGATTCGAAGCTGTCACCTCTCAACAGTGCTACATGTGCCTCCTCCAACCCACTTCCTCACGACCGATGCCTCGGATCTAGCTTGGGGAGCTCAGTTAGACAACATCCCCATGAGCGGATGTTGGTCACAAAAAGAACAACGTCTGCATTGCAACCAAAAAGAAATGCTAGCCATCTTACATGTCATACAAACATGTGCTCAATCTCTGAGTCGCAGCTCAGTTCTAATGCAGTGCGACAACAAGACTGTAGTGGCTTATCTAAGGAAGGAGGGGGGGACCAAATCCAAAGCCTTATTGGAAATAACTCGTCAGTTATTGACACTGATAGATCAGCTTCAGATTTCGTTCACAATCCACTACATCCCGGGCAGATACAACAATCATGCCGATCACCTATCGAGATACCGACTTCCTCCGGAGTGGCATCTGTTACCGGGGTGCTTAGAGAAAATATTTCGCAAATGGGGAACTCCCATGATAGACCTCTTTGCCTCCAAAACAGCCCATGTCGTCAACAATTATGTATCCCTGGATCTGACCGACCCAGATGCATTATTCCACGATGCGTTCAGCGTAACGTGGAATTATCCTCTGGTATGGTTGTTCCCTCCACCATTCCTAGTGCCCAAAGTGCTTTCGCATCTCAATCAATCAACAGGAGTCTTCCTTGTAGTAGTGCCTCGCTGGCAGAAGGTGTTCTGGCGAGCGGATCTCAAAGCGAGAGCTCTCGAAGCCCCATTTGTCCTGAGGGATCTGAACAAGAACCTAATCGACACCTCGACAGGCCTCCCTCCCCCGAATCTGGACGAACTAACGCTAGAGGTATGGAAATGTGGGGGTGGACTGAGGAGATACATGACTGGAGTGAGAGACAAATATCGTTGCCCAAAAATTCTTGGAGGCCATCTACACTAAAGACATACAAAATAGCATGGAATAGGTGGCTATGTTGGACAAAATCTCATAATATTGATTTTAAAAAACCCACGGGGTCGCAGCTTGCTCAATTTTTAGCCGATTTGCATATTATTCATAAACTATCATATAACACAGTTCTTTTGCATAAATCGGTTGTGTCTACACTTTGTAACGCGAACACGTCGAGTCTACTAAGCTCTCATGTGTTAGTTAAGCATGTCTTAAAATCAATTTCGTTACAAAATATAAAGAAAACTAAGCCGCCTATTTGGAACATTAACAATCTAGTTAATTATTTGTCTACCTATTCCATTGATACAAGTAATATTTATCAGGTCTCAAGTCATACAGCTATCCTATTACTTTTGTGTTCAGGTCGCCGCATCCACGATTTAACTTTGCTCAGAGTAGACGCTGAACATTGTGTAAAGTCCCAAAATAGCATCATTTTTTGGCCGGAATTTGGATCAAAAACTGATAATAGTGACTACAGACAGTCTGGTTGGAGGTTGATGACGAACAACGATGATTTGCAATTAAACCCTATTTTTTGGATTAACACTATGATTCCCCTGTTAAATTGTCGTCGAGAAGCCGCTAATTCATTTAAATTGTTTATGACTATCAGGGGTACTCGTAAACCAGCATCAAGAACCGTGATAGCAGGCTGGATCAAGCATTTGTTCAAGGATGCAAACATTCAGTTCAGTCCTGGAAGCGTGAGGTCGGCAGTGGCTTCAAAAAATTGGCTAAATTATCCACTGGATGAGGTCCTTGCACGAGGAAATTGGCGTTCCGCCAATACGTTCCAAAGGTTTTATAGACGCGAAATAAGATCAGCTGATGAAACATTAATAACGCAACTATTTAATCCTGTTGATTAATTTAAGTACTTGCATACATGTGAACAAATTAAGTAAAATTGAAATAGTCATAATATAATTGAAGAAAAATAAATGTAACAAATAAAGCAAAATTGAAATAAAATCATAATATAATAAATGTAAAAATCAATTGTAATAGGTATAAGAGTTAATTCATTAAGAGAAAATATTATAAAATACTTAAGCACTGGTTGTGTTAAGTGTTGCTTACTATTGTTTACCTTATCTTTATAATAAGGAACTTTGATTTGTTACTTTTAATTAAGTAAGTATAATTTGTAATGGACTTTATATCAAATTTATTATTTTCAATAAATAATTGGGTCACATTGGCGTATATTATTTGCCGTGGCTCACCAGACGAAAACAAACACCTCTCATTATAAGCTTCGAATAACGGTCAAGTACTTTTAATAGCAGCGTTTTCCCTGAAAGAAAACGCATATTAAAATACTTACCTTATTCGAAGCTTACTTTATAACTCTGCCTGGTGACTCTAAAAGCCAATCAGGAAAAAATGGCGCCCCACTCGTTTTATATTGACAAGTGGCGCCACTGCCCGTTGAGCCAGCGGAAATACGTCATAAAGAAGTAAAAATTGACTAAAAACTACGGGAAACGGAAGTGCCTATCTCATTATAAGCTTCGAATAAGGTAAGTATTTTAATATGCGTTTTCTTTCAGGGAAAACGCTGCTATTAATATCAAAACCTCACTGAATAGGCATTCATTCAAGAAATGGGTTCGTGAGCATTTTTTTGACATCTAATCTTTCCGCATGACTTAATTGCTTGTATGTATATAAATAACATATTATATGTAGTATTTTTTTCCTATGTATTTTACTTTTTTTTTGTATTTAGTTAGCAGCATATATTGTATTTATTTATAATGTACTTATTAATAATATATTTATTTAAATATATTTATATATGTAGGTATGTATATAATGTAGTTATTTAATATTAGTGTTTTTTTTCTCCTTACTAGTAACTACAAATTTTCCTTTCGCCGCACCACTGCACTTTCTGCATGACCCAAAGGTTGACTGGTAGAGAATGCTTCTTGGCATTAAGTTCGCCTTATTGTATAAAAATTTGTGCAATAAAAGTTTAAATAAAATAAAAAAATAAAATTATATTAAAAAAGAAACACACAAAAAAAAGAAACAACAAAAAAATGGCATTCGCGGGTGACAAACCAATATTGTCATAAGCGACAGTGGCGCCATCAATTAACTGCGCGCATTATTATCTGTGCCACAATATGTACACAATGATGGAGAAAAAACAAAACAAAAAAAAAATAGAAAGATATTTTGACAATTAATTGAAACCCGACGACTAACCCAAAGAGTAATGTTATATGACTAACCTACCTACGAACCAATATTATAAAATTTTTAATTTTTATAGTTATTCTATTCTACTAGTATATTATAATGGAAATCAGCATTATGTTCTTTGATGTAATGTGGCCACTGATAATGACCGCATGGTGCCACGCGTGGGCCACGCCCTGCCACGCAAGCAAAATGAAAATGAAAGAACCACCAAATCGTGTGTCGTGTGATGTTTCATGTGATTTCTCTGCCGAGGGAAGGCTGGATGAATTCACCTCTCTCCTATGTAATATGGGCAGCCCCTGTACCCGGAATATTCCCCCCCGCTCATCGTGAATAACCCGGAGGTAGGTTAACACCCTTTTGCTCAGCGAAGATATACTTTTTAAGATGATATTTAAAAGAGTGTAACGTTTCATTACAGTACACTCGAGAAAATGTGTTACCGAAATCGGCACCCAATACTATGTTGTAATTTAATACAACATTCAATTACGTGTGCCTTTAAAATTTGAGGGTTCCCCTCAAATTTTCCAGGATCCCATCAGATCCTGATATCCTTATCATGGTATCAGTCCGGGACTATCTACTTTTCAACTAAAAAATAATCATCTAAATCGGTTCATAAATAGCAAAGTAATCGGCGAACAAACATACAAAAATATATGCATGTCGAATTGAGAAGCTCCTCCTTTTTTTTGGGCTTAAAATATTAGTCAGTTGAATTCATCGTCAAAATTTATCAATACCTGCGCTGGTCTCCGGGTCCGACAGGCGCTGTCATCTGCAGCAATATCGAAGATGTTATAGCCGAACGTGACACGTGCCGCGAATGGTTCATATCTGCCGACGGAATACAGATTGAATTCAGGCATGAATTTTGTTAGACACACCAAAGTGTTTTCAAATCGTAGTCTAAATTGAAATAAACCTGGATGTAGAACTGACAATAGCTGGAACGTGTCATGTAGTGGAGACCGCGAAATTAGCTCGCTTAGGGAGCCCAGCAACTTTTTTAATGTTATATGTCGTAGAAATCGAGTGGAGACCGGGTATAAGAGGTCGAAGCCGTGACAGGCCCTCCACAAGGTGGACCGACGATCTGATGAAGGTCGCGGGAACCCCTTGGATGCGGCGGATGATGAGGTGGTAGAAGAGCAGATGGATCACCAGACCCACTGAATCAAAGTAGGTTTTTTCACGATGTTTTCCCTCACCACAGAGCCATTGGTAGAAATTATTGACTATTTAAAAATAAATAGCGACTGTCATACGTCCTTCGCAACGCTTTCATAAAGAGAGGAACCAGATCAATTGAATCATGTTCACATGTTTTTTTTATGCTAGAAGCGACAAACGAGCAAATGGGTCACCTAGTGGAAAGTAATCAACGCCACCCATAAAGATCTGCGAAATCAGAGAGATCGGTAATGTTTCAGAAACATACCGAAAAGTGCAAGTGTCCTCATTTCACCCACCGCCGAGATAGTGGTAGAAATGCGCACATAGATTTGAAAACTCCAAAGCCCACGACCCCCCGCATAAAGGGCGCGTTCTTTTCCACTGAGCGTTATTATTGCTCACCGATTCCTAATAATGATAAAAGTGACAGGAAACAAGAAATCACTAAACGTATAAGTCGTTCTTGGTTATAAAAAAATCTGTCTTCTTAAAGACAGATTATTTCCTGAATCCTTGCAGGTAATGCGATACCCTTTATCGTATTTTCCTGGGGAGGGGTGTAGTTGGCATACAAGACGAGCGTGACGTCGGCGCAAAAAACCTAAGTCCGTGGGATAACCACGCTTTGGAATTCAGAATGAATGATTCCGCAGCCTCACATAATACTTGATTAGCGCACTTGTGACTCCACAGGTGTCGCGGTTATCTATGGGCGGTGGCAATCGCTTACATTAGGCGATCCGTCTGCTTGTCTGCCACCTATCACATAAAAAAATCTATTCTATGCAATAAAGTACTTCTAGGTATTTTAGTTAGCGATTCCAGGAAAAATTAGGGGAAAAATGCTTTAAAATGTGAACATAATTATTTTGAATTGACCTGATCCTCATCGTCGATCGATCGGTGACTGAAACTATCCTTAGCAGAAGTTAATAAGAAAAAAATACTTGAGATGAAAAAGTCTAAACATAGTATATAAGTATACGGCCCTTGCTAAAACACTTTGAAATGAGGTTAAGTAAGTTGGTCTTAGTAAAATGTTTTTACCCACTAAAACTAGATCAAAGCAAGTTCCCGAAGTGTGCAATACAAAAATAAACTAAGGGATAAAGCCTCGACTTGGCGCGCTCTTTTACGCTCTAAAGACTAACGAAGTTGTTAGCTACGCCATACACATAGACTAATGCCGAAAATATTTGAAATGATAAACTTGCGTACATTATCATTTAACAGTGGGAGAGACACGCTTCGGCATGAATGGGCCGGCTCGACCGGAGTAATACCACCTCCTCACAGAAAACCGGCGTGACACCACTGGTGTTGCAGGTGTCTATGGGCGGCGGTAATCGCTTACCATCAGTTCATCCGTCGGCTCGTCTGACACCTAAAACAGAAAAAAAAGAAACATGTACAACTCAATTCAGGTGTACTGAAAGACGCTCTCGATCTCGATGGTGCAGTATAGTATAAGACTGTATTATCAAAGATAATAATGAATTGTCTAGCGTACATATATCGTCGTATCGTTATATTTTTGTCTGTTTGCGTGAAGACTTATTGAATGTGTATTTGTGTTCAAATTACAAAGTAATAAGGAATAATGGAAGGGAATTTGACATTCTGAGCTGAAAGGATAATATCTGCCTCTGCTTCTATTATTTTAAGCAATTAACGTTCAAAATTCAAAAATATAATTGAAGACCTTGTACACGTCATGCGAGAAAGCAATAAAGAAATTAAAATTGAAAATAAAATAAAAAATAAGATTATGAACAGCATTATATACTGCCCTCTAAATACTCAGCAGACGAAAATTGTAATCCAATTATTTTTCGCTCAAATTATAAAGTCTTTTTCCCAAACATTCTCAACGAGAAAAAAACATGGAACTCCGCAATCGGCGTGTAAAATGTGACATATTTTTCTCTCAACTGGAGACGATAAATACTTTGAACTCGTAATGTATTCCGCGGTTCGTCGAATGTTAATAACGGCGATAGCATCGCCGTCACCGGAGCCGCCTCGTTAACGCACCTGCGAACTCGAAGATTCACCGTAAAGTATGGTAATTTGTTCGCTATCGGCGCGAGCAGACGCCGACGAATGGGGCTCGCGATAAGCACCGATAGACGACATCAAGTCGGTGCCACTGGGGGTAGTAAATGTATCCAGAGGATTTAACACGTCACATACTCAACTCAATCTGTGGTATTTGTCTTTATTCATAGAAATGACATACGAGTAATATCACACAGATTGCATCGTATGTAAAAGATATAATATAAATTAGAATTTTCGATTACCCAGTCATAATGTTCTGTCAATTCTATCAATGAAGTCAAATATAACACTACATATTTCAATGCATAATTCTGTGCGTCTGATCAGACAGAATAATTGAAGATTTTTTTGTGATGAAGTAGCAAGAAGAAAATCAAATCCGATAAAAATCGACTTGTACCACTTTTCACAGGACGCACAGAATTATTTATCGCGTGCTACATAAACACCCCATACCAGTTCGTAAAAATAGTAGTGTAACATGCCTTTATTTAATTTAATTATGATTTATTTGTATTAATTTATGTGAGGCATTAATTTATGCTAGACACTCTACATAAAGCTAGCAGACAAGTTGGCCTAGAAATGAACATCACAAAAACTAAAGTAATGACGAATTTCAAAAAGTCTAATATAGGAATTGGTAATGACTTCATAAACTATGTGGATCATTATATATATTTGGGGAAACAAATTGGATTTAACAGGGAAAGTAATTCCCTAGAAGTGGAGAGAAGAGTCAAACATACCTGGAACAAATATTGGAGTTACAAGGAAATATTTAAAAGCGAAATGCCTATCAAAATAAAGAAAACTATTATGGACTCTTGTCTCATTCCCTGTCTTACGTACGCATGTCAAACATGGAAGTTTACTAACAAAATAAAAAACAAAATAGTTACATGTCAACGAGGTATGGAACGTAGTATGATGAACATCAAGAAAATAGAGAAAATTAACCACACAAAAATAAGATCTAAAACGAAAACAATAGATGCACTTAGTTACAGCCAAAAATTAAAATGGAAATGGGCCGGCCACATAGCGCGACTTAAAGATCAAAGATGGACAAAAACAGTCACGTTATGGAGAGGTCCATCAGGCAAGCGATGCAGAGGAAGACCATACGCAAGATGGGATGATGAAATTAAGAAGATAGCTGGCCCAAAATGGCATCAAATAGCTCAAGACCGCGAAAAATGGAAAGCTTTGGAGGAGGCCTTTACCTGAGGGGGGTTCCAGTAGATAAATAGAGTAAAAAAAAAAAAAAAATAATTATAATATTGAAACATGTTTTTATAGTATTTTAAGATTACGTATATTTTTTAAATAATTCATGCCTAGCAACGAACTACTTCAATTTATACTTTTTTTTCTTAATTTGTAACTAGGATACATAAGTAGATACAATACTTTAATGATATACAGTAGCCACAATGTATAATGTTTACTGGAAATAAAAGGCTTTTTTATTTTATTTTATTTTATTTATATTTATATGTGAGGCATTTTATTGATATTCAATTTATTTTATTGGAATGTCAATATTATTAATGAATGGAACTATCATTTCTGAAATAAACGATTATTGTTATTATTATTACAAATTGGTTATTTACAAAGCCATAACATTTTGTCACGTGCATCTGGAAAGTGGGATGACCGAGTGTGGGATTGGCGATCAGTAGATTAATGGTAAGGGGAGAGAGAGAGAGATAGAAGACGAACGGCCGACGACGACAATGAAGGTGTGAAGAAGTGCAAATAAAGATTATTTTATAGAAGATTATTCCTGACGCCTGGAGTTCCATTTTTCCATCCTACATCCTTAATATATCCGGTGGATTAAGACGTATTATTCAGTCACATACTTACTCAATTAAATTTAATTTAATAATGTGGACCACATTACAAACAAAGTACCTCTCTTGCCGGCTAAGTGATCGTTGAAAGTAGGTACTTAACAATCAATTTATTTAGCAATTTAAAAATTTATACAGAACAACTTTGTGTACTTATTCCTAACTGTACACACTTTCCCGTCTTTGACGCGGATCTAACTTCAAACCATTTATCATATGCCACACTATACCATAGAATAATATAGAGGGACTAAGCTAAAATATCACAGGGAGGGCTAACATGGTTTATCCATAATGCAACGGTATCACGCTGATAGCTGCTGTTACAAACCAAATACCAGTGCGACTCGAGAATTTCCTTACAAATACCTTGGAGCTACGAGTACCGCAATGACAAACTGGAGCCACGCGACACCATGCGACACCGCGCGAGAAGCAATTATGTCGCTGACTGATGGAGCGGCAAATTGCTCACCGAGCCAGCCATCGTGGCGGAGACGTTTGAATCGTAGAGACGACCTGGGGGTTAGAGGGCCTCGAACGTCGTGGTTTTTTAATGGTGGGAGTATTATTAATAATAATAATATTCTCTAACCGATTTCGGCTAAGGCGGCCAATCTCATATCTATCAGCCACTTACGCAGGATATATTATAGTGCTCATGTGTGTGCGCAAACACAAGTGCGCTCTCTATTCCCTTGCCCTCATATTCCTATGGAGCACCAGTATGATGATGTGTGTGTGAGGGTGCAGGACCAACGCCTTAACGCCCCGAGGCACGGGGGTACATGACCACCAACTCCGGGCTGACACTCAGAATTTTCCCATCTCTCTATACTAGCTCCGAGGTATTACCATATAGTGTGTACAATGTCATCGTCATTAGCTATCCGATAAGATTAAGATCTTGCGGATCATATAATATTGCAATAAAATTCGAATAAATGGAATCGACCCGCATTTTCAGGAATGCGAAGAATGTGAGTTCGACTCCCTCCTGAATTAAAATTAAAATTTTAACGCTATAAGAGGTTATTTACTTATGAATAAATTGCAAAACATTTCTTTTACACATTGCTAATAAAAATATAACTAAAAAAAATATAACTAAAGTTCATTACTTATAATAAAACATTACTTATAATAAAAACATCGAAGGAATCCAATATCACACATAATATAAACACCGGGGAAAGGGTGCTCTAAAGGTTGCAGCGCACTCGTGATACCACTGGTGTCGCGGGTGTCCATGGGCGACTGCAATCGCTTGTACCATTTAGGCGAGGCGTCTGCTCGTCTGCACCTATCATATAAAAAAACAAAAAAAAAGAATTATAATACTGAAAACATGTTTTTATAGTAGTTAAGATTAAAGTATTATTTTTTAAATAATTCATGCCTAGCAACGAACCGACTTCAATTTATACTTTTTTTTCTTAATTTGTAACTAGGATACATAAGTAGATACAATACTTTAATGATATAC
The DNA here is from genome assembly GCA_019059595.1 of Marasmia exigua. Classification (NCBI taxonomy): domain Eukaryota; kingdom Metazoa; phylum Arthropoda; class Insecta; order Lepidoptera; family Crambidae; genus Marasmia; species Marasmia exigua. The sequence continues at coordinate 12,485,228 of CM032468.1, forward strand.
AGTAGCCACAATGTATAATGTTTACTGGAAATAAAAGGCTTTTTTATTTTATTTTATTTTATTTATATTTATATGTGAGGCATTTTATTGATATTCAATTTATTTTATTGGAATGTCAATATTATTAATGAATGGAACTATCATTTCTGAAATAAACGATTATTGTTATTATTATTACAAATTGGTTATTTACAAAGCCATAACATTTTGTCACGTGCATCTGGAAAGTGGGATGACCGAGTGTGGGATTGGCGATCAGTAGATTAATGGTAAGGGGGGAGAGAGAGAGAGAGAGAGATAGAAGACGAACGGCCGACGACGACAATGAAGGTGTGAAGAAGTGCAAATAAAGATTATTTTATAGAAGATTATTCCTGACGCCTGGAGTTCCATTTTTCCATCCTACATCCTTAATATATCCGGTGGATTAAGACGTATTATTCAGTCACATACTTACTCAATTAAATTTAATTTAATAATGTGGACCACATTACAAACAAAGTACCTCTCTTGCCGGCTAAGTGATCGTTGAAAGTAGGTACTTAACAATCAATTTATTTAGCAATTTAAAATTTATACAGAACAACTTTGTGTACTTATTCCTAACTGTACACACTTTCCCGTCTTTGACGCGGATCTAACTTCAAACCATTTATCATATGCCACACTATACCATAGAATAATATAGAGGGACTAAGCTAAAATATCACAGGAAGGGCTAACATGGTTTATCCATAATGCAACGGTATCACGCTGATAGCTGCTGTTACAAACCAAATACTAGTGCGACTGGAGAATTTCGTAACAAATACCTTGGAGCTACGAGTACCGCAATGACAAACTGGAGCCACGCGACACCATGCGACACCGCGCGAGAAGCAATTATGTCGCTGACTGATGGAGCGGCAAATTGCTCACCGAGCCAGCCATCATGGCGGAGACGTTTGAATCGTAGAGACGACCTGGCGGTTAAGGGGCCTCAAACGTCGTACTTTTTTAATGGTGGGAGTATTATTAATAATAATAATATTCTCTAACCGATTTCGGCTAAGGCGGCCAATCTCATATCTATCAGCCACTTACGCAGGATATATTATAGTGCTCATGTGTGTGCGCAAACACAAGTGCGCTCTCTATTCCCTTGCCCTCATATTCCTATGGAGCACCAGTATGATGATGTGTGTGTGAGGGTGCAGGACCAACGCCTTAACGCCCCGAGGCACGGGGGTACATGACCACCAACTCCGGGCTGACACTCAGAATTTTCCCATCTCTCTATACTAGCTCCGAGGTATTACCATATAGTGTGTACAATGTCATCGTCATTAGCTATCCGATAAGATTAAGATCTTGCGGATCATATAATATTGCAATAAAATTCGAATAAATTGGAATCAGACCCACATTTTCAGGAATGCGAAGAATGTGAGTTCGACTCCCTCCTGAATTAAAATTAAAATTTTAAGTAAGTATGTTATTTACTTATGAATAAATTGCAAAACATTTCTTTTACACATTGCTAATAAAAATATAACTAAAAAAAATATAACTAAAGTTCATTACTTATAATAAAACATTACTTATAATAAAAACATCGAAGGAATCCAATATCACACATAATATCAAATCCGGGGGAAAGGGTGGTCTAAAGGTTGGCAGCGCACTCGTGATACCACTGGTGTCGCGGGTGTCCATGGGCGACGGCAATCGCTTACCATTAGGCGATGCGTCTGCTCGTCTGCCACCTATCATATAAAAAAACAAAAAATTAATTTCTACTCTCAACCCCAACTGAATAAACAAATGTTAATTTCATATTCTAGCATGTAAGCAAATTGATTCTATCAAATATCAGTAACTCTATGCTCAAATATAGAACTTACCAGTTTCAAATTGGATACCATTAAATAAATGCATACTTTGCTCTGTTTTTATTTTCAAAATTGATTGTTCAATTAATTTTGCGATAGTTTGTTTTTTTAACTCGCAAAATATTTTTTCAATTGTTTTCCTTCGCTGGAGCACGTGGTTAGTTAGTGTTTCTATTTGTACAACACCGTCCGTCACACTCGTGACGAGTGCGGTTGCGGAAACAACTGTATAACGTGCTTATGCACGACTATCTTTTTATAGTGAAGCCCAGTATTGTTTTTTAATCCATGCCACATCTCATATAATGAATCTGATTCTGCACTAACTGACCGTGGAAGAACCACGCTTAAGCATGAATGGGGCAGCTAGACCGCAGCAGTACCACGGCCTCACAGAAAACCGGCGTGAAGCAGCACTGTGCTGTGTTTCGCTGTGTAAGTGAGGTACCAGAGGGTACTCTCAGATAGGGTAGCAAATCAGTACTACAGGCCCTCTTTAACTTTACAAAAAAGTCAAGCCTGATAATGGAGTGCCATTGTGAACTAAACAAGGTAGGACTCCATAACAAAGTAACCCTACAATGAATCAAAGTACACAGCGGCAGCAGAGGAAACGACGCAGCCGACCTACTCGCAAAAAGAGGATCCGATATGGTCTCAGTGGGACCAGATCCGATCCTCCCTCTTCCTCATGAATGGAATTATAGATCATACTAAATCTCTACACAACAACTATTGAAGCAGTTTGGAGGCATGCAGACAGGCGAAACTAACCCTACCGCAATTGGATCCCCGTCTCTCCAGACAATTTTTACAACTTACCTAATAAGCCAAACCTCCGTTTAGTGACCAGTGCTCTAACTGGGCATGGCAGTTTTAACAAACATCTGTTCAATCTAGGTGTTGCAGACAGCCCTCTATGCAGAGCATGCATGCAGAAGGAAGAAACAGCCGTTCATGTACTTGTAGAGTGCATTGGGGTGCCCAACCATCGGGCACACTACCTGGGCAACCCAAGCAGTCTTCAGGAAATCTTCAGCAACACCAAGGCGATCAGCGCCTTCCTTGAAGAACTCGGCTGGTTAGAGTGACACCGGTCGACTTCACCCTCCACACGCGAAATGGGCACAGCTGCTGCCTGATTGCGGAAAAGCCCGCACGAAGAAGAAAAAGAAGAGGGTACCAGAGGCCCAATCAAAAGGAAAGGGGGGTTTAAAGATTTGCAGCACACTTGTGTCGCGGGTGTCCATGGGCGGCGGCAATAGCTGATCCGTCTATTCGTCTGCCACCTATCACATAAAAAAAAATGCCGCCGTCAATCAAGCTTAATGTTCATTAACATTCTTCAATATTCTATCATGGAAAGTCAGTATATTGGCTCTCCTCAGCCTGATGATAAGCAAGCTCTTGTAATTACAACAGATCAATATTTTTTCTTTAATAACAAAATTTGATGTCTCTGAGTGCGGTAGGAAAGGTATACAAGTTCCTAGTGTAGCTTACTTATAGACATAGCACCCTAACCTGACTGAGCCTGTTTATAGAAAGTTATACTGGAAAAACCGCGCGAAGCCTATAGTACTAGGGTGACGTGCTGGGTGACAAGCACCAATAGCAAGCACGGTTAAAGTGTGATTACCGTTGTCGGTTGGCAGAGAACATAAGTTGGTGAACCTTACTATACGAGCATGTTTGTGCAAGATGCTATTTTTTCTTGGTGTATCTAATGACTAAGGCCGTTGTCTCTACGCATAACATGGATAATGTGATTTAAAATTACATGGTTAGCTCTGTGTAAGTGATCAGAGTTTCTTTAGGACATTAAAGAGAAGATCGATTCTCTTGTATGTAGTGATGTAGTCTGAAGAGAAATAATACGATTAATTTAAGTGATGAAAAAAAGATACAAACAACCAGATCCTCCATTGGATTACGACTGCATTTTCTCATTTTTAATGATATTTTACATGCTCCTTTATACTCAAACCACAACGCCGTAACCTGGTTATGAAATTGTGAAACATTTTACTCGTAAAATGAAATCAGACATCGGATATGGGTTCATGTAATTGTGTGCCGGTAGCTACCAAGTGTATTGCTGAAAAATAAAATGTTATGGCATCGCTAGATAATAATCTATAAACCATTTGTTTTTGGAAATTAATATGAATATGAATATCTTTATTGACTAGAAACACGGAAATATTTATTAAGAAATATCTTTATTTAATAATAACTGATTGTGCGTAATAAGACATACAATCATGTAAAATATGTTTAAAAGCCTGTTTAAACTCTTACTCATAAAATTATAAAATAACTTTGAGTTATTAACCGACTTCAAAAAAAAATAGGTTCTCAATTCGACATGTATATATTTTTTGTTAGGGTAAGGCCATTAGACTAAAGTAATAATAACTAGCGCCATTATTCGGCAAAGATCGACGTGAGTTTTAACTCCGCATAGGCAATAAATTCATGTCCGTTTAAAAGACGCCATTAACTCAACATGAGCACTTTTTGAATTTATGGGGTTTCCATCTAGGGGTGCGACATTATGACAGTCATGTCAAGATCCCATGCATCAGCCATCAGCGAATTTGTGGAACCCTTCACCCGGGCCGCCGCGGCTTCTCCGGTGCCATTACTCACGCATTGTGCTCGGCATTCATAATGCTAAATGTTTTCCTGCAGCATCCCTAAACCCCCTCCCCCCCCCTCCCTTCGCATCAACGCTTAACGAATGTTTAGATTAGCACGCGGATGTCTGCTATTTTTATGCAAACGCCATTGTTGTTGCTTCCATTTACCAATGTCAATATACTTTTGTGTATTCTAATTTTAACTTTGATGTTTTTTTTACATTATAGTGGACAAACGAGCAGACGGCACACCTGATGTCGTTATAATTTCAATTGTTATCGTCCTACATCACTAACGTATTAGTCAAATAATTAATTTACACGAGACAAAACGCGGTTATGTTATATGTAAGTACATACTCGGAGTAGCATATAGTCACAGCTTGACGTTTCGACCGCGTCACAACGGTCGTGGTCACAAGCGGACTGGAGGTGGAGGTAGCGTATTAGTGTTCCGCCTATGTTTGTCTCATCGTGACGACTGAGTTATCAAAAGCAACGTAAAACCTTACTAGAGAGCAGAGAAGTTTAAAACACAAACTTTCTCAGCACATAGACGTAGTTCAACTTTACAAAGTAGAAGACTATATTTTATTTTTTGCCGGATCTTCTCGTCAGAATCAACTTTCCGATTCCGGTGGTAGAATCACATTATTCATTTTTTAGGGTTCCGTACCTCAAAAGGAAAAAACGGAACCCTTATAGGATCACTTTGTTGTCCGTCCGTCCGTCCGTCTGTCAAGACCCTTTTTCTCAGGAACGCGTGGAGGTATGAAGCTGAAATTTATATCAATTACTCAAGTCTACTGTCCCTTGAAGCTGTGAAAAAATCAAACTTCTAAGCCAACGCAATCAAAAGATACAGCCGATTATATCGATATTTTCATCAAATTTTCGACACTCGCAAAGGAATCAAAACCTACAGGGTACTTCCCGTAAACTCAGAATCTTGAAATTTGGCATGAAGCATTGTCATATAATGCAAATATAGGAAAAATTGCGAAAATCACATTTTTTTAGTTATATAAAATAATAAAAATATTTTAATAAAATGAAATTTACTAGATACTTTATTTCTCACGAACGAATAAAGGTATCAAATTGAAATTTATACCAAATACCTAGGTCTACTGTCCCTTTAAGCTGTGAAAAAATCAAACAAAAGTTAACGCAATCAAAAGATACCGGCGGAACCCTCGGTGCGCGAGTCAGACTCGCACTTGGCCGGTTTTTGTATATTTTTTGTATCGACATATATGTATAATTACATGTATAATATACATAGTTATAATTTATATTTTTCATGTATGACGATTTGTAAGAGCTGTATAAAAGCCTATGCAAATAAAGTAATTTTGAATATTATGAGAATATTCTTGTAGTGGATTTTAATATTCATATGAGTTGCAAGTAGCTTTCTTGCCATGGAAACATAGGTAAGTAAATAATATTCTAACAAAGATTTAATATTAGGGTTAACTTTTTCAGTGCTGGCCTTAATCCAAACCATTTTATGCATTTTTTTTATTTTCTCGCATTGCATATAACCCAGATATGTAATCATTTACACAACGCTTGCTTACATAATGTGCACAGAACGGAAAAGAGTAATTCGCCAATGAATATCAAATTATAGTAAATTATTTCATGCGCCCGGACACACTCTGAAAATGATCGGTCTACTGGACGTCGGGCTAAATAAATATTTAATGGGGTTAAAGGCACAATGAAATTATTAATGCAGAGTAGATAAATTGTAGATAGTGTGCACTAGACTGTGGCGACAGGAGGCACGGAGCTAAAACTGGCTACACTAATATAAGACGACTCCGGTATTAATCGGTTTTCGGGGACCTATTCTAAGATATACATACAGTCACATCCAGTACCATACATACTTAATTTTTGGGTGCCTTCCTCTCTCGCAGTTTGGCAATCGCTCTTTCGACATAGCAGATCTGAAAAGTGACCGAGTGCTGATCTTAAAACATTGGCGTAGATTTTTCAGCCACGATACACACTGTATTTAGTAGCTAAGATGTGTAGGAAATTACCACTTTGTGCGCGCCGATATTACAAGTGGTCATAAAACTTCAGATACGCAAACGCCCGCCTTTTTGCCTCAAAGAGGATGTACCTATCGCCGCGGCCGCGCCGCCTCCTCAAAGGAAATACCCCCTTTTGCTGCGCGCTCCAGATTGATACACAACCCCAGGGAAAGTGAATTTTACTTATGAAAAGTGAGTAAGTACAGGCGCTGCCGCTGGCGACATGCTTTGTCGAAGTTTATGTAGTTCCGATATTGGGTATACGTAAACGGTTCACATGAAAGCGCTCCTGGTAGGTAATGCTCTTCGACAATTGCTGAAGTTTCTTGAAACTTTTCTTTTATTTTTCCATTCTTTTCAAATGTTTGCTTTTGTGTCAGAGAACTGTGAAGCATTATTTGTCTATATAGATTTTTTTAAAGTTGCTTGTTGTAACTGTAAACCTATAGCAGCTATTGACTTGACTATAATAGTATTACTATGATAGTATACCATCATAATAGCGATAACTTGATTTCTATGATGGAGGCCTTTGCCTGCAGTGGGACAGTTTAAAGGCTGATACTTTACTTTACTTACTTTTACATGTGTGTGCGACATGACTACTTGAAGAGTAACTTGATATATAGATAAAACTCTTAATAATTGCACTACATACAAAACTTAAAAGCTAGGTATAAAGAGGTATAATGTACAATTTAGGCGGTCTTATAGCTGGGAGAGATCTCGACCAGACAACTTTCAGGTGAAAGACTTTAGATAGAATAGGGGAGAGTGGTGCAATGCTTCCGATATATCAACATTTATCTAAGAAATTTGTTATTGTTATATACATACACTAATATTTACTATTATTGCCTAACTGAAAATACAATATAAACTTGATATTTGTGTGAAACACATAATGTTGAGCGGAAGTTCGCTTGTCGCGAACCGTCGACAAACAATAGATTTTCCTTTCTCGTGGTAAATTAATTAATAAACAATACAACCGCTTTATGAAGAAATTGTGATAAGAAACTTCCGAGGTCTGAAGCAAAGACGATAATTGTGTTACACTTAACACAAAGCCAACCAACGTTAACTTTGTAAAGTCAAAACAATGATTCGCATAATCGAACCAAGTTAGAAATTGTTAGGAATAATAATAGTTTACATAAGGTCAGGCCATGGAATAACAAATCGAATCTACGTTATAATAAACATCACTGTAATTTTATTACGTCTGCGTTCGTCAACAAGCCCTGAGCTAAGTAAGAAGAAAATTTTTTATTCATCAATATAGCCTACTTCTAACATTATGATCTTTTTTATAATTAGATTCCTCAAACCATTTTGGTCTCTTCTTGGTCAACGGTGAGCTTTTCTCATAGACGGTTACTTATGCAAAATTCTAAACGATTCTTCCTGTAGATCCTTCGACATCTTTCGCTCATCGTCTATCTCTTGCTGCATAATTTTACGGTTTTTTTTAACTATTTAGAGTGCTTTTTTAGAGTTTCTAAAATAACTCCCCATTGCTGTCAGCCACAGCCACAGTCCAGATTTCGTTGAGTCCGCCCAAAATTTCATCAAACCAACGTTTAACTGTAGTTTTTGAGGGAGCAGAGTCCCCACAATACCAATTGTTTGCTTCAACGTTACTTTCCTTCCTTAAAAAGCAACATGTAGGTCTCGATTTTATTTCATGTCTACACAGTCCAAATGTTTTTGTAATGATCAAAGTGGCGCCGAAAATCACTGTTCCTCGTACATAAATGATTCATCATGATCTTAATTTACAATTTAGGCTCGGGATTAACTGACTTATGTGTTACAATAGAATATTATGTAATTATTGTGTTTCTGATTATAGCTTTATCATCTTATATGCATTATTCAATAATTAAATAAATAACGTGGGCGAAAAAAGTTTTATCAAAAAAAAATCAATTCAATTTCAATTTTTTATTTTGGAAGTATAAATAAACTATAGGCGGTGGACCATTTTGTTACAGGAGTTTTACACTCTTAGATTTTAGAATTTGTAGTGTGACGTCACACTAGAAGTAAAGCAGGATAAGACTGAAACAGCATCTTAAAGATTACTTTAATATGCTGTTTCAGTCTTAGACATTAGTCTAGAGTTCATTTTGGATGACAATAAGTCAACTGCAATAGAGGAATTCTATTTCTTATATCATGATAATTCTACTACTTAGCTGTTTTCGAAAATGTAGTTTTGTAGATTTTCACGTTGCATTATAACTATAATTAATGAAGACGGGATTTAACACGAAATTTATTATGTGAGACAACATTATGTACTCACATATTTTGCTCGACGTTTCGGCTACGTTACAGCAGCCGTGGTCACAAGCGGACTCAAGTTGTCTCACATAATAAATTTCGCGTTAAATCCCGTCTTAATTAAAACCCAAAACCCGACTACCACGCTCTAAAAAGTACGAAACAAAAAAAAATCTGTGCTGAAATTATTATGCCGTATCGCCGTGGTCATATGCCACGTCTGTGGGCACGGCCCCCGCCAAGTCATGCATAAACCAAACAGTGCCGTACCATCCTTTACTGGAACCATTTCGCCGCATTTTTAGCCTCCTATTTGAGAACCTCCGGATAAGACCAGAACGCAGAAATTTCGGTCACTCGTTAGGCTATAATGACCTACTTTTAATCCTTAATTTCAAGTCTGTATGTCATTTACGAAAGCAAAGTTTCGCATTTTCGACAGACACTCATGATCATTAAAATAGAACTAGTACTTTCCATAATCTGAGAGAGCTGAAATTTGGCACAGAGTTATGGTTTAATGGCCACATAGAAGGAAAACTATAAAAACTAAGATAATCGGCTTGGCTTCAACCTGGGTCCCTCCAATTCAGATATGCGAGCCGGAGGGAGGACGCTGCCGAGGCCGGGGGAAGAAGAGAGCCTCGGTCTTCTCCAGTGCCACCCCGAGCCCGAGCAGGCGCATCCTATCCACGACCAGATCCGCGACGTCGCTGAAAATTTCCCCCACGAAAGTGACAAGAGTGTCATCTGCATAGCAAATAACACTCATGCCATGGGGGAGGTTACTGAGGAGGACCCAGTCATATCCGATATTTTACAGGAGTGGTCCGAGGACCGACCCCTTGCGGAACACGGGTCTCAACCGGCTGGCGCTGGAGTTCCCTATTTTTATTAGCAAAGACTACCTCCCTGTTTATGAGGTAGTCTTTAATAAGGCGGGTCAAGTATTGAGGCACTCGGAAATAAGAGAGCGCTTCAATAATGACGAAGTGGGACAGGGTTTTGGAGGCGTTTCGGACATCGAAACTTACCGCTAACACCCCTTTCCTCTCCGCAGCCGCTTCTCGAGTAATGCCCCGTAAGCGGGACAGGGCGTCGATCGTCGACCGCGCCGACCTGAAGCCGTACTGGGACTCTGACAAGTCGACATGTGCTCGATGAGGCGGGAAGACACCACTTTCTCCATCATCTTCCCTAGCTCGTCCAGCAGTACAATCCGGCCCATGGGCCGACGGACTGTCCGTTGGCCGGCCCGCCTTATGAATCAGCACCAATTGGCCCTGCTTCCATATTTTTAGGAACTTCCCGACTCCTAGGCGGTCGAAGAGGTAAAGCCTTTCCATCTCCCCGATGGCTATCGCAACCACCTTAGCTGGAATGCCATCGGGGCCAGGGGCGGTCTTCTTGGCACGAAGACGTATTTCCGCCGCTCCAAACTCCTCCGTGGAGATAGGTGGGATCTCATCAACCGCGGGGAAGGAAAACACCCCTTCAGGCGAGGGCATTCTCGGATGGTCGAAATCGGTGCGGACCGGAAAGAGTGTCCGTACCACCCTCCCCAGGAGCTCCGGTTGGGGGTCGCAGAGACTGGGGGGCCAATGGGGCGCAGCTTATTGCGGGCCGCTTTATATGGCCGCCCCCAGGGGTCCCGGTCGAGACCCTCCAGCATTTCTTGACGCGCTACGTCCTTGGCCTGGCTGATTGCTACCTTAAAAGACCGCCTAGCCTCTGTATAGGCTTCAACATGCACCTACCCTAAGCCCGCACTCCGCACCCATCAGCCATGCACTCACACCACATGACAGATGCCTGTTTCACTTATCACGTCACGTATTATGCAGCGCGAGGAGCAGCCCTAAACTCCTTGCTTGTTAGAGCTCTGATGATTGCAAGATAATCTGAGCGGAGAAGTCTTCAAGCTTACATGAGTACTTAAATATGCAAGAGGTTGCAACGTGCCGCGTCCATGGATATAACTTAAGTGATAGGGGTAATTATTTCTTGCCGCTTGTGTTGAAACGAACTAGGAAGTGTGATCATAAGGAGTATTTTTTAGCGATAGGTGACAGATGAGCAGACGGATTAGCTGATGGTAAGGGAATGCTGCCGTTTTGCAGATGAATGTAATTCTTCATGTTACAATATGGAATCTTTCCATCGAAGCGTGAAGAAGCGTTTCACGGGACAGTATGACAGTCGATCGATCGATCAGGCGATCCTTTGTCATCGCCTAAAGTTGTTATTGCAACCTGAATTTACCTTTTGTTTCAACATCATCATCAGCAACTGCGTTCGCCTACCATCCCGCGTAGATCGTCTCTCCATCTCCATCCACGTCTTAGTAAACGTAGTGTAGGGCGCCCTCAGGTCTTTAGCTTGCTATCAGGCTAAAGTGAATACGGGTACCGGAGGAATAATTCGGGGGGAAGGGGAATATATTGGCAGCGTATTTGTGTCCTTACTGGTGTTAAGACCTGACACCTGTCTATGGGCGTCCACTGTGCCGCTATAAAAAACCTCAAATAGATAATATGATAACATCGAGACACCGAACACAAGTTTTCATCACCTGAAAGTCCAAAGTGGTAACCAAGCCCACGACATTTTCCATATGAAGCTTGGTCACGCGTCATCGGGTCAAACCAGAAGCATGAAAAGCAAATAAAAGTTCATAAACGTGGGTGGAGTAACAAATGCGTCGGCATGACTGCGACAAAGTTGCAACAATAGGCTAATGTATGTCGCGACAAAATCGCAAAGCTGTTTACACGGCGCGGCCTCGCTCGCTGCAGAGCGAACTCATCCAAGTGTTGCCACAACAATTCACGAATTGGTTCTAAGTGCCGTTTGGAAAAGTGCTACAATTTAAAAAAATATCAAAAGAGTACTGCCGGTCAATATGACATGAAGGAGCTAAAGAAGGTCGTTGGACAGATATACAGTTCTAAAAGACGAGCACTTTACCTACTTAGGTAGGTAATAGAAGGCCTGTAACGCATCAGCGACTCCTTTGGTCTCGCAGATGTATATAGTTGGCGGTGATTATTAATTTACTATCTGGTAACCTGCTAGTTTATTTGTCACCTCTAGCAAAAAAAAACATGTAAAAAAGGCCACTTGAAAGCATGGGCCGCGGCCGGCTGGACCGCAGTAATACCGCGAGCCAGTAAAAAATCAACAACGCCTGCGCTGCGAGCGCGATCGAGTTAGGGTACAGGAGCCTCAATCGGAGGGAAAGGGAATTAAAAGGTTTACAGCGCACTTGTGACTCCACTGGTGTTGTGGATGGCAATAGCTAACCCATAACTGTAGGTAAACGATTGTCACCCAGCTTGTCTGCCACCTACAATTACAAAAAAATATGAGCGGAAGACTTATGTAAATAGTGCTAGGTCTAGCACTTTGGGTGTTAGGTTTGCAGCACTAGTTCATCCCGGCAATAACGTAATGCACTTGCCATTTGTCAATGCGCTGATGCCGTGCGTCACCACAGCTGATGCATTATTTGCATCGCAACTGTGCCGTTTGCAGCGATGTATTCCACATGACACCTCGAAACATAACACATTGTACGCCGTGTAGGTCAACCTAACCTTATAAAAAAAATAACTTTGAATTTTTCCTTGCTTTATAAGAAATTTTCGCAAGAACATATTTTTTATAAGTTGAAAATGTTTACAGATTAACTTTTGATATTTTTTATGAAATAGGGACAGACGAGCAGACGTATCACCTAATGGTAAGTTGCAACAGCGCCGAAATATCGCAAAATTCGCAATCGTCTCGATACAAATCTATTATTATTATAAAATTAATATTGATAGAAATTTTGCCAATAATTAAGTATTTCGAGTAAGCTTAAATACACTCGAGTTAAATTACCCTACATATTTGCTTATCTCAGGAAATACCGACGCGTTCGTTATTGGTATGTTTAACGGGTAAATACTCAAGTGCCTTCTTAATTAATGAACTGGTTATAAATTAAAAATATTATTCGTTTGTTCTTTGCTAATTTAAGACCTTGTCATATGTGGGGAACAAGATAGTGTGGGACTCTAACCTTGAACAAAACCCATCCGTCCATCACAGCCCAATAACGGTCGGAAACCCCACAGCCGGGACCGGACCGTACTGCTAATCTCTCTCGCCGCACCAGCCCTCCTCTGATGTACGAGTATGACGTACCAGGACACCCAACAACGTCGTTCAAGTAACTCCCCAAAAGTGGTTTTGCTCGCGTACTCCTAAGGCCCTATTAGTCGCCCCTTACGACAAACCGGGAATACCTTGGCAGTATTTTAAACGCCCCTAGCAACAGGACACAAAATATTACAGCCTCCACTGACATATTTTAAAACCATAAATTTTGGTTATGTATTTAATTTTTTTCATGTGATAGGTGGCAGACGAGCAGACGGATCGACTGGTGGAAACCGGCTACCGCCGCCCATAGACACCCGCGGCACCAGTGGAGTCACAAGTGCGCTTTAAACCCGGGTAGGGCCACAAGTACTCTCACTCACGCAGCGAAACACAGTACAGTGCTGCTTCACACCGGTTTACTGTGAGTTGAACATCAAATAGGTACACCATTACTGAATTTTTGACTGATACAGCAATAACAGGTAGAAATAAAAGTCCAAGGAACCCTACTACATAAATTGATTGCAGGTACGCCCAACAAAGACACCCAACAAAAAGTAGTAAAAGGAATTTCTCTGTGAAATAGTTCCAATAAAAAGTAAGTAGGTAAGTGGGGGACGCGTTCCGCCTAAAAAGAAGTTATCTGCGCGCTCGCGGCGAGGGGCGGCGACAAAGAAATGTATTGCGTACGTGGCGGCCGGCGCGCGACGCGAATCCTAAGCGCCCTGTACTCCACAGGCTATGTGCTGGGAACTACCACAGATGCTGAGTGTACTAAGCATACAGAGTCAATAATAGTAGTAGTAGATAAGAACGCGCGCCTTTAACAAGAGCTCGCAGATTCTCTGAGCATGTAACTCTGTTTTTTTTTTTCAAATCTTTGTGCTTAATTGTTGAACCCCGTTGATTCGTTGCCTATTGGTTGACGACCCGTTTGGAACAGTGGTAGAGAACTGCCTTTGGTCCAAGGGTTGCGGGTTCGATCCCCCCTACAGTGCAAACATTTGTGCGCATGAACATGTCTGTTTGTATTGGTCTGGGTGTTTTTTATGTAATACTCGTATAAGTAGGTATGTATTTACAAAAGAAAAGTATTATATGTATATATTTGTAATCCCACTGTTTGTGATTCTGATGTTCGTAACACAGGTGCTTGAGCTACCTATCTCGGAGTCAGATCAATGTATGTGATGTTTTGAAATATTTATGAACTTATTCGTCATCGCCATAGGCAGTAAGATAAAACATCGTGAGGAACCTACTTGTTTCGGATAGTTTCTGGAACGTGAATGCATCATCAGTTGTTGGTTCCCCTGTCTAAAGGTTGCAAAAGTCATAAGGTCATGGTATCGCTGCATTGTAATTATTATTAGAATTCTCAATTTCTGGACCATAGTGATACCTACTCCTATAGCTGTGTATAGTGCATATCATAACAATTACCATTCAAATAGTATAAAGGTCTGGCTCGGGCTTAAAGTCTAACTAAACTGAAGACGTGTGTAGGCATCGCCCGAGTTAGGCAATCATGCAAGTATGTACTATTAGATCTACCTTGTCCACCATGGGCACCGTAAAACTTTTTAGCCACCTTAAAGAAAGGTTAAATCAGATGAAAATAAATAATAATTATAATAATAATTCTTACAGCATCTCATACGTTGTTCTGATTCCGTACTAAGTAGCTTAAGCTCTTGTGGTACAGATATCAGACAACAGAGGATATTAGAAAATATAGATAAGATATAGAATAGATATTAGATAAGTTATTTACGGAATTTCTACCATGCACCTTATTTTTGCAAGCGCCATGGTGATGAAGTAACTCTTAAGTTAGAAGTAAGCGCTTGCAACAGTGCCGAAATAACAGAAACTTCAAAATAAGGTACATGGTATAAATCCCGTAAATAACTATTCGAATGTTAGTGACCATGAAAGTATAAAACAATAAATAAATATTTCATAAAATCACATACATTGTCGCAGACAACCCATGTCTATGTAAATGTAAAAACTTGGTATATGAAATAAATATTTTGTATTAGAATCTGACTCCGTGATAAGTAGCTCAAGCATCAGTGTTATGTATATCAGAACCAACAGTGGAATTACAAATATATACATTCTTTTGTAAATACATACTTATAATAGATAGATAACACCCAGACCAAAACATCGGGGGATCGAACCATCAAACCGAAAAGTAACGTAAATAAATACAATGTAAATGGCAGCTCTCATCATATTTTTCGCCATCACTCATTCTCATAGCTCAGTACAGCGTCAAAATACTCTTTATACAAATACTTATTTAGATTAACAAACTCGCAAATCATAATTTTACGTTTCAAAATTAAAGTAGCGATAGCGGACCAAATTACAGCGTTAATTATGATTAACACTTATTATACTCGTAAGTTGTAAACGATCCCCAGAATCCGATCATAATGCTACAACGAGTCGTAAACTTGAAATGGCAACAACCGAGGTGCCGGTTTACGACTCTTGCGCCAGCCGCAGGTAACTATCGGTGAGGGGTAATCAACAGTTTGGCCGGAATTAAATTGGCAACAAACGTAAAGTTATTAAACTGTCGCGCTAACTTCGTCTATTAGCTACGAATGTACTACATGAGCGGCAAGGTACAATACGCAGCTTTACGGTTGATATATTGAGCCGTGTGGTCCCCGGCAGAGTAGAATAGGCCACCCTCATTCTTACCGAGGTGTCGTAAAAGGCGACTACTGGCATGATCATCAGTACCAAGAGAAGGAAAACTCTGGATTTATATCAAAACCCTCGCCAACCCGTCTGCCAAGCGTGGTGAGTATGGCAATTACCCCTTATGTGATTGAGGGAGGCCCGTGCCCCAGCAGTGGGGACTTATATGGGCTGACGATGACGATGATATTGGCGATAGTAGGACACAGGACCACGCTGCCGAAAATACAGTGTTAACACGGTGGTCTCTCTAATCTCTCACTCTCATATTCTGACGGAACTGATGGGCACAACTTTCAAATTCCAGCTTCAGATTGATATTATTAAATTTAAAAAATAACATGACTTGACCCGGCCCGGAATTCCAAGCGCAGCCGTCGGTGTAATGTATCAACTATGTAGTAGTCACAGCGCTATGAAGGCAGTAAAATTACTCGTAAGTTTTTAATATGTCTTGACGAAGTGGCTTCTTTCAGCATCATACAGTGACACAGAAGCGATTATTAGCACACTGAGCTGACCTAACACACGCTTATGTTGCACACATACTAAACGAACAAAAACACACACACACACACACACACACACACACACACACACACACATACTCACACAAACCCACTCACCCGCACACACACATACCTAAAGTGGTACTATTACAACTCAATGTTCCTAAATATTATTTATAAAAAAAAAATGTTTTATCAAGGTCCAAATTTGTTACTTAACTATTTTAATTGTTTTTCCTTCGTTACTTTCCTTTCTTGACTACGAACTGGTGTCTGTAATACCTAAATGTTACTGTAAAACAATACGGTTTCGGCGATACAAGCCTCGTGCTTAGTGCAGAAACCAACGGCATTATTGTTATATGTACAAATTTTACTGGTCAATAAATTTATTTCTATTTCTACTTTAAATAACTTATGTGCGGTGTCTATTTAGGTGTCTATGTGAGGTGAGGTCCCTTACCGTCAGGTGATCAGTTTGCTCGTCTACTACCTATCTCATAATTTAAAAAAACTTACAATGGCGGTCATCTGTCGGAGCTCTGTTGGAACACTGAGGGCTATTGCCGGTAGATACCACGAATACAGTTGCTATATTGTTTGCCGTTTCCAGGCGAGAGTAAAAGCGAGAATGGCAATATTTCTAGAAGGAAATTGTGTCTTTTTGTCTTACATTTCGTCAAATGTATCAATACATTATTTAAATTATTCGGTGCGTGAGTGAGAGTACCGGAGGCCCAATCTAGAGAAAGGGGGGTTTAAAGGTTGGCAGTGCACTTGTGATTCCATTGATGGTCCATGGGCGGCGGCAATCGTTTACTATCAGGTTACCAAATGTCAGGTCTGCCACGTATCACAAAAAAAAAATAGCCACGCGGTGCTCACCTAGGACACATCTCAATGGCGTACAGGCGAGTGACGGCAACATTTGCGGTCGGGCCCTACCCACTTGTGCGCCCGCCGCGGTATAATGCCGCAGGTACAGACTCCGAGCCGGACCTCACTCACGCCGGGACCTACCTACTTCAGAAACTTTCGCAGGCGTGACACGAATCGTTTATATTAAAATCTCCAGGTATCCCTTTTATCCTGTTTATCATGAAGAATAAATCTGTCCGTATTATAACATTGCGAGCGGGCGCGGGATTTAGAGTAGTCACCGATACTTATGCGGATTCGTAATATCGAGGGAGTAGCAAAAGTATTGCCGTTCATTTTTTTATGAAATAAGTTAAAGACTTTTAAAGACACAATAATGATTGATGATTTTAAACGTGTAACTATGCTCTGGTTCTCCTATCTAAGTGTAATAATTACACATACGCTATCAGTCAATTATTGTCCCCACTGCTTAGGCATAGGGCCACACAGATACTGACTGTGAATGGGCGTCAGTCTCACCACGCTAGGCCAGTGCGGGTTATTAGTCTTCCCATATGCTACGATTTATTTCAACTTATACATGTTTCTTCACAACGTTTTCCACAGCTAGTAGTATTACTTCTTCCTCATGGAAGAGCATAAAAAAGTAACAAAAAAAATGTTAAATCTTATCTGACAATAGGATTTCATATTACATAAAAAGTTTTTTTCTCGATAACTACAAAAAATTGCGGAACATACATGACAGTGTTTCAAATGAGCCTCGCTGTGAGGCATCTAAAAAAGTTTTTGGACCACAAAATTAGGCCACTCTGTACATTTCACCCAGACTCAACAAACACAAGTGTTTATCACACGAATGTGTATTGTGTATCCAGGATAGGCAATCGAACTCCCGACCTTGGGTGTACGAAGCAGGGTCACAAACATGGTCCTTACTGACTCAAATGAATAAATGTCGGTGTTGCGTGTGTTTGTTCGGCCGCAATCCGGCCTGCAGTCGGCATTGTTTCAACCCCTTGAAAATTAATATTCCAATGGCCGTGCCATTGTAGCTGAGGTGACTATTTATGCGGAACAAAGCGCTTGTGTAAATTTTAATAAACTTAATTTACTTTCAGTTATGCGTGAAAGCACAATACAGAGTTCTAAAATCAAAAGCAACTAAGCGCCAAATCAAAGTTCAGTGCTTAGCTTCTTTTGCTTCCACTAACGCTATATTCTCGTTTTCAGATAGATTAAGTACTGGTGGCTGGATCAAGAGTGAAAGCCATAGCTCAGATGGGAAGTCGTGCGTAAGCTAGAATGAGATGGGCAACGTTCAAAGAATGGAAACAGGAATTCATTATTGCTAGACCATATTACCATATATTACCATATATTTTTAAAAACAATACTTCGTTTTACAGCCCGTTGGTCAGAATGGCTCGTCAGTACAACGAGATGGCGAAAGATAATCCTGAAATTGATGTGTTTGAATCACGAATTACTAAATATATTAAAGTATTGACAGATATCCTCCATCCTCCACTCGTCGTACCCAGCTCCTACTCTGGGACTGGTTGGCGTGCGTGTTAAAATATAAGTAAAATATAAGTTTAATTAAGAATTACAATTAAATATAGTATAGATTTTTCCTTTAATTCTTCGTACAGTTTTTAAAACTACACATATTTTTGGATTAAGATCTGGATCAAAACCTTTTAACTGATATTGTATTTCTGTATAATTGTAATCTGTAATGTGTATTAAATAAATAAATAAATAAATATAAATGCGTTGTGTATAATTTACCTACTAGTAAAATCATTATTTCACTATTATCAATAAAGTAATTGCACTTTTGTCTATATGTTCAAATGTTTTAACAGTTTTATCGATAAGCAATATAAGCTATCTTTACTCTGATGGCTCAGCGACCCGTAGTAGATCTGGGTCTCCGACACAACAAGTCGCCATTCCTCTCTATTCTGGCCCACGATCACGGCCGGCCAATAAAATAGAAGCGGGTTCTATTCGTATGAATAGGTTACTATTAAGAGCAATACTTATTTTACACATGCGGTAACGTAAACTTACAAACGCCGGCCATGGGGTTTTGTAGCTTTGGTTAAGATAACTATACATCTCAAATCTAACACGACCTGGTGATTACCAGGATTCAAGAAAAAAATCCCTTCAAAAATGTTTTTATTCGTATGTAAAAGTTACCAACCGAGCTGGTCATTTATGACTCGCACTGTCATAAAGTTATCAGATCACATGTCGAGTCAAGCTTTTGACACTACACGCATGAGGTACCTGACCGTGGGAGAGCCACGCTTCGGCATGAATGGGCCGGCTCAACCGGAGTGATACCACGGCCTAACAGAAAATCGGCGTGAAGCAGCACTGAGCTATCTTTCGCTGGGTAAGTGAGGGTACCGGAGGCTCAATCCGGGGAAAAGGGGTATTTAATGGTTGGTAGCGCACTTGTGGATCCACTGGTGTTGCGGGTGTCCATGGGCGGCGGCAAGGGCTTACCATCAGGTTATCCGTCTGCTCGTCTGCCCCCTATCACATAAAAAAAATCCCTTTCGCTTCCATCAGAAGTTTTCCCGAGCGACTACAGTATGAGGATCTTCAAAAAAGAAGAGTTAAAGTTTTCAAAGGGCCGGCAACGCATATGCAAGTCCTATGGAGTTGCAGGCGTCAATAGGCTAGTTTCATTGCTTACTATCAGGCAAGCTGTACGCTTGTTTGCCACCGACGTGGTATAAAAAATGGTTTCTACCCTCACTCATTCGGTAAAACACAGTGCAGGCGGTTTTATGTTACTGCGATCAAGCCGGTCCATTCTTGACGAAACTTGGTTGTCCCACGGTGTAAATAATGTCCTCCAAACCGATATTTCGGTCATGGCAGCCAATCTCAGCGATCAGCCATCGACGCAGGACATATTATAGTGCAAGTGCACTCTTTATTCCCGTACCCTCATATTTCGATGGGACACTAGTGTGACACGACCGAAGAGGGATTAGGCGCAGGACCAACGGTGTAAATACTGGGTATAGTAACACTGTGGTACGTTAGGCGACACGACGCAACACACTAGCCCTAAATCAGCGGGAATGGCCGAAGTAGTCGCAAAGTGCTGCGGCAGCGCCGGCGCGTGGCGGACTGTCTAGCTGGCAGTTCTACGAGTAACAGCCCTAACTCTAAGAGTGGAGTCAATTGGGTCGAAGGAAATGTTCCCTTCATTTAGAATAGTCACCGATACCTAGGTGACCTACGATGTATTTTATTGGCACAGCGAAGTAACTAAGGTAAGGTAAGGTAGATAAGGTATTAGTACCTACTTTCACTGAGTTTTTTTCAAGATCGTGGGTGAGAATGCTTCGGCTTGAATGGGAGTGCTCGACCGAAGTGATACGGCCTCACAGAAATCTGGCGTGAAGCAGCGTCAGCGTCTGTTCGCTGTGTGATTGCGGGTTTCGGAGGCCCAACCATCCGTCCGTCCCGACGCTGTGTGGTCCCCGGCAGAGTAGAATAGGCCACCCTCACTCTTACTGAGGTGTCATAAAAGGCGACTAAGGTAAAGCTGCTGGCATGATCATCAGCATCCAAAGAAGGAAAACTCTGCATTTTTATCAAAACCCTCGCCAACCCGTCTGCCAAGCGTGGTGAGTATGGCAATTAGCCCTAATGTGATTGAGGGAGGCCCGTGCCCCAGCAGTGGGGACTTAAATGGGCTGACGATGATGAAGATGATGAGGCCCAACCTGGGGAAACAGGGGTTTAAAGGTTGCCAACGCATTTGTGACTCCACTGGTGATACAGGTGTCCTCCCCACTCAAGGGTGATGAGGGAAAACCGCTGGGGTTTAATCGGTATACCTCTAGTCGGCTTCTCGTTAGGAGAAGCCCTCGCCAGAGGAGAGCCCGACATAACCCTTCTACTCCGCAGCAGGAGGGCATGCATAAGGCGGCATTACCCAGCGACAAAAAAAAAGGCTGAGGAGAGCCAATATACTGTGCCACGATAAAAAAAAAAGTATAAAATCAAATAAAATCTCTTGAATAATAGATAACTATACAATCGACTGTCTGTAAGGTTGACGGTAACACTGTTACATAGATCTCTCTTTTTCTCTCTCACACCAATGACTGCTAGCTGATCATCTTATACGAATTCGGAAATGAAATCATAAATTAATTATGTTTCTACACTTGTTTCAAACTTGGCTCTAACTTTCCTAAACTGTTTCAATTGAATAAATCAATTGTTAACAACTGTTAATTGTTGGAAGTGCTTAAAATACTCTTTGCTTTAACAATAGCTCGCGCTCTATTGAGAAGTCTCGTCTATTCAGTTATTGATCGCTAACTTGCTGCGAACAATTTGCAAAACCAATTCCTTAGATGTTTTATTGAAGAGATTTGCTTTGTCTTCGACACTTAATATGAGTTCGTTATACCTGATCAATTACATTACAGCCAATTCATTTATTTGCCTTAGAATGATTTTAATCCCGGATTTGAAGTGGTAACAGCTATACGTATATTGTAAAAACGCGGCACTCTGCCAGCGAAGGGATTACTTTCAACGTAATCCAAAATCTGAATCACTTTCGATACGCAAACATTTTGTTAATAATCAAAATCAATAATGAGTCGAGTGGTCGAGTGGCTCAAACCTTAATAATTTGAATAAATTAATATTTATTTATAGAACGTTACTACGGCAACTTGAAGCGGGGGTTGCCAGCACGAAATAGGAGTTACCACGTGTGAAAACTGAACGTCTTCTTCTTAATCTTAGCGTATTAATTACCGGTTGCATTTAAAGCTGTCGCTTTTGAGTTTGGTAATTACAATGAACCGACTGCCTTCTGACCTTTGGTTGGTAGCGGTCTGTGTCTTTCTTTTTGTGATAGGTCACTCTGTGTCTGATTCTGTCTGTTATTCCGATCTCACTTGCACCCTCACCGACTAACTCGATCGTTTTCTGAATAACTGCATTCGTTTCATCTTTGGACTCCGAAAATACGATCATGTCTCTGCTTTCTGTGATCGCCTCAAATGGCTCCACAATACGTCAGCGTAGAAACTGTCGAATACTCTGTTTTCTCTTTAATATCCTCCACAACCCACTTTCTCCTTCTTATCTCAAGGATCACTTCCAATTCCAGTGCCAGTCTCATGATCGTTCTCTCCGTTCTGCAAACAACCTGCGTCTTTACATCCCGCGACACCACACCTCGTTCGTTACCAACTCTTTCACCGTGCAGGCAATACGGCTTTGGAATTTACTGCCTATTAATATCAAAACCTCACTGAATAGGCATTCATTCAAGAAAAGGGTTCGTGAGCATTTTTTTGACATCTAATCTTTCCGCATGACTTAATTGCTTATATGTATATAAATAAGATATTATATGTGTGTAGTATTTCTTTTTTTTCTTATGTATTTTACTTTTTTGTTTACAGCTATATATTGTATTTATTTATAATGTAGTTATTAATAATATATTTATTTAAATATATTTATATATGTAGGTATGTGTATAATGTAGTTGTTAAGTAGTGTGTAGTTATTTTAAAATTAATGTTTTCTTTTTTCTTTACTAGTAACTACAAATTTTTCCTTTTGCCACACCACTGCACTTTCTGCATGACCCAAAGGTTGACTGGTAGAGAATGCTTCTTGGCATTAAGTTCGCCTCATTGTAACAAAATTTGTGCAATAAAGTTTAAATAAATATAAAAAATAAAACCAGACCAACTGAATCATGGTTACACGTTTCAGAAACTATTCGAAACGAGCAGGTTTCCTTATGATGTTTTCCTTCACCGCCGACCTAATGGTAGAAATATTCACATCGATTTGAAAAATCTAGAGGTACATGCTTGGATTCAAACCACAACCCCCCGCTACCATCGCTCATTGTGAAATCTTGCACTACTCGTATTTGGCATACTGTTGGACAAAGAGGTCCAACTTCAGCATTGTTTGTTAAATTTGTCAAAGAGACATGCTTACATATCAGCTTGTAGATGGACCTCAGGCCTATATTACGTCACCTGGCGGATTTTTCACACATTCAAGCATTGAATGATGCCGTTCAGACTCCAAGTAACAGCATTCTTAATGAGTGTGATTGTTAATACAGGGTTTTGATGACGAGCCGTAGGGCAAACTTGTAAATGCTCGATGTAAATGTTCGAGCATAATGGACTCGTAAAAACGGGCGTGGATCGCCCATAAAGCAATTAATCAGACACTTTGACTGTAAAATATAGTGGGACTCGTCAGGGTTGCCTTCCACTAGACCATTACCTGGATAATAAAGTATCTGTTTTAAAACGCTCTGTAATAAACCTATGTACCTGCAAACCGAGCATTTTCCTTTTCAAAAGGTCGGCAGCACACTTGTGATTCCTCTGGTGTTGCAGGTGTCCATGGGCGGCGGTAATCACTTACCATCAGGTGAGGAGGTGATGTTACGCATCTATGATCTCCGGTGAAGGTCACGGGAATCCACTAGATGCGGGCGGCACAAGTCCGACCTGTGTGGAGAACATTTGGTGAGGCCTATGTCCAGCAGTAGGCCTCTATTGGCTGAAAATAATGAGGATGACGCATCTATCTACTAAATCGTGATAAAATAACCATCGAATTTGGCTCCAACCAAATACGTGATGTGTTGCCATATTTATTATACGCGTTTGTGGTGATATGTATTGAACCCTCAGTCGCAAAATTCAATAAACCTAGCTAGGTTAATACCAATACTAAAATGCTTTAGCTTACTTCGGGGTCACCGGTGACCCCAAACTAATTCACATTTATACCTTCTAATATATCTTCATAAGGGGCTCATTATAAGCAGCCACGTTACGATTCCAAATGTCATCACTGGCAATACACACGCATTAAAGACTTTCGTCTTGAGGCAATGCGGTAGATGGGCCGAAAATATGCTGCGTAACTTCCCGAATGCTGCTCAGCCGAGTTGGATTCGTCGATCAACCTCTTTCTGGTAGGTGGACTTACCAAGTTGAACTTTTTGTTCCAGGTAAATATAATCGTCCAGCGTAGAGCTTCCAATCTTTGCAGGAGTAGGTACGACATGGGAGTTCGACATAATTTTCGTCTTGCCCACGTTAATTTTAAGACCCACTTGTTGGGAGACTCTACTGAGGTCATCGAGCATTGTGCTTAAGTCTTCCAAGGTCTTAGCCATGACTACGAAGGTGCGTCATATATACGCTATTAATATTGAATTCCAAATCCACCCCAGTCCAGAAGTTTAACCACATCCTCTAACAATATAACGTCACCCTGTCTCACATCTCGGTAGTCTATTCGGCACCTTTGGAGAGACTGTAGCACGGCCCAGGTCTCGACAGAATCAAAGGCTTTCTCATAGTCCACAAACGCTAAGAATAATGGCAGATGATACTCTTCGGTCTTCTGTATGACCTGCCGCCGCGTATGTATGTAGTTTATGGTGCTAAAGCTTTTTCGGAATCCAGCTGTCAAATCTTCGTATGAGACGGTTCGTTATAACTCTCGAAAACAGCTTATATAATGCACCATCAGGCCAGTCAAACATATTGATGAAATAGGTAAGATCAGTATGTTGAATAAGAAACAACCTCAAAACAAAACAAACGGTTACGCGACCCTTTAAACACCCTTAGATTAACATTAACACAATATGTATAACGTAGACTGTCCACAATGCATGAATATCATATAATGGAACACAGAATTTTAGTCACACCGAAAGCCTAGCGCAAAGAATATGAAACCATCTTAGTTTTGATGGCAACCTTAGTTAAAATAGTAATGGCTGGCAGAATGCTCGTTAAAAAGTTGCGGTTAGGGTCGCAGCTGGCGGGCCCTGGGGCTCCGGCCGGGGCCCCGGGGCCCTCGCCCCACTTTGCTTTACGAGCGGTGTTACCGCCCCGCACTTACTACTATCATTATCTTTTATATACTTTTAAAGTCAATTACGTCTTCAAGCTGAAAAATGAAAATTCTTCGGGATACAACGACTTTATTAGGAGCAAAGCGACAAGCTCGCACCTAATAGCCAACCTGAAATCACTTATGTCAGAAAGAAAATGAAACGATAATAATACTACGGTAATACAGCGTCAAGATATTATACCTACAATCCTGTGATAAATAATATTAGGTAATATGAGTTTGCTTATAGCACTGAATCGAGAGAATTGAGATATAAATGGTCTAAATAGACAGACTAAAATAACTATCATAAATACAGAGAGTTCCAAATACAAAACAAAAAAACTTTAAGAGCACAATCTTGCTAGTTTCAATAAATATCAATACTGAAATCGTCCTCGCTTAACTCTCTAAAACTGAAAAAATATCTTGTGGTTTCATGGTGTTGGAGGAACCGCAACTGAAATAAATCTAATTTCGGTCAGATAATGGAATGGGGTTTTAAATTCCAAGTTTTGCGTGCCATTCGGCGCCGGGTTGTTGGGCCTCGGGCCTGGCGTGGAATTTAATCCGGATTAATAGACGATTGTTAAATTTTGCGTGAAAAATGAAGAAGAAAAGATCTACGAGTATATTAAGAGCTCTAAATTCCTAAATTTGTTCCAATGGTGAAATAGCGTCAAAATTTTTCACAATTTCTATTTCGCTGGAAAACATTATGTTATCAAAAACATTTGGAGACTATGTGGTTTTGCTCTAAGTTTTAGACGATTGAATTGATTAATGGGAAATTATTGCCGTGTGGTCCCTGGCAGAGTAGAGTAGGTTACCCTCACTCTTACCGAGGTGTCGTAAAAGGCGACTAAGGTAAAGCTGCTGGCATGATCATCAGCACCCAGAGAAGCAAAACTCTGCATTTATATCAAAACCCTCGCCAACCCGTCTGCCAAGCGTGGTGAGTATGGCAATTACCCCTCATGTGATTGAGGGAGGCCCGTGCCCCAGTAGTGGGGACTTAAATGGGCTGATGATGATGAATAAGAAATTATTGGCTTTTTCGATTAATTTGTTTATAGATCCTTCCAATCCATTATCGCTCTTCTTCATCTTTCTGTAAAAAATCGAAATCTACGAATTCAACGGCAGTTATTTATAAAGTCGTCTCCCGCTTGTAACCTCCAGGTGTAATCGAGTAGGCACCTGTCTGAGGAGTGCCCCGAGGGCCTGCCTCACCTGAGAGCCTACAATGAATCGAAATTCCCGTCTGAATCTTTATCCCCGTCCCATTCGCACGCGCTGTGCGTCTCTATTGTTTGGATGCGACAAGTATATTCTCGTCACGGGAAAGTTAAGTTGTGGGCCTTCTGTTCGCTGACGCAAAGGCCTAAGAACAAATTCAATTTCGTACCGAAAATTACCAGGCATTATCGCGCCGTATTGTGAGTGTATGATAATAAAAAAATATTGCCGCGTAAAAACGACTTTACTGCGTCACGCGGTGGAGGCACATTACCGTGATATTCTGCGTAAACCTAGAGTGTAAATTTGAGTAGTTTTGTTATGGCGATTGCTAGCCGAGTCACAAAAACATTAAGCGTTACGAGCAAGTTTGCCACTCTCGACTAAAACCTACAGACAGAGTCAACTGTTGTTTCGCACTGTGCGCCGCATATAAGAAAAACAGCCGGTTGTTGACAGCTGGGTCGCCCAACCAAACTGTTTGGGAAAGCTTGCATGACAGTCCTACCCCATAGCTACAAATGCATAAACGTACCTACTGTTTTCTGGTAGACTTAAAAAAACCATTCAACTTCAACTTCACTATTAAGTGAAGTTTCGTACCAGCCGAAATCAAGCCAGTTGTTACGTAGTGTTGGCCAAAATAGAGAGCAACTCACCTCTTTCTCCTAACTGCCGAGCTGGAGCAATGCCGGCGCCGGCGGAACCGCTGTTTGCTTTCTGATTTCGAATCCAAAGGTCACAAGTGCTGGAGAAGACCGTTGGTTCGCACGGTCACGCGCCACGGCATCCAGAAGACACTAGTTTGCCCTTGGTACGCAGGGCGGATGGCGCTGGTGTAGCACCAAGATGGTGATGTGACTATATTCACACCACTACTCCTTTGAAGCTCAACAGCTTCGGATCGGAAGGAATTGTTGGCCACAGAATAAAAAATATTTAGAAAAATACCAAACTTCCTTCCAAATTGTGTTGCTTTGTCGTATTTGAAAATAGAACATGAAAATCTCTCTTTCGGTACGAAACACCAGTATTATATTGCTTTAGATTTTAATGACTCCGTTTACTACGGTAATAATTGTTTTCCTAAATGAGAATAAACGGTATATTTTACAATCAATTTAAAGATCATGAGTCATTTAGCTTTATATATTATGGATTAAATAGGCAAATAATGTCGTCATATGCTATAGGAAAAAGTAGTCATAAAACTTAGTAGTAGGTAGATTTGTGCTCATTAAAGACCACGTCAGAAGCTCTGAAGATATATTAAAACAAAACAAACTAAATCAGAAATCATATACGGTAATCAGTCTTCTATAAAGTGATACTAAGTGCATTCACTAGGTAAAGCTTGAACTCCGATACAGTAATTCAAATATCTTTGATAAAGGTACGCGCAAAATTGGGATCATAGTAGCAATACCTTCGCAAGTTAGTGTTGACATGCGGTTTGAGCAGTTGTCTGAGACCCTCTCCTGTAACGTTAAGGCGTGTACATAAACGCACCAGATCTGCCAAAATAGACTATGACAAGAAATATTTCTGCAACACAAATTGTTACCTGTCGACGAGGTTTTTTGGAAAAAGCAAATCCGCTTAGCCTCGTGTATTTCAGTAGCAAATAATAAAAGATATTTAACAAGTTTTCCTGTCTTTCCCCTAACTAAACCCCTGGAGTGTTTATATCAGTGCAATCGCGGCCAAAAACTCATCTGGCAACATGCACGCATCAGGCTTATGCATCGGGCGTGATGCAGTTCACCTAAAAGAGGGAGAGCCCCGGAGGTGGCACGTTAACGCATACCCTGTCATTCGATACCTACGATATGTGTTGTACTCTACACTTGCCTAACCACGTTAAAGGCCAAGTCATACTCAAGTCACTTTGAGATCACTGAAGAGCATTTAGTTATACTCCTGTTACAATAAGTACCGGTTGGAGGCTTTGGTGTATAAGCCACTTTATAGAGCGCGTGCGGCAGTCGGTATTGGCGCCGCGACACGACCGTAATTAAACCAAGTCATACACCGCTCACTCGGGAGAAGCTCGTCGACGCGAACAATACGTGTACATGTTTCATAAACCCGCTCACTATTACTACATGTTAAGCGTCTTTGCTTTTAGGTGTTGCTGTATTTTAATTGGACAAAGTAGTTTTTAGTGACACGCTTATTTAATTATTAAAAATATTTCCTCGTTTGACGCCCTCTTGTATAAATTGTGTTTGGCCGTAGGAGAACCACGATTCATGTATAGACCAATCCGGTGGAGGGCCAATCTGGGGGAATCGGGAGTTTAAAGTTTGGCAGCGTACTTGGATGATCCATCTGGTAGTCTGCCACCTTTTCACTATGATGACATAAAAACCATCTATCAAAAGATCTACATCATACTCGTATAGCCATACGTCCGCTCAGTTTCATAAATGGTAGTGATATTAATAGCCTGCCCAGTATTTTTAATTGTAAGTTAACTTTTGCGTTATTCCTTATGAGACACTGGTTTTTACTGTACAGAGCAATTAATTATGTTGATATTGTTTCTGACAGTGTTAAGTGTACTTGAATTTTAGTGTGTGATAATCTACGAGTTACTTACTTCAAATTTTTGATCTAAGTATAATTCAATAAGAGCGTACGCAAAGGTTTCAGAAACAGTTGCTACTCTTTAAACGCCCTATCATTTCTCTAATACACATAAATTCCTGTTCATCCTACGACTACCTCCCGGCTCAGCCGTGGATCCGCGACATTCACGCAGGACCGTAAATTGCGCGGCGCGTGAGGCACACACGCCGTGAGGCGGGCGATACCGCGCGATAAACCCGCCTCCTTATGCATACCGCGGCTCACCTCAGATATCGCCCATAAATCACCCTGTAAACTGTGGAAAATTCGCCGGCCGGTGAATAAGTGAGCGGAGCCAAGACGTGAAGCACAAACTTTTTACTCGGTTTGCCAAGACACAAATGTGTCCTAATAAAAATTTTTGCACGTAACAGTATTTTGTCTTATCAAGAACTTTATGTTACCGCAAAGAAAGTATGGGGGAGGGGTTTTGTGAATGTCATAATTTTTCACATCATAGTGTACATACCAAATATGTACATAAAAAAGAAGATGTGATAGCTAAGTGTATAATAACGCGCCTTTCATGCGGGGCGTATTGGTTCAAATTCGAGTATGCACCTCTTAAGTTTAGTAGTAGTTAGACTCCCCAAATCCTTAATCATAGTCTAAGCGTACCCCGGGCCAATTGGAAAGCTTTGGATGCATCCGGGAAATACACGTAAAGATAAAGAAGATGCACATACCAAATATCATAGCACATTTTCGATATCAATAAATTAATATTTCAGCTTGGACCTTTACTATCCGTATATCGTTCGTCCCATTTTAACTTCAAACATGTTTTATAGTGCTTTCGTACACAGATGGCTGGCAACACCAGCCAACGTGAAGTGGGCCCACTGGTAATTAATTTACGACCGAGAGGCCGAATAAATAAGGAATATTTTAAGAGTTTATATTTCATGAAGCGGGGGGCGTAAATCGTCGGTTTTATCGTTATTGGCCGAATAAAGCGGAATAAAGCGGGTGTTTTGTTTCGAGCCGGTAACCGCGCCAGATTACCGCCATCAAAAGCTTGTTTGTCACGATCGCTGAGGGTGCTATTGCTTCTTACATTGTGTACGTATAAGGGTGTAATGTGAGAACACGTACATATGTCTACACTCTACACCATATATCTTATCGTATCTGACAGCAAGGGACAAATTTCATGGAGCACGTCAAGTCACCCTTTGGCTTCTTAGAAATAAACTCACACAACATCTCCTACATTAACTTGATTCTGTACTACTCGTATTAGAAATATCAGACAACCGAGGAATAGCAAATTTAATACTTAATTACACCCAGACACAGAACAAACAAGTGTTCATCACACGAAAGTTTGTCCAGGACAGGGACAATGCCAAATGCGCCTTCCCCTGTGTGCGATGACGCCATTTATTAATCTATTATTACACGAAATCAAAAGTACAATTGGCAGACTTAATGCCCTACCTATTTCAACTTATAATATTGGTATCAGAAACATCATAAAAAACTATTTATAGCGCAAACGACGAATACCGAATATCTATAGCAGACAGGTACCGTGCAACTAGCGTTCCGCAAAACCCGAACTGCTCTCAAATCCTAGCCTAATAGTGCACATCCATCGTGTAAAGGAATAAATAACCCTAGCACATGTCTGCTCTCGGCCTCGATCTGTTCACGTGCAGCCGTCGGGGGGCAGATTTGTCCAAAAGTTGCAGTAGGCACGCTCTTAGCCTTGTTTGGGAGGCTTGTGTAAGGGTTTTTTTTATGAGATAGGTGGCAAATATAATACCAACAACCATAGATAAGTGGTACATGATCTGTGTGCTAACACAGCTCATGTAATTTAACAATCACATGATCTCACATGTTATTAACATAAGCGATTACCGCCGAAAGTCAAGTTCGGTATCTGGTCAGTTATAAGATGGATGCATCAATCAGCAGATCACTTTACTATAAGGTGATTATTTTTTTTTAAATTAGACCCTATGTTTCTTGAGGAAAAATGTTATGCCCTTGAGAGATTTCTCGAATATTTAAAGTCACGTTGTATAATAAGCTAACAGGTGGTAACCAAGTGCAGGAGAGGGGAGTGCCATTTATAAAAAGTGAATCCCGTTGCATGAATACGTATGTTACTTAAGAGTGGGCATAGGTCGACGAATCCATTAAAATGAACCCCGTCCCTAAACACTTGGCAGTCATTGCTTGTAACCGGTTTCCTACTTTAATAACTTAGGGACCTTCAAGAGAAGAGCGTACTCCTTTTTAAAAAGGCCGGCAACGCATTAGCGATCTCTGTGATTTCGCGGATGTTAATGGGCGCCGTTGATTGCTTTTCATCAGGACTCGCTTGCTCGTTTGTGGACTATAGCATAAAAAAAATTGTACCCCTGCGTCACTCACTCACGCCTTATCGTCTAACACCCGTATTATAATATGTATGAAGTAGTAATAATAATATCCTCCTGCCTGATTTCAACGATCAGCAAAGTACGTAGGATATATTATGATATAAGTATAATACTTGTAAGTGCTCAAGTACGTGCGCAAACACAAGTTCTTAAGGTATCTCTATTCCCTAACCCTCATATTCCGATAGAACACCATTGTGCTTCGACCAGAGAGGGAATGGGGGCTCTCGCGTGCGAAAAATGGCGTACTATAGGCCTGAGGTCCATGTACAAGATGATTGTGTATTTTTAGACGTTATATGTCAAATTGTCAATTAACGAATAAATCAGCCAATGATGTTGAAGTTGGACCTGAGTTCACAAGCACGCCATCTAGCGGATATTTCACATGCGATAGCCCCCATTGGGCGCAGGAACAAATTCAATTCAATATATTCTAGGAAAATCATGAACAAATTGAGTTGATTTGTCCATGGCAAGATATATTGCTTCGATTATTTACAAATTATAAAAAAATACGATAGACATCTTTACTCTACGAATCGTTGCAGTCAGTAATAAAAATCTAAGAAATTTAAGTTCTAAACTCGTTTATCGTGAAAGACATCCATAATACCCACAACACAGCTATTTATTTTGGAGTCAAGTCGACGTATAAGATGTTGTCTGATATTAACACAGTGAAGTAACTGTTTTCCGAAGTATTCGGGATAAGGGGATAGACTCCGTTCGCCATAAAATAAGGGTTTTCAATTTAGTAGTTGCCTTCTTACCTCACCGTATACGCCACGAAGGGAAAGCTCCGACGTAATCGTTCTATCCAAGTTGAACTTGACGTTAAATTTTACGATCATGTTATAGTAATGTATGAATAATAAACGCGAAAGAAAATGTACATCGTTTCAAACTGGAGCTACCTTACTTTGTTACTCGCAGTTTTGGACTGATTATAATATTTTCGCTGATTATAGTAAACTGATTATAATAGTTTCTGTAAAATATCCTACTCTTAAATCTAAATTTTACTAAATCTACTTTCACTTTCATCGTCGTCCGCTCTCGCGGACGACGATGAAAGTGGAAATTTATTTGGACTTATTTTTTAACCTCCTGAGGATTACCCGTAAGACATACGAGTAGTTTTATGTATGTTTATAAACATTTTGATTATTTTCCCAAAGAATCTGATAAACATAGCCTAAATATCAGAAATAAACTTAGGCTTGCTGTTCCAAGTCGCATATTTCATAAGATTGGTAATTCATTTATAGGAATTAGTCTTAAAATATCTAATAAGTTACCACAAAAGCTTGTTGATTTACCAATGCCTAATTTAAAAACACAAATTAAAAAATATTTAATGGCTGTTCGCCTATACCTTAGAATTTGTAATTGATATATTTATTGTTGAACATGGTATCGATTTGAGCGAGTATTATAGTAAAAACATTGTATTAAAATTTTTGGCTAACAATTAAAAAATAAGAAGAGTAACTCGCCGTTTCTTTTCGTGAGAATCAACTTTTCGATTTCGGTAGTAGGATCACTTGTTTATTCATTTCTTAGTATATTTATTATATTTTAATACACATAATATGTCGAATACATATTCGACATATGTAATTACACATATGTCGAATATGTACATATGTATTATACATGTACAGTTTGAAAGTGTAAGTGAGTAAATATATTTTGAATTGAATTGAATAGACGATCGACATTGCGAACCAGCAGTAGATGATAATATATGTACCTATTTTGACATTCATAAGTGTTCAATTCCATACCCATCCTTAAAGCCCAAATTAAAACACATTTCCTGAACCTTTGAGACCACTGTTCCCACTTCCTCTCTCCCATCTCTTCCTGTCCTCTGATTAAAATCATTCATGTGCTTTGAGATCCATTGCTATTATTTTAGTTGTTATACCTATTTAATCATATATTATGTATGTATTAGTGTATTCATATTTTATATATGTATTTACATTAAAACTTTCTGTGTATATAAAAATTGCACCGCCCTACACCTTCATCAAGTGATCTTTATCCAAAGGTCGTCTGGAAGAGATCGCTCATAGTGATAAGGCCGCCTTCGTGGTACACATCCTGTAATACCTAGTTTTTAAGTTTTCATACTTTATTCTGAGTGCAATAAAGGTATATTCATTCAATGATTATGTATATACCTAAATAAAATAAATAATTTTTGACGATTGTTAATGCGTTGTCAAATAAATAAAAAGTAAGTCTAAGCCGGAAGCAGGCCTTTCAGAAATGATCATATGTTAGATATGGTCGTGCGACACGACACCGCCATTAGGCCGTATGTCCTACGTGCGCATGCGTTGTTTTTACTCGTATTTCGTACTCGTTCTAAAGCGATAATAAACATTGATATTAAACCAACTTGTCTCAGGTGATATAAAGTTTAATGAAAGTTATTATAACTACATCAGATGTTTCTTGATCAATAAAACTACACGTAGTTTTGTGTAGAAAAATTAAAATAACCAAGTCTTTAGTTACCCTTCAGGACCCAAGCAATTCAGCAATTTACTGATCTGGGGGCTATGGTTTCTTACCTTAGACCAGTCACGACTTTGTCTAGATTTTATTACTTTTTTTAGAAATAAACAATAAATCTTGGCTAGTTTTTTACAGAATGTGGGATATATTATAAGCAATTTTATAAAATATTTCCCAACTTAGCAATAGTACAAAGATTAACCATACAGATATTAAATGATTTATTAATTAATTAGAATAATGTCATTTTAAGTTCCTGAAATAAGAAACAATTATTCATCCAAAACCACGTATCCACTATCTGAAAGCATCGCCTCGGCCAGGTGGGACCTCGCTCGTCCCCGCTAGTGCCACTACAAATATATCACTCGCGCAATAAATGTATGTTCCTTGTACCACTTACATGGGGTATGTAGCGCAAAAAGCTAAAAGTGTAACTCTGTTGGGAGTACCGATACGAAATATGGGAGCATTATCACACTAGAACAGCTCGCTATCATTCCACTCTCATGTTACGTGCTATAGAATATTTTACAGATTATCCTGGAGGGCGTAAATCCGTCCTGGCACAAAACAAAAACAGTGTTTCATTTTTGTAATGCTCCAAAATCAACAGCTATGAAATTGAATTTGTACTGAGATTGTTTGCAAAAAAAACATACATATTATTTTGATAAGCAATACGTTTCCGTCGCGATTTTACAAAACGGGTAATTGGAAGGTTTTGTTGTTTATAGTAAAAAAAACTTACCTACTGCAATCTGGATTTGATATGGCTCTGGAAAGAAAAATAAGTTATAATTCACATTTTATATTTACATTTAGTGTATGTAAACTCTTTCTTATTTCATACTCGTAATACTTCTTCCAAATTGACAAACATATTTTACATAAAATCATATTTATACCTACTATTAATAAAGAGGTAACGCCTCGGGGGTGACTAACTGACTGATCTATCAACCACAGCCGAAACTACTGGACCGAACGAAAATCATGAAAATTGGAACATGGATAGTTTTTATTATGTAGGCGCGCACTTAGAAGAGATTTTTAAAAATTCAACCCCTAAAGGGGTGAAATGGGGGTTAACGTTAGTATGTAAGTCTGTCAATTTTGATGTTAGAGTTTTGAAGATTCAGACTACATTTATTGATAAAAAATTAAATTGACCTGTTTCAGTTTTTTTTAATCATCCCCTAAAGGGGTAAAATGGGGTAGAATCATTGTATGGAAGATAAGTTATTTTTAAAGTTAGAGTCACGAAAATTGGTATTTCGGCTAATCATATAAGTAAAAAAAAAAGTGATTTTAGCCTTTTTTATGCATCTTACAAAGGGGTAAAATGGGAGTAGAAGCGTCGTATGGGAGATTCGTCATATTGAATGCTAGAGTCGTGAAAATTGCTATTTGCACAGTTCATACAAAATTAATATCAGTACATTCAGCATATTTTATATACAACCTTTAGGGGAAAGGGGTGAATGGGGGTTAAAGCGCCGGATGGAAGTTTGGTCATTTTTAAAGCTAGAGTTATAATAATTGATATTTGGGTTTTTTATATAAATTAAAATATTTGGCATTTTTTCCTCAACTCCTAAAGGAGTGAAATGAGGTTAAAACGTATGGGAGATTCGCTATATTTGATTCTCGAGTTTATGAAAATTAGAATTTCAACAAAAATTTTTAGCACTTTTTTATCAACCCCTAAAAGGGTGAACAACGCCGTATAGAAGTGTTGTTATTTTCAAAACTAGAGTCACGAATGAAAAATTATATTGGTCTTTTTGTATAAGCTATTTCCATTTTTTTTATTCAACACCTAAAAGAGTGAAATGGGGTTGAAACGTTGTATGGAAGATTTACTGCTCATCAGTCATGAAGATATCATCGTCATCGTCATCGTCAGCCCATTTAAGTCCCCATTGCTGGGGCACGGGCCTCCCTCAATCACATGAGGGGTAATTGCCATACTCACCACGCTTGGCAGACGGGTTGGCGAGGGTTTTGATATAAATGCAGAGTTTTCCTTCTCTAGGTGCTGATGATCATGCCAGCAGCTTTACCTTAGTCGCCTTTTACGACACCTCGGTAAGAGTGAGGGTGGCCTATTCTACTCTGCAGGGGACCACACGGCCAATGAAGCCATGAAGATATATGCATAATGAAAGGCATTTCAGTATTTTAGTCTCATTTTAAGTCTCCGTTTAATACGTACCTACAGAATTATAATCTCAGAATTAGTTAACTACAAAACAAGTTCATATAGAAAAATTCAATTTTGAAATGTTTAGTTTTAAAATTAAATTACCGTAGCAAATCAAGGGCGGGCCACTAGTACTTAAATAAAGTGTTTAAGCTACTTACTACGGAATGTATGAAATGTTGTATGAAGTTTGTATATATTTCCTGACTCAAACATCAAAATTATGATAAGTAAGTAGTGTATGCAGTTAAGATATGAATAAATCAACGAACGTTCCAGTTAAATACCCAAACAATAAATAGACACAAGTAAGTAGGTAAACGTTTATTGACCACATAAAACTATAACTATAATAACAGCTTGCCACAGGTAGAAAATACTTATAGATATAATTTAATAGTAAAAAAAATCCATGTTATTGACATAAATAATTATATAAAGTCATACTTTCATTTGACAAAGGATAAATATTATCTTAATAAATACTGTAAACGACTAATAGCAATGTCGCTATCTTATTATTTAGATTGCTCAGCCAAAAACTTGGCTACCACATCTGCTCCTATTGAGCAGAAAAAATATGACATGTGTAATCAGACGTTGGAATTAGTTCCAATGAATTTAAATGTAATTTAGAGACAATAGAGAACACCTCTTGCACACTAGATTTAATGACAAAGGGGAAGTCTGGGCATTTAAATATTGTTCATCAAAATATACAGGGCTTCTCCGGTAAAGATTTGGAATTGGAACTTTTTTTAAATAAAATGAATATACATGTCCTCTGTGTAACTGAACACTGGTTGAGGCAACATGAACTTATTATTAATATTGATAATTATAAAGTCATAAGTGCGTTCACAAGAAAGTCGGCCATTAGGGGTGGGTCACTTATATTATTACATAATTCATTAAAAGCAAAGGAGCGCAAAGACATAGTCGCACTTTCAACTGAACGAACTATTGAACTATCTTGTGTAGAGATTGAACGGTTTATCATTATTTGTGTATACAGACCTCCCTCTGGTAACTACAATAACTTTGAGTCTGCCATGGAGGAGGTGCTGAGAAAAGCAACTAATTGCAACAAGCAAGTAATTGTATGTGGGGATTTCAATATTAACATCTTAGAACACAGTCAAAGCTCGGGTATGCTTCTTAATCTATTTAAATCTTTTGATTTACGCCATCTGTTTAATGACCCTACACGCATTACCCCCACATCAGCTACTTGTATTGATAATATTTTCTGTAATTGTAAGGCAATTAAAAATCAATAATAAATTTTATAAATTCAGACCATACAGGACAGATAGCTGTTTTTGAACACCGTCATGCAACTGCTTCCTCTTCTTTTGTCTATAGGCCAATCACCACTAGTCGTGTGGAAAAATTTAAGGAAAATGTTGAAAACAACGTTTCCCTGATGCAAGTAAGTAAGTATGCTAATATTGATGAACTATACAATACTTTGTTTAATGTTATTGAAAAGGAGTTTGAAGTAATTTTTACTAAGAAAAAAGTCAAAGTAGACAATACTAAAACAATATTTAGCGATTGGGCTACTAAAGGCATCTTCAAAAGCAGGCGCACTTTATTTGAATTATATGCCATTAAAGCTAACTCCAATGATCCTACAATAACTGAACATGTTAGAAACTATTCCAAGCTATTTAAAAAAGTCTGCGCAATAGCAAAAGCTAATTATTTAAAAGATAAAATTAAAAATTCAAATAATAAAATCAAAGCCACTTGGAATATGATTAATAAAGAGACTTGTAAAAATACTACTCAAGACCTCAAGTACTGTTTGAAAATTGATAATAAACAACTCAACGAGGACGTAGAAATAGCAAAGGCATTTGAATCTTTCTTTGCTAATATACCTCTTATTACCACTAGTAACTTAAATTCTAGTCCTCAGCTTGCTAATTGTCTTCTTCAATCGAGTGTGGACGAGTGCCTGACTTCTTTTAGTTTCCATCACATCAACCCGGAAACTATACTTAAAACTTTTAAAGACATCAACGTAAAGAAAACAGAAGATTTGTGGGGAATATCAGTAGAAATATTAAAAAATATAATAAAAATCATTGCCCCATATTTAGCTGTAATATTTAATGAATGCGTAGATATTGGTCAATTTCCAAATCTGATGAAATATAGCAAAGTTCTACCACTTTTCAAATCAGGTGATAGAAGCGACCCATCTAATTACAGACCAATATCCATTTTACCTGCCCTTAGTAAAATATATGAAAAAGTTATATTCCATCAATTATTGGGTCATTTTAATCTAAACAAATTATTGCATAATAAACAATTTGGATTTACTAAAGGCAAATCTACTACTGATGCGGGAGTTGCACTCATCAAGCACATTTTTGATGCATGGCAAAATAAGCAAGATGCTGTAGGTATATTTTGTGACCTTTCCAAAGCATTCGACTGCGTTAATCACCAAACATTATTAATGAAGCTACAGCATTACGGCCTCACAGATAGCTCTCTGAGCTTGGTACGGTCATACCTAAGTGATAGAATTCAAAAAGTCAATGTTAATGGAACTAATTCTTCTGGCGCCCTTTTACAGATGGGAGTGCCCCAGGGCTCGATATTGGGGCCCTTACTGTTTATTATATATGTAAATGACCTACCTTACTTTACTAAAAACTTGTGTGACATAGTATTATTTGCAGATGATACTTCTTTAATTTTCAAAACTAATA
The DNA here is from genome assembly GCA_019059595.1 of Marasmia exigua. Classification (NCBI taxonomy): domain Eukaryota; kingdom Metazoa; phylum Arthropoda; class Insecta; order Lepidoptera; family Crambidae; genus Marasmia; species Marasmia exigua. The sequence continues at coordinate 12,524,025 of CM032468.1, forward strand.
GACATAAAGATAACTTTGACGATGTAAATAATGCTCTCACTCAAGTGCTACATTGGTTTACTGTAAATAATTTACTTCTCAATGCTAAAAAAACTAAATGTGTCAAATTTACATTGCCCAACGTAAGACAGGTCAGCACTAGGATTTATATGAATAGTCAAAATGTTGAAGTAATTAATTCTACAGTATTTCTAGGCGTCACGTTAGACTCAAAATTACAGTGGGGTTCTCATATTGCAGCCCTGGCAGGGAGACTTAGTTCGGCTGCATATGCAGTCAAAAAAATAAGACATCTGACCGATATTGAAGCAGCCAGACTTGTGTATTTCAGTTATTTCCATAGCGTTATGTCTTATGGTCTGCTGTTATGGGGCTCTGCGGCTGATATTCAAGCTATTTTTGTGCTACAGAAACGAGCTGTCAGGGCCATATACGGACTTAGACCACGAGACTCGCTTAGAAACTTGTTCAAAGAAATTAACATTTTAACATTAGCATCACAGTACATCTTTGACTGTATTATGTATGTTTATAAAAATTTAGAAAACTTCCCTCGAAAATCCGACAACCATAACCTAAATACTAGAAATAAACACAAGCTTGCTGTTTCACATCTCAGACTTCATAAGATTGGTAATTCATTCGTAGGAATGAGTATTAAAATATTTAATAAGTTACCACAAAAGCTTGTTGATTTACCAATGCCCAAATTTAAAACACATGTTAAAAATTATTTAATGGCAAAAGCCTATTATACAGTTAATGATTACTTAAATGACAAGAATTTGTGGAAATGATAAACTGTTCGCCTACACCCATGACACTGTACTTGTAAAAAAAATTTGGTGATTAAAAAGAGTAACTGGCGAGTTTCTTGCCGGATCTTCTCGTCAGAATCAACTTTCCGATTCCGGTGGTAGAATCACATTATATTTATTCATTTCTTAGTATATTTTTTGTATCGACATATATGTTTAATAACATGTATAATATACTTAGCTATAATTTATATTTTTCATGTATGACGATTTGTAAGAGCTGTATATAAGCCTATGCAAATAAAGCACTTTTGAATTTTGAATTTTGAATTTTGAAAAAAAGATTTACATAGACAGGACACATAACATAAGCATAAGGAGATTGCACAGTAATACGTAGGAAAAAATATTTAAACAAAAACAAATACCGCACATCACGTCAGAACGCGAAATACCATCCACTTCACATGGATGGATTTATATCGACTACAGTGCGTTTCTCACGTCATTTCCTACCACGCACAGTAAAACTGTGGAACCAGCTGTCATCCGTGGTGTTTCCGAACAGATACGACTTGGTGACCTTCAAGAAAAGGGTGTACTCCTTTCTTAAGAGCCGGCAACGCATATGTGATACCTCAGGTGTTGCAGATGTCCATGGGCGGCGGTGATCACTTTCCATCAGGTGTGCCGTCTGCTCGTTTGTCCGCTATAATTGTTAAAATAGGTAGGCAGATTTAATAATAAACGCTGTTTTATAATTAACTTTTGTTTTTATTCCACTTAACTGAACTACGAACATTTTATAAGACACACAGCAAGATGGCGAGAGACGGCTAGGTAAAAAAAAAGTTGCGATATCGATTTGACATTTAGGGTTGCTATGCAAATGCATAATTATAAATAATATTATTACCTTTTGTTTAAAGATAGAAAATTTACCTTAAATACAACACACCTCCTTAAATTTTCGATCTTTAAAATGTTTACAAAAACACGTTTTAACTCTAGCTTCAACTAAAATGCTTTTAACATTTAACTATAATTCTTAACACTAAGTATAATTTTGAACTCTTAACTATAATTCTTAACTCTTACTATAATTCTTAACTTTTAACTATAATTCTTAACTTTTAACTATAATTCTTAACTTTTAACTATAATTCTTAACTTTAACTATAATTCTTAACTTTAACCTAGAATCCTAAATTAATCTTAACTCCAATCTGTTTTTCATAAATTTTGTTTTATCAAGACTTTTTGTTAACATATCAGCTAAGTTAAATTTAGTATCTATTTTTACAATATCAATTAATTTCTTTTCATAACTTTCGTTTATATAATGATATTGCACTTCGATGTGCTTTGAGTTTTTAGTAAAGTTACCGTATTTAGCAATTGCAACAGCACCCGAGTTATCTTCATACAATTTAATAGGATCACAAAGTTTTACATCAAATGATTCACTTAACAAGTTTCTAATATAAAGTACTTCAGTCACTGCTTCTGACATTGCAATATATTCTGCAAAAGTTGAGCATTTAGCTACAGTATTTTGTTTACGGGTTTTCCAAAAAATTAAGTTTCCAAACAATCTAATAATAAAACCGGATGTAGATTTTCTATCCACATTGTCTCCAGCATAGTCAGAATCTACCATACAGTCCAATATATCAGTATCCACATCATCATAGTATGTTAACTTTAGATCTTTAGTCTTATACAAATACTTTAAGATTCTCATCGCATATTTGTAATGTGTTTGATTATAACAACTTTGGTATCTGCTTAAGTAATTTACACTGTAAGCTACATCTGGCCTTGTGCCTGTACTAATATACAATAATTCACCTATTATATTTCTATACTTAATACTTTCATCTACTTCTTTAGCTTGTTCTAGTTTTAAATTAGTTTCCATTGGAGTATCATATAAGTTAGCATTTTCTAAATCATATTTAGCAGCCAAAGATTCAATATATTTTGTTTGAGTTAACATCATTTTATTTCTATCATCACTATAATCAATATTTATACCAATGTAGTTTTTAATTTTTCCTAAGTCTTTCATAGCAAATCTTTTCATTAATCTAGTTTTTATCTCATCTATTTTATCTTTATTTTTGCAACAGATCAATAGGTCATCAACAAATATTAATATATATATTGGATCTTTGTTTGCTCTATTAACATATAGACAGTAATCATAGTTACTTCTCACAAAATTTAATGTTTTGATATATTCATCAAAACAATCATACCATACTCTTGGGCTTTCTTTGAGACCATAGAGAGCCTTCTGCAATTTGTAAACTTTATTGTCACCAGTTTCATACCCTTCCGGTTGATTTACATATACTTCTGACTTTACATACCCATTCAAAAAAGCTGTTTCAACATCCATCTGTTCTACATAGAGATTATTTTTACAACTATATGACAATAAAATTTTCAAAGTTTGCATTTTACCTACTGGTGAATATGCATTTTCATTAAAATCCCTTTGCTGAAAACCTTTCACAACTAATCTAGCTTTATAGTTATCATTGCTTTTCATTTTAAAAATCCATTTGACATCAATTACTTTTTTATCTTTTGGCCTTTCAACAATTTGCCACGTATTATTTTTATTTAAGCTATTAATCTCAGAGTCCATTGCTATTTGCCATTTTTTATGATCATAGGAGTTCATCGCCTCCTCAAATGTATTTGGTACATTTGCATCGACACAGTTTATGTATATAAAATGTGAAACTGGATTACCATATCTAGTAATGGGTTTTCTTTTTCTCTTTTGTGGTTCTACAACTTCATCATTCAAATTATCAACATCTACACAATCTTTCATTTCATTATTCGAATTTGTCTCATCTGCATCTACAAAAATTTCATTGTTTTCATTATCAGTTTTCACTATTTCCTTCAAGCATTCATCCGTTTTCATATCTTTAATATCTGTCAGATCATCTAGGTTTTCTAAACAAATCAGTTCAATATTTTCTTCGACTACCTGTACGTGCCTAGCATTTATTATTCTATTATTTAATAAGACTCGATAACTGTTTTCATTATAACCAACTAAAATTCCTTGCTGTGCCTTATCATCCCATTTACTTTTTCTTAAAACTTCGGGAGTTCTTACAAAGACTCTACTGCCATAAATCTTTAAATGCTCTACATTTGGTTTTATTCCAAAAAATATCTCATAAGGAGTTTTATTTTCTACTGTGTTTGCAATAGTCCTATTTTTTAAATATGCTGCTGTTTTAATAGCTTCAGGCCAATATCTTCTGTGAATTTTAGCTTCTCTCATTAAACACCTACCTATATCCATAGCAGACCTATTGTATCTCTCCGCTACTCCGTTTAATTCATGAACATATGGTGGACATGGTAATAAGTCTATACCCTTCTGCCTTATAAAATTATAAATATCCTTATTTAAGTACTCTTTCCCATTATCACACTGCATTTTCTTGACTCTTTTATTAAATTTATTTTCCACAGAATTTACAAATTCTATAAAACAATTAGGAACTTCAGTTTTATTCTTAATACAAAATATTCTAGTGCATTTACTATAATCGTCAATAAATGTTAAAAAGTATTTCTCACCACCATACCCAGGAGTGATATGTGGGCCGTTCAAATCTGTATGAATTAATTCTAGGATTTCAGTAGTCTTTTTTCTATTGTTTTCAAATGGTACATTAGTCATTTTGCTTTTAATACAATTTGAGCATTTCATTTCTGTGTTTTCCAGTTTATCAGGTAAGCCATCTACTAATTTATTATTTATTAATTTATTTAGATATTGAAAATTTACATGACCAAGAGCCCTATGCCATTTCTCTTTCTGAGTTAATTTTACTGAATGAGCACACATTTCATTTTTTGATACATAACTTTTTAAAGAATACAGATTGTTTATTTTGTCTGCAACTGCTATTAGCTCTCTAGCCTGATTATAAATTTTTGCATTTTCATTTTTAGCTACTATAGTGCAATTTTGAGTTATTTTTGAAAAACTTAACAAATTTTGCTTAATGCCTTCGACAAAATAAACATTCTTCAAATTTACATGTTTTTGATTATAGTAGTTCTTAAAATATACTTTGACAGTACCTACCTTGGTGGCTTTTAACATTTTGCCGTCAGGTAATTTCACATTGACAGGAAATTTCAAAGCTAAGTAATTAAAGAAATAAGCATCATTATTAATGATATGGTCAGTACACCCACTGTCTAAAAGCCAATCAATATCACTGTTATTAACACATTTTTCATTTTCAGGGCACCCCTGTACCTGATTTATTTCTGGATTACATACTTGAGCTGTCCAAGACTCGAATGAAAAATTCTTTGAAGATGTACCACTGGAATGACTTTGTACTCTGGAATGATTTTGACTTCTGAACTGACCTTGACCTGTATTATGAGCTGGAACTCTGCCTCAACTAAGACCTCTATTGAATCCACCTCTATTATAACCTTTCTGCATGCCTCGCTGACCGTGACCAGATTGGAATCTTCCTTGAGAGCTCTGTTGTCCTTGAATATATCTCTGACCATGCCAACAATCCTTCTTGAGATGGCCCATCTTTCCACAAATAAAACACTGTGCTAATGTTTTTGTTGAAAATGTACTCACATTGTTTTTCTTGTCCAAGTCGCTAGTAGTCATATTTTTCTCTTTTATTTTTGAACGGACATAATCAACTGTTTTTTGTTCCTCTGGAATTACATCAAGAAAGTCTCCGATGTAGCTATAGCTCGGTGGTAGGGCTCTGAGAAGGTATCTTAGCTTTTCAGGTTCATCAATTTTTCCACCGGCCGCTTTGAATTCATTTATGGTTTTCTCGAAGTCAACAAAAAAATCTTCTATTGTATTGTAGTTGTTAAGTTTAATTTCTTCAACTTTCCCTCTACAGATAATTTGCATGGCTGTAGACTTTGTTAGGTACATTTTGTCAAATTTGTCCAACATCTCATATGCTGTCTTGCACTCGCAAACGTATTCGAGCTGTTTGTCCGAGATTGTACTCATAATTATAGTCCTTGCTTTCAAATCTTTCTTCTTCAATTCTGTGTTTTCAATTAGTTTAGGAGGCGTCTTGCCAATGGTGACCTCGTTGCATTCCTTGTATTCCAACAAAGTTTCCAACCTTAATTTCCAACTGGAATAGTTTGCTCCATCAAAAATAGGTATCATAATATCCTCTATTTTAGCTTGTTTAGCCATATTGATGACAATAACACGGTTTTATTGTATTTTTACCCGACTACGGCAAAGCAAAAGGAGGGTTATGATTTTGACAGGCTATGTATGTATGTATGTATGTATGTATGTATGTATGTATGTATGTATGTATGTATGTATGTATGTATGTATGTATGTTCATCTGTTTCCACGTAACTTCTTAACTACTTATCAGAATTCGACAAATGACATATCATTATAAGCGTCTTGATCGTCCGCTGGTTATAGGCTGTACGGCGTGTATTAGGAGTTCAAGTAAAACAACGACATCCGAATTAAGACTGATCGTTTATTGAAATAATATTCGATTAAATATCATCAAAATTAGGTTACATGTGTCATTACTTTATTATTCTAGAAAGATCCTACTTACCACACTACATTTCCCATCCAATTGGAAAAAAAAAATACATTTATAGTAATGTATTTTTTTTTATTAGTTTTACATAGATTCCTGATTACAACTTATATTTATTTTATATCTAAAGTGGTATAATATGATTTATGAAACTATATTTTTAGCTGATTACATTGTTTCATGATATAACTTAGTTCTATTCATATGTATAACATCATTTTTTCCATTTTTAATTATTTCTACGTTAGGTGGCATTACATTAATCACTTTATATGGACCTGAATATAACGAATCCAATTTATTTGCCGTTTCATTTTTAACTAACACTAAGTCATTGATCTTATAATTTGCAGGCTTAACATATTTATCATAATTTATCTTTCTTTTAATTTTACTTTTAAACAAATTGTCTCTAGCCTCTTTCTGTGACAATTGCAAACGATATTTCAATTCACAAGGATAATTCTCATAGTTATAAATTGGTTCAATTATTTTACTCAAGTTACTTGGAAGGATACAATTTTTTTCCAAAGACTAACTCGTAAGGCGTAAACTGCGTTTCCGAATGTACCGAAGTATTATAAGCAAAAGACCAAAATGGTAACCATTTACTCCATGTTTCAGGATGATTATCTGTTTGGATTCTTAGAAAACTGTTTAAATTTTTATGAGTTACTTCTAGTGCACCAATGGTTTGATGATGATATGCAGTAGAATTTAATTGATTTATCTTTAATAATTTACAAATTTCCTGAAACGTAGAGGATAAAAATTCCTTACCTCTGTCGGTTGCTATCTCCTTAGGGACCCCATATCTAAGGATAAAATTATTAACAAAAGATTTAGCAACCTCCTCTGTTCGTTTTGAAACTAACGGATAGGCTTCAACATATTTGCTCAACTCACATTGCAAAGTAAGGATGTATGAAAAATTATCATTATCAGTTTCTAAAGGACCTACCAAATCTAAGAAAACCTTTTCAAATGCTGAATTAGCTGTCGTCGTCACGACCATTGGTTCCTTAGTAGGTGTACAATACTTTTGCCGTTGACACTTATCGCAACGTTTAACAAATTCTCTTATGTCATTATCAAGACCAGGCCAGTAATAATATTTTCTTATATTATTGAACATCCGTCTCATACCAGCATGGCCACTACTAGGTAGGAGATGGAAGTCGTTCAATATGACCCTTTTATCATCTTTATTTTCTACTCTAATTACATCTTTTAAAATACATACACGAGGTCCGGACCTACTTTTCGTATTTTTTAACTCTTCTAATAATTTTTCTATAAAAACTTCATTTTCTATATTTTTAATAATGCATATTTCTTTTACTCCTATATTTTCACATAATTCGTCTAACTCTCTCACAAATTCAGCTCGTGAAATTCGAGATCGAGAGTGTAGATACTTTATATAAATTGTCTTTTTACTAGCGCTATAACATAAAACTTCCCTTTCTTCACTTAAAAGATTCGCTTTCTTCATCGTCTCATAATGTTTCTTGTCAATAAATGTTAATTGAACTGAGTCTTTCGGATAGATATTAGTCCCCACGATTTTTGGTTGATCAAGCCAATCATCTGAGTGAGTCATATCCACCGAAGTATCAGTTGCAACATCCTTAATTTTCCTAGCTTGTGCACGTGTCATAACATTAACGACACTTTCATGCATTTCCTTTAATTCACTTAAAGAGATTCTCGACAACGCATCAGCTGCTGCATTGTTTGAACCCTTTACGTACTCTACATTAAAGTTATATTCCTCTAACGCAAGCCTAAACTTCATTAATCTGCTAGATGGATCTTTCATATTAAAAAGATAAACTAAAGGCCTATGGTCTGTTCGAACTGTAAAATATTTTCCATATAAATACGGTCTAAAATATTTTACTGCCCAAACTATTGCCAGTAATTCCTTTTCTATCACAGGGTAATTTTTCTCAGCTTTGTTAAGATTCCTACTAGCGAATGCTATTGGACGTCCATCTTTGTTAGATAAAATTGCTCCTAAAGCATAATTTGACGCATCAGTTTGTAGTATGAAATGATTTTGTTCTGAAAAATCTGGATATTGTAGTACAGGAGGTGATATAATTTTTTCTTTAAGCGTTTTAAATGCCTGTTCACATGTTTCATCCCAAATATAAGGTACGTTTTTCTTAGAAAGGGCGTTTAACGGATGAGCAATATTAGCAAAATTTTTTATAAACTTCCTATAATAATTAACAAAAGCTACAAATCTTTTTAATTCATCACAGTTGTTAGGACGTGGGTAATTTTGAACTGTTTTAATTTTTTCAGGGTCTGGAAGGATACCTTCACTGGAAATAACATGACCTAAGTACAATATTTCTTTTTTTAAGAAATCGCATTTCGAAGGATTAAGCTTTAAATTGACCTTTTTTAACCTCTCAAATACGTCCTGTAAGTTTTTATTATGAATCTGCAAATTTCTTCCAAAAATGATTAAGTCATCTAAATAAATTAGGCATTTATCGTAATTTAACCCTGACAAAGCTATGTTCATCATACGTGAAAATGAACTAGGACTTGTCTTTAAGCCCATAGGCATCCTAGTCATTCGAAATTGTCCTGAACAAAATGACGTAAACTTCCTGCTATTTTCGTCTAAATTCACATTGTAATAGCCTTGGTGTAAATCTAAATGACTGAAGTAAACACTACCTGATAACGACTCTAAAATCTCAGTTATGTCTGGTAAAGGAAAATTGTCATTTTCTATGCAGTTGTTCAATTTTCTATAATCTATAACTAATCGCCACTTCTTTTTGCCATTACTATCTATTTTCTTAGGAACTAATAACACTGGACTTGACCAATCGCTTTTGCTTGGTTCAATTATTCCTTCTTCCAGCATATGGTCAATTTGTTTTTTAATTTCAGATTTCTGAGAATGAGGTAATCTATATGGTTTAGAAAAAATAGGGGTCGTACCTGGTTTCAAAGTTATAGTGTGATTATAAATGTCGGTTGTAGTTAATTTATCTCCTGGTAAATAAAAAATATCAGCATACTTTGCGCAAATATTTTCGATAGACTTCTGTTCTTCATTATTTAAATGTGAAAAATTCATATGAGAAAATAATTTCTTTACTCGATCCGCGTTTTTACTACTTTTATCAAACGTGCAAATATTATAATCACTAAGTTTATGAAATTCAATTTTAATATTTGGCAATAATAATTTGTTTTCCGTTGTGTTCATTATTCTTATTGGTACGACGCCTTTAGTGGGAGTTACTATAGAACTTGCTAGAAAAACTCCTTCCTGTATCTCTTGCGAACATACTAAACAATCTTCTTGAATATCGGTCCGAATGTAATGAATAGACTCACATCGCGCCGAAATTTCTAACATTTTACTACATTTATTCGTAATTGGCAAGCTGATGGACCTATTTAAATGATCACGCAACAATAAAGTATTTTTATCAAAGTTTAAAATAGATCTATACTCTCTTAAAAAGTCTCGTCCGATGATACCATTTGATTTAATTGGTAGCGACTTAAAAACATAGAACTTATGATTCATTATTAAATCATCAACGCCTAATTGTAAATAAACGTATCCGATTGCATGAACTTTGCCGCCGAGGCCATTGATTATAATATTGTCTGTATGAATCGCAATGTTTTGCTCTACAACATATTTATATTTTATAGCACATAATGACGCTCCTGAATCTATCAAGAATGAAACGTAATTCCCATTAATTGTAAACGATGCAAAACAGTCGCTATCACATGATAATATACTATGTTCCGTATTAGTCACGAAAAAATGTTGTTTCCGAATTTAAAGTATTTTGTTGGTCATTTTGGTTCATTTGTCTAGACTCATTTATGACATGAATATTCGGTTGAAGCCGTATCCCTCGGTTTCCACGATAACCTCTACTGTTACCTCTAAAATGCTGACCACGCATTGGTGCTCCCCGCATTTGTGCAGTTTGGCGGTGCCAATCGCGCTGGTGATTCCATCTAGGCTGCTGGTTCCCATGCTGCTGGTTCCCTTGGAAACCATGATTACGCCGTTGGTCCGTGCTAGAAAAAATACGGTTACGATATTGTCCTCGAGTGCCTCTGGAATTGTATCTGCTTCCCCTATAGTATGAATTATTACTATTTTTTGACATACCCAAAATGTCACCGGAAGTTGAAGCACTGGCCACCTCCTCGTCCTGGGCGGCCTGGATCGCATCCTTCAGCGAGCTGTAATTTCTAGCTGCAATAATTGTGCTTAACCTACGATTACGCAAGCCGTCTGAAAATTTTTTAATTGCAATTTTCTCATTTAATGGTTTTAAAACATTATGTTTTGAAGAATCTCCGTCGGCTTGCGCAATGGTAAGGTTCACAAACAGTTCTGACAATTGGCTACCAAAATCGGATATCGACATGTTATTTTGTTTAATATTTTCTAATTTTGTCGAAATCGCAGTTGCAGCCTTACGTGGTAAAAGTTCTCTCTGCATGTCCTTAATCAATTCGCTCATACTTGAATAACTTGTATTTAGTCTCAATTTAGCTGCCTGAGACAACCTACTTTTTAGTACAAAGTTCATTAATTTTTGTTTGCAATCCGCATTTCCTAACAAAGAGTCGTAATAATCCATATTATCAATCAATTGTTTTGTATTAGCCTCAGTATCATTCATACAGGGTAACAAGCTCAAAGCCGTTTTTAATTCGAAGGTCGACATGGTTGCATTAAATTCTTTACTTACGGATGAGTCACTTTGGCACAAATCAACAATTTCTTTATATAAGGATAAAATATTACTACAATAATCTAAGGCGAACTCGTCCTTACCATCATAATTATTTACCCAATCATTATATAGCACATATATTTTATTAGCCTCCTCTAATTTGTTAACTAAAATATTACCATGCCTCCTCGACGGGCCAATTTTTATTAGATAAGTTCTTATTTGCTTTAATTTGTCATAGAATACTTGTAATTCTAATGCCATAACTTACCACCGTAACGTAGTTGTAACATAATTACCATTCATGTAGATATTCAACACTATAAATTATTTACTATAACATATTGCAATTAAATAAAATTACTTTAGGGTTCATGTCCTTTTTCTTGCTTAAATCGTTGCCGTAATAACTTTATCACTTTTAGGGAACACTTTATCGCGCCGCGCACTAACACTTTCACACTAACCCAGCATATACTTTATCTGGAGCCCTTGGACCTCCTTGATTGGGACCGCTAGTTATCTCCTGGACCTGAGCTCGACGAAAAATGGAACTCCTCAACGCCGCTGTCCTGCTAATCTGCTGCGTTATCCATTGATTATGACACCTCTTATACAGCGTGTATCCAACGTATGCTACTCCAATAAAAATTATGAAAAATATGCAATATAGCATAATATTGGTCCTGGACATATGTTCTTTTATCTCAGCGGATGCCTCGTTGGTTCCTCCGGCACTGTTTTGTGCGATGACAATCTCCTCCTTAGATTTTGTAGTGCCCATATTTTAGGTTGAAAATTCCTTCGCGATAATTGAGTAAAACCGTGTTTAAGCGGACAGAGCCAGACACGAAAGTAATTATTACTGACGTAGCCATAGTTCACTTTAAAAAACTTGCACTTTAGACTTCTTTAAAATTCCGCTCTCGTTTTGGAAGAACCCGCGTCAGATAACCGATGCGCCGATGAACCCGAGGCGCGCTGGCAGAGTCGCCATGTACGGCGTGTATTAGGAGTTCAAGTAAAACAACGACATCCGAATTAAGACTGATCGTTTATTGAAATAATATTCGATTAAATATCATCAAAATTAGGTTACATGTGTCATTACTTTATTATTCTAGAAAGATCCTACTTACCACACTACAAGGCTATATGAAGTTTCACAAAATCTAATGTGGCGCCCTCTAGCGGACAAAACATACAGAGTAAAAAAATAAAGTTATGATAAATATGCCGTGTTTGGTATCATTTGAAAGCGCTTGACTTGTACATTTTGAATATATATATATATATTACTAGCACTTGGACACCAAAATAGTACAAATAAAATAAAAGTAAAAAAACTAAAACCCAACTACGACAAAAAACGTCGCTGAAAAAGTATAAAACAAGCCTTCGTTGTCAATTTATGCAATATTCACTATGTAGAGATAAAATTTCATGTTTGGAAAGGCGTAGTCACACGTTAAATATACTACCCTTTGACAACGTGTGACTGCGGATTTCCAAACATGAAATTTTATCTCTACATAGTGAATATTGCATAAATTGACAACGAAGGCTTGTTTTATACTTTTTCAGCGACGTTTTTTGTCGTAGTTGGGTTTTAGTTTTTTTACTTTTATTTTATTATATACTTTCGCAACAAAATATTTCTTCGTTGGCACGTGTAACCGGCGCGTTATATATAACCTCTAATTTCAATCGAGTTTTCTTTGCACTTTATGTTTTATTCCTTTCTTTTCAACTACGCTCTGCTACCATGTTAAAATAGGTAGGCAGATTTAATAATAAACGCTGTTTTATAATTAACTTTTGTTTTTATTCCACTTAACTGAACTACGAACATTTTTTAAGACACACAGCAAGATGGCGAGAGACGGCTAGGTAAAAAAAAAGTTGCGATATCGATTTGACATTTAGGGTTGCTATGCAAATGCATAATTATAAATAATATTATTACTTTTTGTTTAAAGATAGAAAATTTACCTTAAATACAACAATAATGTAATAAAAAAAAAAATATATATAAACTAGTGACCAAGGAAGAAGAAAAGGAACAAAGTGAAGTGGTCAACAAGGTCCAAGCTCAGCATGTGCTGCAGCAAGTATTACATCACAAGTATATTGCCCTAAGTGCGTTGCTAACTCTTACCCGCATAAGCATGTCTGATCTAACTCGTTTCATTGTACATTATTTTAAATAACTTTATAGGAAAACACATCGAGAAATAAACTTTAAGAGATTGAAAGTGTTCCTCGCTAAATCAGAATGTTTCTTTAAAGTTAATAAATAGAGTTGTTGAAGTAGTGCTTTGTGGCCCATAAAGTTTCTTACTCCCCTACAGCGTAGCAGGTCACGTGCTACGAGTCGACTACGGGCGTGCTACGAATACCCGCGCGTAGCAGCCATAATAGCCAATATAGCTTTCGATTCTGATTGCACAATAAATAAACAGGAAAAATATTAATTTCGTTCGAAGCGCAGTTTCGCGTCGCAGCTAAGACTTCCATTTCTCTCGGAGTATCGCGGGGTCCCCGGAGCAATACAGCACGTCTTTCCTCCCTCTACTTGTATAGTCCGTACAATGTAGTTTGATTAGAATTTTAGACAGAAAACCAGTCAACTATTAGTGTTACAGAAAAAATATCTTAAGATCTTTAATCTATGGAATAAAACTTGGTTAAAATGATACACCTTATGTCTATTGAAATCATGATTGAAATAAAGGTAAATAATAATAAATAAATTAAAATTTATTTCGGATCAATTTAAAATCCATAGATGGTTAGTAACAAATGACTTTTTATCTATTGTTAGTATTATACATAAGTGTGCGTACAAAATGTTTAATAAGCGGAGAGTTATAATTCTCCGCTACTGTTTTCAGGATGCTGTTGTAACTACCCCTCACCCTTTTTTAGAAGAGACGCCGTTTTTTTTTCGTATTATAGCATTAAAGTGGCAGCTATCATTCTAATAAAACTATATTTTACGGAGTATAGATAGGGCAGGTAAATAGGTTAGTTGCCAATATTTTTATTATTTGACAGAACGGTTCCTTGCAAATATATTACGCCATAAAAATTATTTTTTTTGAAGCACCTTTCCTAATATGTTTAAATTTTTAAATTATGTTTCCGCTATACAGCCATAAAAGCCGTTCGCCATGATGGTGTATTATCTGTGCCGTGACGCCACTGTTATTGTAAGCAATACACATGACTGTCATAATCATTTTATCGGAATAAAAGCTATGGCTTCGAAACACGAATTTTTATTTTATTTTACTAAAAACACAAAATCCACAGCTCATAAAATTAGTACAATAATCATATACACTAAACATACAGCCAATAACGGATTTACTTTTTACTAACAAAACCCTTAAAATAATTCGACCATCACTAACAACACCTCTGCATATCTAAAAAGAAAAAGTTAGGTAATTACTTAAACATGTAAAAAAATCATATTCTTATTTAAGTAAACCAATTAAAAAAATAAAAAGAAAGATATTGTATTAAATAGCTACATAGTTATCGTCAATTCACTACTCCGTCTGCACTGGCTTGTAATTACTAGCACTGAACTAACTTATGCGAAAACAGAAAACAAAAACAGAAGGATACCTTAATAGGACTTGCTGTCCATTATTGCCTATTACTGCGTAATAAAGTGGACAACCCTACGACCTTGAACAGTATTGGCATATATATCCCTGAAAGCTATGTGAGAGGCGTCCGACGCAGGAGAGCACTGTTCGCGGAGCGAGCCGCGCGCACGCACTACGCTGTGCTTGAGCCCACCTCCAGGGCGATTCGTCTACTTAATGGCTTTCTCACCAAATTCCAACATGCTGATATATTTAATGATAACATTTCTGTTTTGTCTCATTTGTTAAGTTTATATCTGTGTCATAGTGCTTAAGTGTATTTATGTACTTCATATTGAATTATAATAAGAGCGCTTTGGGCAACTGTAAGCTCTTATTATCATATTTGTTGAAATAAATAAATAAAAAATAAATAAATAAAAAAGAAATCAGAGACTATAGGAAATTAAAAAAATAATTAAAATAAGGAATAACCTGAAACTGGCGTTAGACGTTTTGTTGTTTACAATAACGGTGACGTAGAACCGTGGCAGACGGTGTTTTCAATCAAGAGAAATAATAGTAAAAATATAAAGGGTTTAAGTTGATTTTTTACAGCAATCCCTTATTTATATTTTTTGAAGTTTATATATTTCGGACCCTGGTACGGAATACTATTTGAATAATACGTTATTTTTATAAATGATGACATAAGGCAACTTGCCTATTCCAGTTGTAATAGTTTTTTGTTTATGTAAAATGTGGTGTGGTCAATAAATAGTTTCTCTCTTTCTAACAAAGCTGATCTTTCGGAAGGTGCCGACAGTCGCATAAAAAAGAGCTTCCAGGTCACAGGAATCAAATGACTTTGCCACGATTCAGAAAAATACGTAAACATATTATTTCCAAAGAAATCGGCTTTGTTAAAGCTTTTTCTATCACGATTAGTTTTCCTCTACTTCAATCGATAAAGGATTTATTCTCAGACCTTTGCAATGGAGAGGCAAGTGTGGGAAATGCTAGATTATGGTGTGCCTACGTACGATACGAATTGTACTCTTTAAAAACTCAAAGTACTTACCTGTAAGTATTGAAATATAAAACTTCTTGATTCACTTTAACGCTATAAAACTTCATGAATGTCAAATTAAATAATAAATATATAAATACTTATAATTTAGAAACTAAACAAGTAGGTAAGAGGTAAGATATAATCTACGCACTTGATCAGCGCTCTCACCTTATTTTCTTTATTATGTCAATAAATTACTTTTGGCAAAATTTCTACTTGAGAAAAACGATACAAAAATGAATCTAATATTCTAGCTCACTAGTACCAAAATATGAATGATGAAAACAGCGGTATATAGGCGCAGGCGCTAAGCTGGTAATGATAGCATAACTCATATAATCCATTACAGGCGGTTTAAGGGTGGTTAGCACGTGCTTACGCGGCCACTCCAAGTTGCGCCATTAACGAGGAAGCGCCTAAAGTAATAATAGACCTATGAAACTTTTTTTTTAGACACAATAAAATGTATAACTCATTTAATAAGCAAAACCACTATGTATACTATTATTTTATTTTGATTCAAGACTATATTTTAAGTTTTATATTAAATGGAGATAAGATAAAAAAATGTATTTGTGATGCAAAAAAAAATGACCCTTCTTTTACTTGGCAAAATTATTGACGTTTTTATCAATAACTAGTGGCCCGCCCTTACTTCGTTACGGGACAATTTTTAAAAGTCTTTTCTTCCTTATTAGCTGGTGTTCAAAAAGTAGGTACTTAATATTCATCTATTGCAATACAGAAGTGTGTTTAAATTAAATTTGTAACTAAAGCCCAAATACCAATTTTCACGACTCTCAGCATACCATCGCTTTGTCCTGGTTGCGTCCCAAACTCTGGATCCCGTGGTTTGCTTCGACTTCGCGCGATCTGGTGCATCCATTATGGTTAATTTATTGTCACGCATGTCATCCATTACGACGTCAAGCCTATAGCTTTAAAAATGACAAATCTTGCATACGACGTTTTTGCTCCCGTTCACCCTTTGAGGTTGAACAAAAAGAAATGCTGAAAGTTTACGACCCTAGAATAGAATAAACCTAAACCCTAGAATTTTTACGACCCTAGCTTTAAAATTGAAGAATTTTCCATATGAAGTTCTTCCACCCCCCCCCCCCCCCCCCCTCCTTTCCCCTTTCACCCCTTTAGAAGCTAAAGACAAAAAAATACTGAACGCACTTGTATTTAATTTGTATAGAGATCCTAAACACCAGTTTTCATGACTCTAGCTTTAAAAATGATGAACTTTCCATATAATGTTTTTACCAACATTACCCCTTTACGGGTAGAATAAAAAAAACTGAAACAGGTAAATTTTAATTTATAATAAATAAACATACTCCCAATTATCAGATCTTTAACATCAAAACTGAACGACTTTCATACGAATGTTAATAACACCTTTCACCCATTTAGGGGTTGAATTTTAAAAAATCCCTTCTTAGTACGCTCTTTCATAATAAATACATTCCAAATTTCATAATAATATTTTTTCATAATAATTTCATAATAAATAAGTTCCAAATTTCATGATTTTCGGTCCAGTAGTTTTGGCTGTGCTTTGATTTGGGAAAGACTAACAAATATTTTCACATTCTCACGTCTTCACATACATATTCACAAATGTATCCTTCAGCAACAGATGGCGCTAATCTGACTGTTCCATACAAAAACGAATTTCTCATACGATCCTACATCGCGATGCAAAGTTTTTTTACCGATTTGAGATATATACGACAAACCAAATTAGCAAATGTTACGTCTTCCACGTCGTCCACGAAAACGTTAGCTCTTTATAAATAGATAGATAGATAAAAAGATAACTTTTGATCAAAAATTGTTTTGACTGAAAAACTATCCTACACGTTCTTAAATGTTGTTCATTAAAGCCCAGTTCATAATGGAATAGGAGCATTAATAGTTACTTTACGAATTAAAAAAATCAGTATGGAAAATACAACTGAGACGCCGGCTTTAAGGGACACAATAGGCCTAATGAGAGGTAGGAGGCCTCGGCGAGTGGACGCGCGCCTTCAAGGTCTAGTAACTGGTGTTTTTTATGTGATAGGTGGCAGACGGATCAACTGTTGGAAAGCGATTGCCGCCGCCCGTAGACACCCGCGACTCCATTGGAGTCACAAGTGTGCTGCCAACCTTGAAACCCCCCTTTCCCCCGGATTTTTTTTTACCCTCACTCACGCAGCGAAACACGCTTGCTGCTTCACGCCGGTTTTTTGTGAGGCCGTAGTATCATTTCGGTCGAACCCACCCATTCATGCCGAAGCGTGGCTCTCCCACGGTCAAAACGGTAGTGTATACTTGACGCGCGGGCCGTGATTGCGCGCGAGCGGCAATTAACTCAGCTCATTTGCATTCAGCTGGTCATGATTCGTTAGCGAAGGAACCCGCGACTCCTTTCTGCGCGCACGTCCAATGCAGACTGTTGGAATAACTTCCAAGACTTGTTAAGAACATTGCGCAAGATGCTGTTGATTTACTTATCATCTACTCATTAATAGTCCTTTTGGTGTTGCGGTTGTTCATGGACACTGGTAATCACTTAATATCACGCGATCCATTCCATTTTTCTCGTAAAAATACGACTGTATCATATTCCAAATTGCTTTCTTTTGAAATAACTTTCATATTGTACTTTTTACACCTATAGTAACTCAGACAAAACGACTTATCACTAACCTAAGTTACGTAACGACAAATTCTTTGAAGCAACATGCTTCAAATATGAAGCACGGAACTTTGGAATGAATGACATTTAATTTTTGTGTACTGAATTTTTATTTAACTCGACATTTATTTATTTATTACAATGTATGAATGTCAAATATTGTCTTGCTATTATTAACTATTCTATTTTGTATATGACCTGTAATTTGGTTGAAATAAATGATATTTAACTTAATTTTAGTTTAATGAATGAAATAACAAAAGATGAACTAATGGGGTATTATTCATATTTTGAAAATTTTGTGCGATTTTCTTTGTTTCAACCGTCAGAACTGCTTTATAACACTTCATTCACACAGCAAAAACTTCATGGTTTTTCTTTTGAAGATTCGGAACCCTAAAATCAAATCGTAAATCGAATACAAACTTGTGAGTCAGTCGAAGCAAAGCGATGTTCCAGTCAAATTAACCCACTTAACAAGACTCAATGCCGACAAATCCGTCGCAATTAGGTCTAAGTTCGGTCCATTCAGACCATACGGAATTAATTAATGGCGATCAAATAAATTCGCCGGTTTATCGTTTACATAATAACCCGGCCTCGGCGGGGCCATCAAAAATTCATACAGACAAAAGCAGATTCAAATTAATTTGTCACTTCACAGACTATTACTTGAATATTACAGCGGAATTATTCAGTGCGGTAATGCACAAACCAAATTCGCGATATTGCAAGCCATTTTTGAATCGCCGCGAATGCGAGGCTTGTGTCTATAAATAAAGGATCCAGTTAAATTTTATTTGAGCCATTCGATGTAAACGTATTATCGTAATAGTCAATTTTAATTCGTATAGTTCAAGGTGTCGGACTGAATTTAGTTCGTAAACATACGTTCGACTATTAGTAACGATTTTTTTGATTCCTTGCAATTTAAACGAACAAGGGTATTTCACTAATCTCCAGATGGTAAAAACTGTCAATATTTTAACAAAATATTGGTAAAAACGCAAAAATTTTCAACGTCTAGCTGATTATATGATCATTAACAGTTCATGGGCCAGTCCGTTTCAAAAGTATGAAATAATCAAAAACAATAATTCAATTGAATAGTCACAACAACTTACACCAAAAAAATTGGAATAAATCCATTCCATAAAAAAAATATTTCATAAAGCTATTTTATTTATGTATTTCTGTGGAGCAGTTTGGGCTTTATCCAAAAAAAAATGATTTTAAAGTTTTGATACCTCAGGAAGTTTAAATGAGAATCAAGTAATTCTTTCAACGAAGTTATGATTGAGAGGTATTTTGATCAGAAAAGTGAAATATCATATTTCGAGCATAGCTAGAGTTTGTCCACTCCGCATTAGGCAGGCGTGGTGATTAAGCCCAATCCTATCATAGTAAGCGATGACTTGATTTCTATGATGGAAGCCTTTGCCCTGCAGTGAGACAATGTACTGGCTGATACTTTTTTACCGTATTACATGTATATGTTTGGGTTCCCGTGATATGAGCGGAGTACGTTCAGGATTATTTTCATCCGGTCTCGCTCTATACAAGAAGTATTTGTAAGGCTTCTTTGTAATTTTTCTAAGTTTACGGTCGTGAATAATAAGTAGACTACATACTCGTAGGACCGACCACGTAGGACCTTCGAGTTTATCTTGGGAAAAGTTCGTTGTTTCATGTTCCTTTTTAAAGAGATCTGTGTATTCTTGAAAATTTACATTGAAACAATTTCATTTGCAACCTTAGTTTGCAACAATGTTTTGTTTTTATTTATTATTTATTCACCGACTTCAAAAAAGGAAGAGGCAGGCCAAAAAAGAGAACCCTCAAATTAAAAGGCACATATAATGTTTTTGTATCTTTTTTCAGTTTTGAAAAAAGATACAAAAACATTACGTGTGCCTTTTAATTTGAGGGTTCTCATTTTTTGGCATCTCAAATTTGCACGAATATGAAAAATCCGGAGGTGAGTGTTCAAATTTGGACTCCATTGACGATGATTTGGACGACGAATCCCAGATTTGTATTATCCGTAAGGCGGCCAAAGAGCGTGTTAGTTACTTGAAGGTAAATAATCACTGCCACTTTTGGATATTAATGATAAGGAGCTGTTTCAATGTCGTACGGACAATATTTTTCGAGACCAACCAAGGATAATTAATTTAACAAGTCTCATGAATTTAATATGTCGATTCCAAGGATACAGTGACCGCATGTCTCTACATAGCTTTTTTCCTTGGAAATATTCTGAACTGATATCGGAAGATTGGCTCAAAGGTTTTTTATTGATTAATTATATGTTTTCCTTGTCTGGGTTGATTCCTCATCTGAAAGCCGTATAATCTCCCCGAGCCGGGATTTAAAAACAACAGCAAAGTAATTAATCCCTTTTGCGGGGTAATTTGAGCTACGCCGAAGTGGAATGTAGGCAGTGCACAGTGGAAATGTAGGCAGTGACTCAAAATAATAATCTCATATTCATTTGAAATAGGAGAGCCACGTTTCGGCATGAATCGGCCGGCTTGAAGCAGCGCCTGTGCTGAGTGAGTGAGGGTACCGGAGGCCCAATCCAGGGGAAAGGGGGGTTTGTAGGTTGGCAGCGCATTTGTGACCCCACTGTTGTTGCGAGAGACCATAGGTGCCTGCAATAGCTTAACATCAAGTGATCCGTCTGCTCGTCGGCCACCTATCACATGAAAAATGTATTTTAAAAGGTGATTTGATAGGTGGCAGTTGAGCAGACGAATCCGTCTATTACCCCACTTGTGATCACCAGTGGAGTCACAATGTGCGCTACTTACCTTATCCCCTTCCCCCCAAATTTGGCATCCGGTACCCTCGTCTCGGTGAAACAGAGCGCAGGGGCTTCTCTGTGTCCGTTTTTTGTGGACACACAAATGTTTATTTAGAGTGGTAATCGACCCCATGACACATAGAGCGCCTGTACGACATATTCGACGCACCGTTTTGACATCCACTTTTTCTATTTAGTAACGTCTGTCTCCGTCATTACTGCCCAAACTAGCTGAGATTAGTATATGCGCGCATGTGTGTGTGCGTAGCATGCTTTGTTCGCGATGTTGGTTGATAGCGGTCTGTGTCTTTCTTTATGTGATAGGTGGCAGACGAGCAGATGGATCACCTGATAGTAAGCGATTGCTGCCGCCCAGGGACACCCGCGATACCATTGGAGTCACAAGTGCGCTGTTAACCTTTAAACCCCTCTTTCACCCGAATTGGGAAAAATTGAATAATTATTGTTATGGTTTCCGGGGTAATCTTTTCGTAACATCCTTTTCCTTATTACTCGCTATCTTTGCACTGCGGCCCAGCGAAAATTTGTTCTGATTCTCGGCAAAACATAATGATGCAGCATATTTATCGTTATATTTACACCTCGTTATTAAAATGAACAAAGCGCCAGAAAACGAATAGGTACACACAACCACTCATCAACGTATACAAATTTGTCAAATTTCTTCAGTCGATTCTCACCTTTTACCACCCACGCACGCACGATCGCCCGCACACACGCACGCACGCACGCACGCACGCACGCACGCACGCACGCACGCACGCACGCATGCACGCACGCACGCCAGCACGCACGCACGCACGCACGCACGCACGAATCCGTCTGTCCGTCTGTCCGTCCGTCCATCCGTCCGTCCGTCCGTCCGTCCGTCTGTCCGTCTGTCCGTCTGTCCGTCTGTCCGTATGTCCGTCTGTCCGTCTGTCCGTCTGTCCGTCTGTCCATCTGTCCGTCCGTTTCCGTCTGTCCGTCTGTCCGTCCGTTTCCGTCTGTCCGTCTGTCCGTCTGTCCGTCTGTCCGTCTGTCCGTCTGTCCGTCTGTCCGTCTGTCCGTCTGTCCGTCTGTCCGTCTGTCCGTCTGTCCGTCTGTCCGTCTGTCCGTCTGTCCGTCTGTCCGTCTGTCCGTCTGTCCGTCTGTCCGTCCGTCCGAAACTATAAGAACTATATACTACGGTTTTCACACAAGAACATGAAAAAAAAAATTTTATTGGGGGCCCCATACTTAGAACTGAAACTAAATTGTTTTTTCATCAAACCCATACATGTGGAGTATCTATGGATAGGTCTTTCAAAATGATGTTGAGGTTTCTAATATATTTTTTGTGGTAAAATGTAATGTATATCATTTATTATAGAAGTTAGAGAAGGGGGCTCCTCTAACTTCTATAATAAATGATATACATTACCATAAAAACTAACCACGAAAATTGGTATGAACTAGATAGTAAGCAGTTATTTTTTAATACGTTATAAATCGTAAGCCGCAATACACCTTCCATATATCTTAGTTGCTGCTACGGAACCCTTCATGAGCGAAACCGACTCACACTTGGCCGGTTTTAAATCTTGCTAGCGATAATTGTGACAATGGTGTGTACTAATTAAGCTTGAATTTTAGACTGTAGCCGCAGCTCGCAACCGCAGACTGCAAAAGTCGCACTACTGCGGTCGACCGTACTTTTGATTCGCGTCTTGCTGGCTGTCAGGAGCAGTTGGAATCAAAACCACGAACTGCTAAGCTAAGTTTAAATAGTAGTCGTTACGTCAGCACCATTATCACTATTTTAAAATATTACACTTCGAAGAAACTCAGAGCATGTCCAGCAATTTGCTGACATGTCCCACGCGAGCGCCTGTCCCATCGTCCCGCGTCCTATTCGTCCCCCGCTGCACTTAGCTCGTATGTATTCGTAATGAGAGCGACGAGCAAAAAGCTATGGTGGCCCAGTCCATGCACACACACTTAAAGGAGCAACGGTGAGACAACTCAAATTTCTTTTCTTCTTTTCGAACTCAAAGCTCAGTGGTCTAGATTTTTCAAATTAACGTGCGTATTTCTACCAGTAGCTCGGAGATGAGGAATGCTGCATTTTTCAGATAGTTTCTGATACGTGTAACCATGATGTGGTTGGTCTGGTTCCTCTGCTAAAGGATTGCGAAGATCAGATGGCAGTCGCTTCGTTATAATTACCAGACTCCCCAGTTCCTGAATCATGACAGACATCCAGAACGACAGCTTTGGACACAACCAGGAGTGTAAAGTTTAAGCGTATAATACGCTATAAGATGAAATGAGATGGTGAGGGAACTCAATCATGGTGGTAATGGTGACTAATTTACTGTAGAGAATCAAATTATTTATATTTTAGATTAATGCGTATAAATTATTAGTCAATTTATTGCAGCATATTCTCAGTTAAATATTACGTGGATTTGAAACATATATTGGAACAATGGAAAGAATTTATCCGTAATAATGACTAGATAGATTAGTAGAATGAAATGACCATACATAAATACATATGAAGATTATTGCAAGATCTATGAGTTTACTGTTAATATTTATATACTGTTACGAGAACTACAGGAACTCCTCATTTGGGGCTTATGTCGAAGCAGCAAGGTCCTTATCTCTAAAAATTGTGTTTTTGCTCGGACTATACGCTAATGGGCGACGAAGCGAAAGTTGTTTACGCTGTAACACGAGTTATCGAAGAAGAGGTAAACAAGCAGCATACACTTACGCCAAAAAGGAGTTTTCTGGAAGCTGTTTTTACTAAAAGGAAAATAGGGAGAAGTTAAAAAAGTTTTTACGCTCGGCCGTCTCCACTAACAAGAATACACAGTCTTCATTGAATAAATACTTGGTAGGATCGTTCAAGTCACGAAACTCACATTCTTGCTTTGAAATACATCTGCGAGAAACCGTTCGCGTACACTCGCGATATTAAAAAGTTGAATGGAGTGAAAAGTCTCCGGCCAATGTAAACAGCAATCGCAACTTTGCCGAAACTGAAGTCAAATCTAAGTTTAAATGCAGCGAGCGGAGTGATGCAGGTAAATCTTGTTCTGGAGTTTGCTACCAATCAAACGCTTTTTTCCTTCCCTTACATTAAACTTTGCCATCGGGTCTAAAAGCTTTTGAATTGAATTCCTCTATTTCGGTCCACACCTCCTCCGCCCGCCACCAGCATCTATCTTGCTCTCATTGTCTGCAGATGCTATTTCTATTCTCAATTTGATGATTGTTTTGGCTGCTCTCCAAGGGATACTCGAACGCAAGACGACATAGCTATACTGCCCCATAAGCGTCAGAATAAAGTGTTCAAAATCTGCGTGATTTTTATGAGGACCTTCCATTTATTATTTGTGCGGAGCGCGGTCTACGACGACATGATTTTTTAGACTACACGAAAGAAAACGAAATCTCACCTGAGACGAGGCCGTTTGGTTTTATGGCACGTCAGTTCCAGAGTTATTCGGTGGGTTTCCATCGGATCATCGATTGCTCTATTTAAAACGCGTCGGCCGCGGGACAGAGGCGGGGATGTGGCCAGCGGTTCCGTTGTCAACAGCAGAAGCACTCCCGACCACGGAAACAATCGCTCCTAGTTAACCGCTACAGAAAATTAAAAGCAAAGATAGTTTGGTTTCTTTGACATGCATTAATTATGCACTCACCGCTCGGCCATCCGAGCCAGTTTCATTTACTTAATGCTGCTAAAAATACGGTGCTGAGAAAAACAAACTGTAATGCTACACAGATCGAATCGCGCCACTTTACTTGATTTCTTCTTAGCAAAAAAGAAACAGATAAATTGCTAATCGCTCTATCAACGCCCCTTCTTTTTTGTTGTCTTGCAAAGAATTTGTACATAAAGTAACGATTTATTTTATACATCGACTGTCGGTTCTTCGGTAGACGTGGCCAGTTCACTGCCACATCAGTATACTGATTCTTTTGTGTTAAAATATTATTATTTTCTTCTTTGATGTTTACAATCCGTATATGTTCGTTGCGCATAAGATAATTTAGTAGTAGGAGCAGACGTGTCTTTTAGTGGAGACCACGGCTAAGCAAGCGTAAGTTGACTGTGAACAGATGTGGAAAACCTGGTATAGAAATCATTGGAGCAGCATAAAACGGGCATACGTGGCATGGCACTTGGAACGGAGTCCACTGGTGTCGCGGGCTTCCAATTGCGGCGGCAATCGCTTACCAGCAGGTGATCCGTCTGATCGTCTGCCACCTATCACATAAAAAAATACGTTTAGCAACGGGTGGACACAGACAGTAGAAAGATTGGTTTATCGTTATTATGTTTTGTCCTTTCATATTAGTATTGATCAGTATCGAAGACGCCTGGTCAATTCCAATCAGCAGGACTATTGAAAAGTGGGCGCCGAACAAAGGCCTGTGATGTTTGCATGGTTGTCAGCGGCAGTGGCCACTCTCAGGTCGTTTGCCAAGGAACAAAGCCGGGATCGGGCCGGCGTCACCCGGTCGCCAGCCTCCATCGCCCGCAAGCGTTGCGGCTGCCAAACCAAATGCAAGCCACGATCACTTATTACATGCTTCACAATACCAGAACTAAACCAAAACACAACGTTGCCAATATCTAAAACTCAAAATACGTGTTCATTTTCACACACGCAAAATATAGATTACCGCTTGGTATAAATTGCACATGTTAAACGTATTTAAGTACCGGGCCATGTTCGGGTCCTGGGCTCGATTCACGGGTCGAGCGAAAAGTTTGGTTCGTATTTTTCGAATATAGTTTGTGATCACCAATCCGCATTTGGGAAGCCGTGGTGATTAAGCCTAATCCGATCATAGTAGCGATAACTTGATTCATATGATGGAGGCCTTTGCCCTGCAGTGGGACAGTTTACAGGCTGATACACAAACGTGTGTTGAAACAACACATAGCGATGGCACAGTAGATAAGAACATGCGATTTTCCAAAAGGAAGGTCACACGTTCAAAGTTGAGCATGCATCTCTGCATGTATTAGTTTGGAGGTAAGGGAAACATTATAAAGAAACTTGCACGTTTTGGATAGTTTCTTTGTTATCTGCTCTCAGTTTCAGGAAACACAGTCTCTAAGCTAAAACCCAACGATTGTCGATTCTATTACATAAGGCATTTAATAGAATATCTATACATGTATATAGATATAAGGCATTTTAACGACAACTATTTATTCACGTATCATCATCACTATTTATTTTGTGCTTGTCAAATTGCACTAATTTGCACCGCTCCATAAATCAATCAAAATTAAATGTGCTAAAAGGTTGACTGGGACGGATCGCTCAAAGCGTCAGGCCACCTTAATTTTTACCCGAAGCAAAAAGGAGGGTTATGATTTTGACCTGTATGTATGTATGTATGTGTGTATGGTTACTCATCTGTTCTCCATAACTTCTAAACTATTTATCATATTTGAACAAATGATGTGTCGTTAGAAGCGTCTTGATTGTCTTCTGGTTAAAGGCGACATGAAATTACGTTAACTACAGCGCCCTCTATGGCACGTAGAGTAAGGAACTAAAAAAAATGTTGCTTGACAGTACCGTGTGCGGTATCAAATGATACCTAGAGCGTTTTTACTGAAGCAAAACAGATTCATTATCATCATCAGCCTATCGCAGTCCACTGCTGGACGTAGGCCTCTCCAATTGTTCGCCACTGTGATCTATCCATGGCTTCTCGCATCCAGCTCTTGCCAGCCATCCTGCGCAGATCGTCCTCCCACCTAGCCAGAGGGCGCCCTACATTACGTTTGCCAAGACGCGGTCTCCACTCCAGAACTCGTTTACCCCATCGGTTGTCGGTTCTGCGGCTAATATGGCCAGCCCACTGCCACTTAAGCTTGCTAATCCGGTGAGCAATGTCGATAACTTTGGTTCTCTGCCGGATCACCTCATTTCGGATTCGATCTCGGAGAGAGACGCCGAGCATTGCTCGTTCCATAGCACGCTGAGCGACCTTTAACTTGTAGACCAGCCGTACCGTAAGTGTCCACGTTTCGGCTCCGTATGTCATGACGGGTAGGACGCACTGATTGAAGACTTTCGTCTTTAGGCACTGTGGTATCGACGATATGAAGACACGACGTAGTTTTCCAAATGCTGCCCAACCCAACTGGATTCTTTTGTTCACCTCATCCTCGAGGTTGTTTTTACCCAATTGCAAAGTCTGCCCGAGGTATACGTATTTTTGAACAACTTCGAGGACGGCACCGTGAATTGCAATCGGTTCCGGTAGAACATGTTCATTGAACATGACCTTGGTTTTGTCCAAGTTCATCCGTAGGCCGATGCATTTAGAAGAGTCAGCCAGGACATTCAGCATCTGTTGTAGGTCCTGCAGCGTTTCTGCCATTATGACGATGTCGTCAGCAAATCGCAGGTGAGAGATGTATTCGCCATTGATGTTGATGCCACGTCTCTTCCAGTTCAGCGTCTTGAACATATCCTCCATTGCATTTGTGAACAATTTCGGGGAGATGACGTCCCCTTGTCTCACTCCTCGATGCAATGGTATAGGACTTGTTTGCTGATTCTGTACTTGGACGGACATAGTAGCGGCATCATAGAGACATCTCATCACCTGGATATATCGCCAATCGACTTGGCATCGCTGCAGGGACTCCAGAACAGACCAGATTTCAACCGAGTCAAAGGCTTTCTCATAATCCACAAATGCTAGACACAGGGGCTGATTATACTCTTCTGTCTTCTGTATAATCTGCCGCACTGTGTGGATGTGATCTATGGTGCCGTATCCGCTCCGAAACCCAGCCTGTTCCGGTGGTTGGAATTCGTCGAGTCTCCGCGCAAGACGGTTCGTGATCACTCTTGAGAACAGCTTATAGACGTGGCTTAAAAGGGAAATGGGTCGATAGTTCTTCAAAAGGGTTTTGTCCCCTTTTTTGAAAAACAAGACGACCACACTCTTACTCCACGCCTCCGGAGTTCTCCCTTCGAAGAGGACATCGTTAAAGAGCTTTTGGAGTTCCCTCAGTACGGGTAATCCTCCAGCTTTCAACAACTCTGTTGTAACGCCATCCTCTCCAGGGGCTTTTCCATTTTTCAGCTGTCCAAGAGCAATCTCGATTTCGCCAATGCTGACTTCTGGCAAGTCTTCGGTGAAATGGCGTGTTAATGTGGCCCTAGAGTCCTCATTTTCGGGATCAGGTCGAGATGCATGCGAAGCGTATAATCGGCCATAGAAGTCTTCCACTTCTCGAAGGACCGCCGGCTTTGAAGCAACAACTTCTCCACGTGATGTGGTCAGCTTGTTCAGGTGGCTTCTTCCGAGAGATTGTACGAAAACCTTCGACCCCCGATTCTGCTCGATAGCTCTTTCAATCGAGAGAGTATTGGAGCACCGGAGGTCGCGTCGCACAAGTTTACTGATCTCCCGGTTTAGAGTCCGTTTTCCTGACGAAGTGGACGGTGGTTGCTCACGTCGTTGTCTCATTAGCCCCAAGGTCTCATCAGAGAGTTTCGACTTCCTACCTTTGCGCTGCATGTTACAAAATCTCGTGCCTTCTTCCCTGAGGACTCGAACCACATTTTCGAGGTTCTGGTCAACGTCCGTTGTGGTTTCCACTGCATTGAATCGGTTTTCCAGGTTTAACTGAAACTTTTCAGATCCTTTCATGGATTGCAGTAGAGTAGGCCGGAGTCTTGACCTCATCAAGCGGACTCGTTCGGCTTTAAAGTCGATATTATTCAGAGTGCCTCGGACAAGTCTGTGATCGCTACCGGTGTTGAACCTGTTGATCACGGAGACGTCTCTGAATATATGCCGCCTGTCCGCCATGATGAAGTCGATCTCGTTTTTAGTCATAGTGTCGGGGCTCTGCCACGTCCACTTTCTTTGGGGCTGCTTCTTGAAGAAAGAGTTCATCAAAAAGAGCCCCTCTCGTTCGAGAAAGTTGACAAGCATCCGCCCCCTATGATTCCTAATTCCAAATCCATGGGATCCTACTACCGATTCGTTGCAATTCTGTACTCCCACTTTAGCGTTGAAGTCCCCCATGACAACATTGTAGTGGGTTTTGGTGGTGAAGTGGAGGGCCCTCGATATGTCATCGAACATTTCCTCCACTTCATCGTCTGAGTGTGTCGAAGTCGGTGCGTACACTTGCACCACCTTGAGGCTGTACCTCTCGGTGAGCTTGATGATGAGGTACGCTACCCTGTTCGACACGCTAGACATTTCCACTACGTTGTCAGAGAGGGACTTATTGACCAGAAACCCGACGCCGCCTTGAGAATGTTGGTCTCCCTCGCGGAAGTACATTAGGTGGCCCGACTCCAAGGTTACGGTGTCCTCGCCCTCTCTTCGGACTTCGCTTAAACCAAGGATGTGCCACCTTATTTTCCCAAGTTCCACCTCGAGTTGTGCCAGATGCGAATCAAGCCGCAAAGTGCGTCCGTTGTACGTCGCCAGGGTCAGTTTGTTGTGGTGGCCTCCCGTAGCCCGGAGATTCTTCGCACCCCCCGTCCCGCCGTTACCATGGTCGCCACCATGACCAGGAATAGCGGGACTGCCGGGAACTGGGGGCCGTGGCTGCAGTTTTACACTCATTGGAGGGTTTGCCCATAATCGCCACGCTGGGCAGGCGGGTTGGCGATCGCAGGACGTGGATTTTTGCGCCAGTGACGCTGCTGCCCGTCACTGGCCTGGCGTATTTGGCCACGTCATAGCTGTGGTTATACCGCCATCGGTCGGTCGCCAGAGCCTCGTTGGTAATTTAGCAGGATGCACCACGGGCAGGTGAGGTTGGCTTGGGGCAGGAAGATTGCCCCCTTACACCCCAGACAGCAGACGGATCATTATAATAATGAAATAAAATCAAGGTGGCATACGACACGGCAATACGGCTTAATAATTTCAGCAGAGACAAATTTCTTGTTTCGTACTTTTAAGAGCATGTTTTAGTTTTTAAACTTTATTTTTATAGTAATATGTCGTTAAAAATTTATTTTTCACCTTAGTATTTTGTGTGCAGCAAAAGTAATACCTATCTTTTGTTCATTTTTTTTATGTGATAGGTGGCAGACGAGCAGACGGATCACCGGATGGTAAGCGATTGCCGCCGCCCATGGACACCCGTGACACCAGTGGAGTCACAAGTGCGCTGCCAACCTTTAAACCCCACTTTTCCCCGGATTGGGCCTTCGGTTCCCTCACTCACGCAGCGAAACACAGCACAGTGCTGCTTCACGCCGGTTTTCTGTGAGGCTGTGGTTCACTCCGGTCGAGCCGGCCCATTCATGCCGAAGAGTGGTTCTCCCACGGTATAAACATCATTCATTCAAAGTCTAATATAGGTTATATCTCTTTAAAAGCTTAAACGCCGTCCCGGTGAGGCAAGCCCGCGTTCGTTTGCAGATAATTAAAAGGCACGTCCCTCGGCGCAGCGATTACGCGCATAACTTATGCAGCTCGTGCTGCACCCGCCGCGGTGCAACCCTTGCATTACATTTTACGCGATTCGCTGTTGTACGAAATTTTTATATGCTAGAGGTAAGACCCAAGTACATCTACGAGATCACAGGTGGCGTTCCTGTGTTGCCAGCCTTTTATGGAAGCAGTACGCTTGACTCTCAAAAGTCCCGAAGTCATAACCGTCAAGACATACTGCTGCAGACAAACCATTCTACAAAACTGTCACCAGTAGTCCACTACAACTCTTCTTATTTGCACGATTGTGGCGAGGTTATTGACACATTTCACCTCTTGTTATGACAAGCTAAGCCTTTTGGTCTGTCGGACCAAACTACTACTAACCATTACTACTATTACCCAAACTACTACCACCCATAACTACGGACTAACCTTTGTCTAAGCAAAAAAGTTGAACTGCAATAAAACAAGGACTTTGCCAGTAGAAATAAACATTTTCTGCAAGTGTGTGATGAAATTTGTGTAACATACTTATTGAAAACTATAAGTGTGGAGAAATAGATCTACAATATTTTTTTGAAAATTAATATTATAAAAATACGAATTGGAGTACCAATTACCCAAAATAATCAGCGGTTTGAAATGCAAAACCAACTGTGCAGCTCCTTGTAACCAACGCTCCGTGATAATTGAGCCTGCGCTCCTTTACACGTTTTAATTATGCACCGAGTTGCACTCTGCAACTCAAATATCGTTTATTTAATTTAGCCGCGACGCCTGGCGGGGCAGCCCCTGCGCACCGGCGCAATCACATTCCAGCTTAGGTGTTTATTTCATTATGCTCTTTGTGTATTCATTTGTATAAAACATACGAGAAATTTTAAAACTTACTTCAAACAAAGAATTCACACGTGTATTTCCACCAGAATTTCACAAAGCTTTGTAGTGACATGACAGAATGAATAACCCAAGTAGGGCGACCAACTTTTCCCATACAATGATCTAACGAAAAAATTAAAACATCTTTTAATCTTACTCCTGAATATCTGTCTTAAAGTGCCGAGTGGAGCCCAAAATTTTTCGTAT
Organism: Marasmia exigua; assembly: GCA_019059595.1. Taxonomy (NCBI): domain Eukaryota; kingdom Metazoa; phylum Arthropoda; class Insecta; order Lepidoptera; family Crambidae; genus Marasmia; species Marasmia exigua. Next base: position 12,555,845 of record CM032468.1, read on the forward strand.
GGTGGTAAAATGGTATCGTGTGAAACAGAACCTTTCTCTAGTGACAGTAGGTGCTTTAAAGAAGGATATAAAATCGGCTCTATACAGTAACTGAATTCCATGTTTTTTCTACAAAAAACATATTCAATTCCACAACAACAAGAAAAAGAACCTGTTCCGTTTGACGCCGAAACAAAAGGAATGAAGTTAGGTACCTACATTAGTTTAGGTTTTAAGGTTTAATTAAAAAAGGCTTATTATTTCCATTTTCCAGCCAAAGTCTCTCAGTCACTCAGTTTTTATACAAGTAAGATGACAGAAGAAACTTAGGTTGTAAAAAATTTTTAGTTATAACGCAAGTTTCTTCTGTCATCTCGAAGCTATGGCACAGTTAAAACAAAGTTGTTGGAAGTTTCCCTGAGAGACTTAAACTTCGGCGTCGTAATCTAAGTCAAAATTTAATCATATTATTCTTAAATTGCGGTATTGTAGAGGTTTTGAATACCACGGCTTAACTTCTCAGCACAACTGGAATTGCAGAATAAAGGGAAATTAATACTTCAAAGCATGATAGTAACTGTAAAACTTAGTAAAATTTTAAATTAAATGGAGCACTTTCTCCAAGCATGTTACTCGTAAGATTATTGGGTTTCAGTTTTAGTTTTTGCAAAGTACGAGGGTTGTATGTGTACAAAACGCTAAGTCAATGCGATTTCTATATAATTATAGGTAGATTTTATGTCTCCCGCTGTTCAATACTCTATATGTACTATTTACCTACTTGTTGATATATCTGTCGCAGGGATATGATAAAACGGGGATTTGATCAAATCACGGCGGATGTTAAAATAACAACACGATTTTATTTTTTCCCTAAACAAATCTAACGAATTGATCAAATCCCTAAATTGGTTCAGTGAAATGACAAAAATAATTTTGCTGTGTATTTTAAAGGTTTATTTGTAAGATATACTCCACATAATTATGATAATCAGATTGAATTACACTCAATTCAAGGAAATATTGATATAAAAATCAACATTAATTTTATTAATCATTATTTTCTTTAAAATAAGTAACCCAAACTTTTTGTTAGCATCTAAGCCGGATATCTTTTAAACAGTTTCGAAGTTCGAACATCTCGAAAAGAACTTATACCATTTATTCAATGTTTATATTTGATCTGCTCTCTAATATGAATTAACGCCAAAAACGGCATCTTAAGGCGTTAGTCCAAATTTCGAGTGCAAAAACAGACCAAAAACTTAATTATAAGTGTTAAATAAATAGTATATATTCTTAAATTGTTGAAAAGATATCCGGTTTAGTTGCTATCAATTGAAATCGAGTGGCGTCGCTAGTTAGGGCCACCCGTCGCCTTAAACAGGGACTGACATGTTTTTTGGCATTTCACTGAACCAATTAGGGGTTTGTTCAATTCACTAGATTTGTTTAGGAAAATGGTAAAATCGTGTTGTTATTTTAACCTCCTCCGTGATTTGATCAAATCCCTGGTTTTATCATAACCCTGCGACATATCCAAGTCAACGGCCAAGTCACATACAATCTAACTATAATAATAATGGGTGGATAAGGCTGGCATGGGACAGAAGGGCGTGATAAAGAAGAGGCCTATACTCGGCAGTGGATGGATGTGGGCTGATATGATGATCATGATAATAATAAAGAAATCGCAGTAAAGAACCTTTTAGACTTGCTTTGCTTAGAGATTTCATTCCTTTTCGTAGAGAAACAAGCAGTTCCATCGAGACTTGGCTAGTTTTACAGGTTGTTTTTGGTGAGATTTCACTTCTTTTTGCAGTAAACTATTTCTACTTATTGATATCACACTGTGATGTTTTTTGTTTTCACAGTCGAGCGAACTTAGTAACTATTTGTCTGCACGTGAGCATGTTTGTAGAAATTGACATTGTGAACCAGCAGTAGAATACCAGTCGGTACCTATATCTAGATAGATAGATAGATAGATAAAACGTTTATTTGTACTGCTGCATATACACACATTAAAGTAAAACAAATGACACACATGCAAGAACACAGGGACATTACATTATAATTAGGCATTAAATTAACAAAACAATAGAAACAACAATAAGCTGTTCACCTGTTGTGATCCGTGTGTGCGCTGCAGCAGTTCAAAAAGGCCGTGGCTCAGTGTATAGCTTTGCCCGAGCAGACAAAACACTGGTATTCTGCCACTACCCCAAAATACAGTCTAAATCTAATCTAATTTTATCTACGTTTAGAAAATCTATATAAAATATAGGGACCGTGTAGAACTGTTTTATTGTAATGTGTGAGTGAAGTATAATATCAGATGAATGTATGATGACAGCAATCGGAAAGGGAAGCAATCGATAAGTGCATCAAAATACTTTGGTATACCCAACATGAGTATGCGTGTAAGTGTAAGTTTTGTATGCTTATATGTTTCTACACGGCAATATATCTAATAGTAGAATGTAGTATTTAATATGTTTGTTTTATTATATTTGTGCAGCCAAGAGCATTTATAGAGTGCATGAACTGTAATAAGCATACAACGTGATTTTCCGTATACCCAAAAAATTTTTATAACACTGAAAACAAAAAAAAACTCCTAGAAACAAAAGGTCTTATCCCACAAATAAAACACCTTCCCATACACAACTGGTGCCTTAGTTTAAAGCCGTTTCGTAACGCTCGAGAATATACCTGTCGCGTTCAAACAAAGAAGATACACAGCGCGTGTGAAAGAGAGGGAAACTCTGATTAACTGATTGGTGCAATTTGTATTGGAATTTTTTAAAAGATTAGGTATAGCCTCTATGTTCCTGGGGGAAAACGTTTGATTTCATTAGTATAATCCCTTGAAAATTTTCTCGAGTATTCACAATTTTATTTTTTCCGTGGTAGAGTCACGCTTCGGCACGAATGGGTCGGCTCAACCGAAGTGATACCACAGCATCACAGAAAACCGGCGTGAAAGCAGCACTGTGCTGTGTTTCGCACCGTGACTGACGGTACCGGAGGCCCAATCCGGGGTAAGGTTGGGTTTAAAGGTTGGCAGCGCACTTGTGACTCCACTGATGTCGAGGGTGTCCATGGGCGGCGGCAATTGCTTACCATCAGGTGATCCATTTGCTCGTCTGCCACGTATGACATAAAAAAAAAAATCACTGTGTATAAATGTCCCTTGGTCTCGGTCGGAAATAGTTCCATTGATATGGAAACACATGTGGCTGGTTTTATTGAGCGTGCCACATAAATAAAACATTCGGTCAATCACGGCCATTATTATTGGGAACGCCTGGCAACGCCTGTCATCTTGCCAACGCCACCGCACATATCATAAATATAAAAAGGAGCCATGGCTTCCAATATCGAATGATATAATGTTATGTAGAAGTTGTAAAGATTATATAATGGGCAATTACCAAGGAGCATGCTTAGCTTATTCAAGATGGCCTCTGATTCGCAACATACTTCTAAGGAGTATCAGCCTATAAACTGTCCCACTTCAGGGCAAAGGCCTCCATCATAGAAATCAAGTTATCGCTACTATGATGGTATTAGGCTTAATCATCACGCTTGCCAAATGCGGATTGGTGATCACAAACCCGAACTAACTTCGAAAAATTCGAAACATACTTTTCGCTCGACCCGGGAATCGAACCCAGGACCCCGAAATCACGGCCCAGTGCTTAAACCACTAGACCAACAGGGCGTTACTTCACAGTACCTAACTAATATTTAAGTACTTGTTTAATTCAAATCAGTTCAACTCAAATAATTCTTTATTTGCATAGGCTTGTACACAGCACTTACAAATCGCCATACATTTGAGTATTTTTTAAATACTATTTATAAGTTCTTATGTATAATTTACATGTTAATACATAAAATATAATAAAAAAATAAATAAAAGTAATGCATTGTTACCACCAACTCGCCAGTTACTCTTTTTAATCGCCAAACTTTTACGCCAAATGTATAAAGATATATAGGAAGCTTTTTTTTTCAATTATACTTTTAAAAAATAAAATCTTTTTCAAATTATCTTTTGGTGTGTAATTAAGGTTTACAATTACAAAACCACATTTACCAAACCATAAGTTTTGCATTTCTGAATAATAGTTTTAGCAGATAGTAAAATTTGTAAATTTTAATTTGCATTTTTATTGGTATTTTGGGCAACAGGGTACACGAAGGTATTTCATTTTACGTTGTGCTTTGTATGTGGCTAGGTGAGCCACGATGGCAACATCGTGACTCACTTGCGCACATACAGCGCTTGGCAGACTTAGACCTCACCCCTGACGCAGATTTCCGCGGAGAATGTATTCTCACTTACTAATAAAATCGAACGAACACAGATTTCCCGGGAGATAAAAAGTAGATACAACCTCCAGGATTATCATCACGCGATGTCCGGGGGGAGCTATGTTATTGTGCGAATCTCAACTGAAACTTTTTAGATATGGTTTGAAACTCGACCGGCTCCCATCGGATCCCCCCTGACTTTGATTGCGTTTGTTCTGTTAGACATATTATCATATTATTTGCTGAAGAAATTGGAATTATAAATCGGTAGAGATAAAAATATTAAGTACCAAAGTTTATAAATTCTTATCGGATCTAAAGTGGCCAGTGATTGCCGCCACCCATGGACACCCGCGACACCAGTGGAGTCACAAGTGCACTGCCAACTTTTAAATCCCTCTTTCCCCCGGATTGGGCCTCTAGTACCCTCATTCAAGCAGCGAAACCGCTTGGCGGATCAAAGCAGTAAATAAGCAATGGCTAGTTCGATCATTTATTAAAATGGGCTGAATTCATTTCTAGATTGAATAAGCGTGCTTCGCTGCACTGAAATAATTAAGTATTAATTCATATTTTGCAGATTAAATTGGAGATACTCGTATATTCAAATCTGTCGTTCAGACCACGAGAGCAAAATACAATGTTATAAATTAAAACGCAGTGGGTAATAAAGGAAATTATGGTTTATTTTTTAAGTAAAGTACATAGCTCGTGGTCACAGTTCGTGGACCTTAGTCTATCCCTACGCTAGGCTATGCATACACACTACAGGGAGCCCGTAGCTGCTCCCTGTGTTGTTTATTAGATAGTTATATAGATGTACTACAATGCACGAAATACACAAGTTTAGAACTATAAGTATTTTGCGTGGTTTGTTGCTAGTTTTTTCAGGTGGCGGATGATTTTTTTACTATACTGCTCGTTAGGATCAGATTAACGTAGGTACTTACTCGTATTTAACGTTGTCTAACAGACAGACAGTATAATCAAACGTTAATACCCGATAATAAAGCCCTGTCTAAATTTACGGATTCCCTGGTTAACGAGAAGATTACCAGCGGAGTCTTTCAGCTCTTACACAGACCCAAGCGATGGATATGGGTCTGTGTTAGTAAAACAGGCAGTTGGGGTACTGGGTTCCATTCCCGGGTCGAGCAAAAAGTATGTTTTGAATTTTTCGAACATTGCTCGGGTTTGTGACCAACAATCCACATTAGGCAAGCGTGGTGATTAAGCCTAATCCCATCATAGTAGCGATAACTTGATTTCTATAGAGGCCTTTGCCCAGCAGTGGGACAACATATAGGCTGATATTTAACTTAGTAAGACATATTTAATAAGCTCGAATGCACAACTCTTGAAGCTCTCAATCTTTGCCCATTTAGATAATTTGACATGAAATAAAGCATTCCAAATCCTAAAGTTAAGGATGAAGAAACGTAATCTGAGTGAAGGCGAGAGAAAAATTGTAGTTGTAGAAGTAAAAGCCGCCGTGAAGTTTCGGCACCTCGTTATAACTTGCGCCATTCTCACTCCTCAATGTTCTTTTGCTTCGAAAAGTCCTGCGCCAAATTTGAGTTTTCGGGGCACGCTACCAGCGGCATGTTAGGCGAAACGTGCGCGACTGTTTTTAATTAGTAGTAGTAGTGGTAACTTTGGTATTAGGTAGTGACTAGAACAGTGGCGCAGAGGTTAAGGTGTACATGCTATGTTAGGTATTCGATTCCCGGTAAGGTAACCTTACCTTTAGGAAAATAACTTTTCTGTGGGCTAAGCATAACTAACTGATCTATCGTAGAGGGGTTATGTAATGATAGTTGTAAGTGTCTATTATAAATAAATAAATTACCTTGTTTGTGCTAGCTAGTAGGGAAATCGTCCACTTATATCACCTGCGGCAAGCGTCGGAAGATTTTTAGTGGGTAAACCTCCCAGCTAGTACTGAAATACAGAAAAAAATGTCTGCGTACCCTAGACTGTGAGACGGCTTTGGTCACAACCAGGAATAATACACTGAATGAGATTATACATTGTCAATCATTCATTTGCAGTCGTATCTGTAGACACCTATTTTTTTGTATAAATTCGTTTCTCACGCCACTTTCTACCGCGCGTAGTAAAACTGTAGAATCAGCTACCAACGATGGTGTTTCCAAACAGAAAAAGAGAGCTTATTTCTCCCTTAAGAGCCGACAAAGCATCTGTGATGCCTCATGTTTAATGTTTAAGCGTTTATTCTCACCATAGTTACACATAGTACATACATAATAAAATTAAATAAAGTATGTAAACCACATTAACCAAAGTATGTAAACACATAAAAAACTATTATAAATGTAGGTAGTTTACAAAAGGTAACAAACTAAACGTTATCATTACAGTAAAGTAGACGTGCACAGTAAAGAAACTATGGTGGGCTAATACCTGAATTAGGAAATTCCTGTATCTCAGGTTATTAGCCCTCCACCCTAAAAAGGGTCAGTAAAGGTAACTATTATTACTATTCCTTATAAATATAACAATGACGAAAAATAGTATTTAAGTCAGTTAAGAGTAGGTACATGTTTACAAGAACCTACACCAAATTAATTAGATCTACGTAAAACTTAAAATTATCAGAAATGATGAGATCCGCAGGAGAACTAAGGTTACAGACATAGCCCAAAGGATTGCATGCCTCAAGTGACAATGGGCAGGGCACATAGCGAGGAGAACAGACGGCCGTTGGGGCGGAAAGGTCCTCGGGTGGAGGCCACGTACAGGAAGTCGCAGCCGTGGCAGGCCCCCCACAAGGTGGACCGACGATCTGGTGAAGATCGCGGGAATCCATTGGATGCGGGCGGCACAGGACCGATCTGTGTGGAGAACATTGGGGGAGGCCTATGTCCAGCAGTGGACGTCTATTGGCTGAAATGATGAAAACTTAAAATGCATATTATATCATACGAAGTATCCACACTAACTTAACGTTACTAAAATGTTTTCAGTCGCCAGGTAATTTAAAGAATTTAAGGTTTTAATGTTTAAATGTGTTGCAGATGTCCATGGGCGGCAGTAATCACATACCATCAGGGAAGCCGTCTACTCGTTTATCCGCTATAATATTTAAAAAATGTCAGTGAAATGACGTAATTAAGTCATGAAATAATTTTACAGTTTCATAAGTATTTTTGTCAGTTTGATCGTTGCCTTAAATAAATGGTGAAAATTCCACCTGAAAAGTGGTTCTCCCTATCACACCTGAAAAGTGCTAGATTTATTCTAGGAAAGTGAAAATGGTTTTGATTAATTTCAGGATATTTTTCACCGTTCCAGAAGCCGTTCAAAGGTACGATGTAATTTATTCACCAGAAATCTTCGAAATGGAAAAATTGGAGGAAAGGTACACGTCAACTCAAATGAATGTTGTTATTAGATTGTTGATTATCGGTTTGGCATTTTATTAATGTAGCTCAATAATCTTAGACTGTGTTAAAAAATTTAAAAAGTATCTAATACATTTTTAATCAAGACTCGAGTCATCTTCCGCGCTCGATTCGGACCAGTGGAGAGTCTCAGCCCCGCGGTGAAGCGGCAGTTAAATTTAAAACAACACAGGTCCGAGCTAATGAGCGCTAAAGTGCAGATGCATGTCGCGAGGCGCACTTATACCCAGTTATATCAAACGCCGACACGATTCAGACACTACTACTTACTTTAATTCTCTCAGCCTTTTGTTCACTCGGTAATGGATTTTGAATGTTGAATTCGCTAAGTCCTCTCGCTGAAAATAAAGGCTTAATTGCTAGCAATTTAAAAGAGCATTGCCAAAAATTTTACGTTCTGTTATAGTTAGACTATGCACCCCTTATTGCATACTAGTCCTCCCTTTATGCTAGCTCAGCACTTTCATATGTCCCATACGCCATCCATGCATTCACTCACTAGTCTCATCCTACCATCCGAGCTAGACGGCTGCCTAAACCTTAATTAATTAATTTTATTTTTTTTAAAAACCTAAATCTCTCGAGGCTCGTAACAAATGGTGGCAGCGTAAAGGGATTCAAAAGAGTCCCCGGTTCGTCTCTAAGTTCTAAATCCTATTCCGACGCGAGTGTGTTGAACTGTAAGTGCCGACTCCATTGTGTGAACTTTTATTACCGCACCGAGTCAAGGCCCGGCCCAGAAGTTCCGAGTGTCCGTGACGAGTTCCAGAGAGGCCCATTGCTGCGTATCACCTGCATACCTGTGTGCTCAGCCGGTCATCAAACTCATCATCATCAAGAATAGCAGTTTGCCCACCGTCACGCATAAGTGCTGTGACCGGTAAACAAGCTACGACGCGACGCGACGACCCGAGGCTTATCTACACACACGCAGACGTCTAACCAAACAGCGCCAATTCTAAGAAGAAATGTTCATCCTTATCGCGCTATCCGCTATCCTGTGAGTAACTTGGTCATTGCTATTTCTTTTCATTATTGTTTCGTGTATTATTTTAAGTTCGATTCAGTTCATTTCAATTCAGTTCAGCTCAGTTCAGTTCAATTCAGTAAGTGTGTTATTGGCCGTGAATTTAATTTAATAATTTTATAAAATTATTATTACTATTCCTTTTCTTTTAATTGTATTAATTGTTCTAGTTAATTGTATATATATAAAATGGCAGAAAGGTCAAATAGCCCGAAATTTGAAAGGCCTGAGGTTGTGTTAACTGACGTGGAGGAGGACGGCCAAACGCCGCAGTTCCTGCCCCCTCCGGGACCTTCTACCAGATCTCAGTCAAAAAGAAAAGCGGTAGTAACAAAAACCGAAATCGAGTTATCTACACTGCTAAAGTTTATCAAGCCATACGATGGCTCTAGAGATCACTTAAATTCATTTTTAGTCAATTGTCAAAATGCATACGATCTAGCATCCGATTCACAAAAGGATATCCTTTTTAAATTTATCCTTTGCCAATTAGAGGGCAAAGCTGAGTCAGCATGCTCTATAAAAGAATTCACCGACTGGGCAATGTTAAAAGATTTTCTAAAAACCCAATTTAGCGAAAGGAAGCATTATGCGCATCTCCTCACAGACTTACAGGAGTGTAAGCAAAATCTGTCAGAGCCTGTAAGCCAATACGCTTTAAGGATAGAGACATGTCTGTCCCAGTTATTAACAGAAATTTCAATTTCTCACGGCCATAAAAGCAGGGAAATGGTAGGAAGAACTGCAGCCATGGAGGAACTAGCCCTCCATCATTTTCAAATGGGTCTGTTACCCCGTTTATCGAATTTTGTTAGATGCAAATCAGCAAGATCCCTAAATGAAGCGATAAACATCGCAATCTCTGAGGAAAGGATACAGCAAACATTGTATAAGCCAAATAGCCAGTCTAGCTCATCACCTCGTCAAGAAAGGCCAATCAATCATCAAAATCGTCGTTATCAAGGCCCTAGTAATCAATCAAACCCTAAGCCGAATTTCAGAAATAATTATCCTAACAATTACCCTAATGGTAACAACAACTCTTCTACTCCGTTCTGTAGGTATTGTAAAGCCCCAGGACATACCCTGGAACAGTGTCGCAAACGAGAATTCAACAATAATCGCTTCAAGAATTTTGATCGCAACCAGCCAGGCACATCTCATCGAGTCCATTACATGTCTGATGGTGCACCGGAACCCATCAATGATGTTAATCCAATCAATCCAGACGATAGTTATGATACAGTTGACGACAGTTCAAAAAACGAATAACTGTCTCGTCCCAGTGCCGTGCGGGACATTCTAAAATCAAAACCGACACTGCTCGTCCCACATATGAATCGAATCCTAAATCGCAAGCATCGTTACATGATTGCTTGTCACAACCCTCTGAATCCAAGGGACAACTTACAGAAGTTGACTCGCCACTGTTTCCTAAATCGCAAGCATCGCTACATGATCGCTTGTCGAAGTCCTCTGAATCCAAGCAGCAACATAAAGTTGACCTGCCCTTATCTTCAACATCCAAACCAATTTTTAACAAAGAAACTAAACCACGAAATCCTACTAAATCCAATATTTATGAGATAACTAATAATCCGGCAAAAACATTATTGCCTCATATCCTAATAAAGACCTCTATATCTGATATCCCATTATCTTTACTGGTTGACTCAGGTTCATCTGTTAGCCTCTTAAAACATTCATGCATTGAGAAACACCCTAAACTTACTAAGGAAACTATTCAGCTAAAGGGTATTGACCCTGCTGATGAAACGATCCGCACTAGGGGTCATTTCCAATTAAAATTACAATTCTCCAAATCAAACATATCACATTCATTCCACGTAATCGACACGATAAACTTACCTTATGATGGTATAATTGGTTCTGATATGCTCAATGCTCATAACTGCAACATCGATTATCATAATAATCTTCTCCATATCGGAAAAGCATCTGAAAAATTACATTTCCATGATCCCGCTTACATTATTCCTCCCAGAACCGAGGCCATTATCGAATGTTCGGTTTCCAACCCTGAAATTAAAGAAGGTTTAGTCCTTGATCAAAAACTTTCCAATGATTTATTAATCGCAAATTGCCTAGTACTTGTTAAGAAAAACCACAGAATAAATATATCCGTTATCAATACATCAGATAATGTAAAGTCAGACCTGAACCTTAAACTTAGTCCTTTTGATCCTTCTAAATTCACTGAACAGCCATCCATTCCGGTGAATCATATAAACGTTTCTAAAGATTGTTATAAACGTACTAAGGAAGTGCTCAGTCAATTACGTGTCTCACACCTCAATTATGAAGAGAAAGAATCACTCCTTCAATTATGTTCCGAATTTTCCGACATTTTCTATCTCCCCGGAGAACATTTGACCTATACTAATGCCCTACAGCATGAAATCAAAACAACAACAGATGTCCCAATTCATACGAAATCATACAGGTTTCCTGAAATCCATAAATCCGAAGTACGTAAACAAATTGATAAAATGCTTGAGCAAGACATCATAGAGCCCTCCGACTCCCCCTGGTCGTCACCTATTTGGGTTGTACCCAAGAAGCTAGACGCTTCTAACACGCAAAAATGGCGTGTCGTTATCGATTATCGAAAGTTAAATGACATTACTATTGGCGACACTTACCCCATTCCGCAAATTACCGAAATACTAGATCAACTTGGTAATAGTTCTTACTTCTCTACGCTGGACCTGGCATCTGGATTTCACCAGATAAAACTAAAGGAAGCCGATAAAGCCAAAACAGCCTTCACAATACCCGAGGGTCACTTCCAATTTAATCGGATGCCGTTTGGGCTCAAGAATGCCCCATCCACATTCCAAAGACTGATGAATTCTGTCCTATCAGGCCTCCAGGGCATCCGGTGCTTTGTGTACCTAGATGACGTCGTTTCGTATGGTCACGATCTGCAATCTTGCATAAGCAATTTAAGAGCCATCTTTCAAAGAATCCGCAATTTCAATCTAAAGCTCCAACCCGACAAATGCGAATTTCTAAGGCGTGAAGTCTGTTATTTAGGTCACATAATCACAGAGCATGGTGTAAAGCCAAACCCCGAAAAGGTCAAGGCCGTAACTGAATTTCCAACTCCCGAAAGTCCCAAAGATATCAAGTCATTCCTCGGCCTTGTATCCTATTATCGTCGCTTCATCCCTGATTTCTCTAAGGTCGCCAAAGCACTTACCAATTTATTAAAGAAAGACATACCTTTCGTCTGGCAGAATGAACAGCAACTAGCCTTCGATACCCTGAAACATAAGCTCACAACTGCCCCTCTCTTAATCTATCCTGATTTCACAAAACCATTTATCCTCACTTGCGATGCCTCAAACCACGCAATTGGTGCTGTCCTTTCTCAAGGTCCAGTCGGAAAGGACCAACCGGTTGCTTTTGCTTCAAGAACGCTTAATAAAAGCGAAATTAACTACAGCACCACTGAAAAGGAATTGCTAGCCATCCTATACGGTTGCAAAACATTCCGTCCTTACCTGTACGGCCGAAAGTTCCTTATCGTCACTGATCATCGGCCTCTGAAATGGTTATTTAATCATAAAGATCCTAGTAGTAAACTCCAAAGGTGGAGATTAAAATTAGAAGAGTATGATTATGAGATAACCTACCGTAAAGGTAAATTGAACTCTGCAGCCGATGCGCTCTCCAGATATCCAGTTAATCCTGTAATTCCTACTAACCCTTCAGATCAATCAACAAATAACTCCCCTAATCCATCCCAAGTACAAAATCCTACTGATCCTCTTACCGAAGGTGAACTACCTTTTAGTCCTTTGACGCTCGATGACTTGAATATTCAACTTCCCAACCTATCCGAAGAGGGTGATAGCATGCCCTTTATTGACCTTTTAAGAGGCGATAATGAAATCGACCTTTCAGATATTCTTGCCGAGTTTACTGATCCACAGGCGACTAATGCCACTCCAACAATTGACTTACCCTCACCGCAACTCCAACCTCCAATCCCTGAAAACCAAAGTGACTTACCTGCACATAATCCAACTCAACCTTCTAACTCCAACCCTGAAATACAAAATGACTTACCTGGTACTACCTCACTTGATCACGGGAACCCTCCAACACCTGAAAACTTACCTTCTTCTCCATCCAGAGGCGAAGTTCCTTCTCCGTCTGTTGAGAACTTACCTTCTTCCCCATCCAGAGGCGAAGTTCCCTCTCCGTCTGCTGAAACCTTACCTGTATCCGACGAAACCTATAGCAAATTCTTGAAATCACCTGCAAGATCACATGACACTCAAATATCAGAACATAATGAAACACTCTTAAAGGCAACTCAGAAATTAATCATTATACCTACGTCGATAGACCTGGACGAGTCCATGCCTTATGTCCAGGAAATCATAAATAATTGCCCAGAGCCTGATCGTAGTGAATTCCTGAAATTAGAAAGAACATTAAATAACTTTTTACCACTTACATTAGAGAATAAAACTTACCTTTACTTATTCACGAAAGTACACCACTTCGATGATTACTCGTACTCAGATATTTTCAAATCCCTTAAATATATACGCGATCAAATAATGATGTCATATCCCACGATAAATGAAATTAGTACATCTGACTTTAAGAATCCATTTGATAAACATTCTTTTGTAAAAATATACAACATGTTTAGTTACTTATTTGACGGAACTAATATACACATCCATATTTATCACGACTCTATCATATATCCAGCAATGAGTGAAATCCCAAAGATCCTTAAGGAAAATCATGACATCCCAATAGCCGGACATTTAGGAGCTGTCCGGATGTTAAACCGCATAAAAGAAAGATTTTACTGGAAAAATATGCGTAGCGATATCGACAACTATATTAAAAAATGCACATCATGTCAAACGAATAAAGCCCTACGTAAAGTTAATAGAGCGCCCATGATAATAACATCCACTTCGACTTCTCCGTTCGAGAGATTATCCATTGACATAGTAGGTCCTTTACCTGAATCAGGCGCAGCCAAACTTAGGTACATCTTGACAATGCAAGATGACCTCACCAAATACTCAATTGCCTATCCTATTCGCAGTAACACTGCTGAGGAATCATGCGAGTGTCTTCTCCATTTTATTTCATTGTTTGGTATACCCAAATATATACTTACCGACCAAGGTACCAACTTTACTGCCGAGGTATTCAAAAAGACATGCGAATTCCTAAAAACCAAACAACTATGGTCCGCCCCTTATCACCCACAAACGCAGGGTGCCTTGGAAAGATCACACTCCACTTTAAAAGAATATCTAAAGTCGTATGTTAACGAAAATCAAGATAATTGGCCCCGGTATGTCTACACGGCTATGCTCGCTTATAATACTGCAGTGCATTCGACGACGCACTACTCTCCGTTTGAACTACTATTCGGATATAAATCCCGTATACCGGATTCGGTATACGATGACAGTAATAATACAACATACCCGGAGTACGTAAAAATGCTCCAACATCGCTTAAAACATACTAGAAATAAAGCCTTAGAATTTATTCAAAGATCTAAGAATATTTCTAAATCTTATTATGATTCCCGTACTCGCCCGGTACAGTACAAAGTAGGCCAGTACGTTATGTTAAAAAACCACCTGAGAATGCGCAAAGCTTTGTCCCCAGTATGGAAGGGCCCATACAAAATCGTAAAGATTCATGGTAACCATAATCTTTCGTTGTTAATAAACAGACGACACGTCAAACATCATTTCGACGAAGTCAAACCTGTTGATAGTCCAGATAGCTAAAAACAAAGTAGTTGTTTATCTCTTTTGACTAAGTATAGGTTACGTTTTAATACTTAGGTAAATATTATATTATTCTATAGCTTAGGTTAGTTATTCAGTTATTAATCTGAGATAACTCTATACTACTTTATATGATATATAGGATAAAGGTATGATACGTATTAGGTTTTAAATAATATAGTTAAGTGATCATCCAACAGAATGTCTCTTTTCATTACAGCGTGATGGCCCAAGGTCTCCCGGAGTTTGTCCAGGAAATCAACTCTAGCCCTGGTATATACTTTGATCCAATCGGTGAACTGAAAATTCGCGTGAGCCATTTGGATGTTATAACACCTATCGACATATCTTATATTGAACCTCACATTAGAAATATAAATAGTATTTTAGGTACACTTCGCTTATTATGTAGTCAGTGTAATGGTCACCCCACCCTACTCGACTCGACCTAGGCCTGCTGCTCGACTCGTCTCTTTCCTAACTCCTTAGTCTATACTATAACTCGCTACTCCCTACGCGAAAAGTTGTCTGCAGTCGCGTGTAGAATCGAAGGAATGGAGGTCTACCACTACGGCTCAAATACTGGATCTATAATAATTATGAATTACTATCTAATGCCTACATCAAACCCTAGTATTATAAGCCTGCCGCAAGGAAAACGTAACCCGAGTTTTCCATATAGAAATTGTGATCGTCTAGAATTTAAATTTCGTTTTTGTTAATTACCTTTCTGCTCGTTACTTTAGGCCGTATTTTGTTGAAATAGAAATAGAAGCTGAGATATTAATACCAAATGAGAATTTTTACGCAGTCCGTTCTAACAAGAATATCATATGACAGTCAGTGCTTTAAACTAACTTTTATTGCTTAGTGGAATAGTTTTAAACAAATAAGGAAATTATACGAACACGGCCACTCAAGTCTAGTCTTGTCATAAGTCAAGATATAAATAATAACTGATCCCCCAGTTATATATATAGCGCAAATAATTTACAAAGAGCTCTTTGCTGTCCCCTGTGCAGGTACTTTATGTTTTGATTTGTACGTACAATTTGTTATCTCAATGAGATATTGTTTTATAAATTATATATCCATGGATTAAAATGAAGTTGAGTGAACTCAACTTAGTACCCTGGCACTGTTTGTGTTTCCCCTTTTGTAATATTTTCGTCGACGAATTTGGTGCGGAATGAAATTCGGCACTCTTGCGCTTTTGATAAATGTGTGTATAATATTGTGTTTGTCGACCCGAGTCGTATTACTTTATAATTTCCAACAGCTCTGATATACCTAAGCGACGGGCTCCAGCCTACTAAAAAAATGAAAGTCCTCCAAGTCAATTAAATTAATAAAATGCTGGCGCATATCATTAATTCAATATAACTCTTGCAAAAGCCTCTAAACTTATTCCCTAGAATATTTAAATGTATTTGATAATAGCTCCACCACTGCGAAGTTATTGTTAGATAAATACCGTTGCCGCGATATCCCTCTACTAATAACAACGACCCTTTGCCTCTGCTTCTCTAGAATCGGTCTAGATCCACGTACACAGCTATTATCACGTAACACACAAATCTTAACACTGGCAACTAATTCCAAATGAATTAGGCTTGAACTTTATCACAAATAAAACGCGCTTTTATAAACTTTTACACAACAACTATCACTTCGTCCCACTAGAATAATCACTAACTTGCCTTAACGTAATGTTTTACGCGACCTAAGTGTGTGTGTACCTATAGCTGCTAAGCCCTAGTGTTCTGTACCTGGTCTCAAAGTTTCCACCACGAATCTTTGAGGTGTGTG
This sequence comes from Marasmia exigua, assembly GCA_019059595.1. Classification (NCBI taxonomy): domain Eukaryota; kingdom Metazoa; phylum Arthropoda; class Insecta; order Lepidoptera; family Crambidae; genus Marasmia; species Marasmia exigua. The sequence continues at coordinate 12,572,212 of CM032468.1, forward strand.
TGAATATGGCAAAGTTAACCTACTCCTAACGCCCTAGCTGGCGAGAAACCGGGCCTACAGGTTAGGAAGGTTTCTCACAATAGGAAATGTAAGGAAAGGAAGGTATTTGGTCGCCCCCGAAAGAGGAATTCCACAAAGCTTTTGCTGAGAGTCTGGCGGGAAAACCAGAACCCTATTCTAGGTCCACTTCGACGGTCTCAAAGCTCCGTGAAACTCGTTTCGGCGCTGCGGTACTTGTTAGCTATTCTGTTCAACCACTGTTCCTCCTTGGCTTAGAAAGACTAGGTAATTCTGAAACCAATTAGCAACCGCAGTATCCCAAACTAGCTTAGAGCCCAGTACAAAACTCTATTAGGCCCGAATGCCTTTAAGCTCGGTATGCGAACCGATATCTCACAATTAACCACAAAGAATCTTACAAAGATCAAAAATCACTCAGACACTGAACTTGTCCTATAACACAAGTCGAAGAACAATGTCTCTCGTGAGCATGACCGTGCAGCAAGACGCCTTGCGACCAACTGTCCCTGTTTGTCCCTCGGAACTACATTATATAATTACGCAATGTGCATTTTGACGCTAAGGTGCCAAAAAAAAACCCCACGCCTCGCAAGGGCCGACGCTTTGCTTATCGCTTTGCACGTGTTCAAATCGTTTCACACAAAAGAATAGATAAGGACAGACTTCTCCCAAACTTTAAACTTTTTACAGTTCCTTTGCCAAGCAAAATTGACCAATATCTAAACGTTATAACTCCTTTGGTTTTATTTAGGAACTGAGTATATACCTAGATGTGAATAAGCTGTGAAACCTTTATCTTTCTTGCGAGATACGATTCGTACACTCAACTTATCATTTAAACGCATGGCAACTTATTCTACAATTATATCTAATTGCATTCGCTGTTTATAAGCGTCTTAATTAAGCACTCTTAATAGGAGGATCGACCATTAGTCTTTTGACCAGACCTTGTTCCGTACTACATGGATATATCTTTAGAGCTGATTTATTGTTTTAAACTTCCACAATAGTTGATTAATGAATATTTAAAAGGTTGAGCTATCTTCATTAAACGAGATCGCTCTAGATGGTTTACCTAGTAAACAACCATCCTTTTTTTCTGTCAATCGCTTTCTAATTCTGCGAAGACCCTGCTCTTTTGTCTTAAGTTGCACACGTGCAAGGCCACTTACGGTTCCTTGTGCCTTATGCAAGTTTTAAAGCATTTTTAGTTTTTTTCTACAATTCAATATTTTGTTTACATGTTGATTTTTGCACTTATGTCTATTAATAAAATATAAGGGGCTTATTGATATGTTTACTGGTGGTTTGCACCACCACATCAGATACAATTAGAAACGACATACAAATTAGAATGCCATAATATACTCGAACCACTAACAATTAGATATCACGATTTGGTTTCTGAATATTCCGCTATTTCTCATCTGGTAGATAAAAGGTTCAAGAGAGGAGCGTGGATAGGCGCTGTTGGCTCTCTTGCCAAAACTATATTCGGGACTTTGAGTGAAGATGACGGTATTAAATATGATAACGCCATCCAAAGTGTACATAATAACGAGAAAAGATTGGCATCGTTAATCAAAGAAAATGTCTTAATTACCTCCTCAGTTTTATCTCAATTTAATAAAACATTAAATACTATAAAAATTAACGAGGCCAACCTTAACATCGCTATCGACAACTTCTCCCTGAAATTAAAAACATTTCATCAATATCAAATGAAATTACTATCAAATCAAATATTAATTCGATCTTAAATAGTCTAGAAGCTTCTTTGTTAACTTTATCGTTTCGGTTAGAAGATATTACCAACGCTATTATGTTGAGTAACCAAAACATTATGCACCCGGCTATATTGACTCCCACGCAGCTCTACGAAGAAATTGTCGATAACTACCGACACCTACCTGTAGATTATAAGTTACCTGTTAGTTTAGCATTAAATAATATTCATCTTTTATTAAACGTGTCTAGTATAGTATGTTATAGTTTAAATAATAAGATTGTGTTTGTTTTAAGAATACCTTTAGTTTCCCCTAAGGAATTTGATTTGTTCCACAGTATAGCATTACCTATACCTCATGATAGTTTAAAGCCATACTCATTTACATATGTAATACCTAACAGTAAATATGTAGCAATGACCAAGGATAGATCCGAATATTGTAACGTTGACTCACTGAAGGAATGCATAGCGATAAGCCCGCGCGAGAACATCTGTGACGTCACCACCGTGTTCCCCGTCAGTGCGAACCCGAGCTGTGAGAGTGAAATGATAACCAAAGTGATAAGGGCTATGCCAGTGCAGTGTAAAACCGATTTCATCCACGGGAGTGTAGATTTATGGACACCACTTAGTCATAATAATTGGATTTTTGTACAGTCACAAAATAATAAATTATACATAGAATGTCAAAATCAGAAAAATTATAGAAATAAGTATTATAGGCACAGGTATACTTACTGTACCCAATAACTGCATTGCATATTGTAGAAGTACTAAGTTGATACCTAAATTTAGCAATTTAAAAATCAATGTTACTGTCGTTCAACCCGATTTTAATATAATAAACCAAACGTGCTGTACTTTGGATAGTTTTAACAAAGTAACGAGTAATGAGACTCCCCTTAAGTTACAGAGTTTCGATTTAGATTTCTTTACGTCAGAAACGAAATCCAGATTAAGATCTGTATCTGAGCAAACTGATAAAATTCTAAATCAACACCCAATAATTAAATACGAGACCCATTACTCGGCTACAATTATAGTTATAATATGTTTAGTTGTAATCCTTTGTATTTGTAAATTGTTTTTAATCATTAAATCGCGCAGTCGCCTAACTTACCTTTTCCCGAGATCCTCTCGTCCTGATCCTGTAGACTTACCTGTAGAGCAGACTCCTGATCCCGAACCGGCTATTCCTCTGAAAATCATCAAGCGTCATACCGAAGCTGAAAGTCTTCCATCTCCTAGTATACGCAGAAATGTATAATACTTACCTTTAGAGTATACTTACCTTAATACTTACCCATCCTTATAAAGTAAACCTTTTTCCTAAACATCGTTTCTTCTACCCCGATGTTTAGTCTACCCCCGGGAGGTGTTATAGTTAGACTATGCACCCCTTATTGCATACTAGTCCTCCCTTTATGCTAGCTCAGCACTTTCATATGTCCCATACGCCATCCATGCATTCACTCACTAGTCTCATCCTACCATCCGAGCTAGACGGCTGCCTAAACCTTAATTAATTAATTTTATTTTTTTTAAAAACCTAAATCTCTCGAGGCTCGTAACAGTTCGCTCGCGAGTCGCTTTCGCCCTTTGTATCCGCTGTTGTTTGTAATGGAACTGCCAAATCTTGCAAATTACGAATTGCTCCGCGCATGGGACTTCGCATAAAATATTAAGTGGTTATAACAAGGGTCTTTAAACGAAATAAAACAACACTCGCTTTAGCTGTTTCGTTTAGATTTATAGCTGTAACAAAAGCTTTAAAGCTTAAATCTATTGTGCTTACGAGTACGTGAAATTTATTCAGCCGCAAGTTGTCTCGTATTAAAATATTGAAGCAAAAGGTGACCCAAGCACGAAATTACTGAAACCTCAGAAAATCCATTGAAGATATCTAAGTATACATAGGGGCGTATTACTAAAAGACGTGTAAGTATAATTTTGACAAGGTATCTTCAATTTTCTGTGATGGAAATACTCGTAGTGATCAGTTGTATGAAAGCCTTTTAGAAATTGTTGAAATGGAATTTTATGGCATCTTCACAAAATACCTTCAAATTAACATAAGGAATGTTCTAAAAAAACAGGTCACCGAAACTACGGAGTTGTGTTACAAAAAAGCTTCAATTGTTATTTACACACGTGAAAACTTCACTGCGTTCTTCGTCTTCAGCATTTATTCAGGGTTGCTGGTTCGATCCCCGCACAGTACAAATATTTGTACATGTATGTTTGTATTGGTCTGAGTTTTTTCTATGTATTATACGTATACATACAAAATAAAAGTATTATATGTATACCTATGTTTGTAATTCCGGTGTTGTTTCTGGTATCCGTATCACATGTGCTTGAGCTACCTATCTCGAAGTCAGGTCCAGGTATGTGATGTTGTGAAATATTTATTTTTACAAGAAAAAAATTAAAAATTATAAATCTTGACCCAGATTCTCTGAATCAATAAACAATTCAGTCAGCCGGCTTATTCGAGGCTCTAACAAAGAGAAAAGCAACTAACGGAAACGCTGAAGACTCTGGATCCTACTTTAATTCCACTAAAGTTATTTCGTTAGAAAATAATGAGAGGAAGGGATAAGATTTATTTCTGGAGAAAACAATTGAAATAACATTGATTTGGTGAGACAAATTGAGTACAATAGCATTTTACTTTTCCGTCTTAGATTTCTTTCAACATAAATGTTTGGAAATAAATGGATGTCAGAATAGCCGGCGAGCCTTCGTTGGGCGCGGCCAGGGCTTACGCAGGACTGCTAATGGTTGACCCTTACAACATAGCGTAGGGAGAACAGTACGCCGCAGCGCATAATAATTACGAGTAGAAAATGAAGATCAGCTTTATCTGTCACTAGTGGCTTTGTTTCGAGACACTAGTTCTAATTTTTTTTTATTTGTTATAGGTGGGAGATGGACAGACGGATCACTTGATGGTAATGTTAAGCAATTGCCGCCGCCCATAGACACCCGCGACACCAGTGGAGTCACAAGTGAACTTCCAACCTTCAAGTCCCCTCATCACCCGGATTGAGAATCCGGTACCCTCACTGACGTAGCGAAACACACAACAGTGCTGCTTCACGCTGGTTTTCTGTGTGGCCGTGGTATCACCCCGGCCGAGTTGGCCCATTCAAGTAGAATCGTGGCTCTCTCATGGTCATATAAATAAAATCTGCAGTTATATATAAAATTACATATTTGAAATAAATGTGCTAAAAAAAACTCTTTTATTTCATACCCCACACGATACCGTCAAGCAAAATATTTTTTTTAGTTCTTTACTCAAGTCCCCTAGAGGGCACTGTAGTCAATTTAACGTGACGTTATGTCGCCTATAACCAGAAGACAATCAAATCAAGACGCTTCTAACGACACCTCATTTCTTCAAATATGATAACTAGTTTAGAAGTTGGGAACAAATGATCAACCATACATACATACAGGTCAAAATCATAACCCTCCTTTTTGCTTCGCCGTAGTCTTGTAATAAATAAGATATAACTTTTGTTGACCAAAAATATCGATAAAAATGTTCCCTTGATACGGTTCCAAATGCAAATGCTAAGCAAACTGTGAAAACGCGGTGACGTTTATTAAATTCTCAATTTCCTTGAAAATTGCTGATTATAATATAAAAAATTGAAAACTTAAAAAACCCCCGACACAACTAAAGCTCTTTCATTTGACACCTATATTGAGGCAGTTGGAACAACAAATAGGTTGTTCGTCATTTTCTGACGGCAGCCATCTTGGATTTGAAATTTTTCACGATCAATATATTCTGCTACTTAAGCCCTTTTATATGATACCCATATTGTGGGAGTTGTGGTAAAACATAAAATCCAAATATTTGTGACGGCGGCCATCTTGGATCGATTTTTATCCAACATAGCTAAGAACACTCCCTCTTTATTCATCTTTCAAACAAAGAAAACATAATCAAAATCGGTTCATTTCTTCGGGAGCTACGATGCCATAGACAGACACACAGACACACACACACACACACACACACACACAGACAGACACGTCAAACTTATACCACCCCGTCGTTTTTGCGTCGGGGGTTAAAAAATGGTGTTGGGAGAAGTAGGTTTATTTCAATGTTTTCGTTACCGATTTCTACAACTGACTTATCGACCAATGCATATGTCCCTTTATTAATTACTAATTACCCGTTCTCACTTCTTTTCAGGACTTATGTATTTTTTATTAGTTCTAAGTTACATTACATCGCGCAAATATTTCGTCTATAGACTATAAGTTTTGTCGATTGAATTTACCTCTTGATAAATAGTAGAGAGATTATAAATAGTAAAGAGAAGAGCTTTAGGTAGGTAGCTTCACTGCCACTGATTTTTTATGCTAGAGGCGACAAACGAGCAAGCGGGTCAGCTGATGATGTTAAGTAATCAACGCCGCTCATTACATGAGCATCTTCGAAATCAAAGAGAATGTTAATGCGTTGCCGGTCTATTAAAAAAGTTATTCGTCTTTTTAATATAAGACGAAGAAAAAAGGGCAAGATACTTCCCTAGCTTACAAAGACAGCTCGCTGCCATCCATTACGTTATGATTACTGCTTGTTTTGCTGTCCCTCGATGTTTTTGTTGTCCATTTCCCCCGTAATATAAGACATGGCGTTAATAAAGGCGCAGTGTTACTGTGCATTAGGCCCTCGGTAATCCCGCCTGCGTCTCCCTCGTTACGTCCCTCGGGTCTATTCAGCGACATTTATAAGACAACTAGTTTCGGATACTGGGTATGTCCTTTAGGAATGTAGGTCGACCCTGATTTGATAAACTTATTTTTTAATACTTTAACAGAATAATCACGTAACTAATACTGATTCAAACCGTTATAAATTGTTTGGTTAGTTTTATTTTCTGAGTCTCCAACGGTCCGCACTTGTTGAAAACAGATCCAGTTTAGAAGCTAAAAATTTAAATCAAATGGCGGCGCTAATGTGCCTTACCTGTCGTATTAAAATATCGAAAACCCACAAATTGAATTAATGCGGAACTAAGTACTGCGGGGATAGAAAAAGTAAATTGGCATTCTCTAACTTAAGCTATGGACAGAAATATAATTCACAGAAATACAATATAAAGGAGTGAAGTCATGAACTTATAAAGTGAATCCGATATAATGCGGTTTTTGTTACCTGATAAAATAAAAGGCCGATCCCACCGCTTGGCCAAAGCATTGGTCGAGAAAAACATAAGGTATTTTTATCACGGCTGGATCTCAGGGGAGACTGTAATAACTTCGGTGACAAACCGAATCCGACCTAGTGATGAGAAAAATCTCGTATTTACAGTGGCTCACTATATTGGCTCACCTTACCATGATGGGGAGCAAAAATGAGAACTACGTCCTAATAACAACGGACGCGAATTGTATGACATCATATCCGTTGGCACTGCCATACGTTATATTGGAGGAACTCCATGCGTTTGAGCAATATATGACCAAGAACAATGCGATAAAAGAAAAAGCTTTTACAGAGTCCGCGCCACGAAAGAAACCCCCGGCAAAACACCGGACTAAAATTTTAGATTCATTGGGTGCATAAAGTCTGTAGACTAGACGACTAGATGATCTAGTACTATGGATATAAAGCTCAAAATTGAATGTTGACGGTGACTGAAGCGCAATTTTCACGGGACTTCTTTGGTGGTACGGACTCTACTCAACATTCTCATATGAGATAATGATGATGTTGATCGGGTCTTTAGATGAAATCTACGTAGTTGATCTCGAGTTTAGTTAAATCGACTTTTGGATTCGATGATAATTTTATCGAGGTCAGTTCAGTAAAATTTGACTAAAATCGCATCACTACCCTAACCGGATAGTACTGCAGAATTGGAGCCTTTGGAAACTATCGCAAGTAGTCTCGGTTTATTATATTATGCCTGACGATTATTTTAGTAGATTCTGGATCTTGGACGATTTTATTTATCAATGTCGATGAATTTTTTAGAAGAATTACTTACCTAACAAACCTATCTACAGGTTGATACGGAACCCTCTCATTAGACCTGGCAAAACGTATCTTTCAAAAGGTTGGAATATTTGCATCTGGATCAGTGGAGAGATGCGAAACAGTGAAACACTTCATTTGGAACATTGACTCTCAGATAGAAACGTGATTCATTCCTCTCATTTGGATCATTCGGCTCATCGGATCATTCAGTTCATTCGGATCATTCGGTTCACTTGGACTCGAGATCCATTTGAGTCGAATGATACATTCGGAGCGAACAGAAGAGATTCGGAACAGTGTGTCAGTTGGCGGAGTCGTTTCAGTAAAGAGTTACACACGTCTACCTCTCAGAATGCGTACCCGATCTGACTCGATGTATCTTATTTGAGTACAAATCATACCTATCAGATAAACACTGTGGGATATCGAAATGTCTAACTAAAGTGAACACTATTTTTACTTCCACTCAGTGGAGTACAATCATAAATTATTGTGCTCGAGCATTAATAAAATAAAATAGGACCTGCGTTAAACTGCCAGCGATTATTTACATCGCGTCATCCCATTAGCGAGCCGTTAGTAATACGTGGCGCAGGAAACCAATTTAACTCATAGTGTGAATAGTTAGCACTGATATATTTTTTTTCAAATAGGCATAACTTTCATTGGTGAACCAGTAGAGAGTAAAGCAAAACGTCTGTCATTTTGTCGAAAGCCGCTTTGGTGGTGGAAACTTCAACGACAACCTTATGTGATTTTCGTGTCGTGTCTCCCACCCCATCATACGTATTGCGTTAACCCATCTGAGTATTATAATCTGTCAAGTCACTATGTTGATACTGTCCTAGCACAAAGTAGATAGGCACAAAAAGCTGGTTGGCTACATCTCATGATAAATTAAACTCAAACATCTCATGCTACACACATACAGTTCGAGCCTCATATCAACGTGTAATTCCCGGTTGCGTCCTAAGCTGCCATTCTGGAGTCCGGGGTACGCTTAGACCATGATCCAAAATTTGCAGAGTCTGGTAATTACATTGAAGCGACTGTCAGTCTGACCTTCGCAACCCTTTACAATGGAACCAGACCAATTGGACCATGGTTACACGTTTCAGAAACTATCAGTTCGGAAACGTGCAGGTTTCCTCACGACGTTTCTCCTCACCGCTAATGGTAGAAATACGCACATAGATTTCAAAAATCCAGAAATGCATGCTCGGATTCGAATCACGCCACATACATCATACGGGGGTATGGAAGGCGCGTCCTGAACCACTGAGCGATCAACACTCTGTAGTATCTTTGTTAAAACCTGTCGTCATTAAATTAAAACTAATCTAGTGGACGCTGAGACACCCTCCATTAAGTGCCGAAGTGATGTTAATGCAATCCTCGTCAAAGCCGCGCGATCAACGTCACTTCGCGTCGCTCGACGTCTACTCGTCTTGTTTGGCTGTTGGATGAACCTTTTAAAAATATAAGAAGCACTTTTCCTTCCCCTTTGAAAGCATCTTTCTGACGTTTTATACTTTCCACTAAATAAAGCTAGTTTGCTGTAACTTCGGATGTGAGTCTACGACTAGAGATTTAATATAAAATGGGATATTATGCCAAACTTAATTGTGCATAAAACTTTCCAGTTAATCTGATGGTTAAGATCGATAGAAGTAATTATTATATTATCCAGAAAGGAAAAAAGGCTGACCCTAAAACTATTTACATTTTGAGAATCATGGCAAAAAAATGAAAATGTATTTTCTTTATCAGTACAAAGTTTATGAAAAATATAGTTTGGAGATGAATTTGTAAAAGTTTTAGAGGAGTAAAAGAAAGGGCGACGAAGTAAAGTGAACTTACTAGTAGAATCCATTTTGCAATCAATACTATACCTTTTTGTGAATTTGTTTGAAAACATAACTTTTAAGTGTAGGTACTTAGAATTTTCTTCCTATGTGCTCGAATCATTTATTATGTATTCATAACACAGAGTTGAACTTTTCACCTAAACGCCATGAAAGAATCATTATCGCGTCATTTACGAGATGTTTCTTTTCAACAGAAGTCATTACTTTCCGAAAGCTGGGTTTATGTGAGCAGAAGACGCTTAAAAGACTCTCCTTAGGCGTCTATTTTTAAAGCATTTTGCCGAAATTTGCTTTTAAATGTGTCCTAATTTACTTAGCTAGTAGAACAAAATTACTCAGCTCTTTCTAGCATAAAAATAGTAAGTGCAGGGAAAATAATTGTCAATTTCTGACAAAATACTATGCCACCTGGCGGCATTTAGGTATCAATTGGCTTCTACATTTAAATCGATTTAACTTAAATCAATGAACCGAGAGAATTTTAGAAAGCTGACGACCAACTATAAGAACTGAGAAGGCACCCTAAGAAGAAGAAAAATGAATATCATTTTGGCGTAATCCATGAAAGTATTAATTGCTAAAATCGTAGCCTTTACCGTAATTATGACTTTACCGTAGTCGCATAAACTTAAGTAAATAGTTGTTTAAAGATACGTACTCTGCAAATTGCAAACCGCTTTTGTTAAGTTCCCCATGAGATCAATACAGGCCAAGCTTATATGAGAATACAACAGAGAGTTGAAGGGTAGTTTGCCTGTTGGTGGCGGCAGGGAGGTTGCGCATAGTTGCTGTCTAGGCCTGCCCTCTGGCGGCGGAAACTTCCCACTGACAGCCGCAGTCAGCGCGTGAGCGCGGCGAGCGATGCAAACTGTTAACTGTTTAGGTGAACAATGAAGATCAGGAGCCCATTTCTCGTGCTCGTGATATTTTTAAAACATGGCGGATATCAACTAAAAACCATACAAAAAAAACATGTTTTAGTGATATATGTCGTATGAAAATAAATGTCACGAGCCCGAGAATTCGGCTCCAGTTTTACTCCAATCTGTCCCGTCACTCTAATGTTTACTCAGGCCAATCGAAAGATGTTATGGAATCTTATAATTAATAATTCTCACAACATCTCATACGTTGGCCTGAATCCGTACTAAGTAGCTTAAGCAGACAAGTGCTCTCTCAAGTGTTCCTCTGTTGTCTGATATCTGTAACACAAGTTACAGATATCAGACAACAGAGCAACACAAATATATACTTAAATACATATATTACACCCAGACACTGAACAAACACAAGTGTTCTTCGCACGAATGTTTGTCCAGGGTGGGGATCGAACCCACGACCTTTTGGCTTTTTTTTTAAGAGGCAGGGTCACTACCAATTGCGCCATCCGATCAGTCTTATGAATACCGTATAGCAGTTATCAAAATTAACAATGCTCTGTACTTGACATCAGAATCTTAAGTGTTTGATGACAATCATCACGATCTTAATTTTGTTTTATTTCTGATGTCAGTTTCGGAGGATTATTGAACATTAAAAAAGGCTATTAGAGCAATTAAACTAAAAAAAGAAAAAAATATAGACAATTTGAGCTCGCAAAAAAAAACTCCGGTACTTTTAGCCTGACCGGAGATCCCCGACAATCCCCGGGATCCTAATCGCAGCCGTCGCTTCAAAGTGCGACCCACTACCTACTGCGCCGTCGAGGTACGAGTAGTCAGATAGTTTAATAAAAAGTACGCGGATAGACATGTCTAGCTACAAGTATTCTCATAAAAGGTATCTGCCCCCACCTACATCCGATTTTTACAGATACAGTCGGCCGCGGTGACGAGGCGACAAAATTGCCTATTCATGGGCGTGGAGTGAGCAAGGTCACAAACCACTTGGGCTCGAGGACCCTCCGAGGGCAGAGGGCCAGGAATAAACGGTCGTTGACCGCGGTGTTTTTTAGCCCAAGTTAATTGGGTAAATCGGGGGTGAAATTTGTGAAATCATGTTTCAATTAGGTTGGGAGAATGTATTAGGACGCCTCGAAATAAACTGCTTCTGTCTGAGTGGTGATAGATAGATAGATAGACACTTTATTTCACAAGATAATGTCGTTATAATGGCGATGTCGTTATGGCAGTGATGAACCTTTATTAAAAAACTCAAGATTTCAGGAAAATTAATGTATGAGCGAGAAGCATTATGATATGATGCTTTGAGGATTCTCGTTGGTCAAGTCTCATAGGGAACAAAACACTTATAAACATAGATATATTTGGTTTTAATTTGATTAGTTAGGTTACTACTAGTAGCAAATTAACTTGTTAAGTCGAACTTGAATCATCTTAGAATCCGAACTAACTTGCACACTTCGCTTTATGCGAAGCTGTCCCGTCTCAGACGGTGGCTAATTTGAGGAACATTTTGATTGTAAGGAGACCCGGCAAACTTTGTAGTGTGCCAATGCGTAACCCATTTCTACAGGGTGCAGATGAGTTAAATACCGTGCGAGAATAATCGTGGGTGAGCCACGCTTAAGCATGAAAGAGCCGGCTCGACCGGAGTGATACCACGGCCTCACAGAAGACCGGCGTGAAGCAGATACACTGTTTACTGTGTTTCGTTGCGTGAGTGAGGGTACCGGAGGGGGAAATTCGGGAGAAAAGGGGTTCATAGGTTGGTAGCGCACTTGAGACTCCACTGGTGTTGCTGGTGTCCATGGGCGGCGGCAGATCCGCTGCTTGTCTACAAACTATCATATACGACTTTCACAAAGGACAAATATTTCTAATTCTTTTTTTTTTTTTTTTTTGTGAACGTGATAAGTCAATGAGAACATGAAATCAAGAAATCTAATAAGCAAGGTACCTTCACATCGGGATGCAAAACAGACAAGTAAACCGCCATTATTATAATTAAGTGTCATTGTTTTAAAAGCAGCGGATAAGATTTATTCGCCTCCCGCGGCGAACTTGCTATAATGGAACTGTATACCAGCTCCAGCCAACAACTGATAATACAATATTGTGCTTAAAGCAACGGGAGAAGGTTGAGACTGGCGAAGAACTAGCGATGTACAGTCAACCTTGCAAAGCCACTAATTTATTAGTTAGAAGCGGCGTGCACTTTGTCTTGTACCTTTGTCTCCGCTAAGTGACTCCCATAGATCCATTTAGTAGAGTAAGGAATAAAAAAACAAGTAGCAAACTAATCTAAGTGGATTTTAATGAAAACATTTACCTGCTCTTTTGTCTAATAAAATAATGAACAACAAATCTGTACCACTACAGCAATCGTTTCAGCCTTTTAAGCAAGATATAAAACAAGGTGGAATTTTCATTCTCTTTAGACAATTTATTAGCAATCCCGTAATCCTCCAAATGTCTATAGCACCTAAAGAATAATGATTAGTACTTGAACTAATTAGTAAGTTAACCGCTAGTTGAGTTGTCGTATCGCTAAAGGTTTAAAGGGCTCGAATATTTTTAAGCGCGATATCCTCTTTTATCGCTCGTGTAATGTCTCTGTTTGTTTTTTTGACTGTTCTACTTACTTTTCCTGTATTGGTTTGGTTACAAGAATATTGAATTAAGTCAAAGAACAATAGGTATTTCATATTTCATATGCCGAGGGGCTCGGCTTCACCAGGGACTCCAGCATATTGTCTGCAAGTATGTGCTTCCCTTTCGAATGCTCAATAGCAACAGAACCTAATGCCATCACATCACTACCCTTTACTGTAGTAGCAGTAGTCAATATGAATTTGTTGGGTATAGCATATTTTTGCAATTTATTCTTATTCGGTGTGTCCGACAGTATTCGGGTGGGATTCAAACCCACGATCTTTTGCTAACCGGTTTTTAGTAGTAGTCACTTGAGGTCCTAAGAGAAAATGCAAACTTTTTAAGAAAATATACTTGATATATCAAACTTACTGTTTATCGTAAGTTAGAGTTAAATTTGAAAGCAGATAATCGTGTTTTCTAGGCTATTTTGTGCTATTTTGCTTTCGTTTATTAATGCTATTTTTCTGTCGTTGTCTCATACTTTAATTTATTATGTCACTGCTAAGCTGGCCTCGTAAGTCCTAGATCCCTTAGATAACCCGCACCAAGTCACGGCCTGGGTTACCCGGTCTGATCGATCCGATGACTTATTAATTACGCCCACTCAACTATTTGTCATTATTCGGTGGTCGCATTGGCGCTGATAACTTGTCCCGAAACTTTCAGAATTGAAGATAACCCCCTTTAATTGCCTATCACAAGTTGTGCCGATTTCAGATATATATTTATGTGACGCGTAGAGAATCACTTAGAGAGGTTTAACTTCTGACAATTTATACATGTAGAGTAGAGAGTCGCATTCATACCCGAAGACTGCCTTTATAGCCTCGGAACCGAGCAACATTTATGACCAAGTTTTAAATAATTGAATTATCAGTATCAGCCTTCTTATAGAATGTGAGAGTGAAATGTGATAACAACTAGTGACGAACTTGGAAAATACAAAAAAAAACTTAAATAGCCTTCCGCTCAACCACGCATATTGTCAGCTATAAAAAAAATATATAAATAAAATATTTATTTATTATAACAACAACCACAGTAATAGGTACAGTATCGTATAGTAACTAGACATAAATAGTTATCCAACCCATTAGAAAAACAATCCAAAGTTATTACCGTACTAAAGCTAATACCTTCCTGTTCGAGCAAGCAATGTTAAAAGGAGATAGACCGAGTTTTGTTCCAGAACCATTCTTAGATCGCGTTTTATAACAGGGAGGTAAGGGTTATTAATAAGTTTTCAATAATAATTTTGCGAGGGGTGATATCTCAGATTGTGCGTAGAAGAGATCAACGATATGGACCAGTAACAAACTAAACAACAATTTAATCCAATTTACGAAGATACGATTGCTGTGTAATTATGTTTACAATGCAATAAGGTTGCAATGATTCCTACTATAGGCTAAGCCTGTCCCGTAGGTAATCATTTTTAATTTATCAAGTCACAGTTGCATGCTTCTGAGCGTTTATGTGCGTTTGAGCGTGCGGGTAAGTGTGTATAAATCATTTATATGTCAAAACGTGTGAGTGTGTAAGTGTGTGTGAGTTTGTGTTTGTGTTAAGTAAGAGCGTGCGAGTGGAGATGTGAACGATGCATGAGAGTGCATAGGTTACGGTTGTATTCGTATTTAATTGTTGCTTGACCAGCACTTCGTCGTGAGACTTGGGATTGAAATCATGGATGTGAACCATGAACTTTATTAAACTGATTATAATATCACTCACACGTTACGAAATTAATCATCATCATCATCATCAGCCCATTTAAGTCCCCACTGCTGGGGCACGGGCCTCCCTCAATCACATGAGGGGTAATTGCCATACTCACCACGCTTGGCAGACGGGTTGGCGAGGGTTTTGATATAAATGCAGAGTTTTCCTTCTCTGGGTGCTGATGATCATGCCAGCAGCTTTACCTTAGGCGCCTTTTACGACACCTCGGTAAGAGTGAGGCTGGCCTATTCTACTCTGCCGGGGACCACACGGCCTCTGTCGGGGACCACACGGCCAAATTAATATTAGTTTTTTATATGATAGGTGGGTGACGACCAGACGGATCACCCGATGGTAAGCCAATGGACAATACGACAAAAAATAATGTTGCTATTTTTATACGCTTTTCAAATAAAGAAAGAAAAAAAGATGCCATATTTTTAAGTTTTCATTAAATGTGTTTTTATTAAAATATTATTTTTTTGAAATCTTAATTAATATGGCGGTAGTCCTGAGGCTCAACGTAGTGATGTCGGTGCTATATTTACAATAAAAACAGTTTAGGCGAATGGTCATGTCATGAAGCTGTAGAGGTCATGTCATTGTTTGACGTATGGTTTTTTTTTATTTATTGAAACGGTACATACACCAACAGTATACATATAGAAAAATTTAAAAATGCTAAATAATAATACATTTTATAATATGGTTTATTGGATTACCTTTTTTTTAAAGTAACGTGGGGAATAGCGTCATTAATTTGTCATGACGAGTGATGACGTCACATGAGGATATTTACGTTTTATTTTTCTTCTCCATAAATATCCGATTAAAAATTCTGAAATTATTTTTCTTAAATTTCTATGAGTCAAATCTAGAAACATATTTTTCATTTCGGAAAATGTAGCATTTAAGCCCCTTTTATTATAAGAATATTATTCCTTAAGCTTTCTAAACTTTCCTAAAGCTCTATAAGGTTCAAAATTACCAGGAACTTGTACCGCCATAGTCCGATGGAAACTTAAAGCGAAGGGCGCTATTTATCATTATTTGTCAATAGAGAGCTCATAGTTAGCTCCCGGGTGCCTCGCATTCTCTAACGACCCGCCTTAATGGATGACGAGTAAGCAAAATTAAAATTGATTGTTGTTTTAAAGAAAAAGATTGATGTCCAAAAAGTGAGAGCTTTACAACGTAATGCTTCTTAGAAGTACCTAAATTATTTAGGAACACGTACAATCAATTATTTGTAACAAATCTACATACATTCATATTGACACGATATCGCTTGAAGCTGTCAAAACTATTACCTATATATTCTGGGGGTAGAACTCAAACACTCCGCGTGGGCTGCTGCAATTTAAAAGTTTTAAATTAAAAACTAGTGGTTTTTAGTGTACACATTTGGTATTTATTTGTGCAGTGAGGTAGGGGGGAGCTAGGGGATCCTTATAATAGGAATTTTGAATTGTATCGTTTTAACACTGTTACGTGTTTGTCACGTGACAACTTGCTTAGACCTAATAGAGCCTTAAAAACGCGTTTGCGTTTAGAGTGCTATCGGCAGAATCCATCCGTCGACAAAACGGAAAACACCAGCGTATTATTGAGTAAAAAAACAAAGTGTAAGATACAAGTATAACATACGCAAATTCGAGGAATAATAAGCATGCATGGTTGCACTTAAGTCAATATCGTAAGGTTCAAAGTGGCATACATATTGATGAGCTCGACTGTACTGGGTACAACGTCTCGCTGCACGGCGCAGGTGCCACATCTGCTAAGTATTCATAACGAGGTGAGAGGTGGAGTGGAGGGGATTACCTCTTTTTCGGGGCAAAGAGGATCTCTACTGAGGAAGGTAAATAATTTTGACTTACATCTTAAGGTTTACATTGTACTACATCGTTAGAACTTTGAAGCGCTATTATTTGTGTTTGCGGTACGGCCATTGTTCCTGGTTTCCATAGAATAAGGGAAAACCTTAATTTGGGACTATGATAATGTAGGTTGCCTCATTTTATATTAATACATAATACACACAAAAACTGGCCCAACACAACAACAACACTGGCCGTGTGGTCCCCGGCAGAGTAGAATAGGCCACCCTCACTCTTATCGAGGTGTCGTAAAAGGCGACTAAGGTAAAGCTGCAGGCATGATCATCAGCACCCAGAGAAGGAAAACTCTGCATTTATATCAAAACCCTCGCCAACCCGTCTGCCAAGCGTGGTGAGTATGGCAATTACCCCTCATGTGATTGAGGGAGGCCCGTGCCCCAGCAGTGGGGACTTAAATGGGCTGATGATGGCACACAACAAACGGCGGGGCAGGAAAATCCCCGAGTGGAGGGCGCGTATAGGAAGTCACATATGTGGCAGGCCCCTCACCAGGTGCACCGACGAGGTGAAGGTCACGGGAATCTCTTGGATGAGGACGGCACAGGACTGATTTGTGTGGAGAATATTGGAGGCAGCCTATGTCCAGCAGTGGGCGTCTATTGGCTGAAGTAATAATAATGATAATACAAATATACTTGTAATTTAATTACTATTTTGAGATCAGTAATCCATTTCGTTATCTTAGCAGACTTAGTAAATACACTATTTAACAAATGCACACATTAAGGTGACGGCTAGGGCACACTAACGACGCCAATCGATTTAAAGTTTTAGCTACTAAACCGGACCCATTTTAAACAATTTCGGGGCTACACACCTCTCGGCAAACACTTATACTATTGATTAGATAACCATGCACAAATGTTGGGTCCGTTTTTGTACGCGAAAAATTGATTCACGCTAAAAGTGGCCGCTTTTGGCGGTAATAAATATTTCACTTATCTCTTAGCATAAATTATTAGGAAAAATAAATACATACATACGTAAAGGCTGTTACAGTTCCATCAAAGTTAAGTTTTGAATGAATAACAAAAAAATATTGGTTTTAGTTATGTTTCTTCTTTGCATCGTTTTTTTAATTACTTTCTTTTTGTGAAGTTGTTTTGACAAAGAAAAGTAAAACAAAAGGAAAATTGATACTCAACAGTCGAAGTCAATCAAAGTCACAAACATTGAATGAAAAAATGCTGGGTATCGTAATGTGGATTTAGTCCAGGCCAAGTTATGTAATCACAGGTTTTAAGTAAGTTGTCCACGAAACAACTCATTCGAAACAAAATAGTAGTATTAAAAGTAAAACAAATGTGATTTTCATCTCATAGCACTTATCTGCATGTAAAACTGACCTAAAATCAACTATGATCTTCTAAAAACTAATTTAAAACCTTCGAATTACATCAGCTAATATATCAAGGAGTCTCGAGGCCTCAAGTTACCTATACAAAGTTACGCCCACTCATGTGAATTATGAAGTCAAAATTAATGTGATACTTACGTTTTTCCTAGCATCTACGATATAAGGGAAAAACCATAGTTAAGGATCAGGACAGTGTATGTGACGTAATGGCCTGCCCTTACTTTTTTTCGGGACATTAGTTCCAATTTGCACCAATACATGGCGCTAGGTGTCGATTACATCACGTAAGCATTTCCTCTTTTCGGATTACCTATAAGCGTTGCCGCAGTCTCTTTATAAATAGTATAGAAGAAGATGGAAAGATAAAGATAAGTACCTGACATATCACATCTGCATTGACCTTGATAGCATCTCTAATCTTAAATGCAAATGTGGGATATATCCAGTTACCTAGATTAATGTATGTGTCCCCTGCAACCAGAGATCGCACGTGATTCAGGATTGTCGTCGCTAATTATACGACACTTGGCCTACTGATTGTGTCGGACAGCAGGCCACTGACATATGCATGTCGCAGGTGGCTTGTATGCTCAGTTGTTTGACATAACTGCTGGCTCAACAAACATTGGTGTTGGGGCGAGCATCGAACCTGCGACTTTTACATCTCAACTGGCATGTATGTTCAAATTATTTCTACATCTCTAATAGGATTTATTTCATAGTTTTGCATGTATATATCTCTTTTCGCTGTTATAAATGCGCTTTTCTCTTCTACATCTAAATATGGTCTGGAAGAAATCGCTACATACAACCGATAAGACCGCCCTGTTTCTACTGTAGTTTGTTGTTGGAACCCACATTTTGCTGTTGGGTAGAGGCAAAGATGTTTGCCTCTATCCAGTTGGCCTTGATCTCTGGGTCATGGGTTCAGTTCCCGGGTTGAGCGAAAAGTACACGACAGGAGTTTGTGATGATTAAACCTAGTCCCATCATAGTAGCAATGGCGTGATTTATATTGTGGAGGCCTGTGCCCTGCAGTTTGACAATAAATAGACAAGTAACATATTTTCTGCATCTTATGTAACTGTCTTGTACATTTCACAGATGGAATTCATGATCACCTAGTTGTTTCAAATAATTACTATTTATTTTACGTTGTGCGTCCGGAAGAAGGCGTCTGGCGTCACTTCACTCACTGATTGCTTCCGATACGGTACACTGATGTATTATCATAATAAAAGAGCAGATACAGGTGGAATTATAATAAACAGAAATTACCTAACATGTTAATTACAAATTAACTACAAATTTCAGGAATTCGAAGTTTGATTTCCATACATTGAGAGGCTATAATTTAATATTTCATGATACGCATGGTGTTCATTACATTAATAGTTTGATAATGGAGCCACTTGCAAATTGATTCGATTTCATATAACTAGTAGCCGACATATAAAATAACCGACTCTGTTGTCCATCTGCGACACACTATTGAACACAATATGACGATATATGGCGACCAATCAAGATTAATCTAACACTAGACGTCCACTGCAAGTACCTGAGCCTTGCATCAAGATCTGCGTCGGATCCAGCGAGGTCGCGAAAGATGAGCGACGGTGTCCCGAAATCATTCCATCATTACGCTTACTTACACACACACAAGTTTTTTAATTTGCACAGTCAAATCAAAGTATGAAATGAACAATTCTTTATTCATTTTAACTCTTAAATGCTACAACGGTGTTCTCACACCTCTGTGATTTTTTTCGCATGTAACTAAAAAGCCTTGAAATTTTTTGTATTCTCCTTTCGTGTTTTCGATGGGAGCCTTCGAGCACGTAAGGAAATAATTTATGCGCAGGCGCCGTTCCAGAGATTCAGACGCGATCCGGTATTTTTTCCCTCCATTGTAGTCATAGTGGGTGACGGAGTAGAGAATTAACATCATAGTCATAGAATTTTATTGCAACATGTTGGTACATAGTAATGATGTAAGTACAAATAACTTTAGACATCTTATGTATGATGCTACTATTTTTAAGTAAAATGTTATATGTATTATATTACATTTTTCCTTTGTCCTTAAAAGTATATTTTTGGTGGTATTTATTTTTATAGTGGCACAATACAGGGTGTAAAAAGACCCTTAACGAAGCCGGCGTCTACGCACTCAGACCATTAAAACAAGTCTTAGAACAAAAAAATATTGATGGGAAACGAAGTTGATTTTTTGGTGTCAATTTTAATCCTATAAACGGACAACGCAATGAACAACGTACCCCCACCCCTCCCCCCCCCCTCCCCTCCCATTGCGGGCTGTACGTTTTGAAGTCATTTTTCCCTAGGAATTACTTAAAATTTTGAACAAGTTTCTTTGGACAAAAATTAGGTAATAATGTTTAAAATTTATTTACATCAAAATCTTGAGATTTTTATTCTGACTTTGACCTTCAATAACTTGGAAAGTATTGAGTTCCCAGGTATGGTCAAGGAAAAAATGGTCCTGATGATGTGCTGAATACGTAGGTTTCGGCTTTGTTAAGGGTCTTTTTACACCCTGTATATTGGCTCATAGCAAAGCATCTCATAAGCAAAAGCGGAGCAGACGTGGCAATTACGCGCCCTCAGAAGGTAATTTAATGAACACTATAAGAGTGTCCAGGATTGAAAAAACTTTTTTGTTAATCTGTACAGCTAAGAAGTACCCTTACAAGAGTTCCGTTTTAAGTTAGCACAAGTTTTATCAACTGACAAGAAATCTTAGCTGTTTTGAAAGAAAAGTTTCGGGCTTGCAACATTCCAATCAAACTGTCAATAATTTTGAAAGTCAACTTTCTAGTCGACTCACACAAAATGGCATTTGAATGGATTTTAAAATATCGTCGATCTATTGAACATTTACTAAGTTAAGGCCATATCTATGTTATGATTAGAAAGCGATTCGCTGAAACTGAATGGATAGCTTCGCGGGATCTCTGAAGCGCGGTATCATTTATCTTTTCTTGTTAATTGATGCACAGCATGATGACTCCACTTCTTTTAGGGAAAAACAAAATCGGTTAAGTGCAAGTCAGAACCGTGCAACGAGGTTCCTATCGACTTGGAGATAGTTGTACATTTTTAATATTTTATTTATTACAAGTTTTGAGTCATGAAGTAAAGGGAAAAACGAGCATGACTATTTAAAGTTGACTAATTTTAGTATGAAATCAACTAAAAATATAAGTTCTCAATAAATCCTAGGTTAATATGAAACGGAGTTTGAAGTAAACTTGGTAATAAGTAATCATTTAAATTAACTACAAACGCAAGTTTTTAATTTTAGGTTAAAAGGAAATAGAAATATTTAGTTTTTATTACATAATTTCAGTCTGTATTTATTTTGTTTTTTTTTTAATGTAATAGGTCAAAACACTCCACCACGGACGAAAAAATTTTGCCAGCTTCTATCTCTGTTATACTATAAAAGTAAATATTTTTTTCACAACATCACACAGACAAATTTTATTTTACACTTTTCAGTTCGTGGTTTCTGAAGGCGGTTTTTTTCGCAAAAAATTTATTTTTCAAGCTTTATAGTGTCCTATTTTTTGACAGCCCTGAAAACAGGCGTCAATACTGGCGCAGTTTTGAAAAAAGATACAAAAACACAACGTGTCCCTATAAAATTTGAGGGTTCCCCTCAATTTTTCCAGGATCCCATCATCAGATACTGATATTCTAATCATGGGACTATCTACTTTCCAACTAAAAAAGAATAATCTAAATCGGTTCATAAATGGCAAAGTTATCGGCGAACGAACATAAATATTTATAAATAATATATATAAACATGTCGAATTGAGAACCTCTTTTTTTAAAGTAGGTTATACATAAAAAATATTCAGACCAATACAAACAAACATGTGTACTGTGCGGGGATCGAACCCTCAACCCTTGAACAAAAGGCAGCGTTCACTACCACTATTCCAAACGGGTCGTCAGTTCTGTCACTGACGAAAGAAATGGAACTCGTTGCCGGCGCGGCGCATGTATTGTTTAAATGGTAAGCAATTGCCGCCGTCCATTAACACCCGTAACACCAGTATTTATTCATTCAAAAGGATAAAAAAGACCCAATCATCAAAAAACTTTTTTGTTAATCTGTACAGCTAAGAAGTACCCTTACAAGAGTTCCGTTTTAAGTTAGCACAAGTTTTATCAACTGACAAGAAATCTTAGCTGTTTTGAAAGAAAAGTTTCGGGCTTGCAACATTCCAATCAAACTGTCAATAATTTTGAAAGTCAACTTTCTAGTCGACTCACACAAAATGGCATTTGAAAGGATTTTAAAATATCGTCGATCTATTGAACATTTACTAAGTTAAGGCCATATCTATGTTAAATGATTAGAAAGCGATTCGCTGAAACTGAATGGATTTTATTGGCACTAACGGCGGCGGCGCATTTGCCTGGGGGAAGGGGGTGCACTCCTTGCAGCTTCGGCAGATACAGCGTTATAGACGATTATTTTAATGTCTGAACTACCGTTTGGGAGCTTTGAATATTCATACATTTGTTTATTCAAACTTGTTCTTGTTAGCTAAGTAAAATACTCGTATTATGCTTATTCATAATTTTCTAAAGCGAATTTTTGGAAGGAATTAATGTTACTCATAAAAAGTGAAGTAGAGAACTGTGAATGGAACACGTTTTGAAATTGCAAGTCATGCTATTATTGGTCTCTTGAGTAGAGTGTTACAAGTAAGTAATAATATTGTGTATAATAATCTACAATAAACTGCCCACTTCTATTAAACTGTTAGAAGGTAACGTCTTTAAAAATCCTTAACATCATGGTTGGCACAAAACTGATTTTTCAATGTAAAAGAATTTATTCAGCATGGTATGTTAATTTGCAGGTTTGTATTTATTTATTTTTAGTTCTATTTGTCTTCTCCTTCATCGTTTTCATAATTGCTGAAGGTCGTGCCTTTCTTGAAATGCCTTTACCGAGGCGGCGACAAGGTCTTTCCATTCTTCCATATTCTTGTCTTAAGGCAGTCGGCATAGTCAGTCGGGTTACATCCCTTATTTGGTCTGACCAACGAAGAGGTAAACGGCCTTGATAGCTACTGGTGATGCTAGTGTGCTGATGGACTGTATATGATGATGATGATGGATACTAAAGAGAGAGGCTCGTACGGTTTATAATTAAAATGATGAAAACAAATATGAACAAAACTATCCTTTTATTGACACACTTACAAGACAGCTGCCCATCAAAAACATAAAAACAAAATAATTATAAAAATGAGGTGGTACCACGGCCAGTCGCCAACAGGCCTCATTAATGGTAAAAAACGAAGACATCTTTTACCATTGACCTTCCCCAGAGCAACCAACTTCTCCAAGTTGTTCAATTGTCTCCGGGCGATATGGCCAAAGTAACCTAGTACTCTTTGGTAACAGACAGTCGACAATCTGGTTTTGATCTTCAGTTGTATTTGTAAATATGTGGAACAGTCGTGTAACAATAGTAGGTAGTTATGTGGCAACATTGAAAATTAAATCATTTGTTTCTTCTTTAATACTAATTGCACGTCTGGTAATAGGCATAATACAACTACTAAAGTAAGAGTGGACACTCTTAATTTCTTTTTAAGAGGATTCTTAATTTAAGACATTTATGTATCAAATATATTAATGCAAATAAAGTTATTGTTTTTTTTGTATTTTATACGCTTACTACATTCCCTTAAGTTTTAGATTTATAAATTTCAACTTAATATTCAACTGAAAGAAATATGTAAACTATCCATTCAATTTATGATTTTCACTATACGGTCTCTGCCAACAAAAAATAGCGTTAGAAGTCAACGCCTGCTCTGTGCTACGAGTCCATCTACGAATGCTGCTACGAAGGGTGCTACGAACATGACACGTCGTAGCACGTGGACTTTTATTATCATATTCTGTGACATGGAGCAAAGTCGCACAAAATAGATCCTATAAAAAACAAAACTTGTCAAAAAACCCAAGTGTCGCACTCAGTTGTTCTACCGTGAAAAGTTGTGAGATATATGTTACCAAGTCGGTTATTAACTTGGCAATCTGTTATTGAATACTTGACTCGGCAAGTTAATAACCGACTTGGTAACTGAGTGCGAAACTTGGATTTTTTGACATTTTTTTCTTATGGGATATCATTTCTTTTTGTAGTCCACCTACTATTTTTCTTTACGGTACCTTCACCTTCAACTGTAAACGTAACTTTGTAATTCTATACATTTATATGAGATTACAAAGTCATTAATGCAGTTAGTGTATTTAGAAAACTGGTGCGAAATCACAAAAAGAAATAGTTTTCTCATGATTAAGACACTAAATTCTATTTGTATTCTAAATTTAAAGCTTCTATGTTTGCTAGAAGTGCCTTGGACATATGATAATCTGTGAGTCAGTGAGTTAGTCAGTCAGCCAGTAAGTGACAAAATTCAGAAACTTTAACAAGTTATCATTCTTAAAGTACTGATTCAAATTGGCTGAATTTTTAAATATACTGTGTTGATACAATGCCTGATTAGTTATTGAAAATTCAGGCAAGAAGCCTGAATTTTCAATAACTTATCAGGTTTTATCCACAACGAAATTATAGGGGGGTCAAAAATAGGCTGAATTACTTCGAAAAAAGGATGGTACGGCCGTGCCGCTTTTTTCCTCGACTTGGCGGGGTCACTGCCGTGCCCCCAGATAGGTACAGAACATCGGCTGCCTAGATTCCGTACTAAACATTGTACGCACACATTACATGCGCTCGTACAGTGATCTCAGCGTGTTTCGGCGTGAGGCAGAGACAGGCTATACGGAATGTGTACGGGAGTTACCGCCTAGCGAGTAACGTTTCAGTTTAACTTTATAACGATGCCGTCGTCCTCCAACGATCCATGAAGACTGGAGGAAAACGGCATTGTTACAAAGTCAACGAACTCTTCGATATTAATGTCAACTATCAGCCGACCTTCTGTAAATATCATGGGAAAGAGTGCATGATTCCTGTTTTACGTAGACTCGAGTTTTGCTCACAGAACATTTGCTAAATAAAAAGCTTCGTTTTGTTTTTTAAGTTATTGTAATATCGCTCGTTACACGAGTACTCAGCATATGTGTTGTCCTGGTAGTTTCTATTTTTACACGCGGCACAAAAGTTTTAACTAACACACGGTGTTATAAAGCGTACACGTAGCTTATAGGAAGTGTTGCGGGAGTGGCAACTCATGTTACGTTTTGTAATCGCGCCGGTAAAAGTTTACGGTGTGGGGTGTTCATTCAGCGCAAGGTACCGCCATCCCCGCCTCCCACCACCTTACAATAATAGGGTTGAACCCTGAAATATCTTCGAAAAACCATCCAGTTCTTTCAAACTCCAGTTTTGGAATACAGAAGTTGCAGTAATCTGTGTTATCATCGCACTGGTGGAGCCAGCCCAATCTTGCTGAAACGTGACTCACCGAAGGATGACAACGAATAAAAGTTTTCATGTTATAGATGGCATTCCATCGGGACCGGTCATTTATACGGCAAACATTCAATATAATATGAGAAAAATATCAACTATTGATTTAGCAGTCTCATCTTAACTAGTGGTCAAATATTTGTAATAATATTTCCACCGGATATTGTAAATATACTTACAATATTGATGAGACTATCGACAGCTCATGTCAAATGAAGCACTTGCAAATTTATTTCGTCTGCTTAATAACGCGTTCAGTGGTCTAATTGGTAGAACACCCACCCGGATTGTGGAAGGTTTGGGTTCGAGTCCCACCTGAACATGAGATGAAATTTTTAAGTGTGTAATATGAGAAGTTCAGTCCCATCATACCTCAATTGGAAGATCTGGAGAATTCGACGAGTATAGGTTTGTGTACTAGGTCAGAGATTGACAGATTATTTAAATAGCATTGAGAAATAACGGTCAAAAGGAGCTATGTACAAAATTTTAGCTTGAAACATTATGTATAATTTTTGTTATGAGCTCTCAAAGGCAAAGATAGCCAAGTAAATTTTATGTCTTAAATTTACGAAATATTTATATAGCAATCGTTAACTTATTCGATTTATAGCAACTTTTGTTATGAAACCATTTTCATAAACGCACTATTTCATATAGCTATCGAACAAAGCTATTTCGCGATGCGCACAAACAAGTGAGGGCTGACGTCACGCCTCGCGTCGCTGTTTATATGGAGCGTTTTGGGCAAGTCTATTTCAAGTGATTTTCAAATTGTCCTATCTCCAAGAGTTTCCAAGCTAACAAATCCATTCTGTCACCGATGTTTTCACTTTTGAGGAGTTCTTATATTACCAACAAGAGACAAAAATAGGACTCAAGCCTATTATAGCTGTAATAGGAATGTGTGGTGTGAGCCCTCAGCCTGCTCGGCTTAGAGCCGTCAACGTGCAATCACACGAAATCACTGCCCCCGGCAACCATTAAGGTATCGGTGTAAATCGATTCCAAGTCCCCGGTGTTAGATAGATAGATAGATATTCTTTATTGCACAAAAATAAAATACAAGCATGATACAACAGCAACAGACAGTACAATAAGGCGGTCTTATCGCTTGTAGCGATTTCTTCCAGACAACCTTTAATATCGTATTCGTAATAAGGGAAGGTAGTGCAAAGTAATATAACAAATGAAATTGAGAATGGCAGAAATATACATTATTTTATACATTAATATTATTACATTACATAAATAATAATAAACAATACATACATACCCAATAATATATACATAGATAATTTATAACAAAAATTCAATAAAAATATTTCTTATTAATAAGTATAAATGACCAGAGAGCAGACCACATAAAAAAGGGAAGAAGAGACAAGGAAAAAACAGTGTACCTATTTATAGAGATAGGAAGTGAGATTTGACACGGGACTTGAATATAGGAAGGGATTGTGATTTCCTAATTGGAAGTGTTCCAAGAACCCTGTAATTAAAAATAATAAATAAAGAAGAGAAGAGTTAGAAGAGAGCAGCAAAAAATCTTGAAATTTTTCGGTTTCGGGTCAGTTTCCCTCTAAACCGTAAATTGAGGATGAAGACAGTCTGCTGAAAATTTTAATGTACTTATATCTACATAGGTGTTACAGGAAGTTTGTAAGTGGGGCGGTAGGTACATCGAGATGGAGGGACTAATATTTGACGTAAGATGAACTTGAACAAATTCCTGTATCGCATTTGCTCGCCCGTTTACTCGCGCCTGACTGGAATTCTTATGCTTTTTCTTTCCCGTATCTTTACTTCATTTCCAATAACAAAATTACACAACTCGCTAACTATTTCGCGAACGTGAACAAACTTGGGCAATAGCAATTTTTCCGGCGACTACGTTGTCGGGCACGCGTGGCGCGCTATCGTAAAACGTAATGAGCGGCAGAATGTTTGCATAAAACACGCAGGTGTAGTGTAATTGTGTAAAGGCGCGTGTAGGGAGCCCGCGAGGTGCGCTAGAGATGCATCTGTTTCTTCTTTCTTGAGGGTTCTTACTTCTTATCTTTAAGGCCTATACAAAAAATTCCAGTGCTATAAATACCGACGACGGCGAAACTTTACTATATTTATAAAGAGGCAAATTCTGAGAGAAATAAACAGTGATAACGGCGTGAGACAGGGACGCGATATGATGTATAGATCAACGAACTTTCCAATATCAATATCAAATGTTGGCTACATTCTGTGTCTACATGATATGTATGGTCTAAGCCTCTTAGCTACCGAAGCATTTATCTCAAGGGATTATAATCATTAATGCAAAGCGTAAGTTTAAAATCCACCTCAGGGGTTGTTTCGGAGACAAGCGTCGTAAACCTAATTAATTATTGGTACAACAAAACCGCAAGTGAATGCATTAGTACGAGTACAACCAACCATTAATGTTGATGCACAATTTTGGCAGCTTTTGACTTTTATGCTCTCAGTTATAAGATCCACTAACTGTAAATTTGTGCAGCTTGTGATGTTGACTGTACCTATAAACTCACGCATCACTGTTAGGGGTAACCTCAACTTTATGTCCTTTCGGATACAAAACAACATTGTATTAGAAATATAGATGCTGCTTTTAAATAGGCTTTTACCCGATGTTTTATAAAGATTATGTAAGTACCAACGAGAAACCTCTTGTGCTTGAATCTATTCCTATTTTTAAGCAATATGTATGCTGTGTCCAATACTGCATTCTATCTATGTATATAAATTGTGAAAAATAGGCAGACAAGCATGCGGACCATCTGATGGTAAATGTTAACCGCTGCTCATACACATCAACAACGCCGGAGCACAGTCATGCCGCTGCCTACCGTTAAAGAAGAACTCTTTTCAAACCTCGTTAAAATAAGGACTTGTCGTAGGGATCAGGGAACATCGCGGTTAAAAGCTCATTATAGAGCTTGCACGAGCGTGGGAAAAATGAGCGCTGGAAACGAAGCCTTCTAGAAGGGATTGGTTCCAGATAGTATGGGTGGAGTTTACCACGTCGTCTAGTAGTGCGATTGTAAAATAATAAATAATAATTTCAGGGTCACCCTGAAATTATATTTAACAGCTCTTCAGAGCACTCTCCATGGAAGAACCTATAGAAGAGGCAAAGAGAGTCAAAATCTCTTTGCGCCTCCAACGACTGCAATTTTTCGGTAAGATCGGGATCCCCAACAACTCATCACTGCAAGACGTCAAATGGGTCTAGCTAAAGTTTAGGGGCTCCTGCCTACAGATGGGAGCAATACTCCACGTAGGACCGTATTTGAGCTTTGTACAGTACAAGCCGTTGTCTAGGCGTTAAGAACCACCTCGCTCTATTTAAGGCACCCATCTTCTTGCAAGCCAGTTCCGCCTAAGTCTTCCAAATGACGGTCGAAATTGGACGTCATCGCCTTGTCGGAAACTTCAATGCCGAGAATCCCGATACTGTCGGAGGCACCAAGAGATATATTTGATACTTTCGTTATGGGAAAGTATTGGACTAAGATGGGCTAGCAGGAACATTAAATAAATTAGTAACGTAATCGTAGCGTGCCCACGCCATACTTTGTCAGCTTTTATTCCAAAGGAGAAGATAGTTATTATTATAATTACATACAATACGGGAGCTCTTCAGTTTTCATAGCAAAATGCTTACGCATACGCTACGCATATTCCAAAAGTTCGTACTAGCCTTTGCAAGATCTTGATCTTTAAATTACAAAAAAACAACATAAATATGACGTATTGGATCGGAGTCTTCCCTTCCATCTTCAAGCAATTACTCAATACTTTAATTGCTCCACAATGTTCCATACAGGGATGGTTAATTGTAATTATAAAAGTTCAAGATTGTGGCCCGCGTAAGGCACTGCAAAAGCGATACTTTTAACTAGTAGATGACGCTGCTTGAATTCATTAACTAATTAAAGGAGCAATAGGTAGGTATTCTTGAATGTTTTTTTTTATTTGAGCACTGTTAAGTTTCCAGTATAAACTTATGCCTGCCTCGTTGGCGCAGTGGGTAGCGCGTCGCACTTTAAAGCGACAGCTGCTAAACAATGATTTTATAAGTCTGATAACTACAAAGAATAGATCGCTGACAGTAGAACTAGATCGATTGGATCATGGTTATACGTTAAGAATCAACCACACTCCGGAACGAACAAGTTTCCTCACGATTTTTTTCATAGGAAATGGTAGAAATAAGCACATAGACGCAAAAGGCGCGCATTCTCATTCACTGAGCCAACATCTCTGTAAAAACTTGTATGGTGTGTCCCGGTGAAACCAGCCTACAGCGTACCAATTCACCTTGGCCGAACTTCCTCCGGTAGATGTAAGCGCGCCGCGGTTGACGCAGGGGCAAGCAAGGCACGAGATAAGTTCATCATCATCAGCCCATTATGTCCCCACTGCTGGGGCACGGGCCTCCCTCAATCACATGAGGGGTAATTGCCATACTCACCACGCTTGGCAGACGGGCTGGCGAGGGTTTTGATATAAATGCAGAGTTTTCCTTCTCTGGGTGCTGATGATCATGCTAGCAGTTTTACCTTAGTCGCCTTTTACGACACCTCGGTAAGAGTGAGGGTGGCCTAATCTACTCTGCCGGGACCACACGGCGAGGTAAGTTACACACTCGCAACTCAGTTGCGGTTGCTGACGGTATTAAGGAATTCTGGAAATGGTATTGTAAGTTACCTGACACTACAATATACTCCAATGCCAATAGCAAAACTCGCAATGGGAGATAGCTAGCATATATGTAGATAATGGATGAGCAGCTGTGATCACTTAACATCAGGTACCCGGTTGCTCAATTGCTTCAAGAAATAAGTTACACTCATTGAGTGAGAAGTGCACTTGACAAGGTAAAGAAATGCCTTCCTTAGTATAATAAGTGAGCAAAGAATTATGTGATAATAATAAAATACTCCAACCGATTACGGTTACGGCAGCCAAGCTCAACGATCAGCCACGTACACAGTGTATATTATAGTGCTCAAGTGTGTGCGCAAACACAAGAGCACTGTATATTCCCTTACCCTCATAATCCGATGGGATACCATCGTGACACGACCAGAGAGGGACTGGGCGCAGGACCAAAGGCTTAACGTGCTTTCCGAGGCACGGGAGCACAATACCGCCAACTTTCAGAATCCGGGCTGACACTAAGAATTTCCTAACGAAATCTTAGGTACAAATGTTTGGCCTGACCCGGGGATCGAACCTGAGATCTCTTGCGCAGCCGTCGCTTTAAAGTTCAACCCACTAACCACTGTGTTACCGAGGCAGTCCTATGAGACACATTAATTTCAAAAAAAATAACCAACTTTTCTTCGCCAGACGATTCTTCCCTATTTAGAATTGTTATTGCACCTTTATAGATCGTTACGCCACATAACCATACTCCTCATATAGAAAGAAATCACTAAAGGTCACAAAATCTTAAAATAGCTATCTCTTTGCGCACTTGCCTTGTCGGGACGCACGTCCACTGAATACGGAATACCCAGTTACCCCATTACCTCGGTCAGTAGGTACCAGGTGCGGCTCATCGTCCACGATCCTTCATTGGGCCCAGATGCTTCGGACACACAATAACTACATCATAGGACGTGCCCCTGTTACTAATAGAGGATGAGCGTGTGTATGACGGAAGGAGGACGGATTATTTTTGGCATTTTTTGCAATACAGCTGTCACTTGTTGCGTATAGATTTGCTCCCGATTCCATTACTATTCATACCTGCAAGTACAATGTCATCCTTTCTTACTTTGGGGTAGATAGATATCATACTCGTATTCATCCACTAATAATATTAAAAAAAAAATACAAAAAATATGAAATATTTATTTCTGTTTTGTTACAAAATAATATTACAGTGTTTGGAGTCCCCATTTAGGCAAATTATTTTTCATGTGATAGGAGATTCTGCTCTTCTACATCATGTACATATATGTGTGTGTGTGTGTGTTTTGTGTGTGTTGTGTGTGTTGTTTGTGTTGTGTGTGCGTGTGTGCGCGCGCGCGCGCGTGTGTGTGTGTGTGTGTGTGTGTGTGTGTGTGTGTGTGTGTGTGTGTGTGTGCGTGTGTGTATGAGTGTGTGTGTAGCGTATGTGTGCGTGTACGAGTGTGTGCGTGGGTGTGTGTTGTGTGTGTGTGTTGTGTGTGTGTGAGTGTGTGTGTTGTGTATGTGTGCGTGTCTGAGTGTGTGCGTGGGTGTGGGTGTGTGTTGTGTGTGTATGAGTGTGTGCGTGTCTGTGTGATTCTGTGTGTGCTTACTTTCTACACCATCATTACTTGAAACATAAATCTTCAATGTCTTCATAGTCAGTACTCCTTATGTATTTGAGATTTGTTGATTCCATTTCAAAATATTCTTGTAGGATCTAAAGTGATATTTTTCTGCTAGAGACTACAAACTAGCAAGCGAGTCACTTGATGGTAAACGATCACTATTCACCACTGCCCAATAACATCTGAGAGGTCGCTGATGTATTCCCGGCCTTTTAAGAAGGGAGTCCATGTATTCGTTTTTTTTATGTGATAGGTGGCAGCCCTATAGATTAACGCCCTGTTGGTCTAGCGGTTTAAATACCAGGCCGTGATCTCGCGGTCCTGGGTTTGATTCCCGGGTCGAGCAAAAAGTACGTTTCGAACATTACTCGGGTTTGTGATCACCAATCCACACTAGGCAAGCGTGGTGATTAGCCTAATCCCATCATAATAGCGATAACTTGATTTCTATGACAAAGACCTTTGCCCTGCAGTGGGACGTAAATAGGCTGATACTTTTTTTTAGGTATCAGCAGCAGACGCATCACCTGATGGTAAGCGATTGCCGCCGCCCATGTACACCCTCGACACCAGTGGAGTCACAAGTGCGCTGCCTACCTTTAACCCCCCTTCCTTTCCCCCTGATTTTTCCTAATTATTTACAAAACTTGGATTGTGCGATCTAAAGTTTAGTGTTCTACCTATGTATGGTGAGTTCATAATATTATCCATATAAATTAATCCATACAGAAAAAGCGGGGCAATCGCAGATTGTCACACCACACTTGTTACCGTGGCTGCTGTACAATAGCCGAAACGCTAAGCCTGTACATAATTACGTACGTCAAAATATCTTCGCGTCATTTCGCGTCCTTATGTACCACCTGGTGGCCTAGTATTTAGTAAATAAGCTTTAAAAATTGACTACTAAGACCTGTAATAAAAGAATGTTGGTTCTCAAAATCATCCCCGAGATCTCGCTTACAGTTTGTAAGGACGGAGGGACCAGACGTAAAGGGTTGTATTTTTTTTTATTATTTCTTGTACAAATTCCTGGTTCGTTCTACAGTTGTTTGGACTAGAAACCAACCTAAGGATTTGCACAAAAACTTTACAATAGTAGGCCCTCGGTGCACGCACACACATAGGGTAAATTTGTTACAAAATAAATAATAACATCGTGATATTAACAGTAATCAAAACATCGTGATTCAAAGCCGGTGGACGCCATTGAGCTATTTTTTTTTTTTTTTTTTTTTATAATATAGGTGGCAGACGAGCAGACGGATCACCTGATGGTAAGCGATTACCGCCGCCCATGGACGCCTGCAACACCAGTGGTGTCACAAGTGCGCTGCTATTGTTACTAAAGTTATGATTACGTATTAAGTAATTATTACTAATCTGTCGCCGTAGCATGAAACCTTCCATTCCAGAAAGCAAATTGGTTTTCACTCAGTCTGAAACTAATTTCAAAACACATTTTGACATTTCAATAGCCATAACTCAGTTGTATACATTTTTAAATTGAATTTTTCATTTATCTTTGTATTTTGCATTTAACCAAATATTACGGCTATTTGCATGATTTAGCATGAGATTCACGTTAGCGAGAAAGTTTGCATTATTTATAAGTATTATGCCACAATTTACATACATAATAAAATGACGTTCGTTAAGTAACATACTCCTGAACGAAAATATTTACCTAGTATACTAAGTGTCCGTTCAATAGTCGCCTCAGTTTGTTGCTACTTAAAGTTCTTTTCACTACAAACAAAATCTGCTAACCTACACCACCTATAAGTAAGTATTTCTATTCACAAATGTGCATCATTTGAAGAACATAATTCGGAGTGTTACAACTTTGATACCCAAATTATTAAAAAGGATAGATGATTGATACCAATAAAATACCTTCAGAAAACCAGCAACATAGTCGCTATTAGTCATACGATCTGAACATTATGGATACTAAGTACGAGTAAGAAACTGAAATAAAGGGACAAAATAAATATAAAAGCCCAAAAAATATAAATAAGGCTGGTCCAGCCGTCGATCCTCAAATCTCTAAACATTACTCTACATCTAGGTAATCCATTATCTATGGCAGGCAGTCCACAACAGATCCTAGCGCCTAAAGTAGGTACATTTTTTTACATCTTCGACATGACATAATAGAAAATGTTAATAGGTAAAATACGTAAAATAAGTTTATGTTTCATCAAAAAAGACCAAGTATTAATAAATTTACAGAACATTTAAATTTCACAGGCGCGCATTGCGACGTCAGCGTAAAATTTTTTTGGAATTATGTATCTCGGAAAATACACGGCGTATCGTAATAATATTTTCAATCATGTTTTTTTTTTTCAACCAAGTTGATGTAGAAACGGGCGATATATTACCGGGACACGCGAGTGGACTGAGCTAGTGTTGCGAAGTACTAGGACGGCGATGACGTCACTTTTACAACTCGTGTATTTTGAAATCAAATATCTCGGAAACTACACGACCTATCGTAGATTTTTTTCAATCATATTTTTTTATTTTTAACTGAGTTTATAGAGAGCTAAAAAATAAACTTAGTGAACATTCTCCATTGTTTCCCTTTAGTCATCGCCGTCAGAGCTGAGGCGCGACGCCACAATGGCGCTTGTATTAAGCTGACATACCCCTATGGCGTTTTGTTGATATCAGTACCCAGTGGTTATCGTGATGAAACAAGAATACAAGTTGTCGCAGATAATAAAAGATGGTCCTCGACTGTTTTGAAATGGCAGAATGCAAGCAATTATCATCGATTAAAGCAGGTTCAAAAAAATAATCACATCACCACTTTAAGAACTGCAAATCTGTAGTGATCAATAAGGGGGAAGGAATTAGGAGAGGACTAGGAGGAGCTAATGAAAAAGTTAGAATAAGATAAGAATAGAATAATAAATAGTTAACATGAGTGATGTCGTCCCTGAGAAGCAATTTCAACAGTAAACTTCACCAAGCCTACCTGGAACCAATCCCTTCCAGAACGCTTTGTTTCCAGCGCTCTTTTTTCCCACGCTCGTGTAAACTGGAATGAGCTTCCAGCCGCAGTGTTCTCTGATCGCTATGACATGTCCTTTTTTAAACGAGGTTTGAAAAGGGAACTTTTTTTAAGGTAGGCAGCGGCATGACTGTGCTTCGACATTGTTGATGTCTATGAGCGGCGGTTACCGTTTACCATCAGATGGGCCGCAGGCTCGTCTGCCTATTTTAAGCAAAAAAAAGTAAACTTCTCATAACGCCATCTTGCCATTCAATTAAATAAAACTCATATTCGACACTGACACATCAAAAACGTGTTAACAAATAACGCGTCCATTGTTGGTTCTCAAGCGCGTCGGAGTAGCGCAGCGTGTCACCAAATGCCACGAAATTGGAATGATCTGTAGCCGGAAAAATCGTATCCGCGGATATATGTCTAGCATTTCTACAAGCGCACATCTCTGACACGGAATTAAGTGTAGTAAACAGGGAACTAGCTGAATGCGGCCGACATAAAGCGATGATTGATCGTAGACGCCTGGCGAAGGGCTGGAAGCACCAAGAGATATTATATTTAACTGATTTACTCCTGTGTACGTACTTACAATCACAACGCACAAACTAGGCGGACGAAAGCTATGAAATCGGTCTGAATAAGAAATTTAAAGCATACCATTTCACAGGGAGCTTGGTCTCTTGCTTAAGCGTTAGTGCTCAGGTTTCACGGCCGTACATTAAGATTGGGCGTATTACTGTTTTCTAAATAATAAAATGGTCGAAAGCCAGTTGGCTGTCCAAGGTACCGCAGGAGAGACGGGGACAAAAAGGATTTGCGTGGACTTCTGGCGGATGACTGGCAGGAAGTGGCGCAGGACCGATCTAGATGGAGACTCTTATTATCGCTCACTTTCGGTCGCTGCGCCAACCTAGTTAGTTATACCTTTTCAAAAAAGTCATGCTACGTATACAATATACATAGCGAACTTTGAATACCCGAATAACTCCTCGAGACTTTTACACTTTTTTTTTATATTAAATGGGTTTGCACTTGACCTCATCTCACCTGATGGAAAGTGACAATAAGGTCTAAGATGTAGCGTGAAAAAGCCTATTCACTCTCAACTTAAAGACACCCACATTGTAGCTCTCTGGGAATACAGAAGCCGCCAAGTTGTTTCATTTCTTAGCAGTCCGTACCAAGAAAGAAGAAGCGAACGCTTAGTACGAGCTGGTGGAGAAGGTGGTATCAGGTAGGTATACTAATGAAAAGAAACATTTTCCCCAAGCAACAAGGCAAGGACTAAAAATCACGGTGTAAATCTTCAAAAACGCTTTGAATGTACTTATTCAGTTGGATAGAATAGAAAACTCTTTAATTTAAACAATCAATCAATGATTCGAAACATTTATTGCGTTCGTTACATGTTACATACATTGGGTAGATATGAGCACCAAATTATATAGTTCAAACGTTACCTGCCTTCCGGCATACAATATTTATTGCACATTAGTATTAAGTATGAAACAACAAGTATTAAAGGAAATACGCTGTAACTTTGGTGATTTTTGCATTGATTTCGTTTTTGTTTGCATTTGTTTCAAATGTTTTGCGTGTGCATATCAAACGATATTCTTTATTACATATTTTCTCTAGGTTATGCTCTTTATAACATTAAGGTAAAATACGATTTATAAAAATATTTTTTTGCGTAAGCATAAGTGAGAAGATGCCACCCGACACCGTTTCCAGAGCCGTAAACACCCGAATAGGCTCACACGCTCTCTGCATTATATCAACATCTTTAAGGCATTATACCGGGAAGTGGCATGAAAGACGCGGGTCGACCCACAAAGCAATGATTGATGGCACGCTCTGAGGGCGCGACTAATCGCAGTTACGACTCAAGAGCCATTCAAAATAGACAAATGCGTGTAAACGAGACCCTGAGCTTTTTGAGCGACGGGGTAGCTCAGCGGATTAGAACTTGCGCCTTCTTAACAAAAGATCATAGATTCAAATCCAAGTATCATCATCTTTAGCTTGTTGCGATCCGCTTCTGGAAAAAGGCCTCTTTCAATCTTTGCCACTCCGATCGATCTTTGGCTACTCGCATCTTGTTAATTTGAATTATACGTAATTATACGATTTACGAGTATGTGCATATTTCTACCATGACAAGGCGATGAGGGAAAACATCTTGAGGAAACCTGCACGATTAGGATAGGTCCTCAAACGTGTAATAATACTCATTTGGTCGGGCGGAGAGGTCAGACGGCAATCGTAATCAGGCGGCAATTGCAAACGTACCCTGGGCTCTAAAGAGACGGCATTGGATGCAATTGAGCAAAGAAAACTGTTTAAAAGCATAATTAAGTGAAGCTGTAGAAAAGTGCGAAAAGCATTGGCGAAGTAATAGCAGTCGTTGACCGAATAATTACCTAAACAACTGTATCTTATAGCCGCCGATAAAGGAACGTACAATACAAATTCTTTATTTGCAAAATATGGGGAGGTATAAAAAGCTGTTAAGTTTTGTACAGTGGTTCGCCATATTTGGCCAAATACGGAATGCGAAATTGGGCCAATGTTCATTATTATGGAATTAGCAAATTAAATTTAGTGAATTACGTTACATTATATGGGATACATTCAGCACTTTATAAATAGGACCCAATACATGCCAAATTAAATTAGATCATATTTAAAATTACATTAGGAAAAATTTA
Source organism: Marasmia exigua (assembly GCA_019059595.1). NCBI lineage: Eukaryota > Metazoa > Arthropoda > Insecta > Lepidoptera > Crambidae > Marasmia > Marasmia exigua. Next base: position 12,609,928 of record CM032468.1, read on the forward strand.
ATAGATTTTTATTTAATATTAAATTATATAAAGTTTTACCAGATAAGTAGTAATTAACATTGTAGTACCTTTTTTCTAGTAGAATATTTTTAACCATTTGTTTGAATGACATAATGACTTCAGTATGTAAAATATATTTAGGCAAGTTTGTATAACCTAGGTGCCATGCAAAATATGCCGTTATTAAATAATGTAGTCTTGTTTAGAGGTATCCGTATTTTATAGTTATGTCTGTTTTGAAGTAGCTTTAATTTGGTTATATTTTCTTGGTTATATGGTCAGTGTAAATATCGATCGTATGCACATTTTCTGCGCTCTAAATGCCATCATATTTTCTGTGAAATTACTATTATGCCGTATTTTAAAATAGCAGCTACATAACCGTGATATGCGTGACGTACTTTAATAAAAGGCATTCGATAAAGTGACCATTACCAGTAATTAGAACATACACTCAGGGTTAAAGGCGATGTGTCGAAAGCGATGATAGATTCATCATGATGAAATGAAAGTGTATTTCCGTATATAATAAGGGTTTCGACGTCGACTAATGTCTTATCCAAACAGACTGACCGGATGGCGCAATTGGTAGTGACCCTGCCTCTTACGCCAAAGGTCGTGGGTTCGATCCCCACCCTGGACAAACATTCGTGCGATGAACACTTGTGTTTGTTCAGTGTCTGGGTGTAATATATGTATTTAAGTATATATTTGTGTTCCTCTGTTGTCTGATATCTGTAACACAAGTGCTTAAGCTACTTAGTATGGAATCAGGTCAACGTTTGAGATGTTGTGAGAAATATATTATTATATTATATTATATTATATTATATTATATTATATTATAAGTTAAGTCACGAAGATGCACGTTTATTGTAACAACATTAAAAGGTTAAAACAACCAACCGGACCGGAGAGCACAGAAATTAATCTCAGATTTTACTTCCTCGGTGGCGTAGTGGCTAGTGGGTCGCACTCTAAAACGACGGCTGCGCTAGAGGTCCCGGCTTCGATCCCCAGATCGGGCCAAAAATGTGTACCAAAGTTTTCGGTAACAAATTCTTAGTGTCAGCCCGGAATCCGGAAGTGGGCGGTCTTGTACCCCCGTGCTTCGGAAAGCACGCTAAGCCGTTGGTCCTGCGCCCAATCCCTCTTAGGTCGTGTCACGCTGGTGTCCCATCGGAATATGAGGGTAAGGGAATAGAGAGTGCATTTGCGTTTGCGCATACACTTGAGCACTATAATATCCTGCGTATGTGATCTGATCTGATCTGATCGTTGAGATTGGCCGCCGTAGCCGTAATCGGTTGGAGGATTATTATTATTTATTATTATAATCTCCGATCTTATCATTAATTAACATTAACGATGGAATAAGTCAGAAACTGCGAAATCGTTAATATAATGTTGTTTTGCAAAAGATATCGTGCTAGAGGCCATCGGATACAGACTAAATTGTTGTAGGCCGGAAGAAAAAGATGCTAAATTCGCGAAACGTATGTTTCACGAATGTACGAGTATGTAGTGTGAATCCCAATTTCGAAAACCCTGTGGTAAGAAGGTAAACGAAACATTCAATTCAATTGTATCAATCGTGAAAGGACACGAAAAAATAGACAATCTTCATCTTTTTAATAAAACAGTTGCCTAAAAAATGGAACAAAGTATAGCAAACATCCGAGCTGGAATAGATACCACAGATGGAACAATACGTGATTGATTGACGCGGCTCCAGTGGGGAGGGGGGGTAAATAAGGGGAGTGAGAGGAGGTGGGAAGGGGCTTACAATCGCGGGCAGCACGGTTATCACGTCATCGGCGCGATTAATTATCTATCCGAAAACGCGGTCAGCTGGTGACGGACAAACGAATTATCCGCCGCGGTGTATGGAAATTTGAACGAATTATCTCATCACTTCGGGAATTGATTGAATGAGCGCACTCATTAACGTTGCTATATTTAGACGACTGCACAGGCAATTTATACATTATGTACGTGTACAATCACAACTTAAAAGATTTTAATGTAATTCCGAAAAAAGAAGAAACCTATAAAGCGATGGAGAGACGAACTCAACGGCTATCTAAAGGATTGACCTTTGTTTGTTGGTCGCTGTGAAAAATCTGCTTGCATACCTACCCGAGATAGCGGGGGCAATAAGGGTTTATATCGGGCTCTCCTCTAGGTATACGCACAGAGACATACCGATTAAAAACACAGCGGCGTTCCCTCGTCGCCCAATTGGGGAAAGGTTATGGGTATCCGGCAAAGCCTTGGACTACCACGACCTCGATCGATCCGTACTCAAAATCATTATCAGGTTCAGACATTTTTGACAAACAAAATTTATTTACACAATCACCATCATCATGATAATTTCAGCTAATAGACGTCCACTGCCGGACATAGGCCTCCCCCAATGTTCTCCACGCAGATCGGTCCTGTGGCGCCCGCATCCAATGGATTCCCGCGACCTTCACCAGATCGTCGGTCCACCTTGTGGAGGGCCTGCCACGGCTGCGACTTCCTGTACGTAGCCTGCACTCGAGGACCTTTCCGCCCCAACGGGCCGTCTGTTCTCCTCGCTATGTGCCCTGCCCATTGCCACTTGAGGCATGCAATCCTATGTCTATGACCTTAGTTCTCCTGCGGATCTCATCATTTCTGATACGATCACGCAGGGAGACTCCGAGCATAGCCCTCTCCACAATCAAGTGGCGCTAAATCGACGAACGGTAAACAAATACATTCTATCATCTTTGCGAAAATTGCGCATGCCAGTTTTTAGGTGCTTATTGTTGTCACAGGTATTTTATATTTTCTGTAGCTTTACTAGCTGTACGATGGATAACTTTGTTCTAATAATGTTTGGCTGTGGCATAAAGTGACAGCTGTTGCATAAAGTGACAAAAAAAAATCATTATGCAACACTCTATTTATTTAGTTTTCTTTAATTTGAAGGTTAGTAGACATAAGTGTAGATGAAAGAGATTAGAAGTTTATGATTGAGCAGACACAACTCTATAAGTAGATAATAAAAACAAATAAATATAGAAACTAAATCAACAGTAGCAGCCCTAATGAAAGCGCTCGCGTGTTTTGTCTGTTTATAAGTTGATTGGCGTTTGAGCCGTGGAAGCGGACTATTGCGCCCGAAGCCGATTTCGCTGGGGCGAAATGTTTACTCAACTGTTTGGTGTTCTATACAAAACGTAGTCATTGGTAGGCATATATTTTCGGTCTCTATTGAGGGAGATAGTGGGAAAATAATTCCCACTTTCCCATAAGTCATTTTGCAGATTTACCGTTTGTAAATAAATGATGATTACTTCTCGAAGACTAGGAATGAGTGTAACTATTTGAATCTATTTTAGTTAAAAAATTCAATGGCTTTTTCAAAAATACGAGTTTTTAATCAGCTTTTGTACCGTGGAAGAGCCCAGCCGGCTCTATCGAAGTGATACCGCGGCCTCACAGAACAAGTGTGCAGCACCACATGTACTGTATTTAGCCACGTGGGTGAGGGTACCGGAGGCCCAATCCGAGGGAAGGGGATTTTTTAGAGCAGCGCACTGGTGTTGCGGCATTGGCGGCTTACATAATGTAAACGATAAAAAAGTACGGTTTATAAATACAATATTTTTATAAATTGTAGATACATACGCCAAGGCTAGTCTCAGCATTATTCTTAATGGTTGAAGTCATTTTATGAAATTGATACCCCTAGGATAGCACATGTACTGAACTGTTAACAAGCAATTTACAATATACATTGTTGTTGAAGTTAGCTCACTATGGTGTTCTAAATAATGCATTAAGTTTGATAAATTCTTACTTATCAGATAGACTTCAGAAAGTCAGTGTCAATGGAACTGACTCTTCAGGCGCCCCTTTATTAATGGGAGTGCCCCAAGGATCAATATTGGGACCTCTGCTCTTCCTGATATACATAAATGACCTCCCTTACTTTGCACAAGATCTTTGTGAAGTAGTGTTATTTGCTGATGATACCTCGTTGATTTTTAACGTTGACCGTCGAAAAGATACGTTTGACGACGTAAATGACACCCTCTCACAAGTGTTACATTGGTTTACAACTAACAACTTGCTTTTAAATGCCAAGAAAACCAAATGTGTAAAATTCACTATGCCCAATGTAAAGCAGGTCAACACTAACGTCGTTATGAATAATGAACATATTGAAGTTATTAATTCGACAATTTTCTTAGGTATTACACTGGATTCCAAACTGCAATGGAAGCCACACTTGGCAGCCTTGGCGGGAAGACTTAGTTCCGCCGCATATGCGGTTAAGAAGATCAGACATCTGACTGATATTGAAACCGCGAGACTGGTTTATTTTAGTTATTTTCATAGTATAATGTCATATGGTCTTTTGTTGTGGGGGTCGGCGGCTGAGATACAGACTATTTTTGTATTGCAGAAGAGGGCCATCCGCTCCATATACAACCTTAGGCCTCGCGATTCGCTGAAAGAACTGTTTAAGAATATCGACATTTTAACTGTAGCTTCCCAATACATTTTGGACTGTATTTTGTACGTGCGAAAGAACATTGATATTTTTTCTAAAAAATCTGATTGTCATGGTTTTAACACTAGAAATAAACACAAGCTCGCGATTCCAAATCTGAAGCTCCAAAAGATTAATAGTTCATTTGTTGGTCAAAGTATTAAAATGTACAATAAGTTGCCACAAAATGTTATTGAGTTACCAACGCATAAATTTAAATCCCACGTGAAAACCTGTTTAATGAGTAAAGGATACTATACAATTGTAGATTACTTAAATGATAAGGATTCATGGACATGATGACCTCCGTGCCTGCACACATGTAGTAATTGTATAAATATTTACTGGAATCATTATTATTATATAATTAATCATTTTTAATAAATTAGGCTTAGCAGCATTTATTAATGTATACAAATTGATTAGTATTGATTAATCAAACAATTGACAAGATGCTAACCACCTACTATTGTACACCTCGTCCTGCAGTTTATTAGTATTGGATTAAGTACTCTGTGACCTATGAGGGGAACCTAAGTAGTCATGCTCACTCAAATGTCTCTGAGGTGGTGGCGTTATGTGGCGGGTCATTACATTCCCTCTAATATGGTTGAGTGAAATGATGGCTGACACATACGTCATACTTGTGAACAGGTGCCACCTTTGGGGACTGGTCCGCTTCGGTTTACCTCATATTTAGCTTTTAATTTGCTTCATTCTATTTTGTGTTGCATTAGACTGTATGACTTGGTATGAGGATAATAAACCATTGTAAAAAAGTTGGCGATTAAAAAGAGTAACTGGCGAGTTTCTTGCCGGATCTTCTCGACCAGAAACAACTTTCCGAGCCGGTGGTAGAATCGCATTATGTTTATTTATTTCTTTAGTATATTTTATGTATCAACATATATATGTATTAACATGTAAATTATACATAAGTACTTATAAATAGTTTTAAGTCATTCAAATGTATGACGATTTGTAAGTGCTGTGTACAAGCCTATGCAAATAAAGAATTATTTGAATTGAATTGAATTGAATACAATCATTGCTATCGAGCAAACATTTAGTTAATGGAATATTCCGTTTCGGCGAGCAATTAACCCGTAACGAAACAACGAGTCTAGCCGGATTTGGTTGTGCGCGCAATTACACAATGATATTGATCTGCAGGCTTCGCCTCAAGCCGCTGCCGCGTCACGTCCTGAGATACCCAGCCACTCGGGTAATTACGATAATACAACTGAATGAGCTTCGCATAGTGTATAATTTTCCATAAATAAACAATAACATAATTTTTACCCGGCTACGGCAAAGCAAAAGGAGGGTTATGATTTTGACAGGCTATGTATGTATGTATGTATGTATGTATGTATGTATGTATGTATGTATGTATGTTCATCTGTTTCCACGTAACTTCTTAACTACTTATCAAAATTCGACAAATGACATATCATTATAAGCGTCTTGATCGTCCGCTGGTTATAGGCTATATGAAGTTTCACAAAATCTAATGTGGCGCCCTCTAGCGGACAAAACATACAGAGTAAAAAAATAAAGTTATGATAAATATGCCGTGTTTGGTATCATTTGAAAGCGCTTGACTTGTACATTTTGAATATATATATATATATATATATATATATATTACTAGCACTTGGACACCAAAATAGTACAAATAAAATAAAAGTAAAAAAACTAAAACCCAACTACGACAAAAAACGTCGCTGAAAAAGTATAAAACAAGCCTTCGTTGTCAATTTATGCAATATTCACTATGTAGAGATAAAATTTCATGTTTGGAAAGGCGTAGTCACACGTTAAATATACTACCCTTTGACAACGTGTGACTGCGGATTTCCAAACATGAAATTTTATCTCTACATAGTGAATATTGCATAAATTGACAACGAAGGCTTGTTTTATACTTTTTCAGCGACGTTTTTTGTCGTAGTTGGGTTTTAGTTTTTTTACTTTTATTTTATTTTAATAATTGTTCTGCAATTCGTTCTCTTTTGAGAGAGTTCTCCCAATCAAAGCACATAATTAATTTTTGACCTATGGAATACCAGAGTTGGACCGTCTTGTGATACCTCGACACAATCTGATCATATACCTTAAAAATGGGATAGTAAAAATAGTATCTCCTTTTTTAATTACGTGAGAACAGTACGAACAGTTTTTGAAAACAAATTACAAATTTACAGCGATGGTAGCTCAACGCGCCTTCCATACGGGGAGCAAGGTACGGGAAATCATCGCGAGGAAACCGGCACGATTCAGATAGTTTCTGAAACGTTTAACCATGATACAGTTAATCTGGTTCCCCTGTTAAAGGGATGCCAAGGTCAGACAGCAGTCGCTACATTGTAATTATCAGCATCCCCAAATCCTGAATAATGGTCCAAGCGTGCCCCGGGCTCCAGAGCGGCAGCTGTAGACGCAACTAGGAATTACACGCTATGGTCCAAGGGTGCCCCGGACTCCAGAGGGGCAGCTGTAGACGCAACTAGGAATTACACGCTAAATTGAGGAGGGGGGAGGTTTGGGAAACAAATAAGAGCATAGGTTGATCTGTCGCTATGTTTCGCTAAAGTCTTTTTTGTTGTTCAGCGTGTTCGTATGATGGTCAGGCCAAAAATATGTATCTAAGTGTTCGGTAAGATATTCTTAGTGTCAGCCCGGAGTCTGGAAGTCGGCGATCATGTACCCCCGTGCCTCGGAGAGTACATCTGATGGACCAAATGATAACTACTGGTGATGCTAGTGGACTGTATAAAAACTGTCAACTGATTGTGTCACACAAACATCGCTTTGTATATATTTATCTCCAAATAATATAGAATTTACTATTTAAATCGTGCTTTTATCATTCTCCAGTAATTATACAGTACAATAGCATCACCAGTAGTTATCATTTTTTAACCGTGGGAGAGCCGGCTTCACCGGAGTGAAAATAGGGCCTCACAGAAAACCGGCGTTAAGCGGCGTTGTGCTGTGTTTCGCTGCGTGAGTGAGGGTACCGGAGGCCCGAACCAGGGGAAAGGGGAGTTTAAAGGTTGAAAGCGCACTTGTGACTCCACTGCTGTTGCGGGTGTTCATGGGCGGCGGCAATCGCCTACCAACAGGTGATCCGTATGCTCGTCTGCAACCCATCACATAAAAAAACGTTAAGCCGTTGATCCTACGGCTAATCCTCTCCGGTCGTATCACGCTGACGTCCCATCGGAATATGAGTGTAAGAGAATAGACAGTGCATTTGTGTATGCGCACACACTTGAGCACTATAATATATCCTGCGTACGTGGCTGATCGTTGAGATTTTCCGCCGTAGCCGTAATCGATTGGAGGATATTATTATTATTATACTTATGGCCGAACACTTGTTTTAAACAATTGATTTTGTAAATACACGACGGATAATAACCATGTCAACCTTGTTACAGGTTTTTTGCTCCGGCTTTCCTTTTGTATTTATTCTTACCCTTTGTCATCGATATCGTTGTTCTTCCCCCGATTCTCACCATTAGAGGAAATGTTGGAAAATTAACAGATGTTAAGCATCCAACGTTTGTTTCTATTCTGTATTCTTATTCCAAGTCTTAAATTATCAGAATCAGTGAATACGGATAAAAATTGTTACATCATAAAAAGCAAGATTTATAATACCTTGTACTGTAATAAGAAATCAATCGCCAACAATAACCCGACCCAATAACACTCTCATCTCCTGGTTCATCCCAATCCTATCCATAAACATATTCGCGTCATGTTCATACAGTCGTAAATATTGTAATTCTCGTAACGCCTATTTTCGCCATAAAAAAGTTATTTGAAAGTATAAATCAAAGGGAAACAAAGCGGGAAGTTTTCGCAGCCCTTCGGGAGGCCATCGATCACCGCCTCCCGCCGATGCAAATGAGGAGTTGTATCATTCCATCAGTATAATACTCGTAGCTCGTATCAACACACCCGGATTTATTTACGTATCTGCTGCTGTTTGAAAAATCTGTGTCCAATACTCGATTATTTTAGGATTGACGGCGCGTGAGTGACGAAAGCTTTGGAAAAGGTTTGGAGCTAGGCATCGCATCTTTGAACGTTCTCGAGAGCAATTACTTTTGAGGGGGCGAGCATTTTAGAAGGATTCCAGGGTATAATAATAATTCGAGTATACCATAGTACGCTTTAATAACCGTAGGAGAGTCTTGCTGCGGCTAAAATGAAATTTTCGAACCGATGCGACCTTTCAAGATTTCTTTTTTTCATTTTCTTAAAAACGTATTCTTTTAAAAAAGGCCGGGTTGCTGATATCCCAGCTAAATAAATATTGTGTTATGTGTTATCTAATTCTGAAACATTTCCACGATAGAGTGTGTGCGTATCTTGTCTGTGGTCAATAAATGTTAACTTACTAACATTTGAATGACTTTTTTGTTTGACATCCTTTAAACCTTATTTGTTACCCTCTGACGTCAAACTCTTCAACCGGAACGTATGCAAATGAAAGATAAATCTTTAATGATCAGAATAAACCCAACCAAAATAAGCGATGAAATATTTGCATGTTATTTACCTGTTTAATTTAATCAGAAATATGCGCATTACAGATCCAGTTAAGATATTTCTATACATATAACTTATTTGTAGTAACGAAAGGCATTCGTTTTCGCATTACTTTTTTATGTGATAGGTGGCAGACGAGCGAAAGGATCATCCGATGGTAAGCGATTGCCGCCGCCCATGGACACCCGCGACACCAGTGGAGTCACAAGTGCAGGTTGAAACAGCATTATGGGGAGATAAGATCACCCCGACTACGATGACTTGGACACGTGGAGAGAATGGTTGATAATCGAGCGACCAAAAAAGCTTATCTGGGACGACCGACGGGTCGAGGACGTAGTCATCAAAGACCCCAAAGCACTAAATGTGACGATTGGGCGGAATTGACACAGGACCTTATATAATGGCGCATTTTGACGTCAAGGGTCAAGTCCCATTTTGGACCGCTGAGTCAGCTTCATCCACCAAGTGTCCGCGCAAATCCTTATCGACCTCAACTTTCCAGTGGTATCTTGGACGGCCTTCACCCATTAGGACGTCCCAGGTACGCTCTTTTTACTGCACGATCTTCTCCCATTCTCTCGAGTTGACCGAGCCAGCAACCGACCGAGATAGAGGCTCTTATTTTCGGAGGCCAAGTCTCACTATGGGTCGCTGCGTCAACTTAGTTAGTTATAGTCAGCGTAGTAAATAAGTTAGACTTGCATGCTTGGATTCAAACCTACAACCGCATAGTAAGAAAGCCCACAGTTTTATCCACAGAGTTACCATCGCTAATTGTATCTCTATTTATGAACTGCTGTTATGAACAATGTTTGCCTATGTTTATCACTACGCAGTCATTGTTACCTTGTGATTTCGGAGTCGTGTGGAGCAATGTATGGCATGTAAATTAGGATAGCTGTCATCCGCCGCGCAATACCAACATGCGCCTAACAATTTGTATGTACGCTATTTGTGATTTTACTTACGAAATGCGTTCAAATTGTCTGTAGTCACATACAGTGCTCATAGACATATAGATAGAGAAGAAGAAGGAACACGTTATGTATGTTTCGTAATACTAAATATATGCCTTGTTATTATTAATATTATTAGGTACATAGTAAGTTACAATGAGTGCTGCTCTGGTAAACACTTGTAAACGGAAAATGAACTTCGCTAAAACAATGCATCTACAAATTTTGTCTGTAAAACCGTGAAAATATGTATTACTCACAACCTAATTGAAGACAGAAAGAAGTAACAGGTAATGACCATGGCGCTCGCATCAGCATAAAAATATTGAGAACTCAAATCTAATATACAGTCAGCGAACGTAGCGGTTTTTTTTTGCTAGAGGCAACGAGCAAGTGGGTCACCTTATGATGCTAACCCAGCACAGCAATTTTGGAAACATCTGAATCCACTTGGGTACTTTCACGCTTAATGGCAACACTTTAGCCACTGCGTTTACACTTACAATATTTTTTTTTTGAGAGCGTCAAATCAATTGAGAAACGAAATTCCCCAACAGATAGTTATGTATGGCGTTCGCCGTGACGACATGTTGTATTCATTAATCAGTCGACAAAAAAAACAATATTTCATAAAACAAAACCCGCGACAACAGCAATAACAAGCGAAACTTCGGCCATAACCCGACTGCGATGTTAGCGCGGTTTAGCGCGTTGATTAGAATCGAGTACACTCGCGTAACAAGTCGACGGGCTTGTCTGTGGAGTGGCATGTTCGTGACTGCGCTACACTTTTATTTAACGAGTTATGTTTATGTTGTTGCTACTGTGTCTTTTAATTCCATATTTTTACAGTTTTTGCATGACAATAATTTAGGGACATAGTAGTAACACAAATTTTTTTAAGTTAATGTGAAGTTTGTCAAACAACATTTATTTTTAATAGTTTAACTTCTAAGTTTCTTGCTGGTGTCTTCTTGGTTGAAAACTATATTCCGAACCAGTGCTAAACATGTTTTTATTCATAAGTGTTCAGTATGGACCTAAATAAATTATTTTCATTTCAATGGTTAAGGGCGCATTGGCTAGAGACGGGAACACTCGGCGTGCGAGTGGTAACAAATGACGTAATAAGCAAAGAGACGTGCTGTCGACTATCGAAGTGTCAAGTACGTATATGTAACTCCTCAACTTAGCGTGTAATTCCCGGTTGCTTTCAAAGCTGTCGCTTGAGCGGCCAGGGTAAGCTTAGACCATGATTCAGGATTCGGGGAACCCGTCGTTAGCAGGGGAATTAGACTAAATCATGGTTGTATTTTTGCCTTTTGCTTTTGCTCTTATCTTTCAATTCTATCGTTTGGCGTCACTAATGCGGGGTATCCATCACCTTAATTTGTTGCCACTGTAGTCTTAAGAGTTTGTTTCCTTATTTAATTTTTTTACAGTGGTTAAGGGCGCATTAACTAGAATCCAGCACACTTGGCGTGCGAGTGCGGACTACGGACAGTGGCAACAAATGACGTAACAAGTGAAGCGACGCGCTGTCGACTACCGAAGTGTCATGTACGTGACTGTCCCAAACACTGATGAAACTCAGAATTCTGTATTAATTATTGCAAATGGGATTAACTACACACGACTTTAGTAAACGGTGCGGCAACACTCGGCGTGCAAATGCCGACAACAGTAACGACAGGCAGGTGGGAATACGACAAAACTTTTTTTTTTTCAATTCAATTAAAACAATCCAACTAACACATTTATGTGCGTAGGTAGACTGATCTACTTATACATTTTGAAGCCTTAAACCAGTATAGTATGCCTATAAAATGCAAATATCTGTTTTTAGAGAAATTACTTTGATGTGATAAAATTTTAAAAATCATGTTTTTGCATCGGTCCATATATAGTCAATATAATGAAGAATTAGCTTATGAAATATCACTTTCATAATGTTTGTAATCGCTGTGGAAGGGTCAGATCCCTGCCGGAAAAACCTTCGATAGAGAATCGTCTCTTCATATTAAGTGTATTGCTCTCCACGAGATGGTTGAGCACGTGATGGCTAGAATCGAGAACACTCAGTGCGAACTACGGGAACAAGTTCATGTGCTGTCGACTACCGGAGTGTCACGTACGTGACTGTACCACACACTTTGATCAAACTACGAGTACTGTATTAATTGTTGCCACCGCAATTCTTCGTTAAGAGGTTGCTTTTATAGAAGACAGTTGTGTAGACTTCAGGTTCATTAGGTAATAAAGAATAACTTAACTTCTTACGTAGGTACAGAGTTAGACATTTTTACATTATTTCACTGAATAGTTGTTATCTCTCAGCCGCACTGAATCAAGAATGCATGCCTCGAAAATGAATTCCTACTACTTTCTGCAAATTCTTTTGGCGGCCTATTGTTATAATTGGTCGATAAACTGCCTGCTCATATCGACCAATCACCTATGAATTATTTATTTGGCGGGAAAATACAAGCATTGCAACTGGCCATCGTCAAAGACGTTACCCAATTGCTTTTAGGCTAGCCCATCAGCCCATAATATTGACATTTATTCTAATAAAAATATAAAGACATTAAATAATACAAATTCTGAAGGATATAACAAGGTATGTACTAAAGTTTTAAAAGCTTGTAAAGAACAGCTAAGCTCGGTGTTGGCGTTTCTAATAAATTATTCAATGGAAACAGGTATTTTTCCCAATGAACTAAAGCGTGCTGTGGTAAAGCCATTATTTAAAAAAAAAAGGTGATAAAACTAGTTTAAATAACTACCGACCAGTCACATTGATACCTGTCATATCGAAAATCTACGAAAGTTTTGGCAAAATAAGCTTGTAGGGTTTTTCGACAAATATAACGTCATAAACCAAAATCAGTATGGATTCCAAAAAAATAAATCTACAACACTAGCAACTTTTAACTTAGTTAACAATGTGCTTCGAACTATAAATGAAGGCAACCAGACAACAGTCCTGTGCTTTGACATGTCAAAGGCATTTGACTTTGCTAAATTTGTTCAAAAAAAGTCATGACTACTTTAAACAAGCAAAAGACCTATATCCACGAAATACTAGGAACAGTAATAGATTAGTCCTTGACGTTAAACCTAATAGCGCTCGTGTCCAAAAGAAGTGTTTTTGCATGTGTGTAGCCATTTACAACAAAATTAATCAGTATCTGCCCTTTAACCAATTTAAGACATCATTTTACATGTGGCTAGTCGCGCGCACTTTTTACTTTGTACAAGAATTTCTTGAGTACAGGGAATATCAGCAAATTGTAAATATAATTATTTAATTTATTACCGTAGCAAAATGTGATATTCGTAAAGTTGACATTGTAATTTGTAAATTGTATTTGCATGCTGTTTGTCAATGGCTGGATAGGCGATCATGAAAACTGTTACCATCTACTTATTTGTACACCCTGTTCAAAAGCAAATAAACTATTCTATTCTTACCTTTCAGAATCTTATGAATGGAGCCATCTTCATCCATATATTCTGGAACAACAACCATGATGCTTGTTAAAAAACTAGACTATCGTAGTAGTTGGGTTCGGAAAAAGATCTTAGTGGTGACTGTAACGTATTGCCGCTATTACGTTTAAGAATATAAAATATGTACCTAAGTCTCCATTTTGAGTCTAATAACTCTAATAGTTACGCATTCGCTCAAATAGTAGGTACTCGTTTAAGTCAGTCTGAGTGATGGGTACCTACTCAGTCTTAAGATTAAAATCGTAGCGAACTAGACTGATACCTAGCGATTTAGCGTGCAGTAGGTACCTACCTACGTTTAGACATTGGTCCAATCTGTCGAGAAACCCCGAACCTGAAACCAATCATCATAATCATTTGGATCTCCAATCGGTCCCAGATTTTGGGCCCTGGAGGCGGGTCCTCATCATTCTTTGCATTAATAGTGTTTTATCCAACTTAAATCGTAAATAGTAAAAAAGGCAGCCAAGTTCAATAATTATTACCATAAAATACCTAACTCCTCAAACTCCTATTTTTATATTATCTTGGAGACGCTGGCAGACAGCTTCTCTCTTAGGCGCTGTGGGCCTGTTTGTTAGGAGAGTGATCGCGGTAACTAATGATCCGATTTGATCTCGATTGTACCAAGTTTAATTTAATTTTACTACTGTTATTATATTTATATTAATTTGGTTTTTTTATTTAATTTACATTTCATTGTGATTTGACATGAAATATCTAATTTCATTTAATTTCACAATTAATTTTTAATTTGAATATTATTATTATTATTAAATAAGTCAATTCAATCAATAACACTTAAGAGTACTAACAACTTTAGGTTAAGCTTTACTAATATTAAGAATCTGAAATAAAAACATTTTATTTTATTTTACAACGCCCCTGAACTCACAGCCTTGCTCCCGGAGAGGGCGTACTTTTAATAATGTACGCCCTCGAGGACTAGAGAAAAGTGTAGTCTCTTTTACTAGCTAGTGTAATATTAAATACGATGTCTTTCGCTTTCTCAAAATTGGTTAGAAATGCTCTCCCGTGTTTCTAGTTTGACCTTCTGATATTCATAACTGCTACATTGCCCTCAAGCCCATCATGTTTTACCGACATTCATAAAGCTCAAGTTTCGCAAAAGGTGCCACTCTTAATTATGTCAAGAACTAGAGAAAGGTTCTTACAACTTAATGTAATATTAAACATGCCATATGTTTTTTTTCACTCAGGTGTCTAGCCTAGGGAGGAGGCCCGAGGGAGGGTTTCCACCCTCCCGCGTTTCTAGCTAACTGCTACATTGCTCTAAAGATCTTCATGTTATACCGACGTTCTTAAATGTGCTGTGTCATTCCGCAGATGGCACGAATGTAATTAATAATGTCGAGGACTACAGAAAGATTTGACCTTACAAGCTTGTATAAAAAACGGTGCCACTTCTTTTCTATCACTTGGCTAAACACTCTCCCGTGCACCTAGCTCGACCTCCTGCTAACTGCTGCGTGGCTCTCAAGCTCCTAATGTTTTTACTGACTCCTGAA
This sequence comes from Marasmia exigua, assembly GCA_019059595.1. Taxonomy (NCBI): domain Eukaryota; kingdom Metazoa; phylum Arthropoda; class Insecta; order Lepidoptera; family Crambidae; genus Marasmia; species Marasmia exigua. The sequence continues at coordinate 12,625,026 of CM032468.1, forward strand.
CTTGCCGCGTCGCCCCGCAGAGGGCGCTGTTAATTAAGTCGAGGACTAGAGAAAGGTGTGGCCGCTCTTACAAGCCCTTGGGCACAATTAATAGGATTGCAGTAAAGACTCTTAACTTGGCTCTGGTCGTATAAGTGTACCGTGGGGTAATTTGGACTTGTTGAGTGGGATTCAATTAATTGCATAATTTCCACAAATATAACTGATTCTGCTAAGAGCTTACTTGACAAGGTTTGTAGTTTTATTGAAATAAGTTAAAACCATTGTAAACGTAGAAAAGTCACAAAGAATATTAGGACGGAACTGAACCACATCTAAATTAAGACTAAAAATAACAGCTAACATTCACAAAAATTAAAAATATCCCATCGGACAGAATTTATATTTATTAACGGGTGTGTATGTAGATAGCAAATTGGTCAAACAATTCGAGCTTAACAAAAGAAATATATAGGTAGTCATATTATTTAGAGCATCATGCGGTTGCAAAGGGTCTTAAAGTAAACAGGTACGCAACATGAGCCCAGTAGGGGCACTGCAAAGATTATTGCAATAGGTATATTTTTCCATTAAAAATCAAACACTGTTTATAATTAATCCTACATTTTTCTTTTTAAATTGTCTTACATTTCATCTTTCTTTCTTCTTCTTTTACTCGTAATTCATTTAAAAGGGCCGGCAGCGCACCAGAAGCCACCTTCTTGACGTGGCAGGTGTCCATGGGCGGCGGTAATCGCTTACCGGTTCGCGAAGCGATTGCCGCCGCCCATGGACACCCGTAACACCAATGGAGTCACAAGTGCGCTGCCAACCTTTAAACCCCCCTTCTTTCTGTGAGTTTTAACTAAATAACCTGTACCAACGGTTGCCTTGCTGTGTTCTCGTGCGAAGTGTGTCTTGATTCTATTTTCGCACCGCAATCTTACCACGCACCGGCTGAAGTTCATCGGACAACGCTTTTTCATTACGTTGCCAAAACTGGAAACCAATATTGGTGAAGAGACGAAACTCAAGTTGAGTTACTATAAACTTTACTGGTTGAATAGAAACTTGACCTTTTTAAGAAGAGGTTTTATTTTATTAATGTTTCCCACCGATATTTAGGTCTTGGAAGCCAATATTAATTACCACGAGTCCTACTTTAATTGATCCAGGTCCAGGCCCAGAAGGTTAAAAACAGGACCTAGTCAAGTAAATCTTATACTTGACTAGGTCCTGTTTTAATCTTCTGGGATTAAAGCGATAATAGACCGCCAATTTCCAAACTAGGCTGACACTGAGAATTCCTTAACGTAAGAAATAGAAAATACTTTATCAAATGTAATATCCATAGGCATGGGTAAGGTCCATACATACAGAATACTTATGTATGGCAAAAAGGTACACATAATAATTTACTGCTGATTCGGAATGTCTATTTCTAGGTCTGCTTTTCCGGACCACTACAATCTGGAAATCTTTAAGGCAAGAGTGAACAGGCATCTTCTAAGTAAACGCGTTACATCCTAGACCTCATCGTCACTTTCCATCAGGTGAGATTGTCGTCAAGCGTTAGTCTACAGTTCAATAGAAAAAAAAAGATTAGCGACGATGTGAGTGGGACACTGGGACACTTGTGATAGTAGAACTATAATTTCACTTTAAATCCACTTATACTGTTTTTAACTTCTCTCTTGAATCGAGACTGAGAGAGGCTAAAAATATCTATGCTGTCAGCGCACCCACCGACGAGCTCATTATACTGACCGCACATTAGTGATATGGGGATGTTCGGGGGTTATTCGTTTAAATATTGAGAAAAAATAAGTAAATAAGTTTCTCGAGCGCGATATTAAGTGTTAAAATTTAATTGCGATATAAGATGAGGAGCGTCAATTTTACAATTAACTATTTTATACAAACCCATAATTTTTTTTGTGATCAAAATGTTTTCCGCGACCACCGAGACTAGTAGTTTTATCGTAATATACTTTTGATGGTATCCAATGACATTAAGAGCTATAAATAATATAATGTATTACTCAAATATCATGGAGCCCATATCAAGAAATAAGATAAACCACTAAATTTTTTTAATGTAAAGTTACCAAACAGAGCTGATCATTTATGACTCGCAATGTCAAAAGATTATCAGATCTCACGTCGAGCCTAGTTTTGACGCTACACGCATGACCTTCCGCTACAAGACCTAACTTCACAAACTCTACCTATAGCCTGGTCAAATTCTGTCTCTATTTGTCAAATCTGTCTCTATTTCTTACTTATGAAAATTACATGCAATCCTAAACTAAAATTTAATTCTCGTTTCTGTAATCAAGCTCCATAGGGCTGAAATATTTCATTATTTCCGAAACAATATTATCACAGGTGGAGTAATCAATTGCCACAATATTGACGTAAAGTAACAGTCAGCTTCTCGCTGTAGTGTGTCGTCGCCTAGCAACGCGAACCTTCTTATTGTTGTTAGCAAGTTCTCGTTGCCGACCGAGAGTTGTGCTTATCCAAATACTAACAGAATTAATAACGTGACAGCGCTATATTTCCTACCATAATTAATTTCCAAGTGAAAATATCTACATGATAATTAGTCATAAAACAATATTAATCAATTGAACTGAAAAACTATAATAAATTGTAGATATTTTTTCTTGATATGGACATGAACTTGAAATCTACTGCAAATTCAGTAGTTGTTAAACTCGTATGTTCATACCATTACTTTGATCTAGGCTAGGTTATGAAAAGGCAGATCAAATAAAATAATTTACTCACTGAGATCAAATTTACAAAAAATGAAATTAATCATATTACATACATTTTACTACATTACAATTGATATATTATTTTTTTATGATATAGGGGGCAGATGAGCAGACATGAGACATGTTAACCGATTACCGCCACCCATGGACACCTGCCACGTCATAAGTATAATAATATTTTTTAAAAGGTACGCTCTTTTCTTGAAGGTTTGCAGGTCGTATCGGTCCGGAAACACCGCAGGCGATAGTTCATTCCACAGTTTTGTCGTTCGAGATAGAAAGTTTCTTAAGAAACTTACATACGTAGTTTAAATTAAAATAAGTAATGAAAAATACCTAAACAACACACAAAATTATGCAGGTATTACATCGATAATCGTGGCAAGGTTCATGTACCATATTTCTGCAATCATTCCCGATGCGCTGCAATGTCGCGACAGCCATTAGCATCCTAAAAGCGTTATTATATTGGACAAAAAAGGAATGTAAAAGGAGGTACAAAATGCCCTAGTGACTTTTACCTTTTCCGAGCATCGAGCAAACCGGCGTACGACCATATTAGCTCGAACAGTGCTCTGCGTTCCCTTTCAATGTCTGTATCTTAGGTCAGCGGTGACCAGATGTCCGAGATATTTGAAACACTCAACTATTTTAAGAGGGTTCCCCTCTTAAAATGTAACTATAAGGATTTTTCGTGAACTACGTGAAGAAAATACTCAAATTCGTCAAAATAAAATAGTAAGCTGAAGTGACATTGAGCTAGCCATATTAGCGGTAGAACCAACAAACGACGGAGTAAACGAGTGCTGGGGTGGAGACCACGTCTCGGTAAACGTTTCCATGACTATAATCGCTTCCCATCAGATGATCCGCCTGCTCATTTGCCACCGCCCTGAGGCCAATTCGAGTGAAGATACGCGCAAAATGACTGGCAGGAGCTGGATGCGAGAATCGATGCAGTCATTAAGTCAATACCTAAGAGTGGACTATATACCTACTGATGATGACATTGACAAAAATAAAATATATGTTAAATCAGTAAAATTACTCATAGCTACTTATTGTTTGACATTTCTAATTATGTTATGAAGTAATATCAAAACGTTTTACGTTATAATATGCCAACTTTTTCTCTTTGCTCGCTACAATTATTATTTATATATTTCGCGGTTCGCTTGCCTACCGGCTGGGTCAGAAACAACTGAATCTTTTTCGGGTCTCTTTTTCTCTTGTTTTGATAATGAACGAAAGTCTATTAATTACTAAGAATCTGAAGAATTAACTCCAAGTGTATCCAGCAATCTGTATTTTATTTGAACGCTCAAAATCCATATGTTACATAGCGCAGCCACGTAGCCGGTAGGATACGAACCTATGCTCCCAAAGGGAATCAATCACAGTTTCTTCTAGGTAACAAAGTCAATCGGTTAATTTTTCCTATAAAAGAGGTGTTAGTTCTTCGCAATAAGGAAATATCCTGTTCATTCTGCCAATCAAGCCTTTTATGCGCGTCCCGGGAATAGCCGCGTCTTAACGACCAGCTATTTGCACAAAAATAGTGGCTTTATCCGGCAAAGAATAGTTGCTTTGTCGGACGACGGCACTCCTCGAGATACGCACTAAATAACTAATTGATTCAGTGTAATGAAAGAGACAACGGACTTTATGGTGGTTTTTGTAGTCAACAGCCATGTTTACATAAGAGTACAAAATAGAAGAAATAAACTATGTATCGCCTGCGGATTTCCGACGAAGACCTTCGAGAAAGGATTCCTCCTTAAAAGGCCCGGTGGCAACCTTGTGACTCCTTTGGTGTTGCGGAAGTCCATGAGCGGTGGAAATCTTTTACCATGGCGTGATCTGTCTGCTTGTCTGCCCCTGTCTCATAAAAAAAATCTATCGAACCGAAACCATTTGTTAACAATCTGATACTCGTTCATCACCGGTCAAGTCATACTAGAGGCCAGGGTCATTTCAATTAGACATTTTTTCCTTAGTATGGAAAAAACAGTTCAGTGGTTTTCGTGAGATGGGGCTTGTAAAAGAACAGATGTAGCTTTAAACGTAACCAAACAGATGGTTCAGCGTTGTTTCGGTATATGTCACTATGCATTTTTACACCGCGCTAGTAAATCGTGTTTTTTTATTTATGTGATAGGTGGCAGACAAGCAGATGGATCACCTGGTGCAATTGCCGCCGCCCATGGACACCCGCGACACCAGTGGAGTCACAAGTGCACTGCCAACCTTTAAACCCCATTTCGCATGGATTGGGTCTCCGGTACCCTCACTCACGCAGCCACAATGATGATGTTTCATGAAACAATGATCTCAAGTAGCCTGCCCACAATAGCAATTTTAAAAAAGTATGAGATATAAACCAGAGATCTAGAAAGTATTGGAATTTTTGTTATAATAGCAAACAAAATTATTTCAGATATTTTATTTAATTTTCTCCCAGACTGATGGTAGCCGTACCACATAGCCGTTGAGTATTGGTCGTTCACCTCTAGATGGCGCTAGCACTGACTAGCCTCTACCTCAGATTTATATCTCTATGATCCGCGCCTCCAAAGAAGTCCCGTGAAAAGTGCGCTGGAGTCGCCGTCAACATTCAAATTTAAGCTTTATTGTTGTAGACACAAGGAATATCAAATTTTAGTTCCGTGTTTTTCCGCGGAACTCTTTCGTGGTGCGGACTTTACACTACATGACTTTACTCGAGATAAATGACATAAATAATAATAATAGTCCAACACCAACCGGGGACTGTCCTTGGCTACACTCTCATAGTGTATACAGGAATAGTCGCCGGATGGTGTCACATCACTTTTAGAGAAAATTGTCTATAGAAAGGGCCACTACGTGTTCGCACGCCTTTTAAAAGTCCGGGACTCAAGTGCCCGAGATTATAATTCAAAAGACAAACATAATAATAATACATTAATGAATGATTATAACGTTGATTAGTAAAACCTCCTGTTAATTTTATAAGCGCACTATAATATCGTTATAGTAAATTTGTTTTTTTGTGTTTGTCTTGTTATTTTTTTATCGTTTACATCCCGAAAATCTCATAATAGGTATCATGAATAAAGTCCTTCTAGCATGTTAGATCAACAAATTAAGGGAAAAAAAAAACAACTGTCCCATACAAAATGGAATATCCACCCGGCAATAATGTAGGGAACAGCGGATTTTTTTTTCACTTATTTGGTTGATCTAACGTGTTAAATAGACTTTATTCGACGATACCTATTATGAGTTTTTCGGGATGTAAACGATAATTAAAAATAATGGTGTATAATTTTATTCGATGGTTCCACCTGTTCCTGTGTATTACGTTAGGAAAGTGACCTTATTTCATAACCCGAGTGCACCGGAAGCATAGCATTAGCAAAAGCGACGGGTATTTCAGTACGTCAGTCACCTGCGCCGTCTGACGACAGCCATCGATCACGCGCGCCATCGCTCAAAACACTTTTAATAAATGTCCGCGAAATTAATGAATCAATCTTTTATTGTTCACAATTACATTGCCATTATTTTCTGATGTCGGCAACCGGGTGTTGCCATAGAGCGGGGGGACGGGGTGGAGGGGGGTGGTCGTCAATCAATCTGACGTCCAGCCGATTACAAAAGATGATTCGTTATTATATATGGAGAAAACTAATCTGGATTGTGACGTCACGATTAAGACGCTCGCCTTTGTCAAATGTCGCGCATGATATTGGCGAAGGGCTGAGATTATCGTCGACAGCGGTGTTGCTTTTATTTATTATGAATAGAATAAGGTAAATAAACGAGGGTCATAATCTTAATTTAGTAGTTAATTTAGTAGTTTGATGGTGCGATCTCCTAAATACCTTAGTTTTGACTGTTCCCTGTCAATTACAGTCCCCCTACGGTGACTTGGCACATGGCAAAAATCGGAACTTATGCTGTTGCCTTTATACGTCTCAGTGGTTTTCCCATAGAAAAAAATATTGTACAGCGCCCTCCAGCCCATGTCACCGAAGTGTCTTCTGACCGTAGTCGTGCTATACAGCACGGCTACGGTCAGAAGACACATATACATGAGTTGTGTATATTTATAAAAAAATATCTACAATTGTTTGAGCATTGACTTTTCAAGTACCTACTTATAGTTGCAAGCCAAAAGAACTAGTCCTCTCATGAGAACACAGCTATGTGTACAAAGAATATCTCGAAATGGTCCTTTAATTACATACATACCAAATAATATGTAAATAAGAAAAAGGATCATGAAAAAGATAAAACTAACTAGCGATAAATTGGTAAAATATCATGTATATTCAATATACAATTACATAGAAAATTGTTAAAGAAGAATTTAAGTGCCAATTCATAAACTGTACACAATACCTAAAGTCCTTAATTCAACCCTCGGCGATTCAAACATTATGTTTAGAAACTCCGTAAAATACCAGTAAAGAGAAAACAATACAACATAATTAAAAGTATTCAAAATGTAAAATGACCCTCCAAACGATTGCTCAGCCGAACCAAACGATGTTGCGTAAAACCGCTGTTTCAGTTACAGCGGAACAGCCGGCGTGAATAAAATAATCAGAATTTAAATTCTTTATTGCATCGTCAACAAGGCGTTATGCAAAGGCGAAGCAGAAAAGATCTCGTTAAAATACTCCGGTGGCTTCCTAGAAAATGGCGGCGGATTTTTTCTTATTCCCTACAAATTGAATACACCTGCCAAGAGATATCCGACGCGGAGTTATTTTCTATTACGGCGCTTGCAAAATGTATTTGGGTTAGTGTGGCGACGCCCGCGCCGCCCGCTGCTGCTACCCGGACACAGGAAAATACTCTTCTGTTGTTTTACAGTTTGTTTTACGTGATAGTTGGCACACAAGTAGACGGATCACCTGGAGGCAAGCTACTCCCGCCGCCCTTGGGTATCTATTTGGACACCAGTGGCCTCACCTTCAAACTCCCTATCCCTCTCGATAAGGCCTCCGGTACTTTCACTCGCTCAACGAAAGAGCGCAGGCGCTACTTCACACCGGTTTTTTGAAGCTGTGGTGTCACTCCGGTCCAACTGGCCCATGGCTATCCAACTATTCCCTAATACACACATTGATGCTGCCTTTACATTCTAAATTACTATCGTATGAAACCATAGACTTAGAATGTCCGCCCTACTATCGGATTTCATTGAGAGTTATAACAATTTCTCCAGTTCTCTAATATTTCTGACTCGACGGAATGTGAAAAAAGACCCAAATTGCTATGGAAAGTAAAAAGGAATCCGTTTGACATCCCGAAGCCTGTCCGTTAAATAGGTGCTTGTTCAAGCTCGTTTAGGCGAAGGGAAGCGGAAACCTTCCTTGTGAAGGGAAAATACATTATTTAACTGATTTCTAGAGTGGGTATAATCGATTCCTTTATAGCAAATAAAAATGCACAGTTTAAATAGCGCGCAAAAACGGTGACACAGCAATATGGCGATGCTTACAATGGTATGACGTAACTGAGCGTCACACAAAAGTTTAGTATGCATGACAGCGCTCATTTATAGGCATGTGTCGTCACTTTAGCATTTACCAATGGGGAACGTTTTCGGTAATGTGGCGTCATATTTAAAGCAACGAGTAGTAATTTAATCTGCGAATTTTATTTACACCTACTAATATTATTTATTGTATTTTTAATTGCTCAAATGAGCAGACAAGCTTGCGGCCCATATGACGGTAAATGGTAACCGTCGCTCATCGCCAATGCCAGAGCACTGTCATGCCGCTGCCTACCGTTTATGAAGAACTCTTTTCAAACCTCTTTTAAAATAGGTAATTTGTTGGATCAGTGATATCACTGATTACAAAAAATAAGACATTAATGATTTCAATGCCTATCCTTAACACTGGCCTTCGACTCGTATTTGGAAATGGAAAATCACTTAATTTAGTAAAAAAATCCGTTCGCTGGCAACCGTTGTGTGCGCCGACGGCCGAGAGCACCGAGCCTCGTCCGCGCCCGGCGCTTGGAAAAACGTTGACACAATAAAATGCAATTTTCCACTCAGCCCGGCTGAGGCGCAAGCCGACTTCGGGGTGACCACACTTTTATACTCTATGATCTCTAATTAAACAGGACGGTAACATTGTCGAATATCTTTTATCGCAAGTTTCGATCAACTATATTTTTGATATCAAATCGCTTGTTCGTCGACACAACTCAGTAGCTTCTCTTTTATAGCTCTCTGGATTCAGAGTAGATGTAATATCTATTATTTATTATATATGTTTATCTGCTTTGTCCGGGTGTAAAATAATATTATGTATTTAAGTATTTATTATTTGATAGAAATGGGGCGAGCCTTGCGTCTCATAGCCCCTGCGACCAGTAGATGATCTATTGTGGCAGCCCCATAACCTATTGCAGCTCCAGTTCCAGGATAAACCCGAGAATGGAGCTGATGTATTTAAGTAGGTTTATATGTGTAAATCTAAGAGTTAGTAATTTAAAGAGTTTTATGTTAGTTCATGCATATCTCCCGCATACGGTCCAAAAACTTGGACAAGTTTGATGTTGTGGGGAACGTCAATGGTAAAAAACGAAGAGATTGTTCACCTCTTCGTTTGTCAGACGATATAAGGGATGTACCCCAACTCACCTTGCCGATTGCCCTAAGACAAGCCGAGGATATGGAAGAATGGAAAGACCTTGTCGCCGCCGCGGTAAAGGCATTTCAAGAAAGGCACGACCTTCAGCAATGAACAAAACGATGAAGGAGAGATATTTGTTATTCCTCTATTATCTGACATCCGTAACACAAATGCTTTTTTTATTATTTGATAGGTGGTAGAAAAGCAGACGGATCACCTGATGGTAAGCAATTGCCGCCGCCTAGTACGAACCAGGTCAATGTTTGTCGTTGTATAAGACTCGTCTATTTTCAACATACTCGTAGTTTTTCGTAGGTACGTAAGAAATAGTTCTATATGAATGATGATCACAGAACAGCTCGGGCTTTTTCAATTAATGTTAGGAAACTCTTAGATTTACCAGATCTTATAAAATACCAAAACTACTTAAGGAACATAATCATAATGAGACATACATCGTTTTTAAAGTCTACGCGGTTAATATATTTAGCAGGTAATTAATACTGCATTTTAATTGTTTGGTTAACTTGGTGCCCTGCAGTTGCATTTCGGTGAACGTAAGCGCCACTTGAGTCGTAATTGCATGAAGCAAGTTTCGACTTGATTCTATTTAGCGACCCATTACCTACCTGACTTCGACGAGGACTCTGCGCACTAATAATAATGTCATTAAAACCAGGCAGTGACGTAAATTTGTCACAAGTAATCAAAAAAATTACCTAGGTATATTCGTTTTGGGCATTCTTTATAAATAGAGACACGTTAAAATAAACACCAGCGGCCATAATTGATGAATGAAGTTCAGCTTTCTTGTTACGTGTCGTATGCAACTTTATTTAATATGTGCCGGCCTAAAAACTACTTTGTGTAAGGGACTAACTGTAGTTTTTGTGGGTAAGCTGTTACTGGCAGACAAATCGGTCTACCCTCCTTCGCAGTCTTTTACTACGCGCACCTTGTCGCCGATTTGTCTGCCAGTAATAACTTACCCGCAAAAACTTCAGTTACTCCGTGACCATGGCGCTTGCAACAGTGTCGAAATATCGGAAACTAAAAAATAAGGTACATGGTAGAAATCCCGTAAAACTATTCTACCATGAAAGTTTAAAACAATATAACATAACCATATTTAATAACTGCATCCCATTTAAAGTGAAAATGCTCCTATACAACTCACTAGCAAGTTACGGACGAACCTATAAGTCGTACTTAGATCAAATTTATAATCTTCAACTAAAAATATTAAAGAAAATAGTTTCATCCACAATCAAGTCAGCGTTCAAGGATGATGCAAGAAGTCTCTTTAAGCATTGCAGAGTTTTACCAATACATACACAAGCGCAGTATTTGCTTTTATAGGAACACTTCTTTAACAAATCCTTACAAACAGTGGTGGAACACCCGGTATACACTCGAGCAATTGCACGGAACCGCCTTCGCGCCCCGCGCGCAATCAACGCGTACGGGGAGCGAATTAAACTACTATTGTTAACAATATTACTGTCGACAATGTTAAAGTTAGATTAAAAATATACTATTTAAGTATGTAATCGGCTTAATTAAGTTTTTCATATAATATTAAATTGTAAACTCTTAATAGCCTATGGTTAAACATCAGTGGTTTATTGTGTGCTGTTACCTATAGCGTATAAAAAATACCTGTGAGCGGAATGAAATCCTTGTCACTGGCAAAAGGCAGGAGAAGAGGTTAAGAAAAATAGGAATATGTCCTAGTTATTTCAACCTCGTAGTCTCTTTAAAAAGGTATCAGTCGCTGGCTACATACCTCCACGCTATCATTATATTAAACCTCGCGAATATCGCCGGTCGCAGCAATAACCTCGGAAAAATGTTGCGCTCGCGGCCAAAATAAAACATATTAGGATGCCTCCGTGATGACCAGCGGCTAAATCTGGGCTTCTCGTCAAACCGAAAATATTTTGAGATGAGCGCAATATAGCTGACACATGACATTTTGGTTAACTAGATAGGTTCCACACAGGGCTATAGGATGGTACCACTTCAGCGTGCATACTATTTTATACGAAATATCTATAATATTTGTGGCATTTTCGATGATTCTAATACCAATTACATAAGCTACATATTAATATGAATTTAAGCCGAGGTACATTACGCCCTGTTAGTCTAGTGGTTTAAGTACCGGGCCGTGAGATCTCAGGGTCCTGAGTTCGATTCCCAGGTCGAGCAAAAAGTATGTTCCGAATTTTTCGAACACAACTCGGGTTTGTGATTACCAATCCGCATTAGGCAAGTGTGGTGAATAAGCCTAATCACATAATAGTAGCGATAACTTGATTTCTGTGATGGAGGCCTTTGCCCTGCAACGGGATAGTACAAAGGCTGATACTTTATGTTACGTGATCTTTATCATAATCCCAGTGCTAACTTGCGTACCAAGCTGGCGTTTTGGAGCACGGGCTCCGCTGTGATCTTATCTCATCCTAGCGTGTAATTCCCGGTTGCGTCCGAAGCTGTCGCTCTGGAGCCCGAGGTACACCTAGACCATGAGTGAGGATATGGGGAGTCTGATAATTTACTTTAAAGCGACTGCCGTCAAACCAGACACAAATAAACATTTATTGATTGTCGGTCACCGATGTCCCCCATGGCACTCAAAACCTTAATAGGGAAACCAGATAAAAATTAATCATGGTTCAGAAACTATCCGAAACATGCAGATTTCCTCACGAAGTTTCGAGCTTATGGTAGAAATATTCACATAGATTTCAATGAATCCAGTGGTGCTTGCTCAGATTCGAACCATGACCCACCGCAGGGAAGGAGCGTTCTTATCCACCATCGCTCATCAAGTGTCTGTCTCCCTATCGTCATCTGAGATAATGTATTCTTTTTATTCATTCACGTTCCTTAACAAAGGTGTATTTGTTGTCGTATGTAAAATGTTACCGTGTATATATATGCAGTAGGTACACATGCCGTAAGCGACAGATGCTGGGCGCGTGTTAGCGACGCGTCACGTGCGCATACTTTGACCCCAATGAGACTGTCACTCCGGCCAGTATACTATGCTCTAGTGTTGCCGGTCGATAGTCGATTATCGATAGACAATTGATAATTGACACCATTGTACATGTCGCGCCAATTAAGTCTAGCGGTGACCTGGAGTGCGCAGAAATATTAGTATAAAGTAAGCTATTTTACATATGCGTAAACTAACGGCCAGCGCTACACTTACGCGCTGCGGCCTGTATCTATAGTTTATCGGTAATATGTTTTGAATGTGGGAGTGCACGCTTCGGCATGAATGGGCCGGCTCGACGGGAGTGATACCAGGCCCCACAGAAAACCGGCGTGAAGCAGCATTGTACTGTGTTTCGCTACGTGAGTGAGGGTACCGGAGGTAAAGGAGGGTTTAAAGGTCGGCAGCGCACTTGTGACTCCACTCGTGACACGGGTGTCCATGGGCGGCGGCAATCGCTTACCATCAGGTGATCCGTCTGCCACCTATCACATAAAAACATATAAATATCGATAGCCCAAAAATTAAATAACCATCGATAGACTATAGATATAGTTAACTAAGAGTCTTGTTTACAATAGATGAGTGGCTTTCTAAAGATAAAATTGATGTCTAAGTAGTACCTAATATAGGAAATACGAGCAAGCAAGTTCAACAGCACTAGTCGGTAATACATTATGTGTTAACAAAAGATTTTCAAGAACAAGAGCGTTTGTAAAACAAAGAGATTATCATCAGGTGAGATTGTAGTTAAATGTCTGGCCATTTACAAAAAAAAAACATTGTATTACTTTCTCCTACAGCGCCAAATCTCAAACAAAACAACTCGGAACAATTATTCTGATTGAGAAGTCTGATAGTAAAAAGGTCAAGTGGCATTTCAGGTATTTTTAAAAAAAGGTACAATGCAACACCGGTACCTTTATACTTTAGGTTGACACTGAGATACCAGAAAAAATCAGGCTGATCGAAGTTATGTACTTATCTTTTTTTTATTTTGCAAGGGGAATGCCAACGATCTAACAAATGAGCTACTTTATGCATAAATGAATAACTAAAAATCTATTTATTGCTCAAAATAACAGTTAATAGTTTTTACAATATTTGTTTTCCATATGAATAAATTGTTAAATAGTGAAGCAAGACAAACCAAATATATAGAAAACATACAAATCAACAAATGGGTTGAACAAAGGGCATGAAAGCTTATGAATTATGTGGAGATCGTCACTGGCATACCCACTAAACCGCTACTAACTATTCTCAAGATCAGTCGTTGCAAATAAGTGCGATTTCCTAAAATTGAAGTTATGTATGACTACACAATGAGTACAGGCACAGCATTGCCGAACCAATGAAGTGTAAGGGTTTGTATGGAGCTAGCAACATGTATCGAAGTCCTCCGGAGTTGCGGACGTCCATAGGCTATGGTAATCGCTTAGGCGAGGCGAGAAGCATGTTTGCCGCAGATGCAATATAAAAAAGCACATAATAGTTTACAGAATCAAACAAAGCAAAACGCCGCTGAGCAAAACGCCGTTGAACAAAGATCTTTAAAACAGTTTCATACTCTCTAGGAAGTTAGTGCCCCGTCGGCAGTTTTTGCGAAGGGTCCGGCTCATCAGTTACGGAGCCCGCATCCCGCGATGGATGGCGGTCCCCCCCACACGCGCCGCAAAAACGAGCTGATATCATTTCTGGAGCACGGAGATCTATATCACTCCTTAGAGGATTTGGCGTAAGACCGCTTTAACTAGACGGGTTTTTTTTGCTGTATAGAATTTTAGACATAAACTAATGACGTATGAGTTTTGATTATTAAAGAAGCCAGGTGACCGAGTACTTACTACTATTTTTTATGTGACAGGTGGTAGGCGAGCAGACGGATCCCCTATTTTAAGACCAATCGATTAAAATCGATTATTGAAATGATTAAAAGACCTTTATTTTTATATTTCACTAGTTGCTACCAGTAGTAGTATTTCCAAACATAAACGATTGAAAATATTTTTTTATAAAACCAGCCTAAATCTTCCTAAAAACTCGTCAACGCATTAACTCCTAGCGTTGATGACGTACATGGGTAGCGGTAAATACTTACCATTACGACAAGTTAGTTTTATCATCATGATAAACTTACTACTCTAGATAGAAATCTCAATCCAATATATTAATTCTCTATATTGGATTAAATACAACTAAAATAGGCGTCAAATATAACCTAATACAATAATTCTATTGATGTGTTACTCGTTTGAAGACTCCAAACGAGTGATAAATAGATGTTCACTTTGTTTTGGGATATCGAGAAACTGAATAACTATTTTGATTCATCAAAACGCTACCAATGTACACGAGATTTTTTTACGATTCTTTAAATATTTTTAATAAAACAATATCTAATAGAGATCAATCGAAGAAAAGAGTGACCCTAATTCTAATTTTGTTAGTTCCGATGAATAAACGTGTGGCCCCGGCAGAGTAGAATAGGCCACCCTCACTCTTACCGAGGTGTCGTAAAAGGCGACTAAGGTAAAGCTGCTGGCAAGATCATCAGCACCCGAGAAGGAAAACATTGCATTTATATCAAAACCCTCGCCAACCCGTCTGCCAAGCGTGGTGAGTATGGCAATTACCCCTCATGTGATTGAGGGAGGTCCGTGCCCCAGCAGTGGGGACTTAAATGGGCTGACGATGACGATGATGACGATGAATAAACCGTCCCACTCCTCTCATTGTTATTTCCAGACCTGTATCATGTTTGAAGCACACCCTGGGCTCCGATAATAATAATGATTATAGGTTGAATCGGATATCTACTTACTCTTTAACAGAACATTCTACCGTACCCTTTCTACCATCGAGAGAGCACACGAACTGGGGGATATCATCCCTTCTTGGTGAATATTCCTCGATGGCGTACACAGCGTTATTCCTCCTCCTTCGTGATGCGCACAGCTAAGGAGTGGAACGCCCTGCCAACGTTTGTTTTTCCCAGTGAAGACAACCTCAATATTTTCTAAGCTAGTGTGAATAGGCTACTTTCGAGTAAGCTCGTTCCATCGTAGGTTTCCTCTCAAATCTAGAGTTCAGTGTGAAGAGCAAACCCAACTTCAATAAAAAAAACAAATCCGCAGAACGTTGAAGTAAATTTGCAAAACCTGTGAGGTTCTCAGGAAACTTCTGCGCTTCTGAAAGGAGCTGGGCTGGCTCCTAATAGTCAGAGTCTAATTGTGGAAAAAGGAGTCCATTCTTCATTTCATTTCTATATAAGAAAAGTTTCTGTCGTATCTAGCTGGTATCTTACTTAACGCATAAAGAGTAAGAAAATAAGCAGATATAGCCTAAAAGACTCCGCAAATAGGTGAAAAAACTTTATAGTTACTGCTAACGAGCTGAATATAATAGAGCAGGATAGCTCCTTGAAAGAGGTTAGTACCCTGTCTCGTGAAAGTTGGTCCTGCCCGTGGCACAAATAGTCGCAGTTTAGCGTAACTTCAAGCTAATGACCTAGGTTTCCAACTCGCGTCTTCCGCTTTTATCTCAATGAAACTGAATTAAAACCGCCTGTATGTGCGAAAAGGATGCCTTTACGTGCGAAAAGGAAAAATATGTATAATATTTTTACATATTATGAACCTTCATCTAAAATTACTTTAAAATCCGCATCAAAATCTGTTGAATAGTTTTAAAGATCTAAGCTATGTATGTATATAGGGGCCGACAGCGAAAGGGACTTAAGTAAATAATGCACTTAAAAATGTATCAACAGCCTTCGGGTGCGACTTGAACCCACTGTCTTTTGCTAACCGGGCAATAGCTCTACCGACTAAGCTACCGGCGACCTTGGTAAGAAACAAATTTTGTGAGTGCTTTTTTTCTCATTCGGGTACGAGTCCCATCCGAAGATTGTCGATAATTTTTTAAGTGCCTTATTTATTTAAGAATAAATTGCAAAAATTACTTTATCAAAAAAACATATTAGAGCTACTTTGTTCTAAAACATGTTGTGATAAATAATTCTTTCTTTAGTGGGTTGCTAATGTTTGTGAAACATGTCAGTATCAGGGATGCTTCCGGTGCGGATGATCTGCCTCTACCAGCATCGTTTCAGCTTACATTTTTTATGAGATCGGGGGCAAACGAGCAGAAGGATCACCGGATGGTAAGCTATTACCGCCGCCTTGGACACCAGAAGCGTCAGAAGTGTGCCGCCATCATTTTCTTGGAGGTTTCATGAGCACATTGGTCCTGAAATACAATTAATAGTTTTCTCATGCAAAACATTTCCATATTGATGGTGAATGATAGACATCGTACCATCGCAAGACGCGACAGTTTAAAATTCTAAAATCCTACTCCACCAGGACAATTGTTTTTATAATGGGGGATTTTTTATAGTTAGAATGTACTCTTTTTTAAAAAGGCCGGCACATTAGCGATCTCTCTGATTTCGCGGACTTCAAGGGCGGCGTTGATTAATTTCCATCAGTTCCGCTTGCTCGTTTGTCGCCACTAGCATAAAAAAGTTATATTATTTTGCCAATGTTGCGCTTCAATACACCTAGTATCTCGCTTAGAAAATCTTTTTGCTCCAACTATTCCGGGTCCAGGTGGCGTAATGTTTGAGCAGACAAGTTTTAATTCCCAATGGGCGCGCATATAATATTCCTGTTTAAGCACAAGCTAAGGCCAGCCCGGGGCAAACGGCTTGTATTAACGCCGGAATAGTGTTGCCACCCTCATCCTTTTGTTTATATTTCACCTCTAATTATTCGTTTTCCACTAAAGATCTGTTTGTATGTCGCACATCTTTGCAACAAAGCAATTGTGTCTTACCACAGTTATTTTTATTTAATAAGGAACAATAACATTGTCAATAACTGATGGCTTCCAAGCCGATTTCGGCTACAGCGACCACTTTGTGTACAATCGATGTGTAAATTTTTGAGGACTAAGATGTTGCTGCCCTCTGGTGCGCTTTCCAATGACTAGCATAGCCAATCTTAGCATTGAACGTGCGCCCACAGAGGGGACACGTTAGCGCACCGCTATTGTAGTGGTAGGGGATGGCTGCAGGAGGCCGCGCCTTAAGGTCATCTCGTTTCTTGTCCAGATTTGACCTCCTACCTTCTTCAAAATCTTGCACCTTCTGATGGATCAGGCGCCTCCACTCTGGTCGCTGTGCTGCCTGCTTTTCCCAGTGAGCTGGATCTATACAGCATCTTTTTAAATGTCTTTTCAGAGCATCCTTATATCTTAGGTACTGACCACCGCGTTTCCGCTTGCCGTACTGGAGCTCTGAAAAGAAGATGCGCTTCGCAATTCGCTCTTCTGCCATTCGCGAGACATGTCCACTCCATCGAAGCTGTCGTCGCATGAGGTATGACTCAATACCACCGACGTTGGCTCTGCGCAGCACTTCCGTGTTCCGCACACGGTCGGACCACCGAATTCTCATGATGTTACGCAGGCACTTTAGGTGGAATTGATCCAACGTTCGTATGTGGCGGCGATATAGTGTCCATGTCTCCGCAGAATATAAAAGATTGGACAATAGCCATGTAAACTGATATTTTGGTCGCCAGTTTAAGGTCATGTGAACCGAAGACTTTCGAGCTAAGTTTGCCGAATGCAGCAGCTGCAGCACTGATCCTGCTATTGACTTCTGAGTCAACGTCACATTTTGATGTTATGGTGCTTCCTAAGTAACGGAATCGGTCGACCTGCTTTAGCACATCTTCTCCGAGTCTTACGGTAAGTGTCTCGTGACTATCATATTCTGAAGACATGACTTCCGTCTTTTTGATGCTGATCTTCAGACCGAACTTACAGCAAGACTCGTGGAACCTAGAGACCAGCTGTTGCAGGCCGTCTAGAGAGTCCGTTACGAAGCACAAGTCATCTGCATACATTATTTCAGTTACCAATGCATGAGACACCTTAGTGCGGGACTTAAACCTGGCTAGATTAAAAAGACTGCCATCTGAACGAAACTGGATACGGACGCCCTCGGAAGAGCCTTGAATAACTTCACGGACTACCACTGCAAAGTACAATGCGAACAACGTCGGTGCCAAAACACAGCCTTGCCTTACCCCACAAGTCACGGGGAAAAAGCTAGACTGATCACCGTCGACAGCAACGCAACATTGCATACCGTCATGCAGGAGCCGCAGAAGTTTCCCAAGCTTTTCCGTACATCCTTTCGCTTTCCAAGTACAATCCATAGGGCTTCTCGAGGCACGCTGTCAAAAGCCTTCTCAAGATCAACGAAACAGAGATACAGCTGACGACCCTGTTCTCTGCTTTTCTCTTGTAGTTGACGAACCGAGAATATGGCTTCACATGTGCCTCGATTTGGCCGGAAGCCAAATTGGGTTTCTGGCAAAATCTCCTCTGAAAGTTTCAGTAGGCGGTTTAATAGAACCCGGGCGAAGACTTTTCCGGGAGCTGACAGGAGTGAAATACCTCGGTAAGAGTTGCAATCGGACCGGTTCACAGTTATTTTTATTTAATAAGGAACAATAACATTGTCAATAACTACTTTATCATCAGTAACTATTTTCTTGCAGCATCATTTAAGAGACCGTACTCAAGGCTGTATTTACCCACTACACCATGTCCTCCCTCAAAGAACCAACATCTGCACCGGACCTCACATCAAACAAGTATGTTCCCAAAACTGTGCTATCTCATTAGCGATTTGAGAAATATGTGTGAGCTGGATGCAGACAGCTCAGGGCCGGATTGGTTGGCGCTCTTTGAGGGATGCCTACGTTCAGCAGGATGGCGTTAGGCTGATTGATTGATCGATTATACACCGTGCTTTTTAAAAGTCTTATTTATTTACTCATCGAGGGCATTATACTGGTGAAAACAAACATATTTCCCTAATAAAAAGGGAACTAAAAGAAAAATTCGGCTTCCCATACAAATTGCACCAACCAGCTAATCACTTTTGTATGGGAAGGTGTTTTTTTTTTCTGAGATGTACCTATGTTCCTTGGTGGAAAATTTTTGTTTTCATCAGTAGATATATATATATATATATATATATATATATATATTGCCCTCCATAAGTGAGTAAGGCGGTTAAAAATAAGCACTGCAAGGCTGTGTGCAATATAAAATAATTATTAATAGAAATAAAGAGACCTCTTCTATCTAATGTCCTTTTGGTCCTGAAGGTTGTCTGGTAGAGATCGCTCTCAGCGATAAGACCGTCTAAATTGTACATTGTATCTCTGTGTACCTAGCTTTTAAGTTTTGTATGTTGTGCAATAAAGAGTATCTATCTATCTAAAGGTTAGTTATTGTATATGTCACGTGGCAACACTCGGCGCGGCAATAACCGCGGGCTGCGGCTCGGCCGACTCGATAAACGGAGGGTCAGCGCCGATCGCAATCCGGACCCTGCGATAACTTCCCGACAATCTCGCCTGCTTACGAGGGACTCGACGTATTCGATGTTTATTAACTGACTCATTTCTGAAATTCTTCTTGTTTCGTAATTTTGTAAACAGAACATTATTTATGCATAAATTTATACAACTTTACATTGACCTGATTCCGTACTAAAGTTTTTTTTTTTCGATCGAACCCAGGACCCTGATATAACGGGACGGTACTTGTACCACCAACAGGGTGTCAGCGTATGAGGTAGTGTCACAACCAATTGCGCATCCCAGACAGTTATTATATGGTCGCAGATTGTTAAGATCTCTTAGCAATCTGCGACTATTTAATAATAATAATAATAATTCTCACAACATCTCATACGTTGACCTGACTCCGTACTAAGTAGCTTAAGCACTTGTGTTACAGATATCAGACAACAGAGGAACACAAATATATACTTAAATACATATATTACACCCAGACACCGAAGAAACACAAGTGTTCATCGCACGAATGTTTGTCCAGGGTGGGGATCGAACCCACGACCTTTGGCGTAAGAGGCAGGGTCACTACCAATTGCGCCAACCGGTATATAATGACGGCTTTCTTAGGGTGAACTATCGTTTCATCATCATCATCAGCCTGCCGCAGTCCACTACCGGACATAAGCCTCTCCAAACGTTCGCCACTTATATCGATCTTCAGCTTCTCATATCCAACTCCAGCCAGTCTTCTTGCGGAGATTGTCACTCATTTTGTTATGATGATTCCATCGTTTCATTGCCTTCAATGCTGATGATTGTGAGGAGCCGTGTTATAACAAACATCACAAGGAAACCTCCCCGATTGGGCCTCCGCTACCCACACTCGCTTGATGAAACACAGAGCAAGCGGTGCTCCACACCGTTTTTCTGTATCACTCCCGTTTTATCACGTATATGGTAAGCAGTTTAAAACAGAACAAAGCACCAAAAACTTAACATACTCAAAAAGTTGGAAATTCATTATCGTTTCCATCGCGTTACAAAGCGACGTAACCGGATCGCCGCATTAAAGCGACGGGTTACCACTAGCTAGCGACACCATTCGTTTTTAATTGTTAGCTACTAAACCGGATCTATTTTAATCGGGGTTAAAACCTCTCGGCAAACACTTATACTATTCATTATTTAACCATGCACAAATGTTAGGTCCGTTTTTGTACGCGAAAAATTGATTACCACCAAAAGCCTCCACTTTTAGCGTGAATCAATTTTTCGCGTACATATGTTAGGTCCGTATTTCTGCATGGTTATTTGTTAAGTACTAAATAGTATTTGTGTTTGCCGATGGGTTGTAACCCCGAAATTCTTTAAAAAAGATCCGGTTTAATAGCTAACAATTAAAGTCGATTGGCGTCGCTAGCGTGTCCTACCCGTCACCTTAAAGTAACACGAAACAAGCTACGGTACCTGATATCTTTGCGTGTTACTACATGCAAAGATTCCCGGTAGAAGATGAATGATAAATCTGTATAGCAATTAAGTGATTCAAAATAGTCAGTAGGTTTAAGAGAAGTAACTATTCTACTCGAGCCAATAACTTCTGGCAGTCGGTGTCACGAGTATTTGGCTCGAGTAATTATTTCATTCAAAATCAAATATACTTATTCTATCGTCTGCCGCAAGTTGTTGCGTGTAGTATAACACTGTTTTGATTCACCGCTCCACATATAATGAAACTAGTTAATTAATGTTAAAGAGTCACGATACAGGAAAATAGGGGTGATTAACTATACTAACACGATGTAATCAGAAAAGAAATTAAGATTGGTTATAGCAGTTCATTTAAGCCCGTGTTTGTTTTTATTTTTTTATTTTATTTATTTATTTGAAAACAAATAGTCATTTACAAACTTTGCACAAAAAACATGATTAATAATAGACTTACAGTTTCACTAATTGCAATTCAAACAGCACCAAGATAGACTTATTGACTACTAGTTAGATGGTAGAAATTTCAGAACACTAAAAGAACAAGTTACAGGCTTACGTTTTTTTTATGTGAAAGGTGGCAGACGAACAGTCGGTTCACCTGATGGTAAACAATTTCCGCCGCCTATAGACACCCGCCACCGAAACACAAGTGGATTTACTAGTCTTTTTCGTTTTTTCACCCCGTTTCCTCCCGATCTGACCTCCGGTGATTTCACTAACGCCCTGTTGGTCTAGTGGTTTAAGTGCCGGACCTTGATCTCAGGGTCCTGGGTTCGATTCCCGGGTCGAGCGAAAAGTATGTTTCGAATTTTTCGGACGTAGCTCGGGTTTGTGATCACCAATCCGCATTAGGCAAGCGTGGTGATTAAGCCTATTCCCATCATAGTAGCGATAACATGATTTCTATGATGGAAGGCCTTTGCCCTGCAGTGGGACAGTTTATGGGCTGATTAAAAAAAAAATCTCACTCACTCGGTGCTATGATATTATGTTATCTTTCACCGGGATTTCCATGAAAACAATATAACTTTTTATAGATCAAGGGTCTTGGTTCCCGAAGTCCACAAAACGAGTATTGCGACGTTAATTCATAGAGGGTTTGTCACTGCAGGTGAAATTAAGTGCAACGATAAATGGCTCTAATTTAAGCTGATTAGATGACCACAATTGCCACAATCACGACGCATATTCGAGCATACTGACTATTTGCCAGGCCCAGGGGCCAATTTAATTTAATTGGACGTATCATTTTCAAATACTGATGCTTCCTACGGGCGGCAGTACAGTTACATCCCTAACACTCAGTCGCAGGAACGATAATAACATTTATTTATTTATATCAAGTTCTAATGGTACTCGCATAATATCCTCTAACCAATTACGGCTACGGCAATCTTAACGAACAGCTACAAGCATGACAAGTGTGTGCGAAAACACTAGAGCACTCTCCTTTACCCTCATGTTTCAATGGGACACTAGTGTAATACCACCGGCGAGGGATCGGGCGCAGGGTCAACGGCTTAATATGCTTTCCGAGGCACGGGGGTACAAGACCGCCAAATTGCAGACTCCGGCTTGACACTAAGAATGTCTTACCGAAAACTTAGATGCATATTTTTGGCCCAATCCGGGGATCGAACCCGGGACATCTTGCGCAGTCGTCGCTTAAAAGTGCGACTTACTAACCACTGCGCCACCGAGGCCAAGTCAAGGCCTAGTCAATAATCCCATACTCGTATATAATCCCGACAATCAGTCTATGGGAAAGTAATTCTAATCTTCAAAATTCTATTAAAATTGAATTACGGCGTCTAATATCTCCTATGTTGGCATGAAATTCGATTTCGTTTCAGAAATTAGGAGCACTTTTGCCAACTCCATAAGATTTATCAATCATTTTAAGTCTTATCTCTTTCCTTTAGGGTAGTTATCGATCGCATAGCTGTATTTCACACTACGACCTGATATTGCTACCATTATCATCAGCCTGTTTCTGTCCACTGCTGGACATAGGCCTCTCCCAATGTCCGCCATTTCACCGTCTTTGGTTTGACGAATTCTATACCAGCGGCTTTCCGTAGATCGCCAATTCACCTACTGTAGTAAAACAGATTCATTATTATAATAAAATAAAATCAATGTGGAATACCACCAAGGCGAAACGCATAATAATTTAAGCAGAGACAATTTTCTTGTTTCGTACTTCTAGAGCGTGTTTTTTTGGTAGTCGAGTTTTAGTTTTTAAAGTTTATTTTTATTTATCATGTTTTTAGTAATGTAAATAAAATTACATATTTGAAATGTGCTAAAAAAGCTCTCTCATTTGATACCCCACACGGTACCGTCAAGCAAACTTTTTTTTTAGTTCTTAACTCTTAGTCCCCTAGAGGGCGCTGTAGTCAATTTAAAGTGACGTTATGTCGCCTATAACCAGAAGACAATTGTTCAAATTTATTTTGTTCAAATATGATTACTAGTTTAGAAGTTATGAGGGAACAGATGAACAACCATTCAATCATACATACAGGTCAAAATCATAACCCTCCATTTTGCTTCGCCGTAGTCGGGTAATAAATAATAAACCAAAAATATCAATAAAAATGTTCCCTTGATACGGTTCCAAATGCAAATAGTAAGCAAACTGTAAAAACGCGTTTCTCAATTTCCTTGAAAATTGCTGATTAAAAATGGTGTTGGGAGAAGTAGGTTTATTTCAATGTTTTCGTTACCGATTTCTACACCTGACTTATCGACCAATGAAAATGCTGCTTTATTGATTACTAATTACCCGTCCTCACTTCGTTTCAGGACTTATCTATCTCCTATCTCCTTTTTGCTTCGCCGTAGTCGGGTAAAAACATGGCGGACGTCACATGAAATCTATTCAAAAGAACTATGTTTTAGTATATGTCGTTTGATGGTAAATGTCACGAGCCCGAGAATTGAGCTCCAGCCTATTGCCACTTCAGCATGCTGATGCGATACACTAAAACAGTCACTTTATTCTTTTGTCGGATTATCTCAGTGAATATCGTATTTACAAATATTTGACTTCTCTTTTCAAAAAGATTGCTTGTGTTTCAGATTATCGCATCCTATTGCCACTTGACGTAAGTGTGCGAATTTAATACTGAAGTGTTAGCCGTCAGCTTTTTGGCCTGAGTTGACGCCCGGAGCTATTTTCGACGTAGTCCCACTCCAGTTTAAAATTGTGCGGTCCGCGTCAGCGAATTGTATTTTGGAGCGTAGTATTGGGTTCTATATGCGGTTGCGCGGTCGGCTGGGTCATCTATCGCAGGGAATATGTTACCGAGGTTTTCCGCTCAGCTTACATGAATTGATAGGCGATAAATCTATCAGACAACATTTTTTTTACGTGATAGGTGGCAACGAGCAGACGGAGTCACAAGTGATCTGCCAAGCTTTAAAATCCCCTTTTCCCCTCAATATGGATGGTGATCCGGCACCCTCAGTGATTCGGAGAAACACAACGCAGTGTACACCAGTTTTCTGTTAGGCCGTGGTGATATCACTCCGGTCGAGCTCCCTCATGGTAAAAAACAACCCGTCAACATCAAACGTATTGACTGAAACCCGAAGTAAGTAGCTTAAGTTATTGTGTTATGGGTGTCAGAATTAACGTAGGAACCACAAATATTACATATACTTAAATACATATGTAGCACTCCTAGGCTTAACATACACCACTTTGTCAAGTGTGATAATCGAAATGCATGACCGAAGATAGGCTATAAAGCGTGTATCAAGTTATAAATGCTGGCTAGAAGTAACTTTCAAAATAGTTTCGTAACGGTAAATTTAACTACAGGGTATAGAAATAAAATACTACAATCTGTTAAAAACGGTAAAAGAATAATTTGTTAGCAACACTTATAAACAGAATTAATAAAAGCAACACAACATTCAGATTAGCTTCAAGTACGCTTCGCAGTCGTTCACTTGTAAGGATAATTAAAATACCTTATTGATTCCGCAAAGCAGCTACCTCCATCACTTAGTGCTCGCGCCATTCAGGATTATCAGGATTGATAATAGATATAACACTTAGCAACAGAATTTAATCAACGATGAGTTACCACTCAGTTAAATGAGCCATGTTAATCCGGCGACAGCCGCGCTACAATTTCATTACGAGATTGTAGATAACAGAACCAATCCGTTGTGATCGCTACAGCCGCTGTTCAATAGTGATTTACAAGCTTCCGCTCACTACAGGCAATGAATTTGACGCCGCAATATACAGGGTTATTCTGAAGCCATTGATAATGTAATAAATTTGTGTAATCATCCAATTAGCTTCAGCTAAGTCACTAATACATCAATCTGACGAAACTATTACTAACTTTGCCACGCCCTAACAGTTCTAGTACCTACTAACAATTATAATTTACTAGCGACCCGCCCCGGTTCCAAACGGGTGCAATATAATACATGTATTATGTTATGTTTATAGATAAAACCCTTCCTCTTGAATAATTATATCTATTAAAAAAACCCGCATCAAAATCCGTTGGGTTGTTTTTAAGATCTAAGGACATAGGGACAGACAGCGAAAACAACTTTGTTTTACACTACTTAGTTGTACTTAGTCACTTGACATTGCACATGATGTATTATTTATTTAATCAATAAATAAGCCTGTAGCTCATTTTTGCAAAAGGACAACACCGATCACACCAAACAATAAACAAGGACTCTGTCTCCAGATCGATATTGGGCTGCCAACATATTTAAGGTATTCTTATTAATATAACCACTGCGAACATTAAATTAAAAATTTCAGAATTACCCTGTACATTTACGTAGATTCATAAACGTTTAATGAGGTCGATTCGTGTCAGAGCCTGATATGAGACTATTGTTTAATTAATTAGTATGATTACTTAATGGAGTTTTGTATTGTTTACTCTGATAATTCTTTGAGCCAGCTACTTTACCTATGCCTACGTCTAAATTAATATCAAAGTGTTTTATTTCCAGGAGGGTAAATTTCTTGGGACAATTTATTAATTAGGGTAAGAAACGCTACGCCAATCCGTGTTTTCGATGCTGTCAATACGCGAACAATATTATTCTCCTAGTGAACTGTCCTGGCTTCGCACGGGTGCAATATTATGCTACGGCAAACGGCTATTTTCTTTCAATGGACACTTTCAACACACTTCTGCTCTGGTGTGAGAATAGTTTACCAAAATCAAGTGTTATAATTATTGAAAAAAGTAGTGTAGTCAACTGTCGTGTCAACTGTAGTCACATTCATTACATAACGTCTATTGTATTGTAACACGTTTTGTATTTGCATTTTGTCGATCTATGGATTCTGCCGAGGAGACCACTTTAACGCAAGCGCGGGTTTTAAGAGTAATAAGTCCAAAGTAAGGTTTCCACGTGACAATTCACTCGATACACATTATAACAGTGTTAAACAGTTCAACGTTTTTTTTTCTTATATTATTATCACTTAACTGTCCAAAAAACACCGCAGGTAAAATAAAAATCACTAGATACTAGTAATCTTTGAATTGCATCAGCTGACACGTTGGATTTGAGTTCCCATGTATTGTATACACCATGGTAATATACAATATATATGATAACAGTTTAGTAAGTTTCCACATCAACTTAGTTATAAAAGTGGATACTTAAAATACCGATAGCTGAAGTATGTACCAGTTAGGGCGCCAAACTTTGTCGTAGCCCGCTCTCCTAGAGGTCTTTGAATCGACGAATAAAGGTACATGACGATAACATACTTTGTATACGCGAAGTGTTACGTATAAAGGACTATTTAAAGGGGCACTTTCAGTTGAGTTAAGTATTCGGATCACGTACCGTCTTCGCAGTGACTGGTACAAACTTAAGTAAATATTTTTTTTATGAATAGATAGTAAAGCCATAAATAAATAATTCACTTTTCAGTTAATTAAATTAACATGCAAATTCAAAAAAAATTAAGGTGACGGGTAGGGCACACTAGCGACCCCAATAGATTTAATTTTTACCTAGTAAACCGGATCTATTTCAAACAATTTCGGTTGCAACCTCTTGGCAAACACTTATACTATTTATTAAATAACCATGCAAAAATGTTGGGTCCTACGCTTACGCGAAAAATGTTTTCACGCCAAAAGCGGCCACTTTTGGCGTGAAACAATTTTTCGCGTACAAAACGGACCCAACATTTGTGCATGTAGTAAAGTAAAAGTAGTAAATTTAATAAATAGTATAAGTGTTTGCCGAGAGGTTGTAACCCCGCAATTGTTTAAAATAGATCCGGTTTAGTAGCTAAAAATTAAAATCGATTGGCGTCACTGGTGTGCCCCACCCTTCACCTTAAGGCTATAAAAACAATTAGATATTAACCGTAATTGGCGTAGGTTCTTAGTCATTACATTAATGGGTCCGTATTTGAATTTATTTGGAATTCTATTGTATATTTTGATAGACATGCAATATCAGCTTGTTGACTGACGTACAGAGTTACTTTCGCATTTATAATATTAGTATGGATTCTATTGTATATTTTGATAGACATACAATATCAGCTTTTTTGACATACTGATGTTCTTGGTTGAAAATCGCATACAATCAATATAGAAGTTTATTTTGTTAGCATTGAAAATACTTATGTAGTGATCTATTGGTTCAAGTACCGGACCGGTTCGAGATCCTGGGTTTCGTTTCGTTTTCCTATGTTTCAAGTTCGAACACAGCTGGGGTTTGTGATGACCAATCCGCATTTGGCAAGCGTAGTGCTTAATTCTATCGTAATGGCTATGACTTGATTTCTATAATGGAGGCCTTTACCCTGGAGTAGGAAAGTATATGTATGTTAAGCGTAACTCGTTGATGCCTAAGAGATGTTACTCATGTTAGATTTTTTATCCATGAGTTTGTGATCAGAAATAGGTAATTTAAAAAATACGTCGGACAGTATGAAATTGTGTGACGCGCAAAAGAATTAGTAAAAAATATTTTGCAATAAACTATTTTCGCTACTGACTGAACACTGTGAGCTTGGGTCTCCAGGGCCCCGACTGCAATAAAAATCTACACTTTTAAAAAATCTGTATTAGTTGTGTTAATGCTGGTATAAAAAACTGCAACCATTTTATTAGAGTTAATATAATGTAGATAGTTATTTGGTTCTACATGATTATAACCATAGTTTAGGCTAGAGTGAATTTTATACCTACCTAATCATTCCCTGGATTACCTGCCCGCATACTCCCTGATATGATAATTATAAACTCTGGAGACTTATGAGTGAGGGAGACCCACGCTTCGGCCAGACAAGGCCAGCTTTTCCGGCGTGATATACTCGTACTGTCCGGAAAATCTGCGTTGTTTGCCGAGTGAGCGAGAGATCTAGAGGCCCAATCGGGAGAAAGTTAAGTTAAAAGGTATCTCTTCACGTCGTCTCTCTGCTCATCTGTTACTTATCGTGTAAAAAAGAGTCTTCATCGTACTGGTATATGTCTTGTGCAAACATATAACTTCCAGTATTAAGTCAATGCTAACCCTTGGCATCGCGAGGCACCGAGGCAGGCGTTGTTAATAAGGTTTGAAGATAGTTTCGGGATAATAGAAAGCACGACTTATAGCTCTTACATTTGTGGGACAAACGGGTAACTAACAGACCTACGCTAACCTCTGTTGGTCCCTACTGAGATGTCGCCATTACGAGTAAAAAGCAAATAAAAACAGACGCAAAAGTTTACTTTGCAGTCCGATTTCTTTTGTTTTATTCGTATTTTTACGAGCACTTTAGATAAAATTTGCATACTGTGGAGCTTAAACTGCTGGTTTACTGTTTTATTCATAAAATGTATGATATTTAGTATGACATTATGAAATGGTTTCCTTGTTTTCAAACGCATATGTAAGTGCTTACAAAGAAAGTTAGCGTGTAATACTCCTCCGCCTCGGACCGCCTCGGACGCGGCAATCAATGCTCCCCCCCTCCCACTCCCCCTGCGACCTTGGCGCACCCCGGGATGCTTGAGATGTTTCGTCTTTGTGAATGCGCCAAAAAACCTCGCGCCATTAAAACGTCCGCCATGTCACTCGAGTAATTTGACAGAAAAATATTGTGATACGACGTTTTGTATTGACAAAACAATTGACGGAATGACAGATCTACGATGATGAGGATCAGGGCAAGTAAAAGTAATGAAACACTACGGGTTTTGGAATCATGAGGATTGTTCTTTCTTTTCTTTTGTAAAGAAAGGTCACTTAGCATTTAAACAGATTAACAGGGTTTTATTTTGAACTTTTGTCGCATAAGTTAATGTTAGACTACTTCATGTAACTTCGTCTTTCATCCTCATTCATCCCATTTACTGGGTAAACTAGGTCGTTAATTTAACCATAAGGATATTCGCCATTAAACTCAGCGCCAAGAAAGTCAATCTGCTTCTACTTCGGCACAAAAGGGTGTGCCTTCTCCATATTATTGCCTTACGTCCTATCCGAGGGTACAGTCGCGATTTCAAGCGCTGTGCGTTGCGTAGCGTGTATGTTGCTACACACTTCCGTCAAGGCACTAAGGTTCACAATCACTGGATGTATTCGCAAGGGAACTAAAATCAGCGATGAAGTATGTTCGCGTATAATGCCGTTGAGAAAATAGGCTTATTTATTCTTTGCGTGTCTGGTCGATCCCAGTTCACGTGAATGATGATAAGCAGATACGACGAAAGCTGTTTTTGTTATGCGCTGGGACGTAACGACATACTGATGGGGTTATTATTTTGCTTCGGCTTCGCAAAGGGGCGATTTTTTAATATGCATTAGTCCTCGCTCTCTTTAGCCTTTAGGGACAGGTTATTGCTTTGGCAATGGCCGTTATTAACAGTACAACTTTTTGCATTAACATACTCTCTCTGGTTTATTATTGCTCTCACCGATCTAAAACCTAGCGGCCTCGAATTCAATTTCTAGAGAAATCCTCTAACTCATTGGTGTAGGAATAATTAATAAAAAAAAATCACTGTCAATAGTATTTGTAATGGTGAGACAATGAAGAAAGTAAGTTACTAAAGAAATAAGAATAATTAGTACTATTTAGGTGAAATCTTAGTTTCACGTTTTTTTATGAAATACTTAGACATAACTATAGGTGCCCATTTAAAGATTAAGAAAAGTTACAAAAAAGAGAAATTACATTGAAACTTATGGGGATGGCCTGATTTGACCTAATAAAACCGCGATGATCGTTCAAGTTTCGCAATTAATTCTTAGATCAACACAAACGACAAATACATCAAGTGACCTTCTCCTAATGACCTACTAATTTCCCCTCTGTATATCCGTTACCCATAACGGAAGTCGATATCCGCTATCCTGAGAATATATACTAGTCCAGTAATACAGTATACTTTGTGTAACCATTCATAATCATGTCCTACTGGAGTACTACATAATAGATAGTATAGGTGTGGCGACACCTACCATCGCCCGAAGAAATAAGTTCGCTCACTAGTACCATCCTACCAGCAGATCTGATGGCGCTAATCTGACAGTTCATACAAGATCGGACTTTCCATACGATTCTACATCGCGAAAGCAAAGTTCGCAGACCGACTTGATTATATATATATAACAAACCCGAATGGTACGCTGGACTATAGACCCCGAGCCACCCGGCTCGGCGGAAGATCTTCCCTTTTCGTGGGAATCATTCTAAATCCCTACATAGGTATTCTCTTTATTGCACAACAAAGATAGATTTCTTTATTGCACAAAAACCAAATACAAGTACGCACAAAGCTATGTAAACACATGTTCAGTGTACAATTTAGCGGTCTTATCGCTGGAAATGATCTCTTGTATTTAAAGCAACTTACATTTTTCAGCGGACGGCACACCTTAGAGTGTACACAAAACTTACATATCGAAGTATACGACGAAACGTTTCATCCCATAAAACGAGCCTTGATCAGTCTGGCATCTGGCTTTCTTTTAGATCAATAGTTTGTCTGTATAATTTTTTTTAATGTAATAGGTAGGTAGACGAACAGACGGATCACCTGATGGTAAGCAATTGCCGCCGCCCATGGAAACCCGCGACACCAGTAGAGTCACAAGTGCGCTGCCAACGTTTAAATCCCCCCTATCCCCCGGATTAGGCCTAAGGTACCCTCACTCAGGCAGCGAAACACAGCACAGTGCTGCTTCACGCCGGTTTTCTGTGAGGCCGTGGTATCACTCCGGTCGAACCGGCCCATCCATGCCGTAACTTTGCTCTCCCACGGTAAATTTTCAATAAAATTATCAGTTTGATATCCGTAACACAAGTGCTAAAGCTAAATCAGGTCAATGTATAAGTTGTCGTATGAATTTATTTAAAAAATGAACTCGTTGCATGAAAGGTTTCATACTCAAGTTGTTTTCAGTAAAGTCACAAGTTTAGTTAAAGCTACAAGTTAGGATAGTGGCATTAAATGGGTTCCACACAGCGCGCCGGCAGCCGGGGAACGAAACATTCGCGCTTGTCCGCTGCACGTGCGGCGCGTGGGAACCGCTCGCAACTTGTTTAAAAACTGGAAAAGCTAGAACTTGCTATTCAACTACGGTTCCGTAACTTTACTTAAATAAATAACAGCACATAGAGTTAATAAACACTATATTATCTTTTTTAACCGAGTGGATCATACAGGGGCCGGCAGGAATCCTTAAATGGGGGATCAGATGATCAATGTCCATACGCTTGCAACACACCAGTGGAGTCACAAGTGCGCTGCCGACCTTTACCATAGTGTCCCTCAGGGTTGTGTGTTATCTCCAAAACCATTTCGAAGATATTTTGTCATAACATAACAATATACATTGTTATACAGATGACAAAGAGTTTTCGCACAACGCGATGCACCGTCATACATATTTACAAAAATTATCACTTTGTTATTGATTACTACATTTTTTCTTTGTATAAGACAAAGCCGAAATTGAATGAAACCACCTTATAGACCAACCATAGAATGAAACAACTCTATATTAATACTAGATAATAAAATATATTCAATATTTTTTCATAGATTGTCAAGCGATTTTTATTCTTGCACTAAAACCATCCTAATCCAATTCAAAGTTGTAATATAGCTTTCTACTGTTATACCAAATGGATCTACAGTGCAATCATTTAACTAAGGATCTCCAATACGGCTGCGCGGCCCGACCGCAAAACTACGAGCTACGTGACGCTACGCCGTAGTCTGCATTGCTACGAACGCTACGCGCTGCTACGAACTTTGCTACTACGGAACAATACGGGGATTGAACAAAATGCGGTCGAAGCTAAAACTATACCCAGTAATGAAAACTTTTACTGTTAAATGATGTATGTGTGTGACAATCAGAGACAGTAGCGATGTTCATAAATGTATCAATGGTTAATCATGGTCATCATTTCAGCCAATAAAAGTCCACTGCTGGACATAGGCCTCCCCCAATGATCTCCACACATATCGGTCCTGTGCCGCCCGCATCCAAGGGATTCCCGCGACCTTCACCAGATCGTTGGTCCACCTTGTGGGGGGTCTGCCACGGCTTTGGCTTGCTGTACGCGGCCTCCACTCGAGGACCTTTCTGCCCCATCGGCCGTCTGATCTCTTCGCGGAATTAACGCGGCGTAATTTTTTAAGTACATGATTAAATGTACTCACTATTTGTTGCTTGACGTTTCGGCTGCGCTACAGCAACCGTTCTCCTCGTGATTATTAACTGTAGTTCCGAGTATAATGAATCACGAAAATCTAAAGAACTATATTACTCAAGGGTTCATGCTGAGTAAGGATCGAGTTGATGGATGTTATGCATATTTTTGTGTGTGAAAATACATATTTACATTTCGCAAATATGTAAGCCCATTTATACTTCGTCTAATTAACAATCCGAGTTTAAATCTACCTACTGGAGGATAGGCGGATTAAATTACGAATACGTACATAATTAACGATATTCGTTAATCAGTTTTCATGGAAACCAGTACTTTATAGGAGTCTCTAATCCTGAGTAATTTATCTATATCGACCTGGTAGAGAGTTTGTTCCGCAGCAGATCCAACGTCTTTACGAGTATATTAGTTAAGCTTATGACCAACTCAAAATGAAATGGTAATTCAAATTATACGAGAAGTATATCGTTACAAAGTTAGTGCTAGCCAAATAGCATTTGACTAGCTGTTAGCTAATCGTTTCGGCCGCCGAAACATGTGCATTATTTTTCAAAGCTGGGGGCCAATTCTTTATTTTATAAATTGCAAGTCTATCAGTATTTCGAAAATTAATGATTGTGCCAAAAATTCCGTATCGTTAAAATTTTTCGAGCTAAAGTCGAAAACCGAGAATTAAGTTGAAATCGACGCAATGAAAAACGGAATTGCCCTCCTAGTTCACGCGGATATCCCCCGCGTCAGTTTTTGCCGCCGACATCCGTGACAAGCGTTAGTTATTTTTAACCGGTTCTAGCCCAAACTCTGAACTGAGCAATAAAATTTTAACGTCCGCCGACTGCAAAATATTGAAATCATACGGACGTATACAGTTTTAGCGTATTTTTGCAATAAAAAAGTGAACGGGAAAATTTCAACTGTAAATGGCGTCCGGGTGTGTTGTTCCTGTTAAGTCGTGGAATTTAGAAGTTACATAATATTTAATTTTATTGCTGAATAAATTTAACTGTTTTATTCTTCTTATTTTTGGGCAGTTAAGCAGTGAGTTCAAACCGCCCCAAGGGCCTCTAAGATGATAGGATGATCAATTATTTATTTTATTTATGTAATAGGTAGGCAGACGAACAGACGGATCACCTGATTGTAAGCAATTGCCGCCGCCCATGGACACCCGCGACACCAGTAGTGTCACAAGTGCGCTGCCAACCTTTAAACCCCCCTATTCCCCGGATTGGGCCTCCGGTACCCAATATGATCAATATGGCGGGACCGCAAGATTAACATACGAAATGCACGGAACCATTTATATTAACGTTTAAAACAACACATCATACTTTAACCCTGTAGTTAGAAAGTGTCGCCTCTACAATGAACTCCTGATAAATAATTATAATTCTATAGATATATTTCATGACAACCTGGCAAGTTTCAAACGGGCAGCAATAAAAAATATCTCCAAAAGTGTATAATTTAAACCAATATAGCCGCACGTTACTTGTAATATTATTAATGATTATTTTAAGATCTGTTGTTTGCTTTTTAAATAGTAGACATTTTTATTTAGTCTCATTGCTTTTGATGTCATGATGTGTACACATGTTTTTGGGATAATGTCTGGACTAAAAATATTTAATTTGTTAATTTTGATGTTATTCTGTTTTGTGTGCCA
Organism: Marasmia exigua; assembly: GCA_019059595.1. NCBI lineage: Eukaryota > Metazoa > Arthropoda > Insecta > Lepidoptera > Crambidae > Marasmia > Marasmia exigua. The sequence continues at coordinate 12,659,679 of CM032468.1, forward strand.
ATAAATAAATAAATATTTTCTGAAATATAACGTTCGTGGTAACTATTTCACTACGAAGGCAGAACCTACGGTATTTTGTTATAATAACCAATTAAAAAAACTTGGGACTTCTTCTTTAGCTTAGCAAGTAATTCTTGCGTCTAAACGCTTACGTACGCTTAGACTATGATTCAGGATTTTGGGATGACTCTCACTCACGATGTTTTCCCTTACCGCCGACCTACTGGTAGAAATATGCACAGAGATTTGAAAAATACAGAGGTGCATAGTGGGATTCGAACCACGACCCGCCGCGTGGAAGGCGCGTTCTTATCCACTGAGCTACCATCGTTCTAAGAAAATAATTTGTATATCACTACAATATTCATACAATACAATATACAAGGTCAAAGACAAGTGGCAATGGACAGGGCACATTGCGAGGGGATCAGACGGCCGAATGGGGCAGAAAGGTCCTCGAGTGGAGGCCTCGTACAGGAAGGCCGAAGCCGTGGCAGACCCCCCACAAAGTGGACCGACGATCTGGTGAAGGTCGCAGGAAGTCCCTTGGATGCGGGCGGCACAGGACCGATCTGTGTGGAGATCATTGGGGGAGGCCTATGTCCAGCAGTGGTCGTCTATTGGCTGAAATGATGATTCATACAGAAACAATTTTCTTTCGAATCAGGGGTCCAAAGTAACTTTGAAGAAAACCTTTGAATAATTCGGATATGTTATTTTCTCCTAAAACTTTTCTAACTTCACTTACACTTTTCCTTTCTTTTTATTGTTCTTATAAGTTCCTTCGAAGTGCACCTACCACCTTTCTCTAATGGTTTACCGAACCAAAACTTCCACAGAGGTAAACAATGAATATTTTATAACAAGATGTTCAGAAATGTTGGGCAAAGTTGAGCACAACAGCACCAGGCCTCAGGCGCTTGACAGCCAAGGCGGGAGCCGCGATATAATAAATCGTTCTCGCGCGACAGGCCAATACTCCGCCAGGGGTACACCATGTCAACGTACCCCCCACCCGACTCTGTGACCAATTTTCATTTTAATTTAGAGTGATTACAGTGAAGAAGATCGTGCGCCTTTTTAACGGGAGGTCGTACGATTCGAATCCAAGCATTCACCTCAAAGTTTCTCAAATGTTATGAGCGTATTTCTACATTCGCTCGGCGGAGAGAGAAAACATCTAGAGGAAACTTGCATGTTTTATATAGTTTCTCAAAATTGTATATACGTACGCACAACTGTTGAGATAATGATTCTGAAAGTTTGACCATTCTATTTTTTTTATGCGATAGGTGGCAGACGAGCAGATGGTACGCGATTGCCGCCGCCCATGGACACTCGCGACACAAGTGCGCAGTGGGGTCACAAGTGCGCTGCCAACCTTTAAATCCCCCTTTCCCCCGGATTGGGCCTCCGTTACCCCTCACTCACGCAAAGAAACACAGCACAATGCTGCTTCACGCCAATTGTCTGTGAGGCCGTGGTATCACTCCGGTCGAGCCGGCCCTTTCAGGCCGAAGCGTGGCTCTCCCACGGTCAAGTTGACCCCGATCCCCTGTTTAAGGGTTGCAAAGATCAGAAGGCAGTCGCTTTATTGTAACGACCAAACTTCACTTACTAAAAGTACTAAACCGCCCTTAACCTGATCTTCCATTCCACAGTACAAGAAATGATGTGTTCCCGAACTGCTCAGGTCCATGTTTGAGTGCCCCCCGCTCTGTAGGGCCTGGTTTTGTTTGATCCTCAATTTGAATGCAGATGGAGGGCCCCTCGAGCGTAATTTTCATTCAAATGACGAGCGGGTCAAACTGATTGGATTTTGAGCGCCAGGAGTAGGTGAGCGCAGGTCCAATCACTGCCAGTGTTGCAAACGATATGCTAAAAAAGAGCTAAAAAGGGTGCCAAGTGCAAAATTTTAAAGGGCGTCAGGTTTATGAAAATAATGTTATATCTAGCACCAAAAGTGATAACCTGCACTGCCAATTTCGCAAACTGGATATCACTAATTCGAGCTCGATGCCTTAAGAAAGGTGCTACATTGTTTAGATTTTAAAAAATAATGTCTTTGATCAGAAATCAAGTAGATATTATTTTGTAAACAGCTCTCTTTGGCCTGCGAACATGTAGAATTTGACTCATGTATTTTGACGTCATCGTCCATGATTTAAAAAAAATGCTAAAGAGATACAACCTGTATATTCTAGTGTTGCTCACTTAACACTGCAGGTGCTAGATCTAGCACCTAAGTGCTAAATGAGGAACACAGATCCCCGCTCACCTTATCGATCACAGCGGAATTAATCTCCGAACAATTTTAAATGACGCCCGTGATGTTTTCTTTGTTCCGCTATCAATTTCCTCAATTACCGAGTGCTCTATTTCCCTTTGATACTGATAACCCAATTTGTTTCTTTTTTTCAAATTGTATTTCCGTGAGACCAACTTAATGTTTCATTTGAAATTCCAATTCTAATTTCTCGGATGAAATTATATGATACTTCGTTTAGTAGAATAAAAAAGCCAATCTCAGTTTTATTTCCGGTTCGATCCTCGTGAAATACAAGCTTAATTAAAAAACTTTGAATAGAGTGTTATTTCTTTTAACTATTAAGAAATAATTGAAGTAAACTTTAGGATTTAAGGTACTTTTGCTCCAGGGCACAATGTATTATTCTAGGTAGGTGCAGGTAGCTTAAGCACTTGTTTCATGTGTATCAGAGAATCAACGAAAGAACAAAAACAAATAATTACTATAGTTAGACGACCCGTTTGAAACAGTGGTAGTGAACGCTGCCTATGGTCCAAGGGTTGCGGGTTCGATCCCCGCACAGTACAAACATTTGTGTGCATGAACATGTTTGTTTGTATTGGTCTGGTTGGTTTCTATGTATTATAAGTAGGTATGTATTTACAAAAGAAAAGTATTACATGTATATATTTGTAGTCCCGCTGTTGATTCCGATATCTGTAACACAGGTGCTAGACCTACCTATCTTGGAGTCAGATGAATCTATGTGATGTTATGAAATATTTATTTCTCTATTATAACACAATTTTTTGTGAAATGAATGTTTGTACTGAGTGGAAATGAGATAGTAGTGAGAAGGTAGGAAGGCCAAGTCAAGCAAACCGATGGGTTTGCTTGACTTGGCCTCACACTGAACTCTAGAGTTGATAAAAAAAATCATACATAATCTCATACATTGACCTGATTCACTATAAGTACCATCAAGCCAACCAACTTTAAAATGTTAAACAAAAACAAACATATTTTTAGCGAAAAGAGATATTATTTATGGCCTTATACAAACAAACAATTGAGTACGCTCGTAATCTATCTATTCTGTGGCCATAAGTTTTATTAGCGTTTTGCAAATATTTTATATAGCGAATAAAAATGTATCCCGATTTTGCAACCAATTGCACCGCACCGTATTTGAACTATTGCAATTCGTATTTTACTTCATAGACTTGTTGGTGCGACCCTGCTCTCGAATGCTCCCACTACACCAATCCCAACTACTCCACATTTCCTAAGATGGCCGCTATCAATATCCTCGATTACCCATCCGATATGGCGGAGTGTCTACGACGGCCCGAATGGACGTAAAATATTTTTATGACTTTAGTTCGATACATCCAGCGTGGTGGGGACAATAAATTTAAAAGTCCCTGGCGTGAAATTTAAGGCGATATGACGGCGACAGCTAAGAAATGGGGCGATGCCGGGACACTACGGCTTACTCACCAATTCACTTTAATACCAATTTCGACGTTTCTGAAAGGCTTTATTTTAAATTATGCTGCGTTGTAAGACGTGTTGTTATTATCATGTCCCTCTACTGATATTTTTGCTATGGCAGCCAATCTTAAACATCTGCCAAGACTGTATAACCTCTTAATTAAAATGCACTGGTGTTTGCGGCAGACACAAAAAGTCCCTATTCTCTATATTTTGATAGTACTACAGACTTACACGACCGACGTGGAATCGGGCATAACTGTACTCGAACTCGTATAACATTATTCCGGAGCACGGGGTGCAAGACCACCAGCCAGACTAGTCTTCCAGACTCTGGACTCACACTGAGAATAGCAAGTAGCTCAATATTCAAGAATCAATGCTGAGTAGAGTCCCCCATGCGTGCGTAGGCTCCTAGGTTGACTTTCGAAATCTACAAAACACAAAAAACCATTCAATTTTGTTGTAAATTTAGAAAAACTCCTTCACTGATTTATGTCGTCAGGTTCACTGAGGTAATAAAGTTGTAAACCAAACAACCCGTAGTGCAATCTCAGGAAGACAGGCAGTTGCGGAGTCATTACACCTCGCGAACACAGCACGTGAGGAGGGTCCACGTCTCCGCGGCACCGTCCCTCGGGGCGCCAGTGACCGCCTCCAACAAACAATAGATAACACAAAGCCATGGAAATCCAATGATCACCATAAGGAAAAAGCTTTTTTCGCATAATCTCATTATATTTTACGAAATTTGGGAGGCTTTATACTTAAAAATTGTGGGGCGATTGATGTAAAACTATTTTTCCTTAATTTCAAGTTAGTAGTTGGTGTTGACGGAATGTATTGTTTTAGCTTGAACTACAATTGATGTTGCGTCCACTAAGAGCAAAACAGGGAATAAGAATTTCGGTGAAATGTTAAAACTATACTCATAGACACATCTAACCGCTACAACGTATTTTTCATAAAAACTTTCTTACTTCAAGGTTCATAAATTGAAAAAGAAAACGGTTTTTGCAATATTGTTTAGCATCGCCTATATATACACCATATCGTTCTTAACCAAGGATACTTCCCATTTTGAATTTAATGTACGAGTGTTAAATATTCCAGTACCTAGGTATAATGGGCAGTTATCATTTATGAAAAAAAATGCATTAAATTATTCAAAATATATTTGAAACTTTACAATGATCTAAACTGTTTCTTAATTCTTAGTACATGTTAAATTTCAGATTTTTAGTTAGATAGATTAATTATTTAATTTGCGTCATCATGAGACACACAATAACAGTATACATTTTTTAAAGAAAAAAGGGCATGCAGAAATAATACAAATTTAAAACTTAAATTACAAAATGGACATCTATTTGCCCATCTATTGCCCGTATTATTGCTTTGTGTGTCGCAGTGATACAAAATGGCAATAGCTCAGCAATTTAGTTCACCGTGTGCCACTCGGCGAACTAAATTGCTGAGCTTTCTGAACCGTTGATTTTCAGCTACTTATTTATTTATTTTTGGAAGATTAACAGCTTAATATTACAGTAAGCTTAAGATACAATAAGAGTACAACAATGCCAATAACAAGTCTCCGCCTATGGTATTAAACAATAGCTACGGAAAGCTGCAATATAGTTAAAACATTGTGTTGTACCTGAAAATGGAATACTAATAGGTATTTATTATAATGGAGAGAGTCAACTCGACCCAAATCATACGACAACAACATCTTATACATTGTCCTGACTTCTACTAAAGCCTGACAAAGACGCTAACAGGTGTCGTAGAGATCACATAGCAGGTGATTCCGTACTTAAGATTCAAGATAGATCAAATGTAATGTCATGATCTTGTTGCTCTAGTGCTCTGCATACAAGTATGTACAGCTATCTATTAGGGTTGTATATTCATGATATCGCAGCTTATATAGCGAGGCCAACCAAAACTTCTAGTCGCTGCCCTATTCAGCCGAGCCTTCGTTAATTATTCCGCGAAGACAAGCCGTTTAACTACACAGTCTCCATATTTAATGTCACCTGTGCCTCAGGGACTCAGGCTATCAAACGCTGGAAGTTAAATCTGAGCTTTACTCATTTAACGTTAACAAAGGTTAGCTAAAATGGTGTTATAGAATAGCAAAAAAACACATACAACATTTTCGAAAAAATAATGAAAACTGTTTTATAACACTGATTAAGATAGCAAAGGTTTAACAATCATTTATTTTTTCAAACGTCTATATCTGCTCTATAGCACCGTGTTAGCTAACAAAGGTTTATTGAACGTTTATGAATAAAGCCCTTGGTATTAAGATTTAATCAAGATAATTTCCTTTTTGCCCTGGTATCAGAATTTTTAACGATGCCGCGATGTGCGAACACAAACAGATCTTAATTGTTAAATTTTTTGTAAGAGATTGTCATTCCATCCCCATCATCTCGATGGATGGCGGTCTAATACTATGCGTTTTTCGCGGAACTTTCTACCACGTAGGTACTTCAGTTCTGTGGAACGGTTTTCCTGCGGGAGTATTTCCCGACGGTAACCTTCAAGAGAAGAGCCTACTCCTTTTTAAAAAGGCCGGCAACACATTAGCGAGCTCTCTGATTTCGCGGATGTTCATGGGCGGCGAAGATTACTTTCCATTAGGTGACTCGCTTTCTCCTTTGCCGCCTTTAGCATAAAAAAAAACAAAGTTATAAAAATAATGTCCGTTATCGGATTCAGTTTCTTTAGTTGATTTCAACGATCTACTGCAGAAGTGTGAGCGCAAACACAGGCACTCCTGTTTCAGATCACTATAATCCTAGTGTGACATCAGTGAACATCGATCATATAATAATCTATGATCGAAGCCAGTAAGACAGTGTGACGAAGAATCGCACCGAACGGCATAACTTGCTTTGCAAAGCACAGGGCAACTTCCAGTCACTAATAACATCGTCGTCTTTCCTACTACGGAATTGTATTTCTTTTGAACAAATAAGTGAGATCTTTGTACACTTTATTTTTTTATTTTATTTATTTATTGTTAGGGAAACAAACAATTACATAAAACTTAAAATTATTTAAATAGGCATTACAGAAATCAATCAAGTTTCCTCATAGAAATATTATTTTCAAACGTATTAAACATGTCCAAAATAAATTCAATCAAAAATTAAATTAAATGAAAATTAAAACAAATTTCATAACAATAAAATTTAAAAAATATATGAAAAGAAAAATACAATAATCAAAAAAATTAAATTAAAAAGATAAATTGCAAATACAATACCTATTGAGTCAGATTGGGGTTTACAAAAAATATGACAAACAACAGATTACAATTAATACATAATTAAAAATTAAAATTCAATTTAAGTACAATGTCAAACTAAGTGCAATGTCAAAAACAATTACCGACTTCCATGAGCCGAGTATAACAGATCTCTCACTAGTTTTTTGTAACACAGAATATTATTATAATTAAATGGATCAATAGTTTTAAAAGATCTGTTATACAGGGCACATGACCGAAAAAGGAACGTGTTAGCCGCATAATTTGTTCTGGCAAATGGTACAGAAAACAAATTTTGTGAACGAGAACCTGTCCGAGGGCATCTTAAAGAGATATTTTCTAAAAGATAAGGAGTGTCAACCAAATTTCTGAGGATCTTAAAAAGGAACATTTGGTCTCTCTCTATGCGACGATCTTTAAGTGACGGAGTAGAAAGAACCGACTGATTAAAATTTTTGGCTTTAAAATTAAGATGCTTATTGATTTTCCCCTGAATTTTCTCAATACTGTCAATCTTACCTTTGTATTGAGGATTCCAAACAGTTGACGCATATTCTAGAATGGAACGAACATATGAATTGTATAATAACAATAGTGTGGAACATTGTTTAAAATCTCTGCTAGTCCTCAATACGAAGCCAAGCATACGAAACGCCTTGGTAGTAATGAGGTCAATATGATTTTCAAATGATAATTTACACTTGCAAACAAGTCCATTTTTAGTACAATAATCTTGACAGCCAAAACGTCCTATAAAGTTTCCGTTATTAGGTCCGACATTCTAAAAATGATTTTCAATTTAAAATTTGTAACGTAAAACAAGTTCCATAATTTTCGTAAAAGATAAAAATATTACGCCGTCAATTTTATACTGTTAAGGAAACGACCCAAGATTTTAGATAAGTCCCCTGAGACACGGAATTTCTAAGACAATTAAAATTCAAAGTGCCCTCGGCGGAAGTGGGATCATAAATCCGCCATGTTTATAAATTCCCCAGTTACTTTATTTCGGCTGCCGGACTGTGGTGGTAGTGTTTATTTCCGCAATTACCCGTGGCCGCAAGACTAATTTGCATCCAGGGCTGGTTACTATTATAGTTACATACAGGCACTAGGCGCCTATGAGCGCTGCATCAAAAGCCCCTAAGGCCCTGCGCCCCGGAATAAAAGTGACTACGGCTGAAGCAATTAGTTTAATTAAATGGTAAATCAAGGCAAACGAACAGGCGTGTCCAGACATATCATCCCATCACATGTACATCCGATGAATTTTCTTGTGTACCAGCGCTGGGGATAATAGCATGAACACGTAGCGGGGTGGACGAGGCTAATCCCTGCGCTCACGCATAGCACAATGTTAGCGATTTTGCCGGCTAACTACGTTTGCTAACCAATAACTTCGAATAAAATTTACCGCGTATACCTGTTTTCTTAATCTAGACCAAAGGGGGCTAGCCGAGGAGCCCCGAGACACCCTTAATCCAGGCGTGTTTGCATCGGTATCTACCCGGTGCATTCAGCCTTTGTCCCACGTTTTGCCGCGAGCGTGCACCAATATTGGGTGTTGGTTATCTTCCAAAATTACTCGGCTAGACATTTTCCTATTTGCCTGGAACACGTTTTTCGTAATGAGAAAATCTGTTGGTTTAAAAAATTCCACAGCTGCATTTTTAGCTTTTATTGTTCTTTTCCCGAAATTGCGAATAGTCAAAATATTTTTCCCTGATTATTTTTTTTACTCAAGTTAAGTACAGGATTTTGTTTCAGTAATTTTTATATTATTTTATAAGCGAGATTGAATAATCGTATTCAAGTATTTATTTGGAAACGAAGTGTATAAAGATAGTTTTACAGCTATTATTAAAATGTACTTAGGACATAGCTACCGTTTCCGATAATTTAATTATTAATAAAGCAGTTATAACAAGTATCATATGTATTTGTACTGTTGTAAGTTTTATATAATTTAATTTGTTTACTTTTTGTTTTTGTCTAGATATGCATCAAGAGAATAAATGCATTTATTTAATAAGTATATCTTTAGTTTTTTATTAAACGTTCTGTAATTTTTTCATGTCTAATATCTTGTGGCAATATATTATACATCTCTAAAGCCATGTATCCCTATACAGCGCAGCCCCTGCTGGTGTTTAGCATTTTAATTATTGATTAGGGTAAGGATAATCGGTCCTTAAATCGAGTGTTTATATTATGGGTGTCTTTTATTTTTGAAATAAGGTTTATATTATTGTGTGTGAATGTACATATGTCGTGTACATAATATAGATGGTAGTGTGAACAACTTATATTTTAGGAAATACGGTCTGCAAGCTCTGCCTATTATTTATTTGAGCGATCGTTCACATTGTAAACGCGAAATTACGATCTTCGGCATTGGAACCGTCATTTCAATACGAAATGCGTCATTATAAAGTACTAGTGGCCCGCCCTCGCTTCGCTTCGGTAATTTAATTTAAAAAAATATTATTTAGAAAACGTGTTTTTGTACGAACTTGATTCGTAGTTAAGCAATTCTAAGAGTAAGAAGATAGGTACTAAGCGAAGACTTAAAATACTAAAAATACTGAAATGCCTTTCATGCATTTTGCATATACTTTCCTGACTGATGATCACTAAATATAATCATCCATACGACGTTTTAACCCCATTTCACTCTGTAGGTTTAAAAAAATGATAAGTTTAGATTTTAAAAATAACGACACTTCTATACGGCCTTTTAGCCCCCGTTCACCCTTTTTAGGTGGTTTAATATAACATATGCTGAACAGAGCAAATACCAATTTTCATGACTAGCATTAAATATGACGAATACAAAGACTAAATACCAATTTTCATGACTTTAACTTTAAAAATAACGAATCTTCTATACAATGTTTCTACCCCCCATTTTATCCCTTTAGAGGTTGAATTAAAAAAAACTTAAACAGGTAAATTTTATATTTTTATCAATAACCATAATCCGAATTTTCAAAACTCTAACATCAAAAATGACAAACTTCCATACTAACGTCAACCCCCTATTTTACCCCTTTAGGGATTGAAGTTTTAAAAATCCCTTCTTAGTGCGCGCTTACGTAATAAAATCTACCCATATTCAAATTTCATGTTTTCGGCTGTGCGTTGATAGATCAGTCAGTCACCCGCCGAGGCGTTACCTCTTTATTAATAGTATAGACAATGTCACATCACAACGTGTCATTGTTTTGTTTTTCAAAATCACCGTCGAGCAAATTTTTCACAAAAGTGGTTTTAAATAACACAGAATAAATAACTAGAAGGATACACCTGTCTAATGATAGATACTGTGTAAATACATACTTATACAAGTACCTATTTAAGCGGGATTGTACCCGTATTGTATCGCAGTAAACGGTATTGAACAATTCGGGCAATGGAGCAGTCGTCAGCAAAGTCGGAACTAGGGCAGGGGTAGCAAACTATTGGCGCGCGACAAAATAATTCGACCACGACAATTTAAGGAGTGCTACTGAGAAGGATTTATATAATAAAGGGTTGTATTTAACGTTCCCTCAAAATTAATTTATTGCTAACCTAACCTTGCCTTTTTTGGTCCATAATTTTTCCATATTTTTAAGTTTTTGGTCTATGTTTTATCTTCATTTTTTGGTTTTTTTAGTACATAATTATCCCAGCCCTATTAATATGTAATCAGTATCTTTAGTGCAAATAGGTAATTTAAGTTATATAAATTTATAGAACTTCTGATACACTGATTCCGTACTAAGTAGTTAAAAACTTGTGTTACAGATATCAGACAACAGAGGAATTACAAATATATACTTACATACACATAGAACAAACACAAGTGTTCATTTCACAAATAGTTTTCCAGGGTGGGGATCAAACCCGCGACCTTTGGCGTATAAGGCAAGGTCAATACCAAATATAGCTGCCTAATATGACTGCCTAAACTTAAGATAGTTATTGTAATTTAATTTAGTTTAATTATATCGCGGAGCAAATTTCAAAAATAATTTGTAACACTTAAAAAACCGGCCAAGTGCGAGTCGGACTCGCGCACCGAGGGTTCCGTACAAACCTGCAAGGGCAATTAGATCTAAGTATTTGATATGAATTTCAACTTGCTAGCTCTACGCGTTCATGAGGAAGAAAGTAATAAGTTTATATTTATTAAAAATATATATATTTTGTAATGTAACTAAAAATTTAAGGTTTTCGGAATTTTTCCTTTATGTGTGCTATAAAACGTTGCTTCATACCAAATTTCAAGATTCTAGGTCGACTGGAAGTACCCTTTAGGTTTTGATTCCCTTGCGAGTACTTGCGAGTTTCAAAATATGCAGCTTAAATTGCTGTTTCTTTTGATTGCGCTGACATAGAAGTTTGATTTTGTTACAGCTTAAAGGTATTATAGACTTGAGTATTTGGTATGAATTTCAATTTAATACCTCTACGCGTTTATGAGGAAATGGGTAGTAAGTTTAAAATTATTAAAAAAATATATATTATGTGATGTAAATAAAAATGTATGGTTTTCGTAATTTTTCCTTTATCTATGCTATAAGACGTTGCTTCGTACCAAATTTCAAGATTCTGAGTTCACGGGAAGCACCCTGTAGGTTTTGATTCCCTTGCAAGTGTCGAAAATTTGCGGCATAAACGGCTGTATCTTTTGATTGCGTTGGCTTAGAAGTTTGATTTTTTCACAGCTTCAAGGGACAGTAGACCTGAGTAATTGATATAAATTTCAGCAACATACCTCTACGCGTTCCTGAGAAAAAGAGTCTTGACAGACGGACGGACGGACGGACAACAAAGTGATTCTATAAGGGTTCCGTTTTTTCCTTTTGAGGTACGGAACCCTAAAAACGAGCACAATAAAGGCACGGAACCAGTGTCTGTGGAAATTCATTAGAATTTAACAAAAAAAACAAATATAAGTGATATTTCTGACAGGAAAACTTATTTTCATGACAGATATTGAGAGCTACATTTTAAGCGTCGGACCCGGCAAAGAGTATATGACTAAGTAGTCATAGTCACCAGCTAGTTAGATCTTGCCGAAAGGCTTGAGAAAAAAATATCGATATTTTTTCAGAAAAATATCAATATAAATTAGCGATAGTTTTTCCCGCGTCGTATCAATATTCGATATTTATTTTGAAATATCAAAATCGGTATATTTTAAAGCTCTGCCGTCTGCTTATGCGTCACATCATGTTTTTGACCAACCGATTTCTTAAATTTAGAAAATATGCAGGCTTTATAATTTTAGTTTCTTTGCTTCAAACACAAACAAACAATTTATTTTTAAATAATAAAACTTAAACAAACAGCCAGATTTGTATTTAATTTTACTTTAAAATTTCGATAACTTTGGCTATTTTTTATAAATAATTGCAAATTGGGTAAAAAATATCGATATATCAAAATATCGATGTTGCTTGGGCGATATATCGATATATTTGAAAAATATCGATACGATAAATATCGTTTTTTTTTCCATTTGCCCATCCCTACTTGCAGAATTAGGTACCTTGACGTAAGTCAAATATTATGTAAATAAGATCTGATACTTTTAAATAATACTTGTAAGTTGCTACTGCTTTCCTCCAGATTTCCTCTTCATCTTAGCGTGTGATTCCCAGTAGCATCCCAAACTGTGTACAAGGTACGCTAATGGGACATTCTAGACTTAAGTGGATAAAATCAGTTTAGATTTTCGGAAGAACTTTATAGGAGGGTTGCAATGAAAACTATAGTTAATCCGCAATACAGTGTACCTACTCGCTACGCAAAGTTGACAAAAATGGAGAGACATCGCGCGACGTGCGGCTGCCTAGGAAACCAGCGACGACGGCGAGCCGCAACCCTGTCCATCAACAGCCACGACGGCTGGGGATACATTATTTGTCATCAATGATAAGACGAAAATATGTTATTTTATAGCAACAAGATAGGTTTGCCATCCCTGGTATTCAGCTTCAGCTAGGACGCCGAGCGCTAAGGCGCTATCTAGCGCGTAATGTGGGTCGGCGCAGCCAATCAGCGGTAACGAGGTGTCGCCCGATTAACGACCGGACAAATAGCGCTACGACCACCACGCGCAATGAGATATTGGTACATTCCTGATCAATTGAGACATGATTTACTCTGTTAATGTTTTTTTGGAAATGCCAGTTCGCCTGATGGCTCGGCTACGTTGAAAGGATGATATCTGGTTGTCGGCCACTTGGGCATCCACGCTACAACTGGCGGGATGTAGTGAACCCGCGCTCACGAATTGGAGACAGAAGATTGGCGTAAGCTGCACAAGACCAAGATTCATTTCAACTCGCTGAGCCATTGTAGTAAGCAAGTAAGTAACTTTACCTGATGGTAAGCGATCGATCCCTGTTGCTTGTAAAAAACCCCAATACAAATATTGCAGTTACGTTAGGTCAGATTGTCTGAATTTATAGATAATGTAACTATATAACTAATACCTTATAGGTAACTAATACCTACTTATTTATTTATGTTTTAGGCACATCATTGTGATGCTTGGCACTTGACGTCTCGTTTAGCTTAATAGTTTAAACGACGAATGAGACCAGTGCTGGATTCAAAGCGAGGTAGCAAAATCTACCATGAGGCCCTTGGTTTGCTTCAGGTTTGTGATTATTCGAGTGAGTGAGGCGGTGGCAGTTGATAACAAAACAAGTGATTCGTCTGCCACCTGTCACATCAATACAAATACAGGCATGGGAGCGCGGATCCCCCTAAAGCCCAAGGCCTTGCTATATGGCTAATCCGGCACTGAATGGTTCTTTGATAAAATAATTATATCCCCGAGTGGAACCCGTGCGGTGGCGACCCTAGCGGGCAGGCAAACTGGCTTTTACTTCGATTACGTTAGGCCCCGAATTACAAATCGAATCCTTTGCGGTGACAACCCGATTCTTGCTTCAGGACCCGCCCCAGCTGGTGACCCTGCTATTAACTTAGGATCGGTTTCTAAAACCGACAGATACTTAAAAAGAGGAATTTTCCGACCTGAAATATTTACGAATTAATAATATGCAATATACTTTTGAACAATCTGAGGTGTATGTTCAAGACGTAGTCGTCGAGGTGACATTCATAAAATATTACCTTGACTATAAAAACCACAGATAGAGAGAAGATGAGAGAAGAATGATAAGAGCTGTAACCTAACCACGAGGTAGCTTAAGACGAAGGTTAAGGCACATTGGATAAGCCATTTGATTTAAATTTAGTATGTGATAGGTGGCTGACGAGCAGACAGATGACTTTATGGTAAAATGTACGCTGCCAACCTTTAAACCCCTCGTTTCCCCGGAATGAGACTCCCGTACCCCCACTCAAACACACACACACAGCACAGACGCTGCTTCATGGTGGTTAGCTGGGAGGCCGTGGTATCACTGCAGTAGATCTTAATTAAATGCCACTTTGATTTGGTATGTTAGCATTACAAATTCATTAAGCAATCTTATCACAAAGCGAGCCATCGCTGTTGACATATTAGAGTATCTCGCGGAAGCGGCACAAAGCCCGACCCGTCGCTGCCGCTATCGCTCCCTGTCGCCCACTATCGCCCGCTGTCGCCCACTGTCACCCAACGCCGCTTATTAACTATTCAACTTATCTGCAATTTCCTTGCACTGCGCCATTCGTTATCCGAGGCTAAGGAGCTGTCCGCGAGCGAAGATTAAGAGAAAATAGAGGACAGTTTTGTTTTCTGCAATCGTAGCAGCTCATCCGCATACTATTTGCTGAGACACTTCTCTACCCAACGACGGAAAAACCAAAAAGGAAGGTTTATTTTGGAAATCTATTTAGGTGACAGATGATAAATTGATTATGCTAAAACTAGGAAGTAGGTACCTACTAGGTGAGTATGATATATGAGGATGTCAATAGTCTCCTTACCATATTTTAGTTCAACCGTTCAATGATGGAAACACGCTTTCCGTCAATTTTAAATTAAACTGCCTACTCAGGTATTATACATATCTTAACGATATTATAAAATTCATATTATCTATTATTTACTTATTTTCCTATTAATATATATTCTTTATTTATTTTTGATATTGATATTTATAAATAAAACAGCAAAACTTGTTAATATTTACACGATAGTTCTCTTGTACGATTGTTATGTTGATTACACATATTTTTGGTGTTGCAACCTACCATTTTTTTCTATGTTTTGTTTTGAGTAATCATGTATTGTTGTAACTCTGTTCTGTGTTCCAAATAAAGAAAATAAAAATAAAATATTCCAGATGAAATGAGCTATTCTTATAGCTATACATACATATAGGGAATGCAAAAATATTAAATCAAATTAAAAACAACGGTGAGTTTAACTATGAATTTCATTGACTCTTTGATAAATATTAATTTAAGCTGGTAACAAGAGGAAATGAAAATAATAGTGTTTTACCGTGTCAAGGATTCCGCTGTGGCTATTGTTCCTGAAAATAAACGATAAGACACCATTTAGACTGCAGTCCAAAACAAATAATTGAAATGACAAATCACTTTGTTTGTGATCTAATATTTCTTATAATATATGAATAATATTTATACATTTAACTGTAGCAACTTTGTTTTAACTGGCGTAACCTTTTTTTATATATGTGTTGCATTTGTGTATTATGTTTTTTTTTATGTGATAGGTGGCAGACCGGCAGACGGATCACGTGATGGTAAGCGATTGCCGCCGCGCATGGACACCCGCGAAACCAGTGGAGTCACAAGTGCGCTGCCAACCTATCGCCCCCTTTTCCTCGGATTATGCCTCCGGTACCCTCACTCACGGAGCGAAACACAGTACAGTGCTGTTTCACGTGAGTTTTCTGTAATTAATGTATTTTTTATCAAGAGTATGTGTGTTTCCCTTGAAAAATAAATAAAGAAACATTTCGCGCTCTTAACACTTTTAACTTCCTCTTTTTATATTGTTTGTGGCAATCCACTTCTCGGCGAAAATTACTGCCGCCATTATCATGTTTTATATTAAAGGCGTTATTAAGCGGGACAACTCGTCAGGAAAAAAATCAAGTGATATTCTGAAAAAGTGCGTATGTAGTCAACAGTCGAAGTCAATCAA
This sequence comes from Marasmia exigua, assembly GCA_019059595.1. Lineage (NCBI taxonomy): Eukaryota > Metazoa > Arthropoda > Insecta > Lepidoptera > Crambidae > Marasmia > Marasmia exigua. The sequence goes on from CM032468.1 coordinate 12,675,831, forward strand.
TAAAACGTATGTGTTTAGCGTTTTATCGACCTACGGATTCTGCCGAGACTACTCTTAACGAAATCGAAGGGTTTAAGGTTCAAGCGATTTGTACACGGCACGACACACAATAGCAGTGTTAATAACGATACAGGAACTTCACTGCACATACCAACACCAAATTTGACAAAACTAGACTAGACTAAAAACCACCAAATATTATATTAAAATCTTTGAATTGCATCAGCCGATACGATTCGTTCTACTACTCTCCGCAGAATCCACTCTTAACTTATTGACCTCGAAATACTGTGCCTCGATGGCGTGGCCTATTGTGCCAAGCGCGGAGAAGATTTGAGATTCCCGGACCGTCCAGCCTAACTTTTGTAAATTGTTTCAGGTCTGAATGTGTATCATAGAACACGACTGCCGCCGTTGGAGATTATTTGTGCATAGTCAGGTGCATTTATTTGCTGTATGCCACAATTTTCTAAGCACTGCCACGGCGCGTTTGGCAACTCGCAAGACGTTATTTTACTTTCATTATTTTCTTACTTAGTGAAGGCTAAATCGTTATAAAACTGCCAAATAGTACCGCGAGGGGGCGTGTTTCACGATGCGCTCGGGAATGGGAGCCAAATTTCCTTCCAGCTTAAGAACGTATTTCTCAAAAACAGAAAACTAATTTCCGTTACAGTTACACCTACTTTGAATTTAGGCACCAAAAGTAATAATAAAAATATGATTTTAAAATGTCATACACACTTTGACTTTAGGTACCTAATACATTTGTATTAGATAATAATAATAATTCTCACAACATATCATAGGTTGACCTGATTCCGTACTAAGTAGCTTAAGCACTTGTGATACAGATATCAGACAACAGAGGAACACAAATATATACTTAAATACATATATTACACCCAGACACTGAACAAACATAGGTGTTCATAGCACGAATGTTTGTCCAGTGTGGGGATCGAACCCACGACCTTTGGCGTAAGAGCCACGGTCACTACCAATTGTGCCATCCGGTCAGTCGATAGATAGATATTCCTTATTGCACAAAAAGGAAATACAAGCATTATACAACAACAACAGACAGTACAATAAGGCGGTCTTATCGCTTGTAGCGATTTCCTCCAGACAACCTTTGGTTAGAGGAAAGAAATATCGTATTCGTAATAGGGGAAGGCAGTGCAAAGGAGTTTAACAAATGAAATTGTATTAATGTAACATAACTTTCTAGAATGTTTACACCGAAAGCTCAAGCGCCACAAAAATGCTAGAGCGACAAACGAGCAAGCGGGTCACCTGACGGTAAGTAAGCAATCATGGCCCCCATCAACATCTGCGAAATCAGAGAAATCGCTGATGCTTTTCTCTTGAACATCTTTAAGTCGTAGCCGTCGGGAAATGCTGCTGCAGCCAAAAGGTTCCACAAAAGGTTATTCTAACAAATTGTTAGTAAGTTAACAAGCCCATTGTTAGCAAACACCACCCATGATCCCTGTTAATACTACTCTGACTTTCTATCTATTTCATTTTCATGTCGTAAAAAAAGTTTTTAAGGGGTAATAATATGGTTTGTAAGTTTGACACACGTTTGTCATTGTCGAAGGCCATGAATCTTTGTATTTAAAAACTCGAGCAAGAAATAAATACTTATTATTTATCTTTCAATACTGAAATGGCAGTGAAACTGAAGTGGCAGTGGGCTGGTCATATTAGCCGCAGAACTGACAGCCGTTGGAGCCGTAAAGTCCTTGAGTGGAGACCGCGACTCGGTAAGCGTAGTGTAGGACGCCCTGCGACAAGATGGGATGATGACATTCGAAGGCTGGCTGGTGTGGGCTGGATGAGAGTGGCCGAAAATCGGGAGCAGTGGCGTGCATTAGGGGAGACCTATGTCCAGCAGTGGACGAGTGTGGGTTGCTGATGATGATGATGATGATGATCTTTCAATACAAATTGGACGTTGTACCATAGATTTATCCACGGATAAAGCTTGGCAGAATCGCGTCTTAATGGTTTTAAACATTGACCAGCCTGGAGATGAAATAAGAGACGGAAGGTCGCATATAGGTACTAATAATTATGATGACTTGATGGCACATTATAAATTTAACCCTGCCTCTTACGCGAAGGGTCGTGGATTCGATTCCCACTAGAAGCAAACATTCTTGTGATGAGCACTTCTGTTTGTTCAGTGGCTAGGTGCATTTAAATAAAATTCATTTGTAGGATTTAGCATTAAAATGTTTAATAAGTTTTTTTTTTATATGAGAGGTGGCAGACGAGCAGACGGATCACCTAATGGTAAGCAATTCCGCCGCCCATGGACACCCGCAACACCAGTGGAGTCGAGTCACAAGTGCGCTGCCAATTTATATGAAAAGAGTAACTACTGAGTTTCTTGCTGATTCTTCTCGGTAGAAATTGACATTCCGAATCAGCGGTAGATTACATAATATTTGACATTCATAAATGTTCTGTATGGACTTAAATTGAATAAAGACATTTTTGATTTTGATTCTATTCTACGCAGACGAAGTCACTAGCGAAGCTTAGTGGCTCATATGAACGCCGGGAAAGAGCAAGCCGCATGAAATGCTACACTTAAATCAGCTACTTTAGTGTTTAAGTTTTAATCACAACTTAATAGGAAAAACTCACGCTGTGAACACAAGAGAAAACTTTTTGCGCAATATCCACCGCTACCCCACAGTTAAAATCGGGTTGTCGTTTATTTGCTGTATATTCGAACCTTGTTTGCAACTACTGAACACTTCACTGAGACTAACTCACATAAAAACACGGCTTAGTTATATAAATATCAGATGATATTATATTATACAGGACCCGAAAGTAAGTCATTTAAGCATTAGTATTACCTTATCATGGATATAAGTAACCTGTTACTAGCTGTTCTCTGATATATATATGCGTATTCCTATCACTAGATCGGCTGTAAGGAGACCGACATGTTTCGGAAATTGTCCAGTTGGTTTGAGTCCATTAAGGGTTGCGAAGGCCTGACGACTATCGCTTCGTTGTAATTACTAAGCTCTTCAATTCCTGCCCCATGGTTTAAGCGTACACCGGGCTCCGAAGCGACAGGTTTGAACGTGGACCGGATTGATACCAGGGCCTCACAGAAAACCAGCGTGAAGCAGCACTGTGCTGTGTTTCGCTGCGTGAGTGAGGGTACCAGAAGCCTAATTCGGAGGAAAGGGGGTTTCAAGGTTGGCAGCTCACTTGTGACTCCACTGGTGTCGCCGCAGGTGTCCACGGGCGGCGGCAATAGCTTACCATACGGTGAAGACGAGCAGACGCTCGTCTTCCATCTGTCACATAAAAAAAAACTGGAAATGTCGCGCTGAAGTGATAATGATAACTTTCCCGTATAAAATGAAAAGCCACTTGGCCATAATGTATGAATCTAGTTTTGTTCACTTATCTAGATTGTTAATCTTACTTTTCAAAAGGATCTTATATCGGACAATATTAGCCGACATATTTACTTGATTTGCGTTGTACAGCATATTATTTTCTGAACGTCAAAAGTAGTGTCCCTAATATGTCTCTTTCCAAGAATTACTTAGTTCCTACTTGCTTAGTTGCTACTGCCATAGACTCAACCAGACCTAATAAACTGTAACATGCGAAATATTACAGTGTGTTATATTTTGTCATGTTGGTAATAACATTAAGTCAGCGCGATGGCGACGAGGCGATAGGCCGGAGGCGACGAAATGCCTCACGAACTTGTATTGTGCTAAACTAGCTCATTCTGAGTGTTTGCTGCTAAGTTGCTTTGATAAAAGCCACTGTACTATACGAAAAGAGACAGATAGGCTTGGTTAGTGACGACATATTGTGTGTCAAGAAATGTTTCTAAAGGTAACAAAGTTTTAGTAGGCATCCATAGCAACCCTACAATGCGGCTTTACTGAATCTATTCAGAGCTAGAATTGGGTATTTTCTAAGTGAAACCAAATAATGGTTGTTCTTGTTGTTCCACTCGACGTATTTTTTTTTCAAAGGACTGTAGCTACTTTTCGTAAAGGTTAGCTGAAAAAACAGGTCTACCAACTTGCCCATTGTTACGCTATTTGTGCAGATTACTGTCGCCTTTATGTATTGTCCAACTGCAACACCAGTTACGCAATAATAAGTCGAAATTCCATCTATCACCCTGGAATCAGTCGGGAAAGCGATGCCACCTTAATGTTTGTATTATGCGAGAGGCTCGCACATTAATCACGGACAAATTCATCTTAAATCCTAGCAAAACCGGAATCAGCCTCGACGTTATCTCTAAAACCGAAGGTCGTGGGTTGAAATACCACAGGGCTTGTTAGTACAACCTACTACCACCCACCTTGTGTATCGAAGTCCCGGTTTGTTTAGGATATTGCAGGCTTCAATCACCAGATTTTGCGAAAGAAAGGTAATTCCATACTTCGGACGCCATGTTAAACTGTCGATCACATCTATTTCGCAGAGGTCGTTACCTAATTTCGACCCTAGGGCAGTTTACACCTTTTTCTCTAAGGTAAGAAGTCTACGTAGTAAGAATAAGAACAAAAAGGAAGCATTATTTATGGTTTCAGATATATTTTTTCAAACGCATAAAAAATGGTTAGGTTTATTTCTCAGTTCATAAATATTAAAGTTTATCTAGGAGTAAAAGATATCATCCATATTTTGTAATGTAGCTTGAGCTTCATATGATATACGTTGAAATATGTACTGGTAATATTTCTTGGCTTGTCAGTTAAATATAGTCGGTCTTCTTCATAGAAAATGTATGCGGTAAAAGCTGGGATAGTAAGTGCTAGACAGCTCGGCACTAAAAATTGTATCTAAAATCCTGTTTTCTGACACGTCTACCTGGAAATCCGTTTATAAAAGTTTTGCTGTGTACAAGCAATTTATTCCCCATCAGTATATATATTTGCTAGCCTTCGTTTACAAAGCACCATCAGCTTTTGTATTTTTTTATGTAATTGGTGGCAAAGGAGTAGACAAATATTAAGCAATTGCTACCGCACTACACCTGTGGTATCACAATTGCGCTACCTATAAATTCCCCTTTCCATGGATTGCGCCTCCAGCGAATGAGGGTTCATTTATTGGGCGAAACACACGCCAGTTGATGCTTCACGCTGGATTTCTTCCTTTAAGGCCGTGGTATCACCAGGGATGACTCACTTCGCGATTCAGTTGAGTTGTTTACCTACGGGCGGGGCGCGGCGCCGGCGGCTTATATTTAGTCGGTTGCCACGCGCGCTTAGTTGTCTACGCGCGGACTGTTGCGGTGTGGCGTCGGAGAATTCACAATTTTGTTGTTGTAGTGTATTGATTTTGGTGCTACAAAGAATGAATGAATGAATACACTTTTATTTTACACAAAAATTTAAAAACTTATAACAGGAGTAATGTACAACGAAGGCGGCCTTATCACTATATGCTAAAGGTAAATAATCTATTTTTGAAACTCTTTTACACGGAAAGTGAATAAAATGATACCTACGTGGACAAAATTGATAATAATGCACCTACTTACACATTAACAACAGTGCCTACTCGAAAAAAATTGCTCTCATCGAATAAACCAAGAAAAACCAAACACATTAACTTATTTTTCACTAGGTACCTTCGTACGTAAATAATATACAGAAGGCGTGATTAAATGATAAATATCTACCTAGGTGGGTATAAAGTAGTAGGCAACAGTGCCTACTCGTAAGAGAACACATTATCTGATTTTCAATAGATAGGTAACTATGACAAATTCATCGGATCACCAAATAACTAACCCTATTAGTCCAAATTAGCGACGAGCAACCGCTTATCCAAATCAAAACGTTGTATAGATCACATTAGACCGTGACTCGTTAATGAAAAGGTGGAGTTTCGTGTAAACGCACCTCGCGATCGCGGTAAGCAAGCGTGCAGGCGCATGTTGTTTTTAGACCTTATTGCCGGAAGACGAGGATTGATATTTTATTGAGACAGTGTCGGAAGTGAGTCTTCTGTCTATCATCTCCGTTCGTGTCAGAGAAGATCGGTGTGAAGGTTAATACTGTTCCGAAAAAGAACGCGCGAAACGCTCTTGACGATTTTCTATGGAATACTTTGGGCTGACTAGGAATAAGCAGGCAGTTCGTTCAATATTCCTAATTAGTGTGTCTGACTAAAAGATGCGAACTTCGGGAAAACTCGGTGCGTAAATCTAGATTTAAAGAGCTGCAATGTGTCAAAATAAGAACCGTCCTTTTGCTGGAATAGTGTCTGGCTTATATAAATCAGCTCCGTCCCGCGAGACAGACCCTCCTCACAACTTGCTCACCTGACGTCAGGAGCCGTATTCATCACGCTGATATGACTTTGCAACGAAACACGCCATCAACGACGATATCCCGACCCGCACAATGGATAAAATTAGTTGTATACTAAATTTAAACGAATGCAATACGTCCTCCTGATTCTGCTAAAAATAGTCACTTTATATACTCACTAGTGACTCTTCACTACCGTGGCTTAATTTTGTTCTTGGTTCCGTACCAATAGATGGCACTAGACGTCGATTACATCGCGCAAGTTTTTCGTCTCTTCGGTTTACATACCATACTACTTTTTATAAAATAGTATAGGTTTGAACGTTTCCTCTTTATTAACTACGCTACGTTAGAAACCAACTGAAATATTAATAAGCACGCTAAGAAAGTTTGGGACAAAGCTAATTTCCAACAATTAAAGGACTTTTGTATAGGAGTAACAATCTCAGCTCCGCGGTAACTCAGTAGATCGCCGACAAAAGCGGCGCACGCGGCGTCACGCTCAATTACAACGCTGTGCTAAGTTAAATTTCCCGAGAGGTACGAGCGCAAACCAATTCACTTAGTACGAAACACGCAATAAATTTCGTCATGTTAATTAGCAGAGTGTTAATGAAGCAGCCGATTTCAATTTGGACCTAATAACATAACGGGTACAACTTCCAAAATGGCTCGTGCGGGAGTTGACGGCATTTACAATTCAATTAGGGGCTTGGAGCCGTAACGCGGCACGGAGGGTCGCCGGCGCCCACACGCCAATCAGCGACTACGTTACCCTGCGTTACGCTAAATTACATGCCTTACACTGACCGTCCCTTACACTGACCGAAGCTCTGTATGATGGATTTTGCTTTAGTAAGTAAACAATTTCTGTAAAATGGGCTGCGGAAAACGTATGGAACCACAGATTTAATAAAATGGAACTAAATACTTATTGCACGCAGCGAAACATAGCACAGCGCTGCTTCACTACGGTTTTCTGTGAGGCCGTAGTATCACTCCGGTCAAGCCAGCCCATTTATGCCGAAGCGTGGCTCTCGCACGCTGGTCCTATGCCGTCCGCATCCAAGGCTTTCCCGCGAACTTCACCGGATCGTCGGGCCACCTTGTAGGGTCACATAGGGGAACATTATTATACAATTTGTCAGGGCGAAAGTCCGGATTCGTCGGATTGTGCACGCATCATCATTATTTTAGCTTTTCCCTGGTTACTACCAAAGTCACCACTTTGAAGTCCGGTTATTTTTTATGATATACGGGGCAGACGAACAGATGTATCACCTGATGATAAGTGATTACCGCCGCCCATGGACACCTGTCACGTCAAAAGAGTCACAGGTGTGCTGCCGGCCTTTTAAATAAAGGAGTACGCTATTTTCTTGAAGGTTTGCAGGTCGTATCGGTATCAATATCTCGCGCCGCAGTTATTCTCAATTAGTAAGAATCTGTAATCACATTCAGTGACAGTAACATCTCGTGTCTCCTTTATAAACACAGATCGACACGAGGACAGGCGCTAATTCTGCAGTAGAAAACGTGTAGAGCTTAATTAAAATCGACACGTGAATACGAGATTAGCTTCCGCGCGTCCCAGTTTTTAACTGGGGCTGTTGCATTTGTGGGAAACACTAAAAAACGTGATCGTATCAGGAATGATGAGATTCGCAGGAGAACCCAGGTCAAAGACATAGCCCAAAGAAATGCATGCCTCAAGTGCCAATGGGCAGGGTACATTGCGAGGAGATCAGACGGCCGATTGGGCAGAAAGTCCTCGAGTAGAGGCCGTGTATAGGAGATCGAAGCCTTGGCAGGTCCCCCACAAGGTGGACCGACGATCTGGTTAAAATCGCAGGAATCCCTTAGATGCAAAATGCAAAAGTACTTTATTTGCATAGGCTTAATACAGCTCTTACAAATCGACATGCATGAAAAATATAAAATATAACTATATATATTATACATGAATGAATGAATGAATATACTTTTATTGCACTCAAAATAAAGTATGATAACTTAAAAACATGTAATTAAACACTGTCGATACAAAAAAATATACTTAGAAATGAATAAATATAATGTGTCTACCACCGGAATCGGAAAGTTCATTCTGACGAGAAGATTCGGAAAAAAACTCGCGAGTTACTATTTTAATCGCCAAATTTTTTATAAGTATAATATCATGGGTGTAGGCGAACAGTTTATCATTTTCACAAATTCTTGTCATTTAAGTAATCACTAACTGTATAATTGGCTTTTGCCATTTAATAATTTTAAATATGTGTTTTATATTTAGGCATTAGTAAATCAACAAGCTTTTATGGTAACCTATTTTGTACATTGGGTGAAGCCTATGTCCAGCAGTGGACGTCTATTGGCTGAAATGATGATGATGACGAAAAAACATTTAATGATTAAACAGAAAGAGGCGGCAAAAATACATAATACCATACTCTTATCCTCCGAGTGGTAGCTTGCGCCAAGAGACCGGTCGGTCCAAAAATGTTGAGGTGAAAAGACTGTGTGAAGTAAGACGTGAATGCGTTCGGCATTCCGGTAACCAAATGGAAGGAGCTCGCTACCGAGTGCCTCAGCTGAAGAAGGATAGCGTCTGAAGGCATGACCCAACACGATCAAGCCTGGTTTTGACCGACTTGCATCAAAGCGAGCAAGGCGTCACGCTGGGAACCCACCACCCGTCGACGCTTGTCACAAATGCTGACGAAAAGTCTCACTCTCGCAAATCGGCTTGCACGAGCGTATATGTAGTGCCCCCACCCGAGATGCTACTTAAAACATGTTAAAATGTAAAGGCCTATTAAACACACGTATTTCAAAGCTTTGTATATTTAAATCTTCTTTTCTACTATTTAAATTAAAAGGCATTCTTCATTCGAAGTCAAATAGGCCCAGAAAGACAGACAAATAGGCTTTCGCTTTTTGCGTCGTCGGCGGTGGAACAAACGTCCGCCCGTCGTCCTATCAGCATTCCTGCCCGGTTTAATCTAAAAACCTGACTAATGCGAGTCTAACTCGCACAACAACGGTTCTTTGCCGACTTTTATATAAGTAAAAAAATACGTCCATCATAGATAAAACATACTGATTCTGACCATGATCTGTTTGATCAGTAGTTTTCTAGATTTTCACATTTCATTATAACAATAATAAATGAAAACAGGATTGCCCTGTTAAAACGTGGCGAAGGAAATTTGGCAATTTATTTTTTATTATTTTTTTATTTCTATGTCAGTACATTTGAAGCTTACAGAATGGATCCAAAATGCAACAAGTTTAAATTACTTAAAACAAGAAATATGAATAAAATTACAAATGAAACTTACATTTCTTTAAAAACCTGCGAAATCCCAATTTATTGAGATTTCCCAGGTTTTTAAATTAATTAATTACAATGCAATAATAATAATAATGTTAAACAGCCAATAATACAAATAAATAAATTTATGTCAACCAGTAAGTAGCTAGTAGTAGTATGTTAAATAAAAAAAAAATAAAATTAAAATGTCATTTTATCAATAATGTCATGGAAAGAAGCCAGCAAAAACATCATGCTGTCGGCGAACAAATCTATGTCCTGATGCTGAGTGAGTATGTCCCCAATCATACGCATTGCGCGGTTTGTCGCTGCGTCATCAGCCCATTTAAGTCCCCACTGCTGGGGCACGGGCCTCCCTCAATCACATGAGGGGTAATTGCTATTCTCACCACGCTTGGCAGACGGATTGGCGAGGGTTTTGATTTAAATGATCATGCCAGCAGCTTTACCTTAGTCGCCTTTTACGACACCTCGGTAAGAGTGAGGGTGGCCTATTCTACTCTGCCGGGGACCACACTGCGGCGTTGAGAATATCAGACGGTAATCCCTTCATTGTAATATTACTAGACTTCCTGAACCCTGAATCATGGTCCAAGCGTACTCCGGGCTCTGAATCGACAGCTTTGGAGGCAACTGGGAATTACACGTGAAGATGAGAATGAAGACGCCCTAAATGCCAGGACATAACCCCATCTCTAGTGTTGACAGATAAAAGGACAGACGGGCAGACGGACAAAGTGATCGTCTTTTGATCAACCGAACCCTGAAAACTATTGAAACTGGACACGTGGTGGGAGGAACGAATGCTGGCTCACCTCGCATAAACTTTCATACATTACGAGTGCGGTCTAACAGTCTATTCCCACCACTTTAAGCCGATTTGTGGCGTTTTTCACTCTGAGCAGATTGATTTCTGAAATGGGGTCAATGGTTTTATTTTTGTTTTCACAACATTGCTAAAAACAAACTTTGCTAAAAAGCTGTAAAGAAAGGGTTGGCACATTCAATATTATTAAGCAATGTCTTTGAAATAAATTCTAACTCGTAGTTATTTTCATTCTGTGTAGCTCTGTTAGATAGTTAGTTTTTTTTTGGTAGACGGCAGACAACCAGACGGATCACCTAAAGGTTAATGGCCTCCGCCCATGGACACCTGGAAGTGCGCTGCCAATATAGGGCCTCCCGTACCATCACTCACTTGGCGAAACACAGACGGTTGTGAGGCCGTGGAATCACTCCTGTTAAGCCCGCCCATATATGCCGTAGCGTGGTTTCCCACACACAGTCAATTCATGCAAAAGTGGGGCTATCTTGCAGTATTTTTAATCGTTTCACAAACCTGGCCTTTCTGTTCGGTTACTTTGTATTGAGAATGCAAAATGTTAGTTCGAATTTCAAAATATTTCCAAATAACGATAAAACGTGTTTCGAAGGATGTTCCTTTGCAAACCCTGTATGCTCTGGTATTAAAACGCAATACGTTTGTTGGCTCGGTATGCCACTTGCTCTCCGCATGGCTCTGACGGCATGCACCACGCAGACACCATTACCGCTCACGTGTTACCCCACGTCCGATCGGGTGTAGCTGCATTCGCTTAATGGGAATCCGATACCGAGATACACCCCGAACTCAGGCGTTTATGATTATTCAAAGTCGGAGAGCACATGTTGTCTGCAATATTGTCACTTTGTGGACAGGACCATGTTTGGCTAAACTAAGCTGTATTTTTTCGTGCTTTGTAAATACATAATACGTAACAACCTTTGTAGTTTATATTTTAAGAGCGTCTTTAAAATATGGAGGTTGTAAGTTGAAAACCTACATGCGAAAATGTAATTTTAGTTATTTTTTTTATGCTAGAGGCGGACAAACGAGCAGGCGAGTCACCTGATGGAGAGTAATAAATTAGTAAACGCGGATTGGTTAGGAAATTTTAAACATTATTCACTAAGTTTTTTTTATTACCATTTAAGTATATGTATAATGTTTGTTCTCTTTGTTGATTCTGATTATCAGAATCTTAGGAATCTGATACCCATTACACAAAGTGCCTCAGTTACTTACTATGGAGTTACTTACATTATTTATTTACGTTAACTTGTCACGTAACGGAGGGTTACGGAGCTAAAAGGTAGGGGGAAGAAGAAAAGATAAGAATAGAGGGAAGAGGGCTATAATTATAAGAGGTATGTACAATGATGGCTCGTCCAAAAATCTTAAATCTAACTTAAAACTAACTTAAAACTAGCTATTTACACCGGTACACTACACTAAATAAATATACAAGGTAAAAGTTCAAAATGGGCAACCGTGGTAGGGCGGTAACACAGGGTGAGCACAGGCAGCGCGCCGGTAGGATCCAGCGTCGCAAGAGGCGGGCGGTAGGGCTCCGCCGAGCGCAGGAGGCAGCAAATGGGGCGCGCGACGCAGATACGCGCACGCCGCAAGCCGGCCGCGGGTAGGCGCGACGCGGATACGCGCACGAATGAAGGTAGACGCGCGTAGGTGCAGGGAGGCAACACCCTTCGTGCCCCGGCACCGTTACTCTACGGGTAAACGTATACTGGCACTGTTATAGCTTGAGGTTCTGAGCTTCTTCAGAGCCGGTGGTAGACTGGTGGTCCTGCCCATGTGCGTCCTTTTATATTGCCCATGTGCATTCTATTCTACAACATTTAAATTTTAAAATTCATACAATATAGAATATTCTCGAAACATAGCTAAACTCCATAGTTAAATTTGAATAGACAATTCGATAGAAAAATAAAAACAGTTAGACAACGTCAGCTGTCGGACAATGTCAGATAGACAATCTAAATATTTACAACAATAACTTTAAATTTATTTACAGATAAAAATGTACAAGGAACATTAAAATAACACATATAAGAGTAATGCTAATACAAGACATAATCATAAAATGATATACAAGCTCTATAGCAAACGGAAAACGAAGCTCTATAGTTAACACCAAAGGTAACTTTCTTTATGAGTAGTTATGTAGTATAACGAAGCCCCTGCAGGCTGCGTTACATTTCTCCCACGACCCCAGAAAAATTTTCGACTCAGAGAAAATTTTGATTATAAGGTTAAGAGAATACTATCCTTACTATCAGTCTAACCAGTCAACCTTCACTTAAACATACCATTCCACAAACCAAAAACAATTCAAATCCAGTCACTCTAACAATCACTCTAACATACGAACCAATCACAAAGAGGAGTAGGGTTCACTCAATGACGCAAACTCCATAGGAAGTACCCTATAAGAATGACTTTAGGCTTATTTAGGGAGTTGTCAGCCGCTCCGTTTCTTAAAACCCATTAGTGTCGATGACCATAGCCGACAATCTAGTCTCTCTCAGGTATTCCCTATCAAAGGACACAAATTTTAAAGGTTGAATTTACCTTTAAAAGAAACGCCTCTGTAGTCAAAGAAGCGCTAAGTAGTAAGTAGATAAGGCAAAAGAGAGCCCTAAAGTTTAGAATTAAAAGGTCAAGAAGCACCTTTTAAAAGAAAACGTTAAGCAAGTAAGTAGGTACTATAAGAGAGAATCCTATAAGTAAAGAGAGACGAGATTAGTCGCTAAGTATATATAAAAAATATCAGACTGAAGTAGCCAAAAAATCAGTCCAATGTGTGTGCAAATAAATACATATAATACTAGTAAAGTCAAACAGTAAGGTAGTCATTTCTTAAAGTCTTTTACATGCCATTTACCGCGGCAACCGTTGCAGTCCTCAAGAATGTATACAAGAGGTGACAATTTCTCAACGACTTTGCATTTAACATATTTAGGTGCTAATTTTGCGCTAAAATATGCACCAGCATTGCTTAAAGAGTAGTCTTTACGCCACACTATATCTCCAACATTGAATTCTTTAAAAGAGTGCCTTAAATTGCAACGGTTAGAATTCTTTACATGAGATATGCGCAGTGCAACCTGAACTCTATCAAAAATTGACGATAGAAGGCCAATATTTCTAGCATATAAATCACGAGGTAAAAAGGTAATTTCTTCTAAGTCGTAACCCTGAGAATAAATAGATCCACAAGTAATGAGTTCACGACCAAATACTAAAAATGCAGGAGTAAATCCAGTTACTTCATTTACAGAGTTATTCATTGCAAACTGAATCTTAGATAGGTGAAGGTCCCAAGACCTATGGTCTTCACCGACCAGTGAAGCTAGTGCGGTAATAATTGTTTTATTGTAGCGTTCTGTAGTATTGACCTGAGGACAATAGTGAGGAGTGTAAGATATATGCGGAATTCTATAACGTCCAAGGAAATTATGGAATTCATGCGATTGAAATTGTGGACCGTTATCCATAATAATTGTTTGAGGTACTCCATGAACTAAGAACACGGAATTCTCTAAGTAATGTATAATACTAGTAGTTATAGCTCGTTTCAAAGGAAAAATAAGTGTATATTTGGTGAATAGACAATTTACAACGAGAATGAACTGGTTACGTCGCCTAGTCATTGGCAATGGACCTATTAAGTCCAAAGAAATGCATTGAAAAGGTCTAGAACAAATTTTGGGTTTTCCCATAGGACCGTAAGGCGAGTGGTTAGAGTGTTTATAAGCCAAACAAGTTTCGCAATTGGAAATAAATTTAGCTATATCTTTAAACATGCCAGACCAGTAATATAACAATGATATTTTTTTGTATGTTTTAAATACGCCCAAATGCGGATCTGTAGCGGAACCATGAGCATTTCTTATCAAAGATTCTCTTTCAGAAGGGATAGGGACTTCTTTCCAGATGAAATCGTCTGATAAAGAATAAGGAGTATTAGTGCAACGAAATAGTTTATTATCCTTAATCGTATAGTTAGGATGACTTTGAGGATCAGTTAAACAATTACGAAAGATTTTATTATAGCGCTCTAAGTCTAAAGACGTGGCTTCATTCGAAGATAAAGGAGCGATAATATGACTGTCTTCGCTTTTAGAACGAGAAAGTAGATCAGGGACAATATTATCCTTTCCTCTTTTATGTTTCAGCGTGAAATTAAAGCAAGAAAGGCGAAGTGACCAACGAGCGAGTCTACCAGAAGGATTTGTTAAATTCAAAAACCACTTTAATGCGGCATGATCAGTGTATACAGTAAACGGTCTGACATTGTCCGACAGCTGAAATGTAACGCAGCCTGCAGGGGCTTCGTTATACTACATAACTACTCATAAAGAAAGTTACCTTTGGTGTTAACTATAGAGCTTCGTTTTCCGTTTGCTATAGAGCTTGTATATCATTTTATGATTATGTCTTGTATTAGCATTACTCTTATATGTGTTATTTTAATGTTCCTTGTACATTTTTATCTGTAAATAAATTTAAAGTTATTGTTGTAAATATTTAGATTGTCTATCTGACATTGTCCGACAGCTGACGTTGTCTAACTGTTTTTATTTTTCTATCGAATTGTCTATTCAAATTTAACTATGGAGTTTAGCTATGTTTCGAGAATATTCTATATTGTATGAATTTTAAAATTTAAATGTTGTAGAATAGAATGCACATGGGCAATATAAAAGGACGCACATGGGCAGGACCACCAGTCTACCACCGGCTCTGAAGAAGCTCAGAACCTCAAGCTATAACAGTGCCAGTATACGTCCAGTGCCAGTTTTAGCTCCGTAACCCTCCGTTACGTGACAGTCTTTTTTTTTTTTTTTTTTGCCAGACTGTCACGTAACGGAGGGTTACGGAGCTAAAAGGTAGGGGGAAGAAGAAAAGATAAGAATAGAGGGAAGAGGGCTATAATTATAAGAGGTATGTACAATGATGGCTCGTCCAAAAATCTTAAATCTAACTTAAAACTAACTTAAAACTAGCTATTTACACCGGTACACTACACTAAATAAATATACAAGGTAAAAGTTCAAAATGGGCAACCGTGGTAGGGCGGTAACACAGGGTGAGCACAGGCAGCGCGCCGGTAGGATCCAGCGTCGCAAGAGGCGGGCGGTAGGGCTCCGCCGAGCGCAGGAGGCAGCAAATGGGGCGCGCGACGCAGATACGCGCACGCCGCAAGCCGGCCGCGGGTAGGCGCGACGCGGATACGCGCACGAATGAAGGTAGACGCGCGTAGGTGCAGGGAGGCAACACCCTTCGTGCCCCGGCACCGTTACTCTACGGGTAAACGTATACTGGCACTGTTATAGCTTGAGGTTCTGAGCTTCTTCAGAGCCGGTGGTAGACTGGTGGTCCTGCCCATGTGCGTCCTTTTATATTGCCCATGTGCATTCTATTCTACAACATTTAAATTTTAAAATTCATACAATATAGAATATTCTCGAAACATAGCTAAACTCCATAGTTAAATTTGAATAGACAATTCGATAGGAAAATAAAAACAGTTAGACAACGTCAGCTGTCGGACAATGTCAGATAGACAATCTAAATATTTACAACAATAACTTTAAATTTATTTACAGATAAAAATGTACAAGGAACATTAAAATAACACATATAAGAGTAATGCTAATACAAGACATAATCATAAAATGATATACAAGCTCTATAGCAAACGGAAAACGAAGCTCTATAGTTAACACCAAAGGTAACTTTCTTTATGAGTAGTTATGTAGTATAACGAAGCCCCTGCAGGCTGCGTTACAAACTAAGTATCCATTCGATATCAAAGAAACAAAAGTTTGTGCAGTCACGTGAGCTAATAAGTATACAATTTCATTCAAATATGAACCTTATTGTGCCGCTTTAAGAATCGAGGTGTTTATATTTCATTGCAGGTGACTACATACAAATAACTTGGATTCCCAACAAAATGTGCTGCGAATCTCACAACTGCGAATTTGCGACGTTTAATTCTTGGATCCCCGAATTCGCAAAGAGTATGAATTGACGGCGATGGTGGTGCGGGCTGCGCGCCAAGAAACCGAATCGATAGGTCGGTGCGCGCGGCGAGCCCGCCACACCGCACTGCCCGCGCGGTGACAATCCTGCTGCTTACTACTTTTTATGTGATAGGTGAAAGACTGGCAGACGGATCACCTGATGATAAGCGATTGCCGCCGCCCATGGACACCCGCGACACCAGTGGAGTCACAAGTGCACTGCCAACCTTTAAACACCCTTTCCCCAGGATTTTGCATCCGGTACGCTCACTCACGCAGCGAAACATAGCACAGTGCTGCTCCACGTCAGTTTTCTGTGAGGCCGTGGTGTCACTCCGGTCGAGGCCAGGCTATTCATATCAAAGCGTGGCTCTCCCACGGTCTACTTTACTTTTTGATAATAAAAACTCATACAATCCATACATTGACTAGATTTCGTAATAAGTAGCTTAAGCACTTGTGTTACGGATATATCAGACAACAGATACCACGGCCTCATAGAAAACCGGCGTGAAGCCGGTGCTGTATTTCGCTGCGTGAGTAAGGGTAATATCTGTGGAAACTTTGTTGTTACATGTTCTATCAGTATTCGTGTTATTTATAAGTTTACAAAAGAATGTTTGTTTCCCTTAAAAATAACTAAAATAAAATAAGGGCCCCGGAGGTGCGGGGGAAAGTTGGCAGCGCACTTGTGACTTCACTGGTGTCGCGAGTGTCAATGGGCGGCGGGAATCGCTTACCATCAGGTGACATAAAAAAAACACAAAAATTACTTAAATACATTACATCCTGACGCTGAAAAAACACAAAAAAAAATTATAAGTGTTTTCCGAGAGGCTGCAGCTTCGAAATTGTTAAAGGATATCCGGTTTAGTTGCTAATAATTTAAATCAATTGGCGTCGCTAGTGTGCCCTACCCGTCCCCTTAAACAATAACCTTTAGCCTATGGGGCAGAATCGCTACCAAAATATAATCCTCATAATTTTATGATAAAAACGTACATCTTCCGATAAGCAAAATCACATCCGAGGACGTAAATTTTATAAGAATTTTGAAATACATGTGCAAATTTCTATCATTAACGCAACGGTGAGGGAAAATTGTGAGGAAACCTGCACTTTCCGGATGGTTTCTCAAACTGTGAATACCCAGAATAGTTAAGATAATGATTCTGAACGTGTAAATGTTTTAGCATGAAGCGTTGTTTCCTAACTTTTGCAACTCAAGGATAATAGACGTAACTTTCAACTGTTACAAAAAATTTTTTTGAAATCGGTTGAATATAAATAAATCAGTTAGGTACATATATCTCTAAGCCCGACTGGGGGAGGTAGTGTAGGATCCGCGTTGTAAGCGGACTAACGCCTGGGAAAGAACGTGTAGACAAACTTCATCAACTATAGTCCATTCAGTATGTGAAGGTGAATAGGACAGTCCTATTTTGACGTTAAAAGTGAGACGCTTCTTTTAATCCTAACCGATATTTTTTAAGAATCGAGAATATTTTCTTTAGATATCTTATCGACTTTTTTTTGTTTGAATTTTAAACTTAATCAACATTTTATCTACGAATTTGAACTATCAGAATTTGGAATACAATATCTAAATATTCTTAATGGTACACACGCCAATAATGAAATAATATGCATCTTATTCATCTGAAAAATAACAACTCTTGACACACCGTCGGAACCACCCTCGTCACCAAGAGAAATTACTAGTTCTTGGTCTCTACAAGACAATAATCGTGATTCGATGGTAAGATGGCTGACATACCGATTACTGATTTATTTCGATTTTCTGTGTTAATCCCTATGAGCAAAAATACCGATTAGGGCATTATGCAATTTATAAGATATTTTTTACAAATTTCATTGGTAATAATTATTTAGAGTTCTTTTTCAGATTAATTGAAAAATATTAATACTTTTTATTTTGGAAGAATAAGAACACAAAAAAAAATGTATTTTTTACAGCTTAATATTTGTAGGAAATTGGATGCTTTAATTGGATTGGATGATTTAACTGTCCTATTCACCCTCACATATTGAATGGACTAAGTACACATGTTTCCTTCCCACTCTGGCGAAGCTGTTGGGGGTTTAGTCGGTAAGCCTCTGCTTCACCAAAGGAGAGCCCGACATAACCCGGTAGACGGGTATGCATAAGGCGACGTCGGCCAGTAACACTCCGGGCCGGCAGCATTCCCCCAACGATGAAAAAAAAGGCATATACATACGTCCGACCCACTGTCACTGCTGGTACGATGGTTGGTAGTGAGGCTACTGGACCGCTGGACCCGCTTCTGGCTGATGGTACACCGTTATGGAGCGAATCTGCGAGAACCGCTGCTGCTGGTATGTTGGTTCTGGTAAGTGGTCCGGTAAGTCCGAATGCACTGGTTATCACAGAACACTCCCTGAGTTGACAGCTAATCACTATGGATTGAGTCACTATTCACTCGCGGATGTCCTTTACGAATCGAAGGACCAAATAGATGTATGGTATGGTATGCACATCTAGTGAGTTAGTGGAGAGAAAGAAAAACTGTATTTTCCGAATTAATTACGAACTAATAATGGTAAAAGTGCAATGGTTGTATGGTATGAGTACACGCGATATGTATGGTGATCGATCGTACACTGGTTGAACAACGACGTACTTAAATGAAATACGCAATCGATATGAGAATAGCTGACGGTGCATCGCGGCGCGCGCGCGGTGTCATCGTTTACCCGATGTACGGAACCCGTACAAATGCAGTTGCATGAATTCACTTCAATCAATAGCTTTATTAATAAAATAGTTTATTTACAATAAACTTCCAAATACAAATTTTCCTCTTTATAATACTTGGTTAGATTAGAATAGACAAAAAAAACTTAAGTTTTAATATCAGTTCCCTTGGTAGATTGGGATTTTCCATTTCCCTTCTATTAAATCCATATTATATTTTAGACTTAAATTGCGTACTTTTGGTTGAAACATGGTACAGACTTGCAATTTTGCCGGCCATTATGATAAAGTACGTTTTAAAATGGAAAAGCTTCAGTATATCGTCGTGCGCCGGCACGCGGCGGGAGGTTTAGTCCCGGCGAGGACACTTAACAAGCAATTTAAATAATAAGTGCCTGTTTAGTCCTGTTAAAAATACACTCGGAGGCACATGTAACCGACTATAGCGTATTTTTCATACAAACGTGCTCATTTTAAGGTTTCCTGAATGAAAAAGTAACCGAACAGGACCTAATCAAGGATTTTAATCGACCAAGGATATCATCCATTTTGGCCAAAACTTAAAAAAAATTATAGAGCTTAAAAGCTGATTTATTTTTGTAATTTTTGGAAACCATAGTCAAAATTGAAAGCTTAATTACGATCATATGTAATTCTCACAACATCTCATACGTTGACCTGATTCCGTACTAAGTAGCTTAAGCACTTGTGTTACAGATATCAGACAACAGAGGAACACAAATATATACTTAAATACATATATTACACCCAGACACTGAACAAACACAAGTGTTCATTGCACGAACGTTTGTCCAGGGTGGGGATCGAACCCACGACCTTTGGCGTAAGAGGCAGGGTAATTACCAATTGCGCCATCCGGTCAGTCGAATATGAATGGGTCATGATCTGTAAAAATGCAAAGTTTAACATTTACGAAACAGTAAAGTGAGAACGTTTGTATGGAAAAACCGCTGTGGGCTATTAAAAGTGCCTCTGACAACTGCACTCAGAGACATCAATAAAGTTAATGTTCATTAACTTATTCATAGATAGACGTTATGCGTATTAATATAAGTATCAATATTTTTCCTTAAGCAACCATTAAAGTTAATTTGCCGTCTCTGAGTGCGGCAGTGAACGATTTATAAGGAGACTCCTCTTGTTTTACGCCATGCCATAAAACATCACGCAGTGACATCCTGCTATCGTAACTTTTGTTTAATGACTTTCAGGAAGTCGTAAAAAGTTAGTCAAAAACTCGATCGGCTTGTTCGGTGTTCTTGGCCTTGTAAAACATTTGATGAATTTTTGTATACACTAATAAAGACTGATTTGGTATACAAATAGGGTGAAACCTGTAAAATGCCCTAGTCCTAATGTCTGTCTGTCTCTTTTGTATTCTTAAGTTATTATAAAAACTAGAGTGAACTGCTTTTGGATAAGCTCATCCCATCGTAGGCTTCATCTTAAATCTTCAAGAAGTCAAGAAGCAAGCCTCTATTAATTGATACCTCAGCATTGACTCTTAGGAATACATTTATACGTCTATGTATTGCCAATATCTATATTAATAACACTGTCACACCAGACACTGAGTCCTAAGCAAAAGGTTAAAAGGTTACTAGATATAAAAAAATAATCTTATCAATAAGATAAATTCAAGTTCAAAGTTTATCGCGAAACTACAAAGTAACGCAAGAAAATCGAAGGGAAACGAAAAAATCAAGATAACTGGGCATGACAAGACAATCGCGGGCCCATTAGGGCGGCTCGGCGCAGGTCGCACCCAGACCTCGAATGATACATGAGATAAAGCTAGCAGACCCGCCGTCTCCGTCAAATATCTCAAAAACGTTCACGGCTCATTTCATCTTGCGTCCAGCCGCACGATACTGCGGTGCGTCCAATCTCGGACGTTCGTGTTTGTTTGAGTCACGACGAAACAGTGTAATAACGACGTCACGCGAAGTATGAAAGACCTTATACTTATTTTCTTATTTTAGATTGGGAGTCATATAAAAAAATGTTTCTTGGGTAAAGATACATTTTTGGCGTCCGAGTAATTGTCGTCCAATGTCGATGATTTTTGAGCAGACCCAAAGATTGTCTTCTTGTAGTGTCGATAGAGATAAATTCATTTTCCATAACCCAATACTCTGCCACACACTGCGCAAAGATAGTGAAGCAATATAAATACCTATGCCCGAAGTTGGCCACACATGGCTTTGAAGCAAAAATACATTTACGTAGTCAGTCGGTCTTGTTTTACTTGAGTGGCTAAAGTACCTAAAATGTATCGTAAAAAACTTTAGCCGCTCAAGTAAAACAAGACTAAAGTAAGCAACTTGTGTATTTTGTTGCATCACTACCTCGAAGAAAGTATAGAGTGAGGTCCTTTAGTATTCGTCAGCAATAGAAAATAATTTTAGTAGAAACTGTCTCAAAAGCATCGCTCTAATAAAAACGTAAGATTCTAATTTTAAGTAAAAGACATAAATAATATCAAGAGGCATTTTACCTTACAGAGATAATTTTGTTCAAATATTATTCTCTCCTCATTTTAGCGTGTAATTCCCGGTTGCTTCCAAAGTTGTCGCTCTAGATCCCGGGGTACGCTTGGACCAAGATTCAATTCAAGATTTGGGGAGTCTGGTAACTACAATGAAGCGACTGCCGTCTGAACTTCGCATCCCTTTAAGTTGCGTCAGACGGCAGTCAGACGGCCAGACGACACAGGGAACCTATCAGCATTCAGAAACTATCAAAAACGTGAAGGTTTCCTCACGACGTTTTTCCTCACCGCTTAGCTAATGGTAGAAATACGCTAATAGATCTGAAAAATCTTGAGGTCCATGCTTGGATTCGAACCACTATCCCTCGTATGAAAGGCGCGTTCTGAACCACTGAGCTACCATCGCTCTAAAATATTATTCTGCAAAACTGGAAAAGTGAATCTCTCTTTGGAAGGAACGCAGAAAATATGTTTAGATATTCTTTAATAATAAAGGGATTCCACGATACGTAGGAACCCTTGGGAGTTTTAGGTAGAGTTTTGAGCAACGCGCACGTGCGGGACGTATGAGTGATGTTATCATCCCAAACAGCTCCCTTTTAAAGGGAACTTTAATTAAATTGTTTTAAAGTCATTTGCATAGCAAAGCATGAATTTCAAGTAATTTCGGAGTTTATCGGCAGCCGAGCGGGAAAATGGATCGGAAAAATGAGGTTCGCTTGGCACAACACTTGTAGCTGTACCTGATATTTATTTTATTTATTTTGTTTTATTCGGAAGACCAGCCGCTGTCTTAACACGGTAGCAATTACAATGAATATATAGTAAATATATATCTAATATATAAAATTCTCGTGTCACAGTTTTCGTTGCCATACTCCTCCGAAACGGCTTGACCGATTTTGATGAAATTTTTTGTGCTTATCCGGTATCTATGAGAATCGGCCAACATCTATTTTTCATCCCCCTAAATGTTAGGGGTAGTCCACCCCTAAATTTTTATTTTTATTTTTTAGACAAAATTTTTAATTTCTCTTTTTTTATGATACAACATACAAAAATACATACAATCCTTAATTTTTACCCTTCTACGATCAACCCTTATTTTTTAATAGAAATTATTTATATGGCAAAACAACGTTTGCCGGGTCAGCTAGTAAATATATATTATTCAATAAACTGTTTATAACGATTTAATTACGACAATATTCGATAGTGGAATGATTTCCATAGCGGGAAGGACATCACTCCAAGTTTTTATGTGATAGGTGGTACACGAGCAGACGGATCACCTGATGGTAAGCAATTGCCGCCGCCCATCAGTGGAGTCACAAGTGCGCTGCGCAAGAGCTATCACGTCGGATTTCTGTGTGGGCGAGGTTTCACTCCGGGCAAGCCAGCCTCTTCATGCCGAAGCATGGCTTTCCCACGGACAAAATTTACTGATCAAGGTGAAAAATACTTGTTTAAGAGAGAATTTTGGCGGTATGAATGTATATCCACTCATTTAAACTGTAAGCCCTCAGTAAAGCATGTAAATAAAACAATCAATTTAAACTGTTTGGTAGTATTTGGCCTAGCGCTTTGGTAGTAACAGTCGAATTTGGCTGCACGGATATTTCAATTTCGCATTATTAAACCAAAATCATATTCACTCATCCTGTGAACAAACCACAAGGGAAAATATTTGGTAATGTTATATACAATGGCGGATTAATTTCCCCGACGCGAGGAAGATATAAATGGACGAGTACAATACCGCGGTAGTGGACGCTCGCTAGTAGGTTTACGTGCGGCCAGGAACTGTGCCTGTTTGGTACAGTGTCACACTGGAACCTGGGCCCCCACCTTCGAGGGGCCCTCCGTGGATTTGTGGGAACCTAGTGCATTCTGATTGAGAACATATTCTCAATTTCAAAGTAGCAGTTTTAAAAAATCAATAGCGCGGTGAGAGAGTGAAAGGAAGCGCATTAAGAAATGCACTGTAATTCTAAAATCTCTGCTCTCCAGTGTATGCAAAACAATATTTCGATGGGGCCCTGACTTGCCCTATGGAGGCCCTGTGATCGCAGACCGTTGTCCGCTCAAACAATTGCGACTCCGACAGAGACTGTGAAATCCCGTGAAATTTGCGCTTTATTGTCATAGACACAAATATTCTGAATAATAATAATAATTCTCACAACATCTCATACGTTGACCTGATTCCATACTAAGTAGCTTAAGCACTTGTGTTACAGATATCAGACAACAGAGGAACACAAATATATACTTAAATACATATATTACACCCAGACACTGAACAAA
Organism: Marasmia exigua; assembly: GCA_019059595.1. Taxonomy (NCBI): domain Eukaryota; kingdom Metazoa; phylum Arthropoda; class Insecta; order Lepidoptera; family Crambidae; genus Marasmia; species Marasmia exigua. The sequence goes on from CM032468.1 coordinate 12,699,920, forward strand.
CACAAGTGTTCATCGCACGAATGTTGGTCCAGGGTGGGGATCGAACGACCTTTGGCGTAAGAGGCAGGGTCACTACCAATTGCGCCATCCGGTCAGTCATAGTTTAGAATGTTTAGTTCCGTGTTTTTTTGCGGGACCACATTCGTGGCGTGGACCTTGCATGTTTGTTTAATCAATTTATGAATATTCTCATAAGAGCTATTTTTCAACCACTAAAAATTAATTGTCGTTTCATCTTGTTATTTGTCATCATTTTTTTGACATAGGTGGCAGACGAACCGACGGATCACCTGATGGTAAACGATTATCGCCAATACATTTAATTTTCCGATTGCTTCCATGCAACATGCAAATATATAATTTGTTGTTAGGAGACAAGTTTATGATCTTTCGCAAATAACGTCAAAAGGAATTCTTCTTATCTTAGCATCATTTAGTTATTTACTCGAAGCGAAATCAAATTTAACTTGAAGGAAAATAAGATTTATCTAAACTTCTGAAACATTGCAAAGTTGAATCAATCAATATCAAAATCATTTGAAGCTTTCGCTAACTGTTTGGCTGATTTCATTATTTGACTTATCTGTGTTCTTTACCCTTATGTGAAAACGGCACAATTTAACGAATTTAACGTCATTCGGAGTGTGCAATTTTGCTTTTTCATTTTCGATACGCCCACAATAAAAGCAGGAATAAGGAATGTTTTTACTTTTGAGGTTCCCTATCTGTAAATAAACGGACACTTGCAGCTGTCAAGATCCTTTGAAATGAACGCGTAGAGGTACCAAGCTGATTTTAAATCAAATACTGCGGTCTGCGATTCCTCAGGGGAACTTTCAACATCTAAGCCAACGCAATTAAAAGGGACAGCCGATTATATACACACGGCGTCACTTCGAGTTAGCCCTGTTGACCTTTGGACCGTCCTTGTGTCTGGGGCACAAGTGCTATGTTTCCACTGCAGGGGGTAACTTGATCTGACGCTGACTGTACACCGCATATTTCACGCTTGCATAATCAACAACAAAGACAAGCAATTCTATAGGATCTATTAATACCGTTTACGGTACGAGTTCCTGCCGTTGACCTTAGAATCATGAAAGAAAATATCCCAAAAAATAAAGATTTTTCATTTCATTTCATTTCAAACTGTATGGAGACTAGGCCCGCACTTAGTACAGTTACCCCCAATCCAAATTTTCCTACTTTTGATAATAAATTGAATTAATTATAAAAAAATATAATAATGGCTTCATTCTCTGGCACAAAAATAAAATCACCAAGAATTGCTATATTACTACACCGAGCAGTAAAAGACCATCATGGCGGGAATATATTTAATACCAGTGACTGTTCTGATCTGTTCAGTTTTGAAAAATACTTTTTTTATGAGATAGGGGGCAGACGAGCAGACGAATAACCTGATTGTAAGCGATTACCGCCACCCATGGGCACCTGCAACACTAGAGGAGACACAAGTGATTGGCAGAAAAAAATCTGTACAATATGCTGACCTGTATGGTAAGTGAGCACTTACAGTGTGTCTTTAATTTACTCATGAGTCACAAACCACATGAGTAAACTGCCTGATAGATAGACATGCTTCCGAGCCCACGTGCCGAACATCGCTTGATTGAGTTGTTTATTAGAGTTGGTCCAAGTCCGCCCTGAATTGTGAATGAGCCATCCAATATGGATCAATAAGGGAGCTTCCTCGACCCGAAACTTTGTGATAAAATTTTAAATGAGCCAGTGATGCGCGAGGGCCGAATTAGACGAGGGCTCGCGTTATTGAGTTCCGGCACTTCCGGCACATTGGGCTTAATGCCTGCGTTCATCCGCTGCCTCATTAACCCACCCTTATTATCGGTCTACGAGAATTCGCATCTATGACAAGTCTTTTGTTACCAAGGTCAGCATTTTATCAGAACAAACTATCTGAATTAACATAAAAGACTTTTTTTTTTTTTTTTTTTTTTTCCCGGTGGAAAATGCCACCTTAAGCACACCCGACCGCTGGGAGACGGCCGGGTAGTGTGGGGCTCTCCCTTGGGGTCCTCCCAGGGGCCTACCCACTAAAAACCACCGGGGCATTTCCTGCTACGTCCGTGTGGGGTGGGCTACGGTGACGGGTAGAAACCAAGTCCGCGGCCCACCCTCGAAGGACGAGAGGCTCGCCAGCACGGCCTCTTGAAAAACGGGCCTCGCCGAAAAACGAGGCCTAGGGCCACTCCCATGGCCCTCCATTCCACCCTCTCCGGAATCGTCCACGTTGCTGGATTGCAACGCAGACGCTCCGGAAGGGACAACTGCAGACCCCTCCCCCAACCCATACCCTGCTGGCTGCAGGGCAGAGAGGAGAGAGCACCCACAGACTTTACACAGGGCTACACCCGAAAACCCTCCCGTTCGAGCATCCCCGCTGGGTTGCGGAGACAATCGAGGGGACGGGAAAAGCGGGGGTGGCGAGTCGTAGCTGCATCCCACTGGCTGCGGGACTCAACACAGACCCACCAACAAAGCCCCCACCATAAAGGCGGGGAGAGCGCTCCCGAGAATCGGGGCGCAACAGGCTGTTGGGAGGAATTCCACCACCGTGGAACTCCCCAACATTCGAACGCGCCCGAAGGCGCGACAGTTCAAGGCCCGAGAACAAAATGGCCATCATACGGCACCATCACACCAGGAACACCGGCCCACCGCACGCCAAAGCGCCCGACAGTGGGTGCCACCACACCCCAACGCCAACCCACGGCAGAAGGGGGGGCTGGATAAAGAAGGCAGCCTCCGTGCCCGGCCCTATTGTGTTCAGGTCCGTAAAGAGAGGCCGGTCCTCTAAGCCCTCAGCGGACAATGAAAGCCCCCGAGTGGTGTGCGCTGCACGCGATCCACTGAGTCGGGGCTGGTCCGCCGGAAATCTGTGCATCCTTTGGCCGTCGGGTAGCAATCCACGAATGAATTACTACCCGCCGTTGCCCGGGGAAAACCGTGCCCCACGGTAACCGTTTCTGCCTAATACCAACCGAAGCTGGAATCAGGACAGAACTGATTACCAGCGGAGCCACTCTAGGAGGTAGATACACCTGAGTCCCCAACATAAAAGACTACTTTATCTGTACTAACCTATCCTTACTAATATTACAAATGTGATAGTATGTGTGTGTGCGTGTGTGTCTATCTGTCTGTCGGTCTGTCGGTCTGTCGGTCTGTCGGTCTGTCGGTCTGTCGGTCTGTCGGTCTGTCGGTCTGTCGGTCTGTCGGTCTGTCGGTCTGTCGGTCTGTCGGTCTGTCGGTCTGTCGGTCTGTCGGTCTGTCGGTCTGTCGGTCTGTCGGTCTGTCGGTCTGCCGGTCTGTCGGTCTGTCGGTCTGTCGGTCTGTCGGTCTGTCGGTCTGTCGGTCTGTCGGTCTGTCGGTCTGTCGGTCTGTCGGTCTGTCGGTCTGTCGGTCTGTCGGTCTGTCGGTCTGTCGGTCTGTCGGTCTGTCGGTCTGTCGGTCTGTCGGTCTGTCGGTCTGTCGGTCTGTCGGTCTGTCGGTCTGTCAGTCTGTGGGTCTGTCGGTCTGTCGGTCTGTTGGTCTGTCGGTGTGTCGGTCTGTCGGTATGCCGGTGTGTCGGTCTTTTAAGTGGAGATAGTTGAAGGGATGAACAGTGACATAAACTACTTTGTGGCAAACCGATTTCCCACGCGAGCGAAGTCGCGGGCGACCGTTAGTACATTAATAATAATAAAGAGGATGAATATGAAGTTATAGTTACATAGGTAATACCTATGTAACGATAACTTCATAACATATTCTTTCCGGTAGAGGTCTCATTGCTCCGAGAAATTACCATGCGGGAAACCCCGTGAACGGGAATTTAGTAATCTTATAATAAAACCACCATTACGTATATTAAGACGTGCCTTTAAAACGCATAGTCGTAACAAAATTACTAGGGATGTAAACACAAATTGAATAGTCTAAAGAGTTACGACACATAGAATAAAATTAGCGCGCCCCTTTAAACGTAAATAGCTAAATCGGAGTAAAGTTATAATGAACAGACATGTCAGAGCACCGAAAGGGCTCAGGCGAGATTACGCTCAATTGCTGAAGTTACGTCTAGTTGTGAGGCGGAGACAAGCTGATTGTGTCGACGAGCGCGGGCTCAGGCAAAGGCACGACGTACTCTCTGAGGCGACAGGGCTGCGCCGATGACACTCACGATAAAATGTATGAAAGCAAACAAGTACTAATCACACTATCATAAGCTTGTGTGTGAACGCATACCATTGCGAGTGAATAAGATGCTATGGTCGTTGCCATTCTGATGCACGCATACTGCTGTCTGTCTGTGTTGTCGTAACATAGAAATAACACTCCTATCTTAGAGTGTGTTTTAAAAATCGTCTTTCTATATTCGATGCGAGAAGTAAGAAAATCTAAAATATGAATTCATACTCTAAGATCATAAAAGTAACTGATGACAACCCTCTATGGTTTGTGTCTTAGGACTGGGGAGCACCATTTTTACAGAGAAAGAAATAGCAGTAAGCCTGTAGAAACGATAATGCAATTAGGAATAGTTAAGCCTCTACCAAAAAAACACGCCGCGCATAAACCTCTCCACATTAAAAACTAATTCTTAAGACACTAGTTTACAGTACTTCTGTTGCCAAAGAAATTTTAACTGTTACTGACTACATGTGATATGTTATTTTCAAAAGTATAATTAGAATTTTTTTATCAGCTCTAGTTACCGAGTTTCAGCTATGAGGTATAAAACAGAAAAAAAGCACGTATTTACTGAGAAATTAATCATTAAGTTCTAAAAAACTTCGTTTCAAAGATGTTCTCTGATGTGTGTTTAGACTTTGGAAAATGACGTTTCAAAGACCAACAATAGTCAGACATCATATTCGTATCCCAGGAACCCTGATAGCGCTCTTCCATGACGCGTAAGTCCTGATGCAGACGCTCTCCCTGCTCTTCGCTCATATCTTCTAAATTTTCTGGAAACCTGTCCAGATGACTATGGAGGAAGTGGAGTTTTATGGTCATATTGCACACCATATTTTTTTTAATTTAGCAGAAGGTCTTCAACAAGGTCAATGTAATTTTCAGAATTATTAACTCCGAAAAAAATTTGCATCACAGAGACAAAAGCTGTCCAAGTCTTTAGTTCTAACTCAGTCATAGAATTTCTAAATTGAGTATCTTTCGTAAGTCGTCTAATTTGAGGGTCATAAAAAATATCAGCTTTAATCTTTTCCATAGCGAGCTAAGTAAATGTTTGGCAAATGTAAGAAAATTAGCATAATTTTGTGCTGAACTTGGTCCTTCAATGTCTTTTTCTAAGGGTTTAGATATATTTTTAGGCACTGGAGAGTCAGATAAACGCTGCACTGAAAGTTGAACGCAACTAGTAAGTACTTGGGAACTGCCAGTTAGCTCGTTTTTTTTGTGTTTAAGCCGTTTACGTTAACATCATAGTACAAAAATAAGTCTTGTTGAGAGGGTCCCTATTGTGGCGAGTAGATGAAAAGAGATTCCCAAAAGTAATGAGTCTCTATTTGTCAGTACCACCTACTTATATACAATTTCTATTTTAATGGTAAAAGGAATAAGAAAATATTGCTATCGCATACAACACGAAAGTAAGAATACTTGAAGGTGTACAAATATTAATAAAAATTGACGTACCGTAGGGCGGTACGTCAATTTACCTACACGACGTTCAAATAAATACGAACTCGCGTCGTTTTGCGTCTCAGTTCGGCTGGTCACGCAGGACGATGCAGACGTCTATGAATCGCCACAGAGATCATTTCATGGTTCTCGCCAAATAGTCGGTGTTCCAAAATTAAACGTACTTCTTTTACCATTTTTAGGGTTCCGTACCTCAAAAGGAAATAAACGGAACCCTTATAGGATCACTTTGTTGTCCGTCTGTCCGTCCGTCCGTCCGTCTGTCAAGACCCTTTTTCTCAGGAACGCGTGGAGGTATGAAGCTGAAATTTATATCAATTGCTCAAGTCTACTGTCCCTTGAAGCTGTGAAAAAATCAAACTTCTAAGCCAACGCAATCAAAAGATACAGCCGTTTATGCCGCAAATTTTCGACCCTTGCAAGGGAATCAAAACCTACAGAGTACTTCCCGTGAACTCAGAATCTTGAAATTTGGTACGAAGCAACGTCTTATAGCATAGATAAAGGAAAAATTACGAAAACCATAAATTTTTAGTTACATCACATAATATATATTTTTTTAATAATTTTAAACTTACTACCCATTTCCTCATAAACGCGTATAGGTATTAAATTGAAATTCATACCAAATACTCAGGTCTATAATACCTTTAAGCTGTAACAAAATCAAACTTCTATGTCAACGCAATCAAAAGAAACAGCAATTTAAGCTGCATATTTTGAAACTCGCAAGTACTCGCAAGGGAATCAAAACCTAAAGGGTACCTCCAGTCGACCTAGAATCTTGAAATTTGGCATGAAGCAACGTTTTATAGCTCACATAAAGGAAAAATTCCGAAAACCCTAAAATTTTTAGTTACATTACAAAATATATATTTTTTAATAAATATAAACTTATTACTTTTTTCCTCATGAACGCGTAGAGCTATAAAGTTGAAATTCATATCAAATACTTAGATCTAATTGCCTTTAACCCGTGAAAAAAAAAATTCTAAGTCAACGCAAAAACGCAAAAGTACAACCATTGATACCGCATATTTTGAAACCCGCAACTACACGCAAGGGAATTAAAACCTAAAGACCACTTCTCGTTGACATAGAATCTCGAAATTTGGTAAGAAGCAATAGCTTACAGCACAGGTAACAGAAAAATTCTGAAAAACTTAAAATTTTAAGTAGTTATACCACCAAAAAAATTGTGATTGTAAACATAATTGTAGTTACAGCAATGACCGCGAGTTATTGTACTATGTATGGGGAGGGCAACATTTAAAGAAGACGAAATAGCCTTCTTCTTTATATTTCGACGTTCTTTTATCGAAATGATATGTGTTAATATAAAATAAAGGATTACTTAAACGATAAAGAGATCTTTGTCTTAAATTTATGCTCCTCCATCTTTCCCCATTGTAATGTTATGAATTTCATTTTGCAATAAAAATACCATAGTTATGACTCGATTGTCGTAATGAACGAACTTTGTAAACCTTGCAGGTTTGTACGGAACCCTCAGTGCGCGAGTCCGACTCGCACTTGGCCGGTTTTCTTTAATCTTAAATATTCAACAGAAAATTTACAGACACAATAAGAAGCCCGAGGCTTGACATTTTTATCTAAGAGCATCCCAAAATACTGAAAATAGGTATTTTTCACCGACTCTGATATAACCTTTTTACAATCTTTAAACACATATTTTTCGCAAATATAGAAAAAATGATTTGGATTGTTTAATCAACGTCTCCTTGAACTACTCATGTCAAAATACGCCTGTGATCGATTGATATATACGCTTAAACGACAAAAATCAAAAGCAAAGTAACTCGAGCTGCCCAAAAAAAAAAAAATAGTTTATCTGAGAAAAACCAGTTATAAGTGAATATTATCAACCACCAAATTCGCGGCAACAGAAAAAAAAATTGTAAATAGATTATTTCTATCATTGAAGACCTGTTATTAGCTGTAAGACATTCATTGTAATTGCTACCATATTAAGACAGCCTTTGGTCCTCCGAATAAAACAAAGTAAATTAATTAAATAAATAAATCAGTGATTGATCATGTCAATTTAAAGTTTACTTTACTGTGACGCATGTACATTGTTGACAAGTGTCAGAGCTTGTGATAATGGCAAGGTCACGGAGTCGCGATTGGAGTATGCACGCGAGGCACAATTAGCGCGAGCACACGTAAATACATTTGCTCCACTGCAAGGCGTGTACACAGCACACTATTGACGAGTGTCTGAGCTTGTAACACGAGCAAGGTCGCGGAGTCGCGATTAGAATGCGTTCGCGAGGCACAAAAAGACGAGAACACGTAAAGACATTTGCTTCACTGCGAGGCGTGTACACTGTTGACGAGTGTCAGAGCTTCTGACAGTGGCATGGTCGCGGAGTCACGATTGGAGTGCGCTCGCGAGGCACAATAGGGCGAGAACACGTAAAGACATTTGCTTCACTGCGGGGCGTGTATACTGTTGACGAGTGTCAGAGCTTGTGACTGCGGCAAGGTCGCGGAGTCGCGATTGGAGTGCGCTCGCGGGGCACAATAGAGCGAGAACACGTAAAGACATTTGCTTCACTGCGAGGCGTGTACACTGTTGACGAGTGTCAAAGCTTGTGACAGTGGCATGGTCGCGGATTCACGATTGGAGTGCGCTCGCGAGGCACAATAGGGCGAGAACAAGTAAAGACATTTGCTTCACTGCGAGGCGTGTACACTGTTGACGAGTGTCAGAGCTTGTGACAGCGGCAAGGTCGCGGAGTCGCGATTGGAGTGCGCTCGCGAGGCACAATTAGCGCGAGCACACGTAAAAGGCGGAAATACGACAACTTACTGCGAGAACATTTACACAATTTTGTGTACTTACTCGTGTTGTTAGAACAAAAAACAGGTATACAATCGTCTAAAATAAGAAGAACCTACCTAATGCCTAATAATTATTTTGTTTTGTTTGTAGTTTGTGTAGGTATAAGTTGTTGAGGTCAATAAATGAGATTGGGAAACCGGATAAGTCTATAGAACTGGCTTGAATATGATGATAATAATATGAACACCTGCGGTGTTTCCGGACAGATGCTACCTGCAAACCTTGAAGAAAAGTGTGTGAAAAACCGGCAGCGCACTTGTGACTCTTTTGACATTGCAGGTGCCTATGGTCGGCGGTAATCACTTACCATCAGGTGATACGTTGGATCTTCTGCCCCCAACGTCATAAAAATATGTGGAACAATCTCGTCAGCTGATAGTTCCCCCACCATAGGTACATATGTTTTAAGTCTGTTCTTAGCCATTTTCAGTCTGTAATAATAACACTTATAAATACTATCATTATAAATGGCTAATCAGTAATCTGTATGCCTCGCAGCAACGCAGAGATTACCCGGAGTTATGGCACCATTATCAACGCGAGATTTATGATAAATAAGCTTATCCGGCTACAGCCCTCGGATTGGGCCACACGTCTTCATTACTCGGACCTTACGAACCTCCCATTATCGTGCCTTTTTTTATACATTTGAAACTGAAATCTGAAATTAGTTTTCTGGATATTGTTCGGAATTTGGATAGAAAGCAGCAAGATGATTATAAGCGATTGACGCCATCTATGGGTGTCTATGGGCAACACCAGTAGAGTCACAAGTGCGCTATCAAGCTATATACCCCCCTTTTATCCTAATTTATCACAGACGCTACTTCACGTCGGTTTTCTTTGAAGACGTGATATGACTCCGGTTGTGGATCGCCCACGAACAATAGATAGATAGGTAAACTTTATTGCACAAAAACAAAATACAAGTATGATACAACAACAACAGACAGTGCAATAAAGCGATTTAATAGCTTGTAGGGATTTCTTCAACCTTTGGGTAGAGGAAAGAAATATCATATTTGTAATGGGGGAAGCAGTTCAACAAAGTTCTGAATATGATGATGTTTATTTTTATTTGGTAAGTGGCCGGAGTTTCCATTTCAATTACTAACACAAATCGTGCTGGCAACTTGCATTTTGTACTATTCCGATCACCAATAGTTGCGGTGGAGTTGCATCGTCGGTCCGCCGCAGCCGCTGGCTGCAATAACTCAGCGGAGAGCTGCGAGTCAGCCGAGCTATGTGTATCCGAGGCAACCTTGCGGTCAGACTCCTCCGCTCCGCTACACGCGCAGAGACAACGGGCTGGCTGTGTCTTAAACTATGTATTCCAAGCGTCAGTAAGTGCACCCTAGTGCTACGAAGGTATTGCAAATCAGCATCAAATGCTAAGTCAATGAATTGTAAAGACCATCTTTAGCTTGCATTGCTATTTGAACATCGCACTTCTTCGCATTTCCAGCCGATTTGTGTCTAGGGCATATCATCAATAGTTGTGGTGGCGTTGTATCGTCGGTCCGCCGCAGTCGCTCGCTGTCTCGAGTCAGTCAAGTGTTTATCCGTGGCGGTCAGACTCCTCCGCTCCGCTACACGCAGAGAGCAAACGGACTGGCTGTGCCTATGTTTTCCAAGCGTCAGTAAATGCGCGCAAGCTCTACAAAAGATATTGTAACAAATCTGAGTCAAGAGATCGAAAGACCTAATCCACTGTCACTGGAAGACCATATTTCATCATCTTGACTACTTTGTATTACGAAACGATTTGTGTCTAACGCGACACGCGTCAATAATTGCGGTGGAGTAGAATTCGGTTCCCGCACCGAGCGATAACTCAGCTGACGGCGAGCCAGTCCGTCTGAGCTCCATCCAAGGCAATTCTGCGGTCGACCCCATCCGACTCCGCAACATGCAATGATATATCGGACTGGCTACGTGTCTGTTTGTATTCTAAGCGTGTCAGCAGATGTGTGCAAATGCTGCAGAGACATTGCAATAATAACAGCCTGTCTTTATCCACTCCTCATCTTAGCGTGTAGTTCCCGGTTGCGTCAAAAACTGTCGCTTCGAAGCCCGTGGTTAAACCATAATGAACGATTTGGGGAGTTTAATTACATTGAAGCGGCTGCCGTCTGACTTTCGCAACTCTTTACAGGGGAACCAGACCGACTGACTCATGGTTACACTTTTTACTAACTCTCCGAAACGTGTAGGTTTCACAATGCTTTCCTTCACCGCCGGGCTAATAGAAATAAGCACATATTTGAAAAATCAAAAGTTGCATACTCGGATTCGAACTACGACCCCGCGTATCGATGGTTCGTTTTGAACCACTTAGCTACCATCGCTAAGTGCTACAAAGGTAAATATTACAACAAATCGGTGTCAAAAGATCAAAAAACCAGCTTCAGCTCTCACTGCAATTTGAATATCGCAGCACTTAGTATTACAAAAGGATTTGTGTCTAGTGCGTGTCATCAATACTTGCGGTACAGTGGAAGCTGGTCCCCGCACCGAGCAATAACTCAGCTGCGACCGCGGCGAGTCAGGGGCCTTAGCGCGAACCGGACATTACGACCGAATCGGAGTACCCCTCCCTTTCACACGCGCTGTGTTTCTCATTTATTTGGATGCGACAGGTATATTTTGGTTGGTGACGGAACGGTTTCGCGCTAAGACCCCAGTCCGGCGGAGCTGAGTATCCAAGGCAATCTTGCGGTCGACCCTTTCCGACGCCGCAACATGCACAAATATATCTGACTAGCTATGTGTTTGTATGTATTCCAAGCATGTTAGTAGATGTATGCAAATGCTGCAAAGGTATCACAATAATAATAGCCTGTATCTATCCACTGCTGAACGTAGGTTGTTTACCACCGTATATCACGTCAGAAAAAACCAACCAGCCAATTTCCATCCAGATCACTTGGTTGGATTTATTTACACTAGAGTGCGTTTCTCACGTTATATCCTTTCGCGCACAGTAAACTGTAGAACCACCTGCCACCGGTGGTATTCCCGAACAGATACAATCTGCCTGCGATTAAGAGCCGGCTAAGAATATGTGATACCTCGGGTGTTGCAGATGTTCATGGACGGCAGTGATCTCTTGATCTCTTGATCAGATCAGATTTGCCGTCTGCTCGTTTGCCCGCTATAATATAAAAAAGGTCATCTCTATGTCGCACCACAGATTCCTGTCCCAAGTTTGTTTTCCTCATCTAGTCACTGCTAGTAGTCCTCTTTATTATAATCATCAGTCAAATCGAGTGGCAATGACTCCTATAAAAAAAAATGCTTGCATAAGAAATATTCTGCTCCAATCGTGGTCGGGTCTACTGGAAACGTGGCCAACCCACCTTAGTTTTTCAGTATGCTTATAGCCATGCAAGATAAATACCAACACCGTAATCTTAAAAACAATACTGCGTGTCAGACTATTTGTGTCCTATACGTGTTCCAATCGTCAATAGGTGCGGTCGAGTAGAATCCGGTAACCGAGCGATAACTCAGCGTCGAACGTGGGAGGTACACTCGGGGCTATTTGTATCAGGCAGGCCATCTTGCGGTCGTCCTCGGCACGCACAGGTGCCATCACAGACTGATCGTTTTGCTCAGTCACATAATTCTTACATTTGTATCTACAGATTCATATCAATCACGGAGCCTGATTCCCAGACGCTTGCCAAGTATAGGTACATCGTTCGACGATCCGGAACGTAACATTAGTAGGTATATTTTTCCAGAACCACTTCCTAAAACCTTAGTGATAGATGAAAACAAGTTACAGAGTTGATATAATAAATAATGGTTCGTGCTCATAGTCTTCATTTCGGTATCTCTGGATTTTACTAATCTATGTGCCTATGGAAATGACACGATGAAGTTGATGATGATTTTGATGGATTCACTATACCTTACAAAGACAGAACCAAAAAGGTGTGAGGGACTTGTCGTCGTGCAATATGACATGAGTGCCCATAAACTGGCCACTAGGGATGCCAACACCATGCTGAAGGAGTCGAAGTGGCAAATCGGATCCCGGGCTCCGAAGCTACAGCTTGGGACGCAACCAGCACAAAACGCTTATAGAAAACTTGGTTAGTTTATGGTGCCCAGATGTGCTGTTATATATCTATGGAAAGATCCGGAATCAATTCAATTTATATTAGTCATGCTGTAGAATTGCCCGAGCGCGAGTCGCTTGTGTTGTGGTGTTTCACGCCCCATTTGGGGAGAAGTGACATTGAGATGGGACACAGACACAGACTTTGTAGGGAGTGAAGAAACGCACCGGGGAAAGAGCCCTTAGCAAGTGCCTGGTGAGCGTCTCCCAAGATTCGGTCCGTATGCCGAGACGGTAGGAAGGACCATGGGCTGGTGGAGGAACTGTATCTAGTCATGCTGTTTGCCTGTAATTTTTATTAGTACGCAAGCATACAACTTAGCAAACAATATTGGCATTTATCCGACATCTTGTGGAGCTAAGAACACTCCCGATCAATTTACCTTTCAAACAAAAAAACAAACAAAATTAAAATCGGTTCATCCGTTCGGGAGCTTCAATGCCACGGATACACACACACACACACACACAGACAGACACACACACACACACACACATCATACTTATAACACTCCGTCTATTATTCGTCGGGGGTTAGAACATTATGTTACAAGGTGAGGTACCATCCACTCTTCAGTGTTTAGATAATTATTTCAGTAACATTCCCACCCACACAGCCGTCAATTCTGCGCGCTTCTGGCGCTGTTTACTCTTCGGCTTAACCGCTTTTCACCGACAAATTGAGATACATAATTGAAATTTGTTCCCAAATTAACTAGGAGCATTATCATCCACAATCAAAACAGGGTATGTGCAGCTTCGTAACGATGTAATAACAAAGTAATTATGTTGCGTTGCTTAATACAATGTTATTTAATTGGCAATTACGTGTCCGGCGGCGCGGAACAGCCCTACAGGACTAATACTAGGCCTCCGCCCTTCTCGCCCGAGTAGCATGTATGCTGGAAAATTGAATAGGTTAGCGTTATTTTGCCCAAACCCACGCGAGCTCAAACTAAGACTGCTTTTGTCGGTATTTTGGCTTTCAAGGCAGTTTTAAGTATTTACATCTACCCATAGTGACTAATTCCACAAAACGTTCCACCTAGAGTTATCACATCAAGCCATTTCCAATCGAATATTATTCAAGTTTATTGTAGGACATTTTAATATCCCTAAGTACTTGCTTAGCTATACTTGGGTAATTTATTACATATTACATGCCATGTACATATTACACATTTTAAAATTAAATTAAAAAATAAGTAACTATTTACAGTAACCTAAAAATTAAAGAGGAATATAGCTTAGCTTAATTTGAAGATTTTTTTTTCTGAATTGATAGACTTGCATAGGTGAATTGAAATATAGTTTTGCTAAGTTCTTTATTACAGTAATCGTTCTAATCTGGTAACAGTTTTGCTTACGAGGAAGAACTCATGAACCATGTGTTCTACGCTACTTTACAAACTCAAAACCAAAACATCTGTTTCAATATTAGCCCACAACCCACATGTGCGACCATTTCACTATTAGTTATTTAAACAAGCAGCACCATTTTCCGCAGAAACGCTGACTTTATGAATCGTTAGCTAATGCAAACTAAACCACCGTGTAAAATGTCTTTGTTTACTTCTATTTCACTTGATGTATCAAGCTTCTTTAACTGCGAGAATGTACAGTCGCTTGCAATGAAATGTAAACACTTTATCTACTCTTAAGGCGGCATAATAAGATTCACATTATGGTTCTAATACGTACTGATAACACGCATGTGACTGTACGTATTTACCACATGATTTTGAACTAGAACCATCAAATCCATTTTTTTTCAATGAATTATTTCTCTTTTCATTCACATTTTTAAATTTCAATTACATAATTATGCGGTGATGGGGGGCAGCCTTTAAAGCAGTAAATATGCTTATGCCAGAGAGGCCCCGCTCTTGCGTAACTATCAAAATTTGATAAAATTAGGTACAGTAATGATATATGTGAATAAGTAATAGAAAATTAAATAACTGGATCGATTTTGTTGGATGAATTTAACAAACAGATGAAAGTTACATCCTTTTTTTATAGTGACATAGTAAATTGGCTCTCCTCAGCCAGGTGGTAAGCAATAGAAGAGCCCACGTTGCAATTACAACGGAAGAGATATCAAGGCATCACCACCGTTGGTACTGCCATACTGGCCCGCGAGATGCTTCTGATATTGAATGAAGGAGGAAAAACATGTGCTAGCAGCGAGTTCCATTTCTTGGTGGTGCAGTAGAAATAGGGAGCTGCCAATTTTTTTTGTCCGTGATGGAATGTTTTCTACTGTGAAGCGGTAACAGCTTCGTCCAGCGCGTGTAGTTCTGTGACGGAAAAGGGCAGGTTGAATGCAACACCGGCATTGACTGGCATGATCTGTGATCCACTAGAACGGATTTTTCGCTTATGTAAAAAGCCAGCAATCCAGAAACACAGCCGATTGGGCAGCAAATACGCTGAAAGTTTGGAAAGAAGAGCTTTGAGCCAGACCTGATCAAACGCTTTAGCGATGTCCAAGCTGATCGCCATAGATTCGCGATGCTTATCAATTGCTTCTCCTCAGAAGTACGTCACATACGCAAGAAGATCACCCGTTGATCATTTCGGTCTGAATCGTCAATATTGTGACGATCATTGATTGAGTAGTGATCTTCTAGGTTGCGGATCAACTGGTTATTGATGATCCGTTCCAGGATTTTGCAAAGCACTGAGGGTCCAATTGCCGTAACCTCAGTGCTGCGACTCTACGAAACTACCACTGTGACGAAACTACAGAGTTTGAAGGATCTGATCGATCTCCAATTTTAGGTATCGGTTTGCATATTGGCTTCTCTTCAAGCTTCCGGAATAAAACCGGACGAGTATGAGGGACGAAACAGGCGCGTCAGCACGGGAGACAACTCGGCTACGCACTTCTGGGAAACCATCAGGACCACTGGCTTTCCGTACATCTAATGACTGTAGCTCAAAGCGCACGTCACGCTGCCTGAAATGAGGAGGAACATGAGGGTATGGTGGGTGATAATGAAGAATTGGCGGCGCTAGTTTCGCCGATGTAAAGCTTTTAACTTCTCGTTTGCATTTATTCTTCATTCATTTAGAATATAATAATACAGTGGTATAATAACATCATTTATTAAGCGTCAGCTAAAGCGAGTTAAACCGTTGTGTAATGACCTTTGTATACTTCTGTTCCGCTTGATGCGAGATAACAGCCGGAGTGAACACAGGGTGTGTACAACATACCACATGCCTTGAGGAGGATATTAAGGAAGTGAGGCTGTGATAGTCTCACGAGTCACTTGGCACCAGTGAATTAATACTAGTTACTTTGATGTTATTGCTTTTGGGTAGATCAGAGTCACTAATACATACAAGTAGACTGACCTAGACCTGACCGCCTGCTGATATATTATATTTTATGTTAATCCATGGGCATATTTAGAGCGTACTCTTCTTTAAAAAAGCCGATAACACATTAGCGATCTGTCTGATTTTGCGGATGTTCATTACTTTCCATCGGGTGACTTGCTTGCTCGTTTGTCCAGCTCTAGCTTAAAAAAATCTAGCTTCCGAGTGAGGGAAAATTTCCTGAGAAAACCTGCACTTCTTGGCTAGTTTCTCAAAATCGTGGATACCTACAATATTAGATTTGATGATTCTGAAAGTGTAACTGTGATCCATTTTAATTACCAGATTTCCCGAATCGTGAATCTTGAACCAAGTATATCCCGGGCACCAAAGCAACAGCTTTGGACGCAACTGGGAATTACATGCTAAGATGAGGAGGAGGTGGCCGATGAGCAGATGGACTACCTGATGATACCGCCATCTATAGACTACCGCAACACAAGTGTTTTGCCCACTTTAAGAGTACTTACACTCGTGGCATCATCATTGGCACGGCGCTGCACACTGCGAGCGTTCGTGCGCCGCCCCTCCAAGAGCGCGTAGTGCCGACGTGTCGCGCCACAGCAGGCGCTATTGGCACGGCGCTGCACACTGCGAGCGTTCGTGCGCCGCCCCTCCAGGAGCGCGCTAGTGCCGTCGTGTCGCGCCACAGCAAGCGCTATTGGCACGGCGCTGCACACTGCGAGCGTTCGTGCGCCGCCCCTCCAGGAGCGCGCTAGTGCCGTCGTGTCGCGCCACAGCAGGCGCTATTGGCACGGCGCTGCACACTGCGAGCGTTCGTGCGCCGCCCCTCCAGGAGCGCGCTAGTGCCGTCGTGTCGCGCCACAGCAAGCGCTATTGGCACGGCGCTGCACACAGCGAGCGTTCGTGCGCCGCCCCTCCAGGAGCGCGCTAGTGCCGTCGTGTCGCACCACAGCAGGCGCTATTGGCACGGCGCTGCACACTGCGAGCGTTCGTGCGCCGCCCCTCCAGGAGCGCGCTAGTGCCGTCGTGTCGCGCCACAGCAGGCGCTATTGGCACGGCGCTGCACACTGCGAGCGTTCGTGCGCCGCCCCTCCAGGAGCGCGCTAGTGCCGTCGTGTCGCGCCACAGCAGGCGCTATTGGCACGGCGCTGCACACTGCGAGCGTTCGTGCGCCGCCCCTCCAGGAGCGCGCTAGTGCCGTCGTGTCGCGCCACAGCAGGCGCTATTGGCACGGCGCTGCACACTGTGAGCGTTCGTGCGCCGCCCCTCCAGGAGCGCGCTAATGCCGTCGTGTCGCGCCACAGCAGGCGCTATTGGCACGGCGCTGCACACTGCGAGCGTTCGTGCGCCGCCCCTCCAGGAGCGCGCTAGTGCCGTCGTGTCGCGCCACAGCAGGCGCTATTGGCACGGCGCTGCACACTGCGAGCGTTCGTGCGCCGCCCCCCCAGGAGCGCGCTAGTGCCGTCTTGCCGCGCCACAGCAGGCGCTATTGCCACGGCGCTACACACCACGATCCGCCGCTCCAGCAGAAAACTACTCACACCCGTGCCTTCCCGACTAGTTGTGACCGTCGCCGCCCACGTTCTGGTGCTGCCACACCGGGGGGACCATGTTGGCGACGGCCACAACCAACCTTTTTTACCTATTTTCTTTGAAATGTTTACTTTTTTATATTCTTATATTTTTTTGTCTTTTTGACAGTTATTGTAAAAACCGAAGGAATAAAAAGGGTGTGATGAAAATATGTTTTCTCTCGGACTTCAGCCGTCCGTTTTACATGGCTTCTCGCATCCAGCTCTTACCAACCATCCTGCGCCGATCGTCCCCCCACCTAGCCAGAGGGCGCCCTACATTACGTTTGCCAAGACGCGGTCTCCACTCTAGAACTCGTTTGCCCCATCGGTTGTCGGTTCTGCGGCTAATATAGCCAGCCCACTGCCAATTAACGCCACACGTGGCAACATATCGCAAAAAAAACCCTGCTCCACCGTGACAGCTTTCTGTGAGGTCGTAGTATTACAGAGATCAAGCCGACCCATTAATGCTGAAGCGTGGATTTTCAACAGCTTTGAAATATTCGAAATCTACCATACCTTTTATGGATATATCGGGGCAAAAATCATTAGTTCCTTAAAAACCCTTTCACTTCGTAGGCGCACCTGAGGCGTTGATCGCGCGCTAAGGGCTCGAGCACCCTCGAGCCCCGGAGGGCTCGCCACATCAAGGCCGTACTAATTGCCAATCGTTACCTACACGCGAGCACAATTGTAGGAAAGGGCTTTCTAAGAGCAACGGTACTTCAAAGCAAGGCATAAGTTCTGTAGTCCTTCTCATCATAGCGTGTGATTGCCGGTTGCGTCCAAAGCGGTTGCTCTGGAGCCCGAGGTTCGCTTAGACCATCATTCAAGATTTGGGGAACCTGGTAATCACTAATGAAGAAGAAAAAAATTAAAAATGTAGACTTTTGAAACCCTTTACAGGGGAACCAGACCAACTGAATCATGGTTACACGTTTCAGAAACTATCCGAAACGTGCAGGTTTCCTCATGTTTTCCGTCACTGCCGAGCTAATGGTGGAAATACGCACATAGATTTGAAAAATTCAGAGGTTTTTTTTATATGTTAGGTGGCAGACGAACAGATGGATCACCTTATGGTAATGCCGCCACCCATGGACACTCGCAACACCAGTGGAGTCACAGGTGCGCTGCTAACCTTTCAATCCCCCTTTCCCCCGGATTGGGCCTCCGGTACCGTCACTCACGCAGCAAAACACATGCATGCTCAGATTCGAACCACGACTCCCCTCATTGGGAGGCGCGTTCTTATCCACTGAGCTACCATCGCTTATATTTCAGCGCACCGCATATTTGTATTACGCGCTACACTTTGTAAAGCAAATCCTTGAGGATTAGGCAAAGCGTGTGAAAGAAAAAGCAAAAAATATTTGTCCCTAGAGAATTTCGTGATCTTTTATTTTCGAGCTCAGAGAGCATTACTGAAGGTGATATATTTTAAAAGAAGAATATTTCCTACTTGCTTACCGTTAGAAAGCTATACTACTTCATAACGTCCTAATACACAAATCCCTAGGTTTCCACCCGAATAAAGAACAGAAGAGGTAAGGATAAGGTAGTATGCCTGTTATTTATTCAAATATATTTATTAATATCTAGAGAATGTAAAATAAAACTTAGCATATGGTTGAAATCTTTAGACTAAAACGAAACCGAAAATATCTTACAGGGTACTTAAGATATTTTCGGTTGAGATGGTGATCCATACGCATACACATATTCTCTCTCCTCTCACACACACACACACAAGACGCACGCACGTTCGCATGCATGCATGCACGCATGCACGCACGCACGCACACACACACAGACTTGGTCGCTGTTAGTGGCTTCCTCTGACACAGGTGCTTATTCTGTACCTACTAGAGAATGTCAACACCTAAATTGTAATAGTTTTTGTAGAAACGAATTTATTTTTCAATATTTTATTACTACCTACTCGCAAAAAACGAAATATAATAAAGCAGGATATAAAGGGCCAAACGGCTTTTAGGGTCGGCATTCCGCGCAAGTGACACCTGTTCAATTTATAAATGGTTTACAGTCGAGCCAAAATAATAAACCACATTTGACGTTTATCTCATAGAGAGGTCACCTACTAAAAAGCTTCGATTAAAGTAAATAATCGATAAGTACTTCAAACAAACGTGAATCGAATAAAATAATAATGGAAAACAACTTATTAGTACTTATATTTGGAGAAAAGTGAATCAAAATCATTGGAAAGAAAGAAGATAGTGGGTACCGATCCCAGATATTGATCCGTGGCCAGTTTATTTCATTTTCTTCGAAATCAAAGCGCTTATATCGTGTGCCATATATTGTTTTTCTGTTTACCAAGTTATAAATGTATTTATATTTTTAAACAACAAAATAATACTTTTTACTTAATCTGAATATGGCTTTCATTTATGGTTGAAAATTCCTACACGAGTAAACGTTATATTCGTTCGATTATTTTAGGAACATCCCTAGAGCTTGAAAAGAAAATGGGTTGACAGATATTATATCATTATATCAACGTCCAATTTTCTAGAAAGTAAATTTCAATAAGTTTATAAATAGTAAATCGTGAAATTATCTTTTTATCTTTTATGCAGTAAATAAATGCCAATATCATTTTAAAAACTTAAGAATTGTGCTATTTTAACATTACGTAATATTTACATATTGCTGTGTACAAGCCTATACAAATAAAGAATTATTTGAATTGAATTGAATAACAAGATTGATTAAATCAATGCTCGTTGTTATAAGGTTAAGTTGTCGAATTCTGATGAAGTGTCAATTGTGACCTTTTATTTTAGCCTAACTATCAGATATTTATTTCCATATAAGAATTCAGATTACATAAGAAAACTTAACTATATACAGGTATTGTACGGTAACTTATTTTTGGACTATAAGGCTATCGCTTGACCACAATCGCATCTGATGGAAAGCGATGATGAGGTTTAGGATTATACGCGTTTTTCTTGAAGATGCCTGTTCACTCTTGCCTTAAATAAGTCCAAAATACAGAGGTCAGGAAAAACAGACTTCGACAGGGAGTTCCGAAAAGTAAACCGAAAACACGAATCGCTTGCGTGATGTAATCGACACCGTAGCGCCATCTATTAGTATAATAATAATAATAAATATTTCCCAACATCACATAATTATATTGATCTGAATCCGAGATAGGTAGGTAGCTCAAGCACCGGTGTTACGTATATCGTGTGGCACTTATGTCCCAAAACGAAGTCAGGGCAGGCCACTAGGTATATTATTGAGTGAAAAGAAATAATGAAAACGCTATTATTGTACCGTTCATAAACTACAAA
Source organism: Marasmia exigua (assembly GCA_019059595.1). NCBI lineage: Eukaryota > Metazoa > Arthropoda > Insecta > Lepidoptera > Crambidae > Marasmia > Marasmia exigua. Next base: position 12,720,854 of record CM032468.1, read on the forward strand.
CCAATTTGCTAAATTCTACATGCTACACCGACTACGAAGCTACGTATTGCTACGACGCTACGACATGCTACGACGTTACAAATGTTACGACTACGAATAATAGGGCCCACAGTATTAAATATAGCAAGTTGTTATCTACTTTTCTCTCCCTCCTATTTATAATATTAGTTTAGGTAAAAAATAAGGTAAAGGTAATAGCTAAAACAGCTCGGTTTGAGCAAACGAATCTGGCCCAAATCAATTTATTTACATCAAGCACAAAATCGATTTGTGATCATCCATTGATGACCCATTTGGATCAGTGGTAGTGAATGCTGTCTCTGGTGAATAGGGTTGCAGGGTTTGATCTCCGCACAGTACAAACATTTGTGTGCATGATAACATGTCTGTTACAACCCATGTTATTCTCTGTAATAAAGTTCTTACACATGTTTTCGTAATGAAATGTCTTTGTATATTGGTCTGGGTGTTTTCTATGTATTATATGTATTTACAAAAGAAAGGTATTATATGTATATATTTGTAATTCCGCTGTTGGTTTTAATATCCGTAACACTAGTGCCTAAGCTACCTATCTCGGAGTCAGATCAATGTATGTGATCATCAAGCAAAGAATGTAATGTTCAGTGGTTCTTTGCAAAAAAATTGGGTCTTTTAAATTGGGTCGTGTAAGACCCAAATTGTATAGCGTAATATTTCTTTTTACGTTTGGTTGGGTATAAAAAGCTTTTAATAGTAATGGACAGGAATTTCAATCATAATTTATTAAAAAAAAATAATCCGAAAAAAATATTTCACGTCAAGTATATTTAGTCAGAATCTGGACGATAAATACTCTTAGGACTTTTCTAACTGGATTGTGATAAAACCCAATGGTTATCCAACGATATTGAAAACATGACAAAAGACATATTAAGTTTTGACAGTGGGGAGTCACGCTTCGGCATGAATGAGCCAGCTCAACCGGAGAGATACGACCTCACCGAAAACTGGCGTGAAGCTACGCTTTTGCAATGTTTGGCCAAGTGAGTACCCGACGCCCAATCCAAGAGGAGGGGGAGCATTGTAACGTATTGCCGTCTGACCTTCGCTATGTTCTGATAAACTAAAGCGAGTAGGTAATGGCTACATTTCAATCATTTCAATTCGAAAAACTCATATGGTGTTATAATATTTTCCCTCATCTCCAAGTTTGGTCACCCTGGCTAGACACATTGTCAATTCTAATCAAATGAATATTGACGATGAACAGATAATATGAGGTGGTAATAACATAAGGAAATAATGAAGCAATTAGGACAACAAGTCGGCGGCTTAATTGGCAATTAGCTGTCCGGCGGCGCGAGATAACCTGCTAATGTTACGCCCCTAGAGTCCTTCACCACAATCCGATGCGCAACAGTAATCCACCGCCGACGTGTGGCAAGCCTTCAAACCCCCCTCCCCCCGTCCTATCTGGTAGAACTAACCCTTATACGCCCGAAGTGATTTGCTCCTATATTTATAATGAGGACATCTCAGGAATGAAGCTCCCTGCCGAGGTCTGTTTTTCCTAACCACCTTATGGTCATTGTTTAAGGCAAAAGCGAACAGGCATCTTCTAGACAAACGTGTATCATTTTTCATAGTAGCTTTCAATCAGGCGTCATTGTAGTCAAGCGTAGCCTATAGTCTAAAAAAGAAAATGCAATAAAGACTGGTTCACTTAAGGCGAGCTGGTGCTTAGCTAGTAGACAGCAACACGGCCTGTGATGCGAGCAACATTTGAGCTCGCTTCTGCGAATCACTCGTAAGTGACGTCCAAACAGTTAATGCCACAGAAGTACATTGGTTAATAAGCGCGTACGTTAATAGAGGGCACGAGTAGACGGAGTGCTGGCGGTGAGCCATTGGATGCGGGTTTCCAACGCACGCAAAACAGCACGCTGCTGAACACTACTTTTCTTTGAGTCCGTGGTATTACTTCGGTCTAGCCGCCCTATTCATGGCAAAGCTTGCTTCTCCCTCGGTAAAATAAAGAACATTATAAACAACTAAACACTATTATTAATGCCGACAAATCAACCGACAAGTTTTGAGCTACATCTCAGAATCCTAGAGCTTCAACGAAACTGCCCCATAATGAACGAGATTGGTATACCTGTCGCATCCGAACAAAAGAGATGCACAGCGTCTGTGAAAGGGTCAGGGATAAAGATTCGGTCATTAATTTCGAATTTGATTTTGATTGTTGTTGTAGTCCTTAGTTTACTGTTCCCTCGTGAACTGTGCGTGCGGCCCGATGTCGGTGAAGCACATCAGGTGGCTCAAGCGCCGGTAAGTCCGCAGCCATTTCTCATGACAGTCAGATGTCGAGCAACGAAAGTGAACAAGGGTTGTACTGAACAGCGCCGGCCGGCTCAAGAAATCATTTATACTTGTACCCGTGACCTTTTGTGTCGAAAAGGATAAGATAATCGTTACATAATTAGCACGGTATAAATCTTCATCTTTTTTTTTCTTTTTTTATATGAGAGGTGGCAGACGAGCATACGGATCACCTGATGGTAAGCAATTCCGCCGCCCATGGACACCCGCAACAGCAGTGGAGTCACAAGTTCGCTGCCAACCTTTTCCCCTTCCCCCCCATTGGGCCTCCGGTAACCTCACTCACACGGCGAAACACAGCGCAGGCGCTGCTCCGCCGACGCTGGTCTTCGGTGTTCATCTTAGCGTGTATTTCCCAGTTGCGTCCAAAGTTGTCGCCTCGGAGCCCGGGGTACGCTTGAACCATCGTGCAATATTTGGGAAGTCTGATAATTTACCTTACCGTGGGAGAGCCACGCTTCGGCATGAATGGGCCGGCACGACCGGAGTGATACCACGGCCTCACAGAAAACCGATGTGATAAAGCAGCACTGTGCTGTGTTTCGCTGCGTGAGTGAGGGTAAAAGGGGCCCCTTTTACCCTCCGGGGAAAAGGGGGGTTTAAAGGTTGTCAGCGGAATTGTGACTCAATGGTGTCGCGGGTGTCCATAGGCGGCGGCAATTGCTTATAATCAGGTGATCCATCTGCTCGTCTGCCACCTATCACACAAAAAAAAATTATAATGAACCGACTGTATGTTCTTCGCAACCCTTAGACAGGGGAACCAGACCAACTGGATCACCGTTACATGTTCAGAATCATTATCTCAAATATTGTAGGTATCCAAACAGCTTGAGTAAAATACAGCACAGTATAAGTAACATACAGTGGTTTAACTAAAGACGCTCGGCGAGTTAAAGCCTTACTCTTCTTGTCACTTTGAGAGAGCGGGCAGCGCATTTGAAAACAGTTTTACTACTGAAATTCTTGCTGGTGTCTTCTCAGTAGAAACGGACAATCCGAACCAGCGGTAGATTTAATATGTGTACCTCTTTTCACATTCTTAAGCGTTTTGTATGGACCTAATTTGAATCCATTTTTTTAAGATATAGGGGGTAGGCGAGCAGACGTGTCACCTGATGGTAAGCGATTACCGCCGCCCATGGACACCTGCCACGTCAAAAGAGTCACAGGTGCGGTGCCGGCCTTTTTAAAAGGGAGTAAGCTCTACATATTATACACAGGTAATTTTTACCGACTTCAAAAAAAGAGGAGGTTCTATATCTAAAATATATAAGGATATAATATATAAGGAGGTTATTTTTTATCGTTAACATCCCGTAAACCAAAATAAGCAAAAAAAAAAATAGAATATCCACCCGGCAGTCATGTAAGGAACAGCTGTTTTTTTTTTCGCTTAATTTGTTGATCTAACATGCTAAATGGACTTCATTCACGATATGTATATATATTATGTGGTTTCCGAGATGGATACGATAAAAAATAACGGTATTTATGTATTAATTTTTTGACCGATTTGCATTATTCTTTTTTTTACTATTAAGCATACAACCTAAGCGGCAGAGTAGAATAGGACCACCCTCACTCTTACCGAGGTGTCGTAAAAGGCGACTAAGGTAAAGCTGCTGGCATGATCATCAGCACCCAGAGAAGGAAAACTCTGCATTTATATCAAAACCCTCGCCAACCCGTCTGCCAAGCGTGGTGAGTATGGCAATTACCCCTCATGTGATTGAGGGAGGCCCGTGCCCCAGCAGTGGGGACTTAAATGGGCTGATGATGATGATGATACAACCTAATTCAAATTGCAACCCTTTATGTTAAGTCTTAAGAGTCGAGGAGTTTACATTTGACTGCAGACGACTATACACGATGGCCGGCACCTACGCACTCCTTATTATTTTCTAGAAAGGACTAGCATATTTGAACATACGAATTCATCATAATGTAAGAACGCTGTAATCTGCAATCGACAAGGTCATAGTGATATGGATGAATAATGTAACAGTAAAAACTATAAATAAACGGAAAGCCACACAACACAAGAGAAGATCGAACAAACTTTACTGAGAGCTAAACTTGTAGCTTTATCTTGGTGTGCTACATTGGTAAATAGCTGCTGAACAGTTTCTAAAAACTTTTTGCAGAGTTCCAATATTTATTACTGTTTAACAAACTTTCGTGCCTTAGCACCAAAACGCTCGGTGGCAAAAGTGCTGTTGATTACAAGGCTATGACGTAATCACACATCTAATAGCACACGTTTTTAGCTAGATCATCGAACTATGAGGAACGATCAGTTTATATTGCGCCACCCACATACATATAACTATTTAAATTTATGTTAGTTGACTTAGCAGAACCCCGTGGATCACAACAAGTAAAACAATAATTTACACTTGTTCATCGCTTAACACGAACCAAAATAGTTCCATCAAACCAGCAGGCTAACTACGGCCAATAGAAGTCAAACGGGCTAACGAACCGATACAGTTGAATAAACCACGACACGCATACATTACCGCATTTGCGAACAGATCCGGTGCGTCTCATTAAACAATTGCGCTGGCAACTATTATTTGTGTGCTACTTAAGTAATAATAATAAATAAATCCATACAACATACATTGACCACGAATTTTTGTAAAGGGTGAGTTCGAACGAACTTCTGGCGTATGATGCAGAGAGCATATCTTGTGTAAATTGAATGAAAACATTTGCCGAAAAACTTGTTACGAATTTATTTATTATAGAAATAGAACACATTTATTATTATAGATTAAGTATAGACATCAAAACACGATTAAGTACAAAAAAAACAATTAATAAAATAAAACAAAATAATCACGTCCAGCCAGTGTCAGAAGATTTTTTTGTGTGTATGTGTATTCATCGTCAGCCCATTAAAGTCCCCACTGCTGGGGCACGGGCCTCCCTCAATCACATGAGGGGTAATTGCCATACTCACCACGCTTGGCAGACGGGTTGGCGAGGGTTTTGATATAAATGCAGAGTTTTCCTTCTCTGGGTGCTGATGATCATGCCAACAGCTTTACCTTAGTCGCATTTTACGACACCTCGGTAAGAGTGAGGGTGGCCTATTCTACTCTGCCGGGACCACACGGCTGCGTATTAATTACACGATTATTACACGTATGTGTATTAAAGGGGGCTTATTCTCATGCATTCGACATTAAAGTCGAATTTGAAATTTGTATGGACGAATGTATGAAATCTCTAAATTCGACGAAGAATTATATACAGTCGCCACAATAACCGTGGTTATAATACACACTAAAAAGCGACCTAATCTGTTCTGTCAGAGTTCCAGAATTTCACTCAAGTGCCATGTCAAAGAGAAGACACCCTGAAGGTTATCGGCCTGCAGCGATGCAGCCTCCACCTCTCCCGGGAGTGCGCGAGGGTCTAACAAACTCAATTGTGACAAACTCCCACAACTTTAACTCGGAAACAGAAGTTTCGCTGCGATATCTTTGTACTTAGTAGAATTAGTGCTTCACCCTCGTAAACTTGGGAAGGATGTTCATTTTAAACCGGTAAACCTTTATTATGTCTTAGTAGAGCTTAACGTGTTTTCTGGATGCTTGAACATGGAAATTCACAAAAAGAGACCATTACGCTATATTTTTATAGTAGAGGCTACAAACGAGCAATTGGGCCACCTGAAATCAAAGAGTTCGCCGATGTGTTGCCGGCCTATTAGAAATGAGTACCTACGCTCTTCTATTGAAGGTCCCTAAGTCATAGCCGTCGGGATATACTATACTGATAATTACGTTTTTAAGAATGGCGGCGATGGTGACATTGGGAGAGCCACGCATCATGGGCATGCAGCATGAATGGGCTGGCTCGACTAGAGTGATACCAACGGCCTCACAGGCCTACGAGCGGCTGCGTGTTTCGCCAAGTGAGTGAATGCACCGGGGACACAATCCGAGGTAAAACTAACCTTAAAGGTTGGCAACTGCTCTTGTGACTCAACGCGTGATCTTTGATTGAATCTCACTTTAATTTCAAAGACGTTTGGTTCAATATTATTTGAGGTTCGACAGATTGAAGTAACCTAATCTGTCTGGCTGTGTATACCTAATAGTAAACCAAACCTTCCGCGAAATAATCTGCAAAAAAATGTCTGCTACATTTTGCGTGCATTCTGCCGCAGTGAGTGAGCAGTGGCAAATAAAACCCCCGGAACAATCCCAGTATCTGAACGACTACAATAGAGAATGATGGCCGACCAACAATTACCCTCTCTGGAAGAAAATATTATATTTGGTACCTCGCGCCGGAAGCGCCCCAATTGCTACGAGCAACGAGTGAGGGATCCAGAGCGGCCACTCTTTTGTATAGGTGTGCCTTCTTCAAAGTGACGAAGATTCTCGTCAGTATATCAATGATCTTTGACATTGCTATTGGCAATAGCCTTTTTGTCTCGTTAGGGGATACTTTAAAATGTGTATAAGAAGAAGCAATTGCTTTTTAAATTTGTGATAGGTGGCAGACGAGCGTGTGGTGGCTAGGTGATATAGCCGCCGCTAATGAATACTCTTAAAACTAGTGGGGTCACAAGTGCGGCGCTAAGCATTAATCTCCCCTTCCCCCGGATTAGGCCTCCGGTACCCTCACACACTTCGGAAAAACAGCGCAAGTAAGGTTGTGGTATTACTTCGGGTCAGCCGGCAAATTAATGCCGGAGTGTGGTTCTCCCTCTGTCACATAAAATATAGTTTGATACATTTGCTGACATTTTTGTAACTTATGATCCGACCTTGAGGAAACTTGACGTTGAGAAGTATAGCTACTTGGCTTTCTCAAAATAAGATTGCGGCATTTTGCTCACACTCTACAGAATGGACCTTCTGGTATATCGTTTCCACGCACTGCGACGACAAAGAAATGTGGCAAATGGAGCAGAACGTTCAACACAAATGAACTAATGAAATGACTACCCACCTATTGACCTCTTTTTGTAAAAACTTTTATTTTTTGCTGGAATCCTCAGAAACCACCACGGTTATATTTGAACAAACTTATGATACAGACAAATGCTCCTGATGAAACGTAAAGAGGGACGTTTCTATGTGTTGGTACACTTTTTTCCACTTGTAGTACATACGTACTGGTATATATGTATATATAGATGGATGGTGCCGATGGTGGCACAAAGAAAAATGCTAGTGAGAACATTGGCTGGTTCAATTACATAGTTCTTTGTTAATTTTGAAATTCCCTGTTTTACATAAGAACGCTTTCACAAAGAACACTGTTCTGTCCGGGATAAGGAGACCAGGAGAACTATTTCACGAATTTTTAACTTAGTATAAGCAGGAGCCTATACTAAATTAAAGGAGATAGAACTCTCTTTTATTGTTATTCAACTATTACGTACATAATACGAAAACTTTATATTTGTTTCTATTGGGAGAAAATTAAACGTTTTCTTTATTATTATTATTTATTTAATTGGTGGTGATATTTTTTAATGCTAAAGACGGCAAACTAGGTGAAACCAAACTATTACCACCTTCTTCATCTTTGTCCTTTCCCACTATATGTAGGGTCGGCTCTCCAAATGATCACCACTGTCCCATAAAAAAATCTACGAGATTTAAGAGAGAAGTCGTTGATAAGTTGTCAGTCTTTTACGACGAAGCTAAAACGAACCAAAAAGCGAATCTCGTCCCATGAAAGTCCCTAAGTCATAACCGTCAGGAATTACTGCTACAAACAACCAGTAAATAGGAAAGTAAACATCAAGCCCTATGCTGGAGCGGGGGGTGCTAGTAATCAGGGGCGCCTCTAGCCCAAAAAGCGCCCGGGCGCAATCAATAACCTAGCGCCCTCTTGTTTCCAAATGCTCTAACAAAATGGAATACTTACAACATTTTCGACTACCTATGGGCAGTCGCTTCATTGTAATTATCAGACATCCAGAGTCCTATATCATGGTCCAAGCTTACCCTGGGTTTCGAAGCGAGAGCATTGGACGCAATTGGGAATCACACACTAAGATGAAGAGAATGATCAGTACTCGATAACGATTTTTTTTAAGTTGCGTTTTTTTGTGAAATAAAGTATATCTATCCTATCTCGCGCCCGCTTTTGCGGAGCGTTACAGTGGAGGCTCTATGTGTAGTGAGGGCTCCCGGCGCCCGGGTGCACCGCTCCCCCTGCACTATAGGTAAAGACGCCCCTGCTAGTAATGCCATCCGCTGTCGCCTTACTGTCCAACGAAATGCAGACGAGCTGAGAAAACACCCGACCTCTTAGACGTGGCCACTACGCGACTCACGTCGAGGAGATAACTCGACAGATACGCATCCCAGGAAATTACATCGTAAGATGCTTTGGTAATATATTTTGTCTATCTATATAGCGTTAAGGTGCTTACATATACATTATAAAATGACACGCTATCGTTTGGGTAAAATATCTACAAAAAAAATCCGCATTCAAAAACCACGTATTAAAAAGTGTGAAGAGATATTTTTAACACTTCTTACTCTTCTGATGACAGTACACTCGAGGAAAGATGTTACCGAAGTTGGCGCGCAATGCCTACTATCTAGATACTCATCTTGTAAAACATTCAATTATTCAACAGGAATGAGGCGCCGATTTCAGTAACACCTTTTTTCGAATACTGTTATAAAATGTTATCAGAAGTGTATGAAGTGTTATAAATATTATTTACACTTTTTAGTCCGGCTCCAAATCCCTGTTGGTCTAGTGGTTTAAGAACGCACTGCTGGTCTAGTGGTTTAAGAACACCCCGTTGGTCTAGTGGTTTAAGTACCGGGCCGTGATCTCGGGGACGTGGGTTCGATTCCTGGGTCAAGCGAAAAGTATGTTTCGAATTTTTCGAACAAACCCGAGCTAGGTTTGTGATCACCAATCCGCATTAGGCAAGCGTGGTGATTAAGCCTAATCCCATCATAGTAGCGATAACTTAATTTCTTGATGATGATTTAATGATGAAGGCCTTTGCCCTGCAGTGGGACAGTTTATAGGCTGATACTTTACTTTACTTTTTTTTAGTACGTGGTTTTTGAAGGCATCATCATATAGAGGCACGTACTCAGAGGGAGTAGGTTGACCTACTCCCCCCTCCTCTCCTGAGGACGCGTCGGACACTGCGCGGTATTTCTGCGAGGCCTTGACACGCTGTCGACGTCGCGACGCCTGCACTTCCACTGTGCATACGACAGTATATCAATGCACGGAACATGTCTGGGCCATCTTCTGATTTTCAGAATTGTGTTACAGAGTCGTTACATGTATATTGGAATCAACAGTTTGACTATTGCGGACGTAAGTACATTATAATACATACATGGAATTTAGATTATAAAAACCTTTCGATAGTAGCAAATCAATTCCATTTATTAAGCTGCTTGGGAGTGCCTTCTCCCATTACGAATACGTTATTTCTTTCCTTTGCCCAAAGGTTGTCTAGAAGAAATCGCTACAAGCGATAGATAGGACCGCCTTATTGTACTGTCTGTTGTTGTTGTATCATACTTGTATTTGGTTTTTGTGCAATAAAGAACATCTGTCTATCTATGAAATCCATTGAGTCCTCATCAAAGAGTGTCTCTTTAAATTTCGAACTTTCTCATTGTCATCATTTCTTCCAATATGTCCACTGCTGGACAAAGGCCTCCCTCAATGACCTCCAGTAATTACAGGTAACATGAAAAAGACTTAGGACCTAATTTACATACAATCGTGTTCAATTCACGGTCTCACTAATAAAAACTATGTTGATTATATTAGCATTAATTAATATTATTGGTTCACGTAATCGATGAGAAATCGAATGAAATGGCACAGCCATACATGAAGAAATAAAATAACTTTAAAAAGAACACTTTTCAAATAAATAAAACGATATTTTCGTAAAAAGATTTTCAACAAAAGAAGACTGAATGTCATAATTGCGGTGTGTGTGGGCGTTAGAAGGTTTAATGGAACTTTTTCCCTAAAATTTTTCCTTGTCTTTTATGTCCACAGGGATAATGTTCTGAGGATTTTTTTTTATTTTTCTTTTATAAACTTTGTCAAAAGAACTTTGGAAAAATCTGAAGAGAAACCTTAACATCAACTAATGTCTAAATAGATGTTCGCTGTCTGATACAAATTGCAAAAATCAGCGGATCACTTTTGTATTGAAGGGTGTTTTTTTTTCTGAGATTAGATCCAATTTTCCTTAGGGAAAAATATTTGTTTTCATTAGTATAACGCCCCAGATAAGGGAGTAAGACGGTTAAAATAACATGGAGTATAAATGCACGTGACGATATTTATACTACAGCGGAAAATATATGGTAAACAAGCGTGTGCGCAAACACTAGTGTATTTTATAGAACATCATCGTCACACGACCGGGGATGACTGAAGCTCACAAATGGTCCAATATGCAATGGCATCATTTTTCTGGTTTTAGTAGCCAACAATGGCACTTAGGTATTCCGCGCGGAGTAATCGGGTAAGGTATCAAAAATGTGTCTATTCTTTTCAACCGACTTCAAAAAAAGGAGGAGGTTCTCAATTCGACCCGTATGTTTTTTGTCATTCCATCGTGACGGATGACAGTCTAATACTGTGCGTTTCTAGCAGAATTTTCCACGTACGTCAGTTCTGTGGAACGGTTCGCCTGGAGAAGTATTTCCCGACGGCTATGACTTAGGAAGACGTGCTAGAGAAGAACATACTGTTTTTTAAAAAGGCCGGCAACACATTAGCAATCTCTATGATTTCACCGATGTTCATGGACGGCGTTGATTACATTTGATCACGTGACCTGCTTACTCGTTCGTCGCCTGTAGCATAAAAAAAAGTTTGTTTGTATTGTGTTTGAAATGAAATTAAACAATTGTATCATGTTCAGGTCGACACTAAACTAAGCGAGTATGTAGGTATGGGGTAAGGAAAGGGTATATTCAATAATTTGAAAAATTCCTCAGCCCAATTTCTCATTCCACCAGCTCACGAGCGGACTGAACGAACACACATAGTTATAGGGAGTTTAGTTTGCAAGAACAATACAAAAGGCAAACTGTATAAAAAGTACATCGAAAACATAATAACAAGCATTTGTATTTCAAATTCAATATCGAACACCTAAACGACAAAAATGCAAAAAGCAACCCAATTCAATAATGTCGGCGAAAGGTGACATTGAAAACAGGAACCGAAGTTCCAAAGCGAAGTTGATAACGAAAGAAAATTTGTTGTTTTCACCCGAACTCGGTGACGCAGCCGCGAAAATATTCCGCATCTCGCGCCTATTTTACAATAAGACGTGATTGGGAACGCCCCGAGCGGAACCGGAAGTGTATCCTTTACAATATTTTCCGCCTTACATTGGGAATTTTCTGAATTTTGAGGATTACGACGGTGAAAGTAATGATGAAATATCATAAAGATAAGAGATATAATAAGCATATCTTCGGATACACATGAAAATGATGTACCAAAGATCTTCTTGTATTTAAATAAAATAAATTTAAATTTCACTAACACTTAATTAACAATCTCAACAATCAACAATTTAATAATAATATTTGAAATGTAAATTAAGGGTTATGGAGTAAAAGGCTTTTATTTTAATTTTGTATTTTGTTAAATATATCTTTGGTAGGTATCTAAGTAACTATATATTTTTTAAATATTATATCAAAAGATACGATTATTCACAAATCTTTATCTTAGTAGACAAGTAGGTACCAAGACGATAAATGTAATAAAGAAGAAAAATTGTGTCAAGCTCAGAAGACTTGGAAACATGCGTGTGACGTTCGATGATGTCGAATGACATTCTGCTACTTCCGATAACTGATTCATGGCCTTAAATCTAGTCAACTTCATACTTACTCCGCTGGCTCAGCGATCCGAATCGAGTCTTCGCCTCCGAAACAAGTGACCACCACTTTTATCAATCCTACGCTACTTCTTGCCCTGAATACCTTTGATCAGTCTCGACGACGTCTTTCCAGCGATACCTAAGATTTTTTCATGATTTATTAAAAAGCGATTTTAGTCAAAACTGAACCGAAAGGCTGGCAGCACTTCGAGGCAGACTAAGCCAGGCGAGGCATTAGACTTGCAAATGGGCGCGACTGATAAACGGCCTCGATTATCGCTCCTCAGCGACTCTTAATAACGTCAATATTTGTCAAAATCCTAAATCCCGACTTGCGATAACACAACGAGACGTTTACTTTGCAAAGTTATTTGTATAAAACCAATGTAGATGACTGTTGACAGAATAACTAAGGTACACGGGGCAAAACGCGATAATTATTGCAAGTAAGTACATACTTGTAGTACATACATGTAGCACTTAGACTCAGCCAAATGATACACTATGTTCCGAATCTCCAATATTCGCTCCGAATGTACCATTCGACCTAATGAGCGGAATGATCTGATTCAGAGCGAAAGAGTAAGCCGTGGACTGTTCGGGATGAATCGGTAACCGTCTTGTCATGTGTTACGTGGGGAAAAGCGATAGGTATATTACACGGTCCAGCAGTAAGGAATCGATTATTCTTTCGCAACAAAATCAATTAATCACGGAGCGAATTGAGAGTTGATGTTCCAAATGATTCAAATGAAGCGGTCGGAATTTTCCAGGTCTAGACTGGAAGTAGGTTATTATTCTAAGAATGGGAAGTCTTAGAAGACTGGAAATCGAAAAAGACACGGCGGCGTCGACGATACCGTTTTGTTCCATGTACATTACCTATTTGTATAATGAAACGCGAAAGTTTATTATCAGAATTTATGAATTATAAAAGATTCGAGGAAAGCTGCAGTCCCCAACGAATGGCCCCGAATCACCAAGATCATCTCTTCAGCTATCCGGTGCTCTGATATTTCATTGATTGAGACAAAATTAGATAGGTACCTACCAAATAGTTATTTCATTTATTTATTTATTTTTTAATATGAGAGGTAGCAGACGAGCAGACGGATCACCTGAAACAAATATCACATGCACACAAACATCATACTTTAGTTTTTACCCGACTTCGGCGAAGCAAAAAGGAGGGACATGATTTTAACCTGTATGTATGTATGTAGGCATGTATGTATGGTTGTTTTTGTTCCCTCATAATTTCTAAACTGTTTATCATATTTGAACAAATGAGGTGTCGTTAGAAGCGTCTTGATTGTCTTCTGGTTATACGAGTAGGCGACGATATGACGTCATGTTAAATTGACAGCGCCCTTTAGGGGACTTAGAGTAAGGAACTAAAAAAATAATTTGCTTGACGGTACCGTGTGGGGTATAAAATGAAGGAGCTTTTTAGCACATTTCAATGTATTAATTTTATTTGAATATGTTAAATAAAAATAAATATAGAATAATTATATATGATAAAATAAACTTTAAAAACGAAAACCCGACTACGAAAAAACACGCTCTAAAAAGTACGAAACAAGACTACACGACAGCAGAAACCGGAGCCACCTACTGTAGCAAAACAGATTCATTATAATAATAAAATAAAATCAATGAGGCGACCACGGCGGCATAATAATTTCAGCACAGACAATTTTCTTGTTTCGTACTTTTTCGAGCGTGTTTTTTTTGGCAGTCGGGTATTATTTTTTAAAGTTTATTTTATTGCACATAATTATAATGATATCATATTATATTTTTCACGAATCTCTCAAGTTTTTATACAATATTATTTCTATCGAGTTTACAATTCTATTCAAGTAAGTTAATTTTTGTATCATCGTCATCGTCAGCCCATTTAAGTCCCCACTGCTGGGGCACGGGCCTCCCTCAATTACATGAGGGGTTATTGCCATGCTCACCACGCTTGGCAGACAGGTTGGCGAGGGTTTAGATATAAATGCAGAGTTTTCCTCCTCTGGGTGCTGATGATCATGCCAGCAGCTTTACTTTAGTCGCCTTTTACGACACCTCGGTAAGAGTGAGGGTGGCCTATTCTACTCTGCCGGGGACCACACGGTAATTTTTGTATAAAAATGTGTAAATAAAATACCTACTTAGGTATTTTATTAAACTATTTAGGTAGAATTCACAACACGTAGGAAAAATTGCGATAGTTTTACGTAAGTCTTGTTCAGTCACATTAGGACGTACTGTTTTGTATACTACCTACTGATTCGATCCGATACCTACAGATACTCACATACACGACTCCGCTTTTCCACGTCCATTACCAGTGAAAATAGAGAAAAGAGTGGTATATCCTGTATCTCACAGTTTAAATAACAAGTAGAAACTAAGAAATATAAATCCCATGAGATTTTAACAAAAGCTAGTGGCGAGATTGTTTAAGTGCGGCAATATTTCCCGGAGACGCTCGCAGGCGCCGGTGCCAGGGTGCCCAGAGGGAGAGGGCCGGTGCCCGGGTGCCCAGGTGCCGGGAGCAGTGATTTACCACCGGGCGCGTTTCAGGTGATCAGTGGCTGAAACGCGGCCAACTGCCCGGAAGGCACTGGCAGGCCACAATGGAGATTTCTCGAGAGTTATAATAGCTATATATGTTTGTATAAGAGTGTCTATTGCGTTATGAGTGCTTCTTTGTCATATCTTTACCACGTAGGTATAGAACACTGGCTGCCTATATCACGTGTTAAACAAGCTACGCGTATACATTGGTGCTTGAGTTACCTCTCTCAGAGTCAGATCAATGTATGTGATGTTGTGAAATATATATTTATTATACATACGCAATATGCGCGTTGTGCGTAAAGTGATCTGGTTGCGTGGTATTGTTCAGCGTGAAACTGATACAGACTATACGGAATGTGTGTGAGAGAGACACGATATACTGCCTAGCGCTTAGGTCAATAATATCGATATCAATCTCAACTAAATTAGGGCCGACCTTTTGTCTATACTTTAAAAAATATGCGAACGGAACACGATACGGTTTGGGATTGTTATTATGGATTAGAGCTCCAGCCTCCACAGTGAAGAGTCAAATCAAATCAAATAATTTATTCGCTATAAACAGGGTGGTTACATAAAGTAGGTGTAACAGAAAATATTATCGTACTTATACCTATTTAGCCTGATGGTTGATGGAAGAGCTGGTTCACTGACCCGAAGAGCTTCCGACACAAGATATCGCCATTCTCCTCAGTCCTCAGTAACCTCAGCTATCACGAGTCGCCAGCTGTCCTACTCGACATGTGCTTTCTAAGCAACCCGATCAGATTCCATTCATACTAAATGGCGAGTGAGCTCAGTCTAGTTGCCTTTGTTTCGCCCGTTATGCTTGGTTCAACCACAAGCTCACAAAGATCAACGATTTTCTCAGCCTGTTATCCCCGTCTCGTCTTATCGGTCGATCGCTAAAAATTTTGAAGCGTCAACGTGCACGATATATTAAAATGCAGCACAAACCTTTATTTTGAAACCAAATTTTTGGACGAACTCTATTCGTATGTTAACCAAATTACACCAAATATACGATGGCATTGTGAAACGAGTACGAAGCAGGATGCAATTTTCAGTCATGCAAAATTGTTAAAAGCTTAACAGACCAGCTGGATGCAATATTATTATAATATAGGCTGCACAACAATTTTATGCTGACACATAAATTCTGATATTATCCGAATTCGACGCAATGTATTGCCCTGTTGATACCAAAAGGATTTTTTTTGACGTTGATTTGAATTAAACATGATATTTTCTGATTTCATTTTTTTTGTTTTGAATTTCATCTGAACATGAAAAACTCGCGTGATCTCCTCAATGTGACACAATTATCTTTCATACAAATATAATTGACGTCTATAAACGTTGTTCATGACAAAATAACATTATACAAAAGGACGACTACGCACGTTGCGAGCTAAACAGGCTACGCGCACATATGCGCGCTTACAGTAATCTCAGCTAGTTTCGGCAATAGGACAGAGACAGACATGTGGGAGATACACGATATACTATATGTACTGCTATAACTTTCTGGTAATTGCGAGACGTATCTGGAAGTTTGTATATGTGTGGGCGAATAAATTTACATGTGTGTGTATTCCGTTGACAATGAGGGTAAAAAAATGTACGTGTCGTGGCGCTAGAGATTTAACAATTCGATGCGATACGGCGCATTGACGTAGCTGATAGATTTTAGTACAGGCGGCAAGCGTCATAGTACGTTTTGCGTATAATTGTATAATTTATTTCGACGTGATAATACGTTGTGCCAGCAATTACTTTAAAAAATGACGTCTTAAAACGTTGCTCCACTGAAAGTGTTAATAGAACTAAAGAAAACGCGTCGAAAAAAGTACTGTTCGTTCAATTCACATCAAGACCGAGATTCTAAGCAGTCTAATCAAATAAGTTTTAATTCATAAGATACGATATCCCTTAAAAGTAGGTCGAATTTCTTCTCCAACAAATAAAGGTTCCCTCATGATATTTTCCTTCACTGAGAAACCAGTGATGTTAAAATAATCGAATAAATTGATATTGACTGCCTCGTGGGCACAATACGTTGCACTTTAAAGCGACAGCTGCGCTTGGGGTCCCGAGTTCGATCCCCGGGTCGGGCCAAAATTTGTACTTATTTGAGTTTTTCTGTGAAGAAATTTTCAGTGTCAGCCCGGAGTCTGGAAATTGGCGGTCTTGTACCCCCGTGCCTCGGAAAGCACTATAAGCCGTTGGTCCTGCACCCGATCTCTCTCCGGTCGTGTCACACTTGTGTTAGCGCACACACTTGAGCACTACAATATGTATATCCTGTGTAAGTTGCTGATCTTTAAGATTGGCCGCCATACCCGAAATCGGTTGGAGAATATTATAAATTGAGAAACAACTTATTGATACGAGTCGGTCAGGCTTTGAACTCTCTCGCTTTTCGAAACCAAAAATCTTTGACTATTCGTCCGCCACGGTTAATCCCTTCTTTAGATGATTGTTTGCACAAAAGGCAGATTGGTATTTATGTACCTGTATAACTGAGGGTGTGTGAGCAGGACAGGCTTTGTCTGGTGTAATCCAGCTCGAAGCCAGTCGGGACAATGGACTCAGGCTGACTGCGTTAAGGCACATTGTTTCAGGTGTATCTTATTGTGCTGTTAGTTTGCCATTGAGACGGGATCATGCTGGTATGATACGTTGCATTCATCGGTTAGCGGAACCTGGGGCCAAAGCGAGAGTTTGGGACGTTTCGTTTCGTCTGCCACCTATCACATCAGATGACTATGATGAATAATCTACATGCAAAGAAAGCTTAAGATATGTGAGCGATGGTGGCACAGTGGATATAAGAATATACGCCTTCCCAAATGGGCGGTCGAAGGTTCGAATCCGACTGGGTTTTTCACATTTTTTTGCGTATTCCTGATAATAGAAGTCTGGTGGTGAGGGAAAACATCGTGAGGAGACCTGCACGTTTTGGATAGTTTCGGAACGTGAAACTATGATCTAGCTGCCCTAGTTCTCCTTTTAGGCTTCTAAGAATGTATACTGCAATGCCATAAACATTTATAAAAGTCAGAGCTTTACCGCTCAACAAATTGAAGTACGTATTGAACTGATAAAATTAGAGAAAAACACTGTTGAAGATTGAAATGTTTACTTGTCAACAAGATGAAAGGAAGGAAGAAATGACAATAGAAAAGTAAAAGTCTAGATACAAAATAGTAAATGGAATATCAATTAAACTAATAGAAATATAGCCAGTACCTATTAAACATAGAGGCTACATTACAACACCAGCCCTTAATTGAGATTCCATAGTTGACTAAATAACCTAACTATGTCAAGTGCACAACCCTAAACCGACAGTACATTTGGAATGCGCAACCCTACCTAACGGCTTTGTCAGCATATCGGCACACATGTCACTAGTTGGTACATATTCAATTAAAATAGTGCCTTCAGCGACTTTTTCCCTTATGAAGTGAAAACGGGTATCGATATGCTTAGTCCTGTTGTGATGAATAGGATTAAGTACAATCTTATGTGCACTCTGACTGTCATTGTGCACGGTAACCGGAGTCAGAGAGGTGCCACTTACCTCCTGAATCAACCTCTGTAAGAAGGTGGCTTCCTTAGCCGCTGAAGTTAGGGCCATATACTCTGCTTCCGTTGATGACAATGCAACGGTGGGCTGTTTTTTCGATTCCCAGCTAATTGCTCCACCGGATAAGCTGAAATAGAAACCCGTATAGGACTTTCTGTCAGTGGGATCATTTGCCCAATCACTGTCTGCATACCCAGTCAGACTGAAATCTGGAACCCTCTTGTAAGTTATGCAGTAATCTACTGTTCCTTTCAGGTACTGCAACACCCTTTTTGCAGCCAACCAGTGTTGTTTATCAAACTTTGCAAGAAATTGGCTAAGATAGCTAGTTGCATAGGCAATGTCAGGGCGAGTATTCACAGATATAAACATTAAACTACCAATGAGTGATTGATATGGATACGGATGCAACTCACCGCTCTTATTTGGTTCCAACTTCACCTTTTGTAAGGGAGTAGGGGCAGATTTACAGTCTGCCATATTAAACTTCTTAAGAACATTTAAAATGAACGTTTTTTGATTAATTTTTACACAGTTCTTTGTTTGGGAAACATTTAAACCAAGATAATAGTTTAAAGGTCCCAAATCCTTAATACCAAAATATTTTTGCAAATCACATTTGACAGCGTCTGCCAATTTGTCATCTTTATGACAAACAATTATGTCGTCAACATAAACTGCCAGTATGACAAGTTCCTTTCCAAATAGTTTGGTATAAAAACATGGTTCTGAAGGAGCCCGTTTAAAACCTAACGCAGAAAGAGTTTCATTTAGCTTTGTGTTCCAAGCACGAGGCGCTTGTTTCAGCCCGTACAAAGCTTTCTTGAGTAGGCAAACTTTATTCTGTTGGCTTGGTTTCTCAAAACCTTGCGGTTGTACCATATATACATCCTCCTCCAATTCTCCGTTTAGGAACGCTGTGTCCACGTCTAAATGTCGCATCTTGAGGCCTAATTTTGCTGCAAGTGCAAACATCATACGTAACGAAGAATTGCGAATTACTGGCGCAAAGGTTTCTGTATAATCCACACCAGCGGTTTGGCTATAGCCTTTGGCTACTAGCCGGGCTTTATATTTCGCAACTGCACCTTCTGCATCCTTCTTTACCTTATATACCCACTTGCATGGTATTATCTTTTGACCATCAGGTTTATCAACCAAAATCCATGTTTTATTATTAATGAGGGATCTATATTCATCTCTCATAGCACCCATCCATTTGTCTCTATCTTCTGATTGAATAGCTTGATTGAAGGTTTCAGGCTCATCAAAACTATAGCTTGCTGACACAAAACCTTTATCTTTCGCTAATCGATTCCTTAAGGGATACCTTCCTTGGAAAGTAGGTTCATCAGTAGAAACCTGTTCTTCGAGAATATCCTCCTCATCGTGGGGAATTTCTTCATCAGAAATAGGGTCTTCTGGATCAGGATCGATTTGTGCAACTTCTACGTTCACCTTAGTAGAAGTGCCAGAGCTACCAGCAATGGGATTTTGAACTTCCGCTTCATTCCTGTTTGAGAATACCATCACTGCAGGGGGATCAACAGGAAACTGGCCTGCAGGATTATCACCTTTCAAATCAGAGAAAGCATCTTCGAAGAACACAACATCCCTAGCTTTTAAGAGTCTTCTCGGATAGCTCGCATCTCGGAAGTAATAATTACCTGGATCTTCCGAATATCCAACAAAAGTGTACTGTTTAGCCTTCACATCCAACTTTTTCCTTTGACAATCTGGAATGTGTACTAGTGCTCTACAGCCAAACACTCGTAAGTGACTCAAATCGGGTTTTGAGCCGAACCATATCTCATAAGGAGTAAGGCGATCTAGAGCTCTATGCGGGGATCGATTCTTCAGGTACGTTGCCACTTCTATAGCATCCTGCCAATAGGCTTTGCTAAGAAAACCACCAGCTAACATACACCGCGCTTTTTCCACAATCGTTCTATTTGAACGCTCCGATACTCCATTTTGTTGCGGACTGTGTGGAACTGTGGTTTGATGCACAATACCATTAGAACGTAAATAACTAGAGAACTGTTCATTAACATACTCTGTTCCGCAGTCTGTTCTTAATGCCTTAATTTTAGCTCCTGTTTGGCGCTCGACTAAAGACTGAAAAGCGATAAATTTTGCTTTTACTTCCGTCTTAGAAGCCAAGAAATAAACAAAAGTAAGTCGAGAAAAGTCATCAATGAAGAATAACGCATATTTCTTACCTTGAAATGAATTTTCCGACATAGGTCCACAAATATCGCTGTGGATCAATTCCAATAACGAATTTGTACTCTTAGGCTTATCCACACTTACCGTGAAGGGTTTTCTTGCTTGTTTCCCTTCAACACATGGTATACATGGCTCCTTATCCACTGCTGAGTAATCCATTCCAACTGCACGTCCATTCCTTAGGAGATTCATGTCAAACCTGCAAAGATGACCTAACCGCTTGTGCCACAGCTGAAATTGAGACAGACTGTTAGTGCGTACATCAACAGCCTGAACTTGAGAATCTGCAGAATGACAGTCAGAATTCACATCAAGAGCTACATTTTTGTTAATATTAACATCTAATGTATAAAGCCCGCCATGTACTGAACCGTGTAAAACAGGATTACCTTTATAAGAGAAATAATCTCTATCAAAAAAATTACAGCCAGTATTATCAAAAAGTACACATAAACCTTTATCGACTGCTTTCTTAACCGAAATTAAATTAGTGTTCAATTTAGGTACAAGTACAACTTCACTAATCTTGTCGATACTACTATTAGTACTGATTGAAACTGTTCCGATTCCCACGGAATCTATCGCTTCTCCGCTAGCGACGGTCACCTTGCCAGAATGCAGCGGTTTGAGTTCTGTCAGCCAATCAGACCTTGAAGTCATATGAGAAGTAGCTCCAGAGTCGATGTACCACGTATCTTTATTACCATTTACTCCCAAGGCAGTTATTGATGTTGAATCATGCTTATTCTTCAACTTATTGGGGCAATTGTATTTAGTATGACCTCGTACGTGACAATCAAAACATACAACCTCCTTCTTCTTCTTCGTCTTGGTACTATGTTGAATAATTTGACCTTTCTTCGAACGCAACGCAGACTCACAATCATAAGGCTTGGTTTTCGACATCTCATTCAACAGTTTTGCCTTTACCATGACCGTGGTAACCTCAACATTACAATTTTCTAAAGCCATGACCAAGGGATCGAAGTTATGCGTTAGACCTCCCAATAGTATCGCAGCCAAAGAAGAATCCTCGATTTTCTTACCAATATCAGCGAGATCTTGAGCGGTACTTATAACGGCATTTATATACTCTTCGATAGTATTAAACTCTTCAAGACAATATCGGTAAAGCTTACGTTCTAAAGCTAACCTTCTGCCCATGCCCTTATCTTCATAGGCGTTTTGCAACGACGTCCAAGCGGCCTTAGCACTCTCCGCACTCCTCACATGAGTGATGGCTCCTCCATCTAAAGTCATGCAGATTTTGGCTAGTGCTAATTCATCCTTACGCTTTCTCGTTGACTCTGGGGTTTCATCTCCATCAGGATAACCCACAACAGCTTCCCACAGCTGCTCATGCAGTAAGTAAAATCGCATCTTAAACTTCCATGCACTGTAGCCTTCCCGTCCGGAAAGCATACGGATCGCTCCCATTCCCATTGCATTGCTGCTTGTGCCTGGGGACACTCTATCCCCGCTACCTTGCATTTTGCACAATGACGTAGCACAATTTTTTTTTTTTCGAGATTCGACGAACTATATTTTCGTGAAAATCATAGTACAACAACACAACTAATATTATATTTATCAGCTAGCTCGCTTGTAAAGCCTTCGTGCTGATAACGTGATAAAATTAGAGAAAAACACTGTTGAAGATTGAAATGTTTACTTGTCAACAAGATGAAAGGAAGGAAGAAATGACAATAGAAAAGTAAAAGTCTAGATACAAAATAGTAAATGGAATATCAATTAAACTAATAGAAATATAGCCAGTACCTATTAAACATAGAGGCTACATTACAACAGGCTTCTGCAGGAATGCTTTTATTCTGTTAAGGATTTTGAGGACACAAGAATAAGGGACTGTACCTTTGACTAATAACTGACTACTCATGAGAAAATTAATGTTGTATAATTAATAAATATATAATAAATATAATAATTCTCAATTAATAATAATGTAATAGATTATAAGCAATTTTGTAATGTTAATATTTCTACGCCTAAAGTGATGGCAGAATATGTTGAACTTGTGCATAACTTTAAAATCTTCTGTACCATGTTCTTCGAAATAAATTATTTATCATTATCATTACCATTATCAAAATGCATAAGGTCAGACGGCAGTCGCTTCATTGTAATTACCAGACAAGTACTAAATCCTGGATATTAGTCCAAACGTACCCCGGGCTCCAAAGCAATGGCTTTAAAAGAATCTTGGCATGACATCCGGGCATGATACAATAAATATGCAAAGAAAGAATAAGTGAGGTCATTATCAGTTGCACTGAACATAAACATCATCGTCGTCCTGCCCTGTTCCCAGGTAAACTGGGGTCGGCGCAGTAGTTACCGTGGGAGAGCCACACTTCGACATGAATGGGCCGGCTCGACTGGAGTAATACCACGGCCTCACAGAAAACCGGCGTGAAGCAGCACTGTGCTGTGCTTCGCTGCGTGAGTGAGGGTACCGGAGGCACAATCCGGGGAAAATGGGGGTTCAAAGGTCGGCAGCGCACTTGTGACTTGTGACCACCGATCCGATCCGTCTGCTCGTCTGCCACCTATCACATAAAAAAATCCTCTTCTGTACGTCCCTGTCATTCGTCATCGAATCATCCACCCCTTTTTCCATCATGACATTCTTCACACAATCCATCCATCGCAATCTCGGCCGTCCTCCATACCTCCACCCGCCTACATACATACTTCATCGCTCTTTTGGTTACATGCTTCTTCCCCTCCCTCTCTTACACTGAACATAAACGGTATCCTTCAAAGCGATAAGAAAATATATAATTTATTTTAAGAGTCCGGCAGCGCACCTGTGAATGCGCTGCACGTGAAAAAAAGGATACAGAATAACGTTATGAGGTTATGTCTCTTCGTCTACCCCGAATCGTATACTCGGACCAACTAATGAAAAAAAAACAATTAGCCTAATATTAGAAGCACATTACAACACGACCAAAAATCATCTTCCAAAGCAACGCTAATAGATCAATCGGAGTGCGGATTAACTAACACGAGAGAAACAAATAAGCCTCCCCTCCCCCCCGGACTCATTACACGGTAGAGCTCACGAAACCGGAAAAAGAATGCTTACAATTAGTCGAATGAAAAAGCGGTGTTTTTTTAATTTCTGACCTGTTTTTTAGTTTGTGTCCTACATTGTCGAATCGGGTAAGCAGGAGATAGGGTTGCTGGTGTTACGCGCGAATACTTAAGCTTTTTCACTTTTTTATTTATAACCTATCATATAATAGCTGGCAGGGTATACGGATCACCTGAATGGTAAGCCATTGCGACAGCCGACGGACACTCGCAACACCAGTGGAGTCACAAGTGCGTTACCTACCTTATCCCTTTCTCCCCGAATTAGGCCTCCAGTAGTGCCGGTTCTTACTTTACTCGGCTAAACACTACGCAGGGGTTGTCTCTGTAATAAAATCGATTTAGAAAAGGATACATAATGTTTCAGCATAGAACCTGTCGCCAGGCTTCGGCATAAATGGGCCGGCTCGACCGGAGTGATAAACACAAAACCGGCCTGAAGCAACACTGCGCTGTGTGTCGCCGGTAATCGAGGAGGAAAAGGGATTTTCGCTGTACTGTATAAATATCTGTATTATTGGTGCCAAATAATCTTTTTTCTATTTTGATAGATAAAAACACACTGCTGACCTTAAAGATAAATAGATATCTATCAAAAAGGTCAGCAGCGTGCTTGTGACTACACTGGTGTTACGGGTGTCTATAGGCGGCGCGGCGACGATCGTTTACCATAAATTCATCCGTCTGCTGAAACAGTAGGTTACATTTAAGGTCCTCAGGCGACCTATCCAAGGTTGTACCATTTTTTGCAGGTGCGGCCAATGGCAACCCTACCTGGAGGGCCGCTAGCCAACACCGGCAAGTAATTGGCACAGCCCTGCTCCGCGGCACATGCCAAAGATTCATTAGCGCTTACTGACGACTTTCACAATCCTTTATTGCTGAAGCACTCATTAGTAGAGTGCACTCTCACGCGAAGACGTAAGGAAATTTGAATGCTTGGTTTTCTTCGAATTTATAAAACCTTCAAATGAAATAAGACTGAGTGTTTTCTTAACTAGACTAGCGCGTCCTGTTTACATGCGGGGTACGCTTGAACTACGATCTAGGATTTTGCATGTCCAGTGCAGTGTACGTGCAACAATTACAAAGGGAAACCAGACCAAATGTATCATAGTTACAAGATCAGAATACTTGTACTTTTATGCGAAAGTGAGGCAAACGAGCAAGCAAGGCACCTCATGGTGGGAAGCATCATCGTCGTCCTTGTATAGTCATATCACCACAGGGTATGCAGATGCGTTGCCGGCCATTTTAGGCTTATTCAAGAAATTGTTCTTGAAGATGAAGAAGAAGAAAGTAAGAAACTAGACATCCACAAGAAAACGAGAATTATACAATTGAATATAATTATTTATTAATCCGCCATCACTTCCGTTTCGGGATGTTAGTTCCACACTGTACCAATAGATAGCGCTGGGCGTCGACTATCTCGCGCATGTGTTTCGTGTTTTCGTGCCATGGTTTAGCTGTTATCCTTGTTATTGACTGTATAACTATCTTCAATAAAATGTAATTATGTAGATAATGAGCAGAATTAAAAGATAAAAAACAATACTGGCTGGCAATATGCATGTGAAGTGTATCAAGGAGTCTGTACTAAGACATGCAGATGCTACCAAACCATGTCCCTTGAGGTACTGAAAGTAGATCAATATGGATGGTACACGAAATTACATTGCCACGAGCTTGCGCCAGTGCGCATTGTATAATGTAGGTACCTCCCACTGAATAGATAGAGGTAGGTACTCTTAGGTAATGGCCCAGACAATGTAAGTAGCATACATGCAAGAACCAGACGTGCAGCTGTAATTTACGGCAGGTTTTATTTATACTTACTAACTCTGATGGCTCAGCGAACCGTAGCTTGGCCTCCGACACAACAAGTCGCCATTGCCATAAATAAATAAATTCCTCTTTATTCTGGGCCACGGCCAACCAATAATCATCGATCTGCAGCGCAACCAGGTCCCATTATAAGAAAATTTTATTACAAAGTAAAATATAACTGGGATAAAGTATTGTTTCTGTTGTTTCATTGCTCATAGCTTGGGTTCTTTTATTGGTTTGTCATATTGTTATATGCGACTAGAGCGACAAACCTAAGTAATTCAATTATTGTTTTTTTTATGTACACATTGTTTTTGGATTGCAATCTGGTTCAAAACTGCACTTTATTTTTCTCACTTTGTTTATTTACGATTGTAATGTGTTGTGTGTATATTATAAATAAATAAATAAATAAACAAAACTGTTATATGGAACTAACTGCGCCCCGCGGTTTCACCCGGCAATGGAACTATAGTTCTAATATGTATTTAGGATAGGATACAATTATATTTAAATAAATATTTATGAAAGTAACCAATCAAATATTCTGATGTGTAAGTTATATTATGAAGTTTCTTCAAAATCCAATCAGTAGTTTTTGCGTCAAAGAAGTTGTTAAAGTTGTTACGTACTTACTTACATAATATATCATCCACACAAACTTTAACGTTTGTAATAATGTCCTCCTAACCGATATTTAGGTTTGGCGGCCAATCTCGGCGATCAGCTATCGATGCAAGGCATATTATAAAGCACATAGTGTTTGCATAAGTGCACTCTCTATTCCCTTACCGATATATTTCGATGGAATACCAGTCTGACACGACCGACCGAGGGATCAGGCACAGGATCAACGGCTTAACGTGCTTTCCGAGGCACGGGGGTACAATACTGCTAACTTCCAGACTTCAGGCTGACACTGAGAATTTCTTAACAAAAAAACTCAGGTACGAATTTTGAACCGACCCGAGATCTAACACGGGACCCCAAGCGCAGCCGTCGCTTTAAAGTGCGCCGCACTACCAACTGCGCCAACGAGGCAGTCTTTCAAGTCAGAGCGTTTGTAATAATTAAAACCGAAATGCATCATCCCTGGTCTGGCGGAGAAAGGTTCTCTCGCAAGCGCCGGCGCAAAAATGTTATTGAGTGAACAGTTTAATTAATCGCCTGCAGCCGACGCCGCGCGGCATCGTTATGCTAATGGCGGTGTTTACTGCCTCCTGCTACTCTTCCCGTTCAATGTAAAATGATAATTTAATAAACGTTAACCACTTTCCAACAGAGCTTTATCACAAGATCGTTGTTTTTTATAACTAATCATTCTAACAAATAAATATAAGGCCGAATCTATTAAGTAACTACATGTACCTAATACCTACCAGCGGCATAATCAAAGAACAAAACGAGAATACATAGCCAAAATAAGTTTCTATATTATTGCTAAAAATTAAATTCAGTAGTAATTTAGATGGCATTTGGTAGTGATCCTACCTCATGCGCCAAAGACGGTGAGTTTGATCCCCTCTCTGGACAAATATTCGTGTGATTTATAATTGAGTCTGTAAGTGTGTGGTTGTTATAATATACGTTTTAAAAGTTTTATATCCGAAACCCAATGCTTGATACGGAATCAAGTCAATGTATGAGAGGTTGTATGAATTTAAAATGCCACACACGTTTCAACAGCACATAACGCTAATCCTTCATCACGGTATAATAATTATCATATTTTAGGTTGAGGATTGAGGTTGTACTTCAACACCAATTAAAACTTTCATGCCACCTGCTAATTAAAGTAAATGGCAGAACCTGGATAGACGGAGTTCATAAATAGTTTAACTTTAGTCCCCGCCCAACCGCGAAGGCGATAGAATGATTCACTTCCACACCATGAACACAACGGGTGAAAGTTCGAAATGTTTTATACAAGTAATCTTTTTTATAGGATAGGTTGCAAACGAGCTAATGGCAGCGATTACCGGCGTCCATGGGGTGTCTATGTCGATGTTCTCAACAACAGTGGGATCACAAGTGCAATGCTAACGTTTAAACTTGGGTCTTAAGGGTTTGGGTCTCCGGTACCATCACTAACTCGGCGAAATACAGCGCAGGCGTTGTTTCATGCCAAATTTTACGGTCAAGGTTAAGTTTAACCTTATTCGATATACCATGACGCCCCACCCCCGGGATGGATGACTTCTCAATTTCTCAACCCTCTCCTGACGCATTCACCGTCCATAGTGCATTGTTTGACAGAGCTTTTTGATTCTAATTTTATGATAACTTTACTTATCAACGTCAACCTCATTTCGAGTAAAGATACAAAAACCAAAACAGAGATAAACCACGAAGAACCTTGTAAGGATACACCCTGACAAGATAACGAAAGTTAGTTTTGAAGGACTTAAGCACAATATCAATATAGCCGTAAGATAGGCAACAACACACTTGGGTCTATTCATTAAGTATCTTCATATAGAACTCGCACACGTCGTTAAAATGTCTCGCATATACGGCGGTACCAGGATAATCTACCTCTCTCTGCGGTATGTGGAATCCACGTAGACTAGTGACCTATCCAGTATTGCTAACTCGGTCGCAGGCTTTCGGGCTAATAAGCTAAAGCAAATGCAGCTGCTAATTATGTACCTAAATTTATATATACAATAAACTCCATTTCATTTTATTTGCCAATAATTTCAAAACAGGGCTAAAAAAAATTTATAAACATTTTTGTATCAAAAATTGAAGAATCAATCACACATAATAAAAAAACAGTTGAAATGTCAGACGATTCTTCGCCACACAACATTTTACTCCCAACTATTGTTACTAACTCTGTTTTACTCTCGCTTTGGGTTGACGAGAGTTGACAGTTGTAACTGAGTCCTGTATACTTCATCAGGAGCTGCCTTGCTGATTACAATGACTAGACTATACAAATTATACAATTATTTTGGGGCTAGAAATTGGGCTTATTTGACTGAATAAGCATAAAAAGGGCTAGATCTAGCCCCGAAAGGACTCAGTTGGCAACATTGGACCTATCTAACCAATGGAATAAACCCACCAGTATCGCTTACTTTGTAAAATTGAATTCGTTCGGGGCAGCCGATAATACGCGATTATCAACCGTGACTGTGTGAATTCGTGCGGAGAGAAAAGGCTCGCGAGGGTGACATCTCAAACATCTCCGTCCGCACGAGACCGACAACAAAGACCTGATTGATGGCGATCGTAGATTAAGATTGAGAAACGAAGTTAAGAGGATTCTGTCGGAAGAACTCAGGTGTTTTTGTGCAGTCAAGTGACGCGAAGTGATTGTGTGTCGAGTGAACTACCACGTAGACAATACATTCTTAGCTTTGGATTGAATAGTCTTAAACCGGCGACCTCTCTTTATAAGATCGCGAAAGTTTACGCAAAACAAAATTACCCTCACAAAAATAAAAAATAAACGCTGAGGATAGGTAAATAACAAAATAAAACCTCCTGTTCCTCATCAGTCGCTTGAGCCTAAAAAATCTCTCCCATTAGGATAAGGGAGGCGCCCGATAATGTTAGACGAGTTAACTAATACAAATAAATACATTGTCGTGCTGCAATTTAGAATGTTAATCAAGACTATTACTATTCATGCTCGGGTTTGTACAATGCAAGTCTTAACTATAGATCAGTTGCACAGACGGAGTGATTTTGCATCCGCAGCTAGAATGCAAAACGTGCGAGAGCGACGGGACCGATGCGAGCGAGCGAGCGCCGCGCATAGCTCGCCGCCCGGCCTCGCCGCAGAGTAACTGATGCAGACTACCAACACCTATTATGGCCAAGCTAAATTGTGTTAGTAATGCATAGACGACAGCGTCGAAGTGTAAATGATTGCAAGCAAATATGTTCTTGAAACAAATCCTACATGAAAATTAACAGTGTTTCAACTTAAAAAATGTTGTTATGAGATTTAAAACAATATTAAAGGCAATGTACCCCAAAACTTTTTTTTTGATACGGCATTCGACTATTTTTTTTTTAATTTTTTAATCAAAAGACCTCTCAATGATCATCGTATCATCATATCATCGAAACATCGTTTAAAGAGTTACTTGATTCTCATTTAAACTACCTGAGATATCACAACTTTAAAATCACATTATTTTGGGCAAACTCAAAACGCTCCATACAAATGGCGACTAAGTTGTGACGTCACACGCAAGTATTTTGTATGCATTTCATTTGAATTTTGTACGGTAGCTATATCAAATGTTTCATTTATGTCAATGGTTCTATTATAATAGTTGGTGCAAATTGTATGGGTTATTCAATGGTATAATTATTTTTTAATAATTTCTTACTTTGAAAATGGACTTGCCCATGAATCTTTGAAAGACCATAAAACCGGCTAGACGTTACATTTTTAATTGAGAATTTTTGCTATTGGCACATATTTACCTATATTTTGATAAAATGTATATATAAATGGAAAATCTCGAGCTTAGTCAAATACCCTGCTTCCGAGAGTATCGGGATTCTCGGCATTGAAATTTCCGACAAGGTCCAATTTCGGCGTCATTTGGAGGACAAAGCGAAACTCGCTAGCCAGAAGATGGGTGTTCTAAATAGAGCGAGGCGGTTTTTACGTGGAATACTGCTCCCATCTTTGGGCAGGAGCCCCTAAATATCAGTTAGACCCATTTGATGCCTTGCAGAGACGAGCTGTCCGAGTTGTTAGGGATCCCGATCTCACCGACAAATTAGAGTCGTTGGAGGCGCGAAGAGACTTTAGCTCTCTTTGCCTCTTCTATAGGCTCTTCCATGGAGAGTGCTCTGAAGAGCTGCTCTGAATATCATACCAGAGTCACCATTTTACAATCGCACGACTAGACGACGTGGTAAACTCCACCCATACTATCTGGAACCAACCCCTTCTAGAACGCTCCGTTTCTAGCGCTCATTTTTCCCACGCTCGTGCAAACTCTGGAATGAGCTTCCAGCCGCGATGTTCCCTGTTCGCTATGACATGTCCTTTTTTAAACGAGGTTTGAAAAGAGTTCTTCTTTCACGGTAGGCAGCGGCATGACTGTGCTCCGGCATTGTGGTTGTCTATGAGCGGCGGTTACCATTCACCATCAGATGGACCGCATGCTCATCTGCCTATTATTCGCAAAAAAAAAAAAGAATACCCTATCGATACATTGATTTTCATGTTCGAATTGTAAGGATCGGATAGACAGGCTGTCTCAAGATGATAATGAGACAAGCTCTACATTTTCTGCAACACTATTCACAGTTTTCATTTAGCTCAAGTGATTTTATTATTTCTATAAACTCACCACCAGATCATTAAATGCTTTAAATTGGCTACTAGACCGAGCAAGCGGCTTGAGCATCATACTTCGAATCGTGTCTTGCTTCTGTCTACGTAAACTCAAAATATCAGCCATATACTCGTACTGTCTCACCGCAGGACAAAGACCTCCATCACAGAAATTCATCGCTACTATGATGGGATTAGGCTTGATCACTTGCTTGCCAAATGCGGATTGGTGATCACAAACCCGAGCTAAGTGTGAAAAATTCGAAACATACTTTTTGCTCGACCCGGGAATCAAACCCAAGACCCTGAGATCACGGCCCGGTATGGTGCATACTCAAAATCTATAATGTTCACAGCACTTTCAAATCGTCATACATTAAAGCCGTCAGTGAATTTACTCAAATACATAATAATTACGAGTATGTACACGAAAATATAATAGCTAATTTTGAGGTAAACCGAAGCGTACCGAAGCTAACCAGTCCCCAAAGGTTGCAGGCACATGTTCAGAAGTATGGCGTAATGTCTCATCTATCATTTTATCCAACCATATCACAGGGAATGTAGTGACTCTCCACAAAGCGCGACTTCTTCTGGCTTCACATAAGTAGTTCTATATTATATGTAGTTATTTGGTAGACTTTGACTTTAACTGCCTTGGGTTAATGGGTCGCACTTTAAAGCGACGGCTGCGCCAGATGCCCCGGATTCGATCCCCGGGTCGGGCCAAAAATGTGTACCTAAGTCTTCGGTAAGAAATTCTTAGTGTCAGCCCGGAGTCTGGAAGTCGGCGGTCAGGTACCCCGTCACTCGGAAAGCACGTTAGCCGTTGGTCCTACGCCCAATCCTTCTCCAGTCGTGTCACGCTAGTGTCCCATCGGAATAGTACGTGCACTTGTGTATGCGTACACACTTCAACACTACAATATATCATGCGTACGAGGCTGATCGTTGAGATTGGCCGCCGTAGCCGTAATCGGTTAAAGACAAAGACAATAGCCAGTCATATAAGATTAGAAGATATCGCGATACGGAAATTATCTTTGGCCTGACCTTCGAAAGCGACTCGTGCGGCGCGTGCCAGCCAGCGCTGAGCCCAGACATCACACGAAGCTTAAGTTAGAATGCTAAACATGTGCACGGGGGTGTCAGTGCAGTATGCGAGCCGCACCCGTCACCGCTCCCCCAGCCATTTCATAGCTGCTGAACTGACTCGACTGTAAGGTACGGGGAAATTTCTCGGAATAACATTAGATTTTCACAATGTTTGGAAACCATAAATTGATTACGTATGTAAAAAAATAAATTAAGTGTTAAGTCTCTCTCTCTTGAGTCGGTCCCTCATATCTGAAGATCGTGGTCAACCTCATGGCTGCA
Organism: Marasmia exigua; assembly: GCA_019059595.1. NCBI lineage: Eukaryota > Metazoa > Arthropoda > Insecta > Lepidoptera > Crambidae > Marasmia > Marasmia exigua. Next base: position 12,753,137 of record CM032468.1, read on the forward strand.
TATAGAGCGGATGATCTGCAAAATGATGTGTTAGACTAAGGAAAATGCCTCATTACAAACTAATCTTATGGGCTATCACCGCCATGCAAGCTCTGTATTAAGATATGGACTATTATTATGGGGCAATGCTTCTAAAGTAAACATATTTTGTTTTCTTTCTCAAAAGCGATGTATTAGAGCAATAGTGGGCATTCAACCAGATGTATCGAGATTCTTTGTAAAAAATCATACATAAGTATTTACTACAGCTAAAGACAAATATCCTAGGAATACACGCAATCCAGATAGATTGGTTATGGACTATATACCAAGACTGCCCTATATAAAAAAATGTTATGCAGTGTGTATAAAAATGCATAATCATTTGCCAACTTCTATAAAAAACGTGACAAAATAAAGCACCTTAAAAATGGCTTGTTATAAAGTCCTACTAGGTACGCAATTATAGACTTTTTGAATGATAAATTAAACATTTACTTTAATAATAATTAAATTTTAATGTTGATGGGTTATTAATGTACAAGTAATTTGAGTTTTTGTTTCAATAACGTACTCATATATACAAATAAAATGCATGCCATTTATGACATGGTTAAATCTGTCGCGCTTGTTTTTATTTCTTTTTTTTAGTTGTAATTAATTTGACAAGGATTGTATTCTTCTGCCTTTTATTGTAAATTATCCGTGAGTGACTAATGAACATGAATGTAATGTAATAATGTATCCTAACCTTGTACTGCGTTTTGGATTAATTTCTGTTAGCTTGTAAGGTGTCTGAATAATAAATTAATAGATATATAGCGAGAATAAATCTCATGTACTCCGTATTGCTCTGCACTGCTCACTCACGGGCTACCAACACCAGACCTCAAAAAAGTCGTGACCATGATGTTATCTCACAAGTCTATTTACGTGTGCCCACAGTGCCGACAACAGTGGGTCCGCGCCTTATCATCACTCCTTAAGTATTGGTTATTGACAAATACCCTAATCTGGCGTTTTCTATGTATTATAAGTATGTATTCACAAAAGAAAAGTAATAAATGTATTACTTGTATTTCCGCTGTTGGTTCTGATATCCGTAACACAGGTGCTTGAGCTACCTACCTCGGAGTCAGATCAATGTATGTGATGTTATTATTATTTGATAGAAATGGGGTGAGCCCTGCGTCTCATAGCCACTGCGACCAGTAGATGATCTATTGTGGCAGCCCCGTAACCTATTACAGCACCTCATGTAGCTCCAGTTCCAGGATAAACCCGAGAATGGAGCTGATGGGGGAGCTCTTGATCTCGTCAGCTGAGATCATGTGTGCTCCCAGGTGCCGGCTTCTGCAGCGGTGCAGCGCTATGCACTCGCCGAGGACGTGGATAATCGTTTCCTCGTCCTCGCGACAGAACCTGCAGATTTTGGTATCTGTAAGGCCCATATTGTGCAGGTGCTTATTTAATTTGCAGTGCCCTGTGAGGGTCCGAGTGAGTGCCCTAACATGTCCTCTACTCAGTTTTGTTATTTCAACAGCTCGTTTCTGATCGAACGCCTGTATCAACGCCTTAGACTGTTCTAGTCGAGGTAGTCTTTTCCAGAATTCAGTGCTTTGTTTTTTCTCCCACTCTTTTAACTCGAACCTGACCATGCATGCTGGAACGCCACTTATTGGTTCCGGTCCGAGTAGTGGGCTCTCTGCCCCGGCCTTTGCTAGCACGTCAGCGACTTCGTTGCCTCTGATATTGCAGTGTCCCGGTACCCAAATCAGATTTACAATGTTGGCATTGCCAAGCTGGTTTAGGAGCAGGACACACTCGCTAGTGAGTTTGGAGTCAAGTTCACAGGATGTTAACGCCTTGAGGGCAGCTTGACTATCTGAGAAGATGAATATCTTCTTATTCTGGAGATTCATTTGTAGACTCTCTTGGACACAGCCAATTATTGCGAAGACTTCCGCTTGGTACACTGTGGTATAGCGACCCAGGTTGGCGAATTTGCGTATTCCGCAGCGATCATTACAAAATCCCGCCCCAGATATGCCCTGCTTCCTGGAGCCATCTGTATACCAAACGATGTCATTCTGCTTAACATTTCCGGGAGTTCCAGCCTCCCAGTCTTGTCTACTTGGTAACAAGACTGTAAACCGCTTATCGAAGCGGTGTTCACGGACCATGGAGTCAGAGGGCATATCCATGACCGGAATTTTCATTAGTTCATTGTAGAGGCCTCTCATGACCCTAGAATGCCATCTCGTCCTCCCTCTGATTTTCGCTCTCGTGATAGCCATCCTCGCTTCCATCTGCACGTGAATGTGCAGAGGTGGAATGTTCAGGAGGGCATCCAGTGCTGCAGAGGGAGAGGACGAAAGCGCGCCAGTGGCTATAAGGCAGGCAGTTCTTTGAACTTTGCTGAGGTTCTCTACGCAGTTAAGTTGGTGCGTCTTCTTATGCCACACACAGCAGCCATAAGTGACGATCGGCCTCACTATGGTTTTATAAATCCAGAGTGCGGCCATGGGCCGTAGCCCCCATTTTAGCCCCACCAACCTACTGCTTGCCCCCATCGCAATTTTTGCCTTTCTAGTGATGTAGTCGAGATGCTTGTTCCATGTTAGTTTTTGGTCTAAAAAGACTCCGAGATATTTGACCTCGTTGGACAAGCATAGCTTCGTACCAAGAAGTGTTGGGGTGTGTAGCGCCTCTAGTTTCCTTCTTTTGGTAAACGGGATTAAGACCGTCTTACGTGCATTGACTGTTAGCACGTGTCTCGTGCACCAGTTTTCTACTATTCGTAGGGCCCTTTGCATAAGATTGGAAATGGTGCTAGGGCATTTTCCTATGACCATTATTACTATGTCATCTGCGTAACCCTGAGTCAGAAATCTGGCTTCATTGAGCTCGCAGATGAGACTGTCAACAACCAATGACCATTGAAGGGGTGATAGGACTCCGCCCTGTGGACATCCTCTGGTCACTCTATAATGTAGGGTTTTATTCATCAACGTTGTTGTTGCAGTCCGATTTTGTAGCATGGATCCCATCCATCTGGTGGTGGTGTCGTCGATTCCACGATTCACCATACTACGTGTTATAACATCGAAGTTGGTGTTGTCAAACGCCCCTTCGATGTCAAGAAAGGCACAGAGTGCAATTTCTTTGTCTTCTATGGCTTTCTCAATTCTGTCCACCAGGTCAATAAGTGCCGTTTCCGTGGACTTGCCTGTTTGGTAGGCACGTTGTCTTGCACTCAGGGGTTTTTCAACGAGGTATGTTGCCCTGATGTGACTGTTCAACACCTTTTCCATCGTTTTTAGTAGGAATGAGACTTATCGGTCTGTAGGACTTGGGCTGCGATTTGTCTTTGTCCCCTCCCTTGGGAATGTAAGTGACCCTCGCCCGAGTCCACGCTGATGGCAGATAACTCCAAGCAAAGCTTGCACGGTATAATTTTATCAGCGTAGAGATGATGATATCTTCGCCCCGCTGCAACAAAGCCGGGAAGATACCATCGACCCCACCAGATTTGTAAGGCTTGAAACTCCTAATGGCCCAAATTATCTGCTGGGGACGAAAAATAACGGAAGCTCTCCTCCAGTCTTCATTCCTCGGTCTCCTGTCCGGAGACTTACTGACCTGGAGTTCTCTTTCGTTATTAATGTACACGGATTCCGGAAAGTGCGTTTGAGCAAGCAGTCTCAGTGTTTCCTCCGGAGATTCTGTGAAAGATCCATCCGCTTTCCTTAGCAGGCCTAGATGGGATTCAGGTGTCTTGGATAGTATTTTGTGGATCCTGGCAGCTTGGGCAGTGTCCTTGATTGACCCGCAGAATTTTTGCCAGGATCTTCTTTTTGCTTTCCTGAGCTCCCTATTGAAACGTGTTAACGCCTTCCTGTAAGCATCCCAGTTCTTGTCTTTTTTTGCCTTGTTAAATAAGGCACGGGCCTTTTGCCTCAGATGCTCCAGGTTTTTGTTCCACCAAGGCGTGTTTCTGTTGCTCTTAGTGGTCTTGAGAGGACAATTTTCTAGATACGCATTCATTAGGCTCTTGCCTAAGTCCTCTGCTGCGGCTTCCACTTGGTCCACAGTTTTGATGTATTTAAAATCTCCAAGGTATAACCTAAGGGAGTTCCTAAAGCCCTCCCAGTCTGTTCCCTTGGGGTCACGGTAGGTGTTCGGTTCCTTTGTTCCCGAGCATAGTATGTCGTACCTAATGTGGGTGTGGTCGGACATGGACGGCTCATCTGAGACGTGCCAATTGGTCACTCGGTGTGCGAGATTACCTGAACACCAAGTTATGTCTAGTACTTCCTGCCTAGAACGTGTGGTAAAGGTTGGTTTGCTACCCACGTTAAGAACAAATTGATTATTAGTGAGCAAGTAGTCAAACAGTAACTCACCTCTAGCGTTCGTGTTGGAGCTGCCCCATGATGTGTGGTGGGAGTTGCAGTCGGTACCCACCAGCAGCTGGGTTTCTCTCTCCAGACAGTATTCCACTACCGGCGTCACCTTGTTCACCGGATCCTGGTCCTCACCGGGTAGGTACATGGAGCTGACTATGAATGTCTCCCCACCTTTCCCCCCGGGTAGGTCTATATACGCTGCAACAGCATCATCTGTACACAGAGAAGGGATCGGGAGGTAATTTATGCCTCTCTTGAAGAGCATGCATGCTCTTGGCCTTGCTCCGCAGGTGTTACTTAATATCTTACCTGCCGAGTTTAGCCCCATTACTGTGGTTTTATTCACCCACGGTTCTTGGATCAAGGCGATGTCCAGGTCCCCAGAGAGGAATCTTTGGCAAAGGGCAGCTGAGGCTGCCTTTGAGTGCTGGAGGTTTACTTGTATCACCTTAATCATTATGTTGTTGGGTTTGGGGATTGGGAAGGGAAGGTTTGGGAGAAAGTTTCTAAATTCGGAGGGAAGGGATAGGAGGATATTTGTGTAGGTGGGTTGTGTCTGTTTCTTACGGGGATGGGGGGGGGGGGGGGGGATTAGTTGTTTTTGTTGAGCAGGTTGCTTGCGGCTTTCCTGCTGGAGTGCTCCTGTGCTAGGGTCGGTAGATTTACCGGCCTTCGCACAGCGCCTCTCTTGCCGCGTCCCCCTGCTGGTCGTGTTCGACCACCACGACCACGACCTCTGCTGTCTAGGGCAGATGGTTGGCAGGTAGTGGTGCTCCTGCCTCTCGAGGGTCCTGCAACACGACTGTTGCCCCTCGAGACTCCATGCGTCCCCCGGACGGGTGGAGGTGTGGTGCTGCTGGAGTCGGCTCCAGTTGCTCCTCTTGAGGGTTCCGTACCCGAGACCAAGTTGGAGGTACTTGGACGAGCCTCGACGCTTGCCCCCTCCTTCTTGTCCCCGGATACCTTGCCCCCTTTGACCCTTATCTGGATAAGGCCAAAGTCAAGGTAGAGGCGCCCCTCGCGTTGAAGAATAGTCTCCAAGGCCGCCTCGTCGAAGGAAAAGGTCACTGTTTGACCTTTTGCTTCGGGCTTCCGGTTGACTACCCTCCAACTCGAGAGGTCTAAACCTTTGTTTTGTTTTGCCAACCTCCGCAGGATGGTACCTGCGTCGTGTTTGGCTTCCTGTATCCAGGCCGTGCCATACCTAGGCTTGGGCATATCCTCTTCGTTTACAGCGGAGAGATTAGCCCCATCCCAGGGTTTAATGTTGGGCAGTTTGCGGATGAGCCACTCCTTCGAGTCCTCATCTGCGCACGCCAAAAGGATGCCACCCGAGCGCGGTTTGCATCCAATAAAGCTGGGACCGTCCCCATCATCTGAGGTGTCAATACACTTCAAGATAGCATCTTGAAGCATTTCGACCCTCTCCTGGTCCATTTTTCCCAGGGCGTCTATGATGCCACACGTGACGGACCCAGCAACCTCCTTAAAAGTAGGCTTCGAGGTGGAAGGCTCGCCAAGCTTCGGTGCCTTGGTAGGATTGCCTTGATTCGAGGTAGACGAGGTATTGAGAGGGCGCTTAGTCGCCCGCTCCCTCGTTTCCCCCTCCTCTTGGGTCCTCTGCTTAGCCTTCTCACTCATGCGCAGTTCTAGCGCCTGCTCGAAGGTCATACCCTTCGCTACGAGCCGATAGATTTGCTTCCTATCAGCTCCAGAGAGCTTAACCCTGGGTTTACTCTCTGGCCCCTTGGTCGACGAGTCCCTTTGGTGCGTTGCACCCAGAGGGGTCGACTCCGCGTTAGAAGTACCCGGTCCATCAGTCCCAGGTGCTTCGGCAGTGATAGTATGCTCCTCAGTATCGCTACCAAAGAGCATAGCCTCAGAGGTACCTGGTACCTCTTCGGTAGAATTTAAATGGTTGTCTATAATGTCAAGAATATCCATATAGTTCCCACGAGAAGCTAGGGAAGTAAAGGTCCACCCCTGCAGAGCCCCGCTTGCAGGGGTAAGGCTAAATAGACCTCGATTTCGCCTGGTTTCGAGGCCCCTCCGTTCTCGACCGAACATCCCTTCGGCCATGCATCTATCGGCACGGGTCGGATGACACCTTAGATTGGGGTTTTTTAGAGTCGAGGTTAACTCCTCCAGGACATGAGGGGAAGGATAAGGTGAGTTAGGGTGGTTCGAGGATGAGGCGGGGAGCATGGGTTTGAGGTTGTCAGGAATGCTCCTAGCCTGGGATTGGGTTTCGGAGCAGCCATCTATTGTCCGGGGTCAACGTGACACCCTCTCCCGTCCTCAAGCAAAGAGGTGGGTATGGGGGAGGGCGAGCTATCCGCAACCTGCTCACCCGCTCGGTCGCATCAGATGACAACTGCGCATGTCGCATACACTGTCAGTGGTCACTGGTCCCATAGAAAGTGCATGCACAAACCGAGCATATGTGATGTTACCGCTGTGTCTCAAGACGAAAGTCTTCAATGCGTGTGTGTTGCCAGTGATGACATATGGAACCAAAACGTGGCCGCTTACAATGTGCCGATTAAGGAGGCTCAAAGTCACCCAGAGAGCAATGGAGAGGGCTATGCTCGGAGTCTCCCTGCGTGATCGTATCAGAAATTATGAGATCCGCAGGAGAACTAAGGTTACAGACATAGCCCAAAGGATTGCATGCCTCAAGTGGCAATGGGCAGGGCACATAGCGAGGAGAACAGACGGACGTTGGGGCGGAAAGGTCCTCGAGTGGAGGCCACGTACAGGAAGTCGCAGCCGTGGCAGGCCCCCCACAAGGTGGACCGACGATCTGGTAAAGATCGCGGGAATCCATTGGATGCGGGCGGCACAGAACCGATCTGTGTGGAGAACATTGGGGGAGGCCTATGTCCAGCAGTGGACGTCTATTGGCTGAAATGATGATGATATGATGTTGTGAAATATTTATTTATTCTGAACGTGTAACCATGATCTGGTTATTCTAGTTACCTGTCTAAAGTTTGCAAATGTAACTACCAGGCTTAAGGTACTCTAGATAGATATGTCCTAGATCATGGTCCAAGCGTCCCAACCTCCGAAGCGACGGCTTTGGAAGCAATAGGGAAAAACTTACTGAGATGATGAGGGTGGGTGCTGGAAAAACCTCATCATTTACAGGTATAATGTTTTCAGATATAATCGTTCTCTAAAATGTTCAGTTCAACGATATTGATCACAGTGATCACGACTGCGATATTAGGTCACGCTATAAATAACAAATAACATTCTAAACCTCTAAGCCCCACTTTATTGCAGGTCGAGCTTCGACTGCCTCAGGTGCCGTCACAGATTAAGAAGGCCCAGTTACGCGGAGGCACGTACTCCGCGCGCCTCGTTTGCGGACGCCACTTACACAAACCTAATTTTACCTCGTCCAGACGATGGCACTGTCTCTTAAACCGAGTTACTCGTATGCTTCGATAGCAGAGCAAACTTGACGTGTGACTCTCTCTCTCTAATTTAAGTGCGCCGCTCTTGTCGGTGGAGTAGTCTCCATTCCTCTCTCGAATCTTCCAGCAACATTAATTCCTTGTTCAACATGACATTTTCTTTTTCCTTAAGTGACTCTACACGATTAGATATCTACAAGATTACAAAGCATTGTTCTACTTTGGTCTTGAGCAGTTAATTCAATAGGGCTTATCTCCGGAAACGAGATGAAGAGGCTTATAGTGAGTGTAAGGCAAGAATTTATTAGTGAAGAAGACTTTATTAGTAAATTTACGCAGTCGACTGCAGTACAATACAATGGTCGCAACACACAAAGTCAACTAAAGTAGAGAGACACTCCATCGAGTATGGCAGCTCCGATGTCTCTCTACTTTTGTTTTGTACGCCAGCGACAACCCAGTCAATCAAGTAGCCAAGACCACAAAGATCCCTACTAAGAAGAAGTTAATTGAATTAAAAGAAGTGTACCTAATATCACGAGGAGTGTCCTGAAGATCGATCGATCTACGTTCTGCAGCTGAACTCTATAAATAAATAAATTAATAAATATTCCACAACATCACATACATTGATCTAACTCCGAGATAGGTAGCTCAAGCACCTGTGTTACGGATATCAGAATCAACAGTGGGATTACAAATATATACATATAATATTTTTCTTTTGTAAATACATAGTTTTAATACACAGAAAACACCCAGACCAATACAAACAGTCATGTTCATGCACAGAAATATTTGTACTGTGCGGGGATCGAACCCGCAACCCTTGGACCAAAGGCAGCGTTCACTTCCACTGTTCCAAACGGGTGGTCTCTTCTCATCTTCCTCATATGCCTATACGGGTAGCGGTCCATTTCTGTGCGTATCTCACGGAACTTCTACCAGTTGGTGCCTCATACCTCAAGAGAATAAACGAACGGACCTGTGAAGTGAACTGATATAATTAAACTCACTCGTATCTGTATGAGTCTTTTCACTTAGCTCGTAATATAAAACTCCTTGAGTCCGTACTGTTACACGGGACTCCGAGTTAGCGTTTTTAAAAAAAAGAATTTCACTTGATATATGTTATTTTATTGTGGCGCGAGTGGTTTGATCGGAGTACGGAGCCAGACTGATCTGCAAAAGCAAACATACTCCAACCAAACACTACTTTAACATATCAGCACAAAGCCATACATATACTGTCTATAACAACCCCCTTCTTAAGAGGAAACTTACGGGAAAAGTAAGTTTTCTAGGAATTAATCAAAACGTAATTGTGGTTGACTTGTTCTATTAGAATTTTCAGGATCTTGTTCTTGTACTGAATTGGTTGTAATTTTTATTGAAAACTTCCTTTTCCTATAACAATAGTATGTTATAAAACTAAGAACTACAATTATAGATGATATACTTAAAATAGGAAAACTTATATGATTATTAAAATTTGTAGGGTTGTCAAGGTTCTGAACATCATTAACAATTTGGTCAGAAACAGCTTTAAAATTCTTTAAATTTTCTAAATTGACACTTTTAATTTTAACATTTGAAATTTTGGCATTTATTTTACTTAGACGGTTAAAACTACAGCAACTATCATTAATTATATTAAAATCAGAAGACACTGCAGGTACAGTTATGTTAGGATATATTTTTGTTATTAACTTAACATTTTTATGGAAGGCAGTACATTCAGGAGGAATGTTAAGTACACCTGTACCGGATATGACTACTTCAGATAATTTCTGGTTACAGTCAATGGTAAGTTTTGTAGGTTCTGATTGTATATATACCCATTTATTGTTATTAAGCTTATGCCAAATATCGATATTACCAAATATTAATTTATAGGGGCAGTTATCAGGTAAGGAAGTTAAGGTTTTGGTTATGATTTCGATTTCACAGGAAGGACTATTAAGGACGGCGTAGACATCGGTTATTTCGCAAAGGTAAGTCTCGGTGAGTATATTTTTACAATTGTTTAAGTCTTTAAGGTAAGTATAGGATAGTCTATCAGTACTAAGAGCTAAAAATTGTTCTGAGGGAAGGATCATGGCAAAGGAATTGAAGCTACCATTGGCGTGTGGAGTTGGTAAAGGTATGTTCTTATAAATACTAAATTGCTGTAAACTAACTAAGGGAAGCTTTACAATAAACATTAACTTATCATTAAGATAGTAGCAGGTTAAATCTGCTATATTAATAAGAGCATGAATATTACTTATATCTAGGTTCACAGGGAAATCTCTATACTTAGGAATAACCTTAAGGTTACTGATAATATCATTGAACAGCTGATTTGGTGTCAGTATTGACGGGTGCAGAGTATTACTTTTGACAAACAGGATAGAATTAAGAAAATCTTCGACTTTAAAAGAAATCGTAAGTAAGTTTGATTGAAGAACATTAAGAATATTACTTAGCCTATTCCTTAAACTAACAGCATTAACAGCATGAGTTACATTAATAATTGACGTTGTCAATTGGTCAATGACATCGCTTAATTTCGCTTGGTTAACATTTATCTCTATCAAAGATTTATTTATGTTTGAAATAGCTGATTGTGAAACTATAATGCTTTTTGTTAAAGAGTCTGCTAATTTCTTATCATTCTTATAAAGAGCTTGGACAGCATTATCATAATTTCTAGCATCATCTTCATCTAATGTGCCGAATATGTGTTTGAACACGGTTCCAACTACGCCAAACCATGCGGATCTTTTAGAGATACCGTTTGATATTATATGAGAGATAGATTTGAAATCACGTTGAATATCATTAAAAAGGGCTTCTAGAGGTTGCAACATATTGTGACACTCAGAAATATTTATTTCGTCATTTTCTCGACAATAGAATCGAATCGTACCGAACACTTCATGAAAGTTTTCGAGGTGATGTTGAATAGGAATAATTTCGGTTGGAATAACGATGTGGAAATGATCATTAATTATTTTCAGTGTGCCAACAGGGTCGAAGAGTATACCAGGGCTTTTGGTGATCTTTTCTATATACTGACTTTCTGTTTCGGCCAGGGCGGCATTACAATAAAGTGCAGCAAGTCTGAAAATATTAAATAGTAAAATGTACAAAATTTTATATTATAAATATATGTGTATAAAATAGTAAACTATATATATTAAATACAGAATAAAATGAATTAAGGACTTTGAGATGATTTGATTTCATCGAAATGATGTTTCACATGTCTTCGGTTGATTAAAAGAGAAAGGGTATTGTTACCATGAATTTTGACAATTTTATATGGACCCTTCCAAATAGGGGATAGTGCTTTCCGTAAGCGAAGGTGATTTTTGAGATAAACATATTCGCCTACTTTGTATTGGACACGACGAGAATGGGCATCGTAGTAGCCTTTAGACCTTTCTTTTGAAATTTTAATATTTTCAATAGCTTTCTCGCGAGAGAGTTTTAATCGATGACACAGAGATTTTATATATTCGGGATAAGACAGATCTGGAGGATTATAAATAGAATCTGGAATTAAAGGTTTATGCCCGAAAACTAACTCATACGGTGTGAAGTTGGTCGTTGAATGGACATTAGTGTTGTAAGCAAGCATGGCTGTATAAACATATTTGTGCCAGTTTGAATGGCTTTCATTGACGAAGCTTTTAAGGTACTCTTTGAGTGTCGAATGGCTGCGTTCAAGTGCACCTTGGGTTTGGGGGTGATATGGGGATGACCATAATTGTTTTATTTTCAGAAGATTACACGTTTTTTTAAAGAGTTCTGCAGTAAAATTTGTACCTTGGTCGGTTAAGATTGATTTAGGGATACCAAATAGAGTGATAAAGTGGACGAGGCATTCACATGACTCTTCAGCGGTTGCATTAGTAATCGGGTAAGCTACGGAAAATTTAGTGAGATCATCTTGGAGTGTTAAAATGAAACGGAGTTTTGTAAGTCCAGCTTCTGGTAAGGGACCCACAATGTCAAGACTCACGCGTTCAAAAGGACGGGTAGAAGTAGTAGTAATTTGCATCGGAGCACGATTAATTTGGCGAAAGGCTTTATTGGCTTGACAGGAAGTGCAGTTTTTCACGTAATTATCTATGTCGGATTTCATATTTTTCCAATAATATCTATCACGAATTCGGTTATACATTCTGGAAATACCTAGGTGACCGGCGATAGGTATGTCGTGATTTTCTCGCAATATCTTTTGTATTTCAGTCGAAGTTGGATATATAACGTTGTTATGATAAATGTTGATGTTTATAGAGGATTTATGGAAAAGATAAGTAAGTATATTATATATTTTCACAAAGGAAAGTTTCTCAAAAGGATTGCGAAAATCAGATATGGCAAATTCGGTAATATGAGCAATAGATGATAATTCGTCTTTTATATTCGCCAGAGTGTTAAAGATTTCGGGATACGTGGATTCATCGAAATGGTGTACCTTTGTAAATAGTAAGTAAAATACTTTGTTATTATGTGATACCTTTTTAAACTTATATAATTCTTTTTCAGATTGTATTAACTCCTCTGGATTTTCTAGGTTAGATAGAAGATCTTGGACGTAGGGATTTGACTCATCTAAGTCGAGAGAGGTTGGTATAAGGATGGTCTGACAAGTACTTTTCATTAGACTGTCATTATACTCTCTCAGGTTAGTATCGAAAGTTGTATTTTTATCTGCAAATGATTTTAGAAACTTCCCATATTCTTCTTTGTTTGAAATATTACTAATATCTCTTCTTTCTGTTTCAGGTGGAGCTCGCACGGGCAAGGGAGTGGTGATGTCATCTATTAATGCTTCAAAATCTTCGTTTTCAGGAGGAGTGTTTGGCGGGACCTTGCTGATTAAGGATTCAAAATCGACATCTATTTCTTCAGGATTAGGACTGAGGTCAAAAGGACCAAAGTCGTCTAAATTGATTAAGTCAGGACTTTGTTCAGGAATGGAACTCGAATGGGGATGCATATTACTAGTTCCAGGTTGAGGATCATCTGTTTCCTGGATTTTGGGCTCATCATTTTGTTGGATGGGGTTTACTGGGAATCTGGACAAAGCATCGGCATTACTATTTATTTTACCTTTCTTATATTCGATATCGTAGTCGAATTCTTCGAGTTTTAATCTCCATCTAACGAGTTTGGATCCGGGGTCTTTACAATTAAAAAGCCATTTAAGTGGGCGATGATCGGTCACAATTGTGAAGCGGCGACCATAAAGATATGGCCGAAAGATTTTTGTGCCAAATATAATTGCTAAGCATTCTTTCTCGGTAATGCTATAGTTACACTCGGCTTTGTTAAGGGTTCTTGAGGCATAGGAAATGGGTTTGTCTTTTCCTACAGGTCCTTGAGACAAAATGGCTGAAACAGCATAGTTAGATGCATCACACGTCAACACGAAAGGTTTAGAAAAATCTGGGTAAGCTAATATCGGAGCGGAGATGAGAATTTTCTTTAGGGTTTCGAAAGCCAACTGTTGGTCGTTTTGCCAATCAAAGGGGACGTCCTTTTTTAGAAGTTTTGTAAGGGGTTTTGAGATTTTGGACAGATCTGGAATAAAACGGCGGTAATAAGAGACTAAACCCATGAAAGACTTGATATCTCTAGGGCATTTTGGTTGAGGAAAATGCTCAACGGCTTTAGTGGTTTCTGGGTTTGGTTTAACACCTTTGTCTGTGATGATATGGCCAAGATACGATACCTCTTTTCGAAGGAACTCGCACTTGTCCGGTTGTAGTTTTAGGTTGCAATGTCTAAGTCTGTCAAAGATATTGGATAAGTTTTTCATGTGGGTGGTGAGATCGTATGAATAGATAACTACGTCATCAAGGTAGACAAAGCATTGGATGCCTTGTAGACCTGATAACGCAGTATTCATCAACCTTTGAAAAGTTGAAGGGGCGTTTTTGAGGCCAAATGGCATTCGTGTGAATTCGTAATGTCCCTGTGGGACTGAAAATGCAGTTTTGGGGGCGTCTTCACTAGACATTTTTATTTGATGAAACCCAGAGGCAAGGTCAAGGGTACTGAAGTATTTGCTCTTGCCTAACTGATCGAGAATTTCTGTTATGTTTGGAATTGGATATGAATCCCCAATTGATATATCATTCAGACGACGATAGTCTATGACTACACGCCATTTACGTTGGCCAGATGCGTCTATTTTCTTTGGGACTATCCATATAGGAGAAGACCATGGAGATGTTGAGGGTTTTATGATTCCATCATTGAGCATTTTATTTATTTGTTTTTGGACTTCTTGTTTATGTACTTCAGGAAATCGATATGATTTTGTATTGATGGGTATAGTCGACGTAGTAGGAATTTCATGTTGAAGGAGATCTGTACAGGACAACTTATCATCAGGGAGATGGAATATATCAGAAAAGGTAGTACAAAGTTCGTATAAAGAGTCTCGCTCTTCAGAATTTAGGTGAGATACTCTGAGAAGATTTAGTACTTGGTCAGCTCGATTTAAAGCATCGTTTGGAATGCATTTTGGTTGAGACATATGGAAAATTTGATGACTGTTTTCTTTTTCTAAAGGTATTAGTTTTAATTTTAAGTCAGAGTTTAAGTTTATTGAATTTTCGGAAGTGTTAACAATTGAAATATTAATTCTAGAGTTAGGTTTCACCTTTACAATACAGTTAGCTATAAGAATTGACTCAATATGATTTTGGTTGATGATGAGACCTTCTTTCAGTTCAGGGTTCTCAACTGAGCATTCTATTATGGTTTCAGTTCGAGGCGGAATGGTGTAAATAGGCTCATTGAACTTCAAGCGGAAGTTTGTTTCGTTTATTACAAGTACCTCATCTTTATAATCGATTTTGCTATGCGAATCTGACAAAATATCGTTGCCGATAATTCCGTCGTATGGGAAATCTAGTTTTGGAATGACGTGGAATTTATGTTTAAGTGAACTGAATTCGATTTCTATATGACCCAACGATTTTCTGCATTTACTCTCACCTATTCCGGAGAATGATATAGGGTCTTTTATTATTTCTGGCATTATTTCTACAGAATTTTCCTTTATGAGACTAATAGATGCTCCACTATCTACGAGGAATAGCAATGGCTTTGATGACACAGATGTATGGACTTCGACAAATGGTAAGTATTTTCTTGATGGATTAGTTGTAATATTATAAACTAGTGTTTTTTCTTTTTCAGGTGCAGTGCGGAGAGGATGCGGCGTTGGAGTTTGTACATGAGCAGAAGAGGAGTCTAGATTAATAAGTTTAGGTCCAGAGGATGTTGAAGGTTTATCAGCCACAGTGGGCTTTGAAGACGCAGGAGATACCTCATGTTCAATGGGAGCAGTAGAAATTGTTGTAATAGGCATACTGGGTACAGTGGAATTGGAAATGGCAAATTTATGAGATTGGGGCTGGCTACCCTGTTTGTTAGATTGCTCTGGAATAGAAAATGTTGCCTCTTTAGATTGGTGGGTATCGACTTTGGAATTTAACTTTCCCGTTCGATACCAGACGGGAAAGTGGACGTGTTTAAATTATCTGTCTCGTCTGTACCATAATCTTCTGTGGTAGTAGCAATTGCGTGGATTGGTCGATTCCGATTTTCGTTAAAAGAATTTGATGACGGGCCATTATTCTGCCCATTAGGAGAGTTACCAAATCTCATATTATTATATTCACGTTTGCGGCACTTGTCAATCGTGTGACCTGCAAATTTACAATAACGGCACACTAAGGACGCTATTGGTCTAAATGGCGGTGACGTCATGTGGTTGTTGTTCATTCCATGTTGCGGAGTTGATCGATTCTGTTGCGGGAATTGACGAAAGCGACACGCAGGGTTGGAATTCTGATGGGAACTATGTCCAAAGTTTGGATTGCGTCGCGAAGTAGCTTGGAAGATTTTTTCTTCTGATACAGCGAAATTAATCGCGTCATTGAGTGCTTCAGGGTCACGGCACCGGACCACAGTGGATAATCGTGGGTTGAGCCCACTCACAAAAGTATGTAAAGCAAGGTCTTGCATTGCTGCGAGACGGCCAGTCAGTTCGCCTTTTTTTGTTGTAGGAATTGATATATTTATCTCACTCATTAATTTTGATAAGCATGACTCTACTCTCAAAGCAAACTGATTTACCGTTTCGTTATTCAATTGCCGACAGTCTTGCAAATCGGAAAGCAGTGCAGCATAATGTTTCCTATCACCGTACTGAGCTTTGAGGAAGTCTTCCAACTGTTGCCAATTTTCAAAATTTTTTATTGAGCAAGCACTTTCAGCGCGCCCTTCTAATTGGCTCAAAATGTATTTTAATAAAATGTCTTGTTGTTGTGCAGATGCTAAAGTTATTGCATTTCTACAATTGTTAATAAATGCGTTTAATTTTTCGCGGTTTCCATCAAATTTATTTATAAACTTGATTAAAATATTCAAGTCGATCTCTGACATTGTTACAGTTTTAGTTGCGGACTCG
The DNA here is from genome assembly GCA_019059595.1 of Marasmia exigua. Taxonomy (NCBI): domain Eukaryota; kingdom Metazoa; phylum Arthropoda; class Insecta; order Lepidoptera; family Crambidae; genus Marasmia; species Marasmia exigua. The sequence goes on from CM032468.1 coordinate 12,769,429, forward strand.
TCTTTAGGCATTGCAACGGCTGAGGCTCAGTCTAAACAAAAGATAAGCACAGCGTTACCGAGAAACGATAAGAGGCTGCACTGGTCTCGGACTGCAATTGAATAATATTATTATGAATTGTTTGTACTAGGCTTAGAATTATTGTTCGTACTTCGGAATGAGTTTTAATTATACACTGGGAAACTTTTCACTTGGATTCACTGGGGTATAAATATGTTTATTGACTTACAGGAATATGGCGATCGTGGAGCAGGACATCTTCAGGTAAATGTAGATATAAGTTTCTTACAGGTATGTATTGGATCTAGCAGGTAAGTTTTCTTCTACGAGTACTTCTGGATACGAGACTGAAGCAACTGGGCTGGATTGCGTCAGTCGACTTGGTGATGGACGGGTAAGTATATCTTCTTTTTCCCTAGGATACAACGGACTTCTTCACCAGACCAGAGAGTTTCTTCACCAGGTTGGAGAGCTTCTTCACCAGGATAGAGGGCTTCTTCACCAGGATAGAGGGCTTCTTCACCAGGACACAGGCAAAGGTATGTATATTCTTCAAACCAGGACACAGAGTTCAGTTTTTATCACTACGATACAGAGTTAAGGTTTTATCACGAGGACACAGAAGTAAAGTATTCTTCACTGGATGTTGATAAAGGAAATTAAATTGAGTCTGGATTTAAGACACTCGCGACTTTTTAGACGGACCGGGGATTTTGACAATCCCTTTTCGCTGCCACCAATGTTACACGGGACTCCGAGTTAGCGTTTTTAAAAAAAAGAATTTCACTTGATATATGTTATTTTATTGTGGCGCGAGTGGTTTGATCGGAGTACGGAGCCAGACTGATCTGCAAAAGCAAACATACTCCAACCAAACACTACTTTAACATATCAGCACAAAGCCATACATATACTGTCTATAACAGTACGTAGGTTTGGTTAAGTACCATCGTTTAGCCAATTGGAGCAACAAATTGCATTTGTGTTTGTATTTCAAAGGCCCTTACAGATATAGCAGATCTTGTCAATTCAGTAGCGACATTTTCTCTCCGAGGTGTTACGACAGAAGAATCCTGATCAATCACGAGATAGTGTAGGTACATATAAGTGCCATTTCCAATGGAGTGGTGGTGACAAGGAACAAAAAGATTCGTTTAAATTTCTTGCCATGGCTTGGCAGATTATAGGTTTTTTCATTTATTCAAATTTTGTTTTCAATAGTTTATTCAAATTTCGTTTGATAATCTCCTAAGCATTAATTTTAAATGAATTTTAATTAGAATAGTTATTTACGGGATTTCTACCATGTACCTTATTTTTGAGTGTCCTCAACTCAAAAACAAGTAGGTACATGGTAGAAATCCCGTAAATAACTATTCTAATGTTAGTGACCATAAAAGTTTAGAGTTTAGATTATCTTAGTTGTATTATATAATCCAAGTTGCGCCTCTGTTCTTTCTCTGTCCCTATTTCGCTTCACCCTTACGGGTTGTATAATGGAGGCGGAGGGTAACAGGGAAGGAATAGGTGCAACAATGTTTTAGGTTAGCCGCTGAAAACCAGCGTCGGCGCTGGCTATACTCGGCCAGTGTCGACAAAAGCTGAGTGGTCACCTATTTGACACTTTTTTTATTATTTTATTTAGTATCTATTTATGTTATTGTTTTGTTATATTATTACCTGTATTAACTGTATGTTCTTTTTACTTATTGTGTCAAATAAAGATTTATTCATTCATTATATCTAAAACTCAATCATACGTGTGATAAAGTTGTGATTATTAAATTCAGTATAGTTACTACATAGATAGGTACTACAATATCATAACATGGTGCTTGAGTATGTTATGTTGACTTATTTGTTTCATGGTTGATATTATTTGTTGTACTGTCTAAATCGAATTGTTTTATGTAAATTTTTTTGGCGTAAAAGTTAATATTAGATAATGATATTTTAAATTGTATACTATTATTTATTTTCTTAATTATTTTGACATCTAAGTATTGTTTGAGTTTGTATCAAAATTCATACGCCAAGAAGGCAGAACATAGTGAGACTGTTACCATTTTAATTATGATTATGACAATTTGTATTTTTTCAATTTTGTTAGACTTTAGGCTAACGCTTGGCCACAATCGCAGTTGATTAAAAGCGACGATGAAGTCTAGGATGATATAAGTCTGAATATTTTAAAATCTATTCAACAAGGATTTTGTATAATAACACAAATCAATTTATTAGATTATGTCGTCTAATATTAAAATTAGCAATCTAGTAAGAAGCGGCGCCTCAGAAACTATTTCAGCTCTTGTCAAACTGGTTAAGATAACTATATCTTTACTGACGTTAGGATTTGTCCCGGGACTTGATGCGTCAGCACAAATGTTATCAGAGCGGCCACTCATTTATTTTCATTCTCTCAACGCCACTTAGTTCACCAAACTGCCTTCCGAATTAGCGGCGCTTGAGCTCGCGTCGACGAAGTGCTACAACTTCAATTAAGAGTTGCCATGTTTCCTCTAGCTCACTGTTCCTGAAAATATGGCTACCCCACACTCAGCTAACTATTTAGCAGTGGTGAAGTAAGTGCCAATTTTTACGGGTTGGGTAGACCTTCTTGTTACTTTATTACTGTTAGAATAGTTATTTACGAGATTTCTACTATGTACCTTATTTTTGAGTTTCCGATATTTCGGCGCAACAGCAAGCGCCTATAGTCACGGAGTAACTGAAGTTTTTGCGGGTAAGATGTTACTGGCAGACAAAAGGGTCTACCCTCCTTCGCAGTCTTTTACTACGCGCACCCATAGCTATTCTAATCTTAGTGACCATGTTTAAAACAATTTATTAATGTTGTTTTATAATAATCTGAGTGAAATATTTTTTCGCAGCAATAAAAAAAGTACAAAACCTCAATGCGGCGCCAATTTCGTTCGTGACAGCATTACTGTTTGTCCCAAGCATCATGACAATTCATATCTAAAATACGCTTACGTAGACACGCAGTAATAAAAGTGCCATAAAAATAAGTAGGTGAAAGAGAAACGCGTGCAGGAAGAGGTTTATGTCCTGGCTCATCTTTATGAAATGAGTGAGAGGAACCCGCGCAATCCCGAGTAGTGACGTCACGACTCGCACCGTAAAGCGTGGCATCCATCGCTGACTGACGTTGAATTCATAATTTCATTTGTCCCGCTCAAAATGCGGGTTTAGGGCTGCCGGCTTATAAATGGAAAAGCTGAAAGCGAGTGCAGTCGGCGCGAGATTTCATTTAAAAATTACTGCTGCAAAAGTGCAGACACACAGAATTTCATTTAGGTATTATTACAAATTTGAGGAACAACCACTTTCATTCATCAAGTTCTCAGCTAGGCATACGACGCAACCTACATGTTCGTGATATAGCAGACATGCTGCAGGAGTGTCGCCTACGATAGTACGGCAAACCGAATAGCTACGTGAGCAACAACCGATATGTAACGCTAAGATGATGATGGAAGTTTTGAGCTAGTCATCTCATAACTCATAAGTAAATTTACCCAAACGAGCGCAAGAAAGAGAGAAGACGAGACAGAAAAAAGTTAGGAAGAAGAGAGAAGACCGGACTACACTCAACATTAAAGTATCTACAGAAAGAAATGTAACACAATTTAGGGAAACGGAATATCAAAAATAAACCTGGATCTTTTAAAACCCTCAGAATTTGTAATCCCCTTTTTCGTTTCGTCCCAAGTTTTGTAAAACAACAATGCAATAATAACTCTACTCTCAAATTCTGGTCAAAGCAACCCGCCAACAGGACAAAGCGAGCAGGAATACAGAAGAGATAATAGATGCGAGTACCAGCCCTGGTTTAAATTGTGCGAGCGCGGAGTATTTTTCGCAAAAGTGTAAATTCCGTACAAAGTGAAACATTGTTTGTCCGCAGTGGGCGCGGGCGCACGCAACAAAGCGCGGCAAACAAAGGTAGCGGCGGTGGAACAAAAGGCGTAATTAGCGTGGAGTTGCATTTGAGTTCATATCTTGCTAGAATTAATTCTCTCTCTGCGGCCGAACTCCGTCAAAGGAGTTTGATCGGCCTTGTGACCCTACTCTAACAATAACCATCACATGTAGAACTATACTCAACGCTCTTTAACTTTGAGAGATGCCCAAACATCATGCTCTCGCTTTTTAAATCACATTTTTATGTGATAGAATGCCGATGAGCAGACGGATCACCCACCTGGTGGGAAGGGATTGATGCCACCTGGGACACCCGTACCACCAGTCACAAGCGCGTTGTCTGCATTTCAACACCCTTTGCCTCGAATTGGGCCTTCGTTAAGTACCCTCACATACTTGATGAAACACAGCGCAAGCGATATTTCATGCCGGCATAAAAATTCTAAATACCTTTTGCTCAACCCGGGAATCTTACCCAGGGCCCCGAGATCACGGCTCGGTACTTAAACCACTAGATCAACCGTGTTTTAGTTCGGGCATAAATGTGTATGACCTGATGGAAATGGATAGCGTAATGCAGGCTGTGGCTTTCCGCAAACACGGCCTGCCTAGCATCCTTCCCAGTGTGTCTCATCAAATATGAAATACCTACGTGGCTATACGTGGCCTGGTTAAGAAGACATAGTATTGGAACACGCTCAATTGGTTTGTTTACCTAAGTTGCCTATCGTTTTTGGTATCAAATGCTGCAAGTAGCTCTTATATCGGTGCATCTACTTATAGAAAATGACTTAAATGTTTAGGGGCATGTTCATATTGGATGATTAAATAGAAAACAGTGACGATCGAATAAAATCCTAAAATTCGTTGGTATCAGACTCTTAAAAAGGTTTTCGAGTTTTATATGATGTATTTATTAAATATCTACCAATTCATCTTAATCAAGAAAGATAATAATAGTCACACATTTATGGACAAACACAAAGAGTCGGAGACATAACCTAACCTCACATACACGGACACACATACTGACATAAAAACACCCTCGCACGTACACACACACATTGGTACACACACACACATCTTCTCTGTAAATAAAAACATCGAAGGCTATTTAGTATTCTACTCCTCAACAAAATGAGAATTTCCATAATCAAATTGGATTGCAATCCCACAAGTTAGATTTCCCCTACGACCGTAAGCAGATCTTTATTCTGCAATAACCCTGGCTATCAAAGGCGAGATACGTAGTACTACTAGGTGGGTAAAGAAAAGCAATTTAGCACGTCCAAGAAAAAGTACTAAATGCAACTAGATGGAGGGAGTGCATTCGCGCCCGTTGCATCATTCATAGATGCGGTCCTCTGAATGTTATTTCGAGCGCGAAGAAAACTTCAATTCCAATTTGAACCCTTCTAAAATGTTTTCTTCATTACGGACTAAAAAGGGCGAGATTACAATTATGGGAAAATTCGGTGAAACGTGATTAAATTTTTGATAATTAGCGACGAATGGTTGCACCTGCGCTAATGGCAGTCATATTTTAGAGATTTAAATAATTAATTTCAAAAATTGTTACTAGGAAGCAGTTGTCCCGTTTCCATGCAAGAAACGCTGGGACCATGATTATGATGGCACGCGTAATAATAAAATACATCATCATTTCTGGGTATTATTTCTGGTTGCGTCCAAAGCTTTGGGGTCCGGGGGTATAAGGCCATGATCCAGAATTTGTCTGACCTTCGCAACCCTTAGACAGGTGAACCAGAGTAACTGGATCATGGTTATACGTTCCGAAATCCCAGTAGATCGTGTTCAACTAGTAATTTTGGAAGGAAGTTATCTTACACAATGTAAAATCGATGGACGTCGCCCGCAAGCGTGGCAGTAACGAGTATTGACACAAGCGCTTGCAGTGGCCGAGCGCCGAGCGAGCGGAGCGAGCAGTGTTTGCGCGCCTATTCATATCAAATGTTATTTAAGCGCAAAGGGACGACTTTGCCGCGCTTTGTTCACATACCTGCCTGATTACCTACACTTTCATATTCATCCCGCAGCTAGCGGAATGCGAATAAACACCAAGTGCCCCCGGAGTCCCGGGATTCCGCTGAATATATGACATTACGAAGTAAATACAAACAGCGCCGACTTATTTACATGCCTAAATAAATAAATACCTACATTTTTGTAAGCTTTGCGTGTCGGCCCAACAAATGGGAAAACAAGGTAATACGACTAGCTACGCAAATGTTTATTTATAATCGCATTAGGTAACCAGTGAGCGCGTAGCATACTTGGATAGATACGAGCCTCCCCCCAGAGATCATTATTCAAATATTACCTTGTAAATACACACATTCTATAATTTTCACGGTGAGGAACCAAGATCAGTGACGATCTCGATGGGAGCAGTGACCCAGGTGTTGCGTGAGAGCGCAAAAGGTTGCAAGTTGAATTCCCAGTCGGGCCAGTTTTTAAATACTTTTGTTTGAATTGTGTTGGATCTAAGCGGCCTTCTGCTATCGTCAACTATCTAGTAGGTATTCATTCTATAGACTATCCCACTGCAGGGCAAAGGCCTCCATCATGGAAATCAAGTTATCGCTACTATCATGATTGGTATAGGTTTTTAAAATTTCGCTTCCACATTTGTAATGTCATAAATGGAACTCACTGCCAAGGTCTCTTTTCCAGACCACGGATACAGTCTGGGTATCTGAACACCTACTAGGCGAACTTGTATCATCCTAGACCTCATCAACGCTCTCCATCAGATGCATTTATTGTCAATCGTGGTAAAAAAATGTTTGTGTTAGTATCTAGCCCTCTTATTACAAAAAACTGCTCTGATACCGATTTTAATCCTAACCTAGCAAGGTCATGATTATTACAGAATAATGTTAGTTCTTGAATTTTTATTACAAATCCTCGACTAACCATAGACCACTTAGTACCGCAGGATACCGTCAAAATTGATCAAATCATTCAATCATTCGTTCAGAGACATTTCATTTTACATAACCTTATTTTGTTGTCTGAAGTAAAAAAAATGAATTGTTTTTAAGCAACAATAAATTAAAATAGTGACCTTAGTATGGTTTCAAAGTAATATGCATAGGAATTACTTATATTTTTGGTATTAAATCCAAAAAAATAATTAATTACTTTCTCACAAATAACTTTGGTGTAAAACAGAATGACATTTCACAGGGATAAATTGTCATGGTTACAGAATCGATATTTTGAGGTTATTATTTTAATACTCATCTTACGGGTCTGGGTTGGTTTAACTTAAGTATTATAGTTGATATACTAAATACCATAGAATAATAACTAAATACCGTTAAACTTAGTTTTGTAATAATTTTTACTCTAGTTCTTCAGTTATTGCCAGTATTAATCTCACTACTTATTTTGAACCACGTTTTGGAATAAGAGGGTAGGTTTACAAAGGCGTGGGCAGCAAAAATCAATTCCACTGGCCGTGTCACCCACTGCCGATTGCATGGGTGACGTAAACGGATTGTGACGAATGTCCGGCTAAGTGAAGCGATGGAAATCCAAAACTAATTACAACAAGGGACCGAGTTTGTTACGGAATGGGAATCATAACTTCATCTTACTCGATTTCCTGTTTATTTTCGTTTCCTATCGGTCGTAGAAATTGTTGTGTAGTCAACGCGTACGGAGCTGTCAGAGGGCAATGACAGTGCCAAATTAGGAAAGCGCTGGGCCTTTAGCAGAATGGGCCATGAGGCCCTTGGTTTGCTTTAAGTTTGTATTACGCGAGGTGAGTGAGGGTGTCGGAAGCCAAATACAAGGGTAGCATTTTTCACTCCAGCTATATGGCTAATCCGGCGCTGGACAGAGACAGCCTCGTGAAGAAACCGCGGAAAAAGGGACGCCAGGCCCAATTGCAGCTTGTTCCTTAGTGCCACGAGTGCACGCTTGCATATTGTCCGTCATCAGGGATCAGCAGCGCCAGGCACTGATGGCGAAGGTTGGCAGTATGGTGGATGTCATACTGGCAGGGGAAGAGGCCTGGAAGGCCTTCACCACCTGTTGCGAGGAGGTGGTGACAGGAAAGGAAGCGGCGAAGCGCGTGCGGGAGGAAGATCCTTCCGGTACCAGCGCTGGCATTGCACCGGTCACCTCCAGTGCTCCAGTGCAGTATTATTTCCAGCTCCTGCAACCGTAGGTGCGATCATTATTTCCTTGTCCTCAGTTTTTGAATACGACTTCTCACATTCGACACGGTTAAAAAAATTGGTTTGGATTATAACGAAAATTACTCCGGCGCAACTTTCTTGGTTGCGAGACGTCACGTTATAAAATTACATTATTATAATCCATCTAAAACGGAGCATCGAGGCACACAGGAATCCACCGAGTCCCCAAGTTTCGCCCGTTATCGGCAATTTTGACGCGCGGGCGATGGCTTAAGGCAGGGTCGCCATGAAGCGTGAGAAGATGTTTAAATCAAATAGGTACGTGTTTGCGGTCCCAGTTGTTTATTATGACTGAATGTCCCATTTTCCAGTACTCACTTATATAATTCTTACTTCCACAACTACATACTACTACACTCGTTAGAGACGGCTGCTTACCCTCGGCTGTCCCTAACGCCCTCCCTTGCCACTTATCACATAAACAATTTCGTTGGCATACTCACATGAAGCCTAATTACTACTTTTTTAACATTCATATAAAAAGAGCTCATCCAAATGACGCGTTGTACAGTCTAACAATTCTCCGGTGTATGTAGTGTACCTAGGGACCACGCAGCGGGGTGGACGAAGCTTTACCTACTTAATCCCTGCGTGTCCCTGGGCTCAGGCCCAGCGCAGTGTAAGTGATTTTGCCGGCTAAAGGAATACCGTTTTCGCCCGTAGATACGTCATGCGATCATAAATTGGTCAGCTGATATCATGCAACTAGAAGTCAGATTCTATTAGGGTGTGGTAGAGAAAGGTCGTCGCCCAGCAAGTCACCCCAGTACTAACGGCTTCGGCAGTTTTTCAAGTATTCTATGAAAAGGCACAGTCTATTTAGGGTGTATGTCTATGGCTGATATTAAAAAGTAATCTGTGGTCTACTGTCATCGTCAACCGACTGTGGCGCCAGCAGCGAGCAACCGCAGTCAAATCCACTCGGCCTCCGCGACCACTCGGAATGAGAAAACTTTAATTCACTCGTATAGGTATTATTCTACGTGGACGAATGGAAACTGAAATAGATTTTCCTATTTAGGTACATACATAAAAGTTAAAATACAGAATACGAGAGCGTAACGTATGTACCTAGGTATGTTGTAACGTAGGTACCTATCTACGTTACTTAGGAAGGTACCTACCTACCTTCCTACGTTCCTATGTTATGAAATAAAATATGCTAGAGGCGACAAACGAGGAAACAGGTGACCTGATCGTAAGTAATCAACGCAGCCCATAAACCATACCTAGGAGATCAGCGCTGATGCGTTAACCATAACCAGCCATAGATTAAAATAACAATAGCGACTGCCTCGGTGGCGCAGTGGTTAGTGGGTCGCACTTTAAAGCGACGGCTGCGCAAGAGGTCCCGGGTTCGATCCCCGGGTTGGCCCAAAAATGTTTACCTAAATTTTCGGCAAGAAATTCTTAGTGTCAGCCCGGAGTCTGGAAGTTGACGGTCTTGTACCGCCGTGCCTCGGAAAGCACGTTAAGCCGTTGGTCCTGCGTCCAATCCCTCTCCGGTCGTGGCACGCTGGTGTCCCATCGGAATACGAGTGTAAGGGAATGGAGAGTGCACCTGTGTTTGCGCACACACTTGAGCACTATAATATATCCTGCGTACGTTGCTGATCGGTTGGAGGATATTATTATTAATAGTGGAATAGGTACGCCATTCTCTTGAAGGTCCCTAAGTTAGAGTCGCCGTAATTATGCGTTTTCCTGCCTTCATTGCCACCACTAGATCCTAAATTATCGCTACGCATAACCTACTGTGTGAAACGGACATGTGGCGAAAGGATTCAACGAGAAACAGGACGGCATGCATCGAAAACAGAAAAGAGTATCTACCTAAAGAATGGTTTTCTTTTGGAGGTACGTAGGTACGTCGTTTTATTTCAAGCAAGATAAATATATCTACCTAAATATAGTACTTACCTACTATTTAAGCTGACTACAAAACTGGCACGAAGAAAAGACTGCTTAAGCAAACACCACGTTTTAAAAGAAATAAATTTAACAAACCTCGATATTCTTGTCAGCCAGCACTCCGCTCTGCACCAGTGGAGGGCGGCAACCTCCATGAGATCAAAGGCGCCGCTTGCCTGCCGGAATATCGAATGAACAGTTACAATATTATTTGGTCGTTTATCAACTAAGTGAATAGGTATTATACTTATTGCTTGAAGGTATTACGCAAAATAAAATACATTTGACTTAATTACATAAAGAAAAAACATAAATTGTTTCTACTGTTACAGAAAAAATTATGAAACATTGATAACTACTTTACCTACCTTTTCAAATTCCACGTTCTTGCCGAAAAACAAACATCAACTTATCACAATTAACAACACAAAGAGATTTATTGAATTTAAAAAAATCATACAATTTATACACATTAACAATTAATATAATTGATGTTTTTAATTAAATATGTGCATAAATTATCCTTTTTTAACTTATGAAAAAAAAAAACACTGCACAACAAAACTACTAGAGACACCTATGATTATTTATAACAAACTCGTGTTTGTCTCACAGACTAAGTAGATCAAGTTTTTCGATCAGCGCGCGTCAGTGCTGCCAACTGCTGCCAAGGCTTGTAGCTAGAAATTTGACAGAAAGTAGTTAGATTGAGTTTTTTTTTCTCCCTAAAAAATAGCTAGAAGTGGCTAAATTATCCGTTGAAAATAAAAGCTAAATTACATTTTTAAACGCGACGTGACGCTAAATATTGACAAAAATCGGTCATGGGGTCTTGACGGTCATTCTCGTGCTCGTGATATTTATTTTTTTTTGGGCTCCATGTAAGTCGTGAAATTTATTCTAGAGGAACTAATATGGAGTTCCATAGTTTTATAAACAATAGGGTTACCAACACAATATACTATATATCAGTACCAACATTCAGTTCTCTATAAAAGTAAAGTTTTATTTTGTTTGTCGGGGATTCTTTGGGCTATTTTTGATGCTGTACTTACAAAGACACCTCAAAACCTGTTAACAAGTAAAAGTCGCTACATAAAGTAGCTAAAGAGTTTAGCAACACATTTTGGAAAATGTAGCTGCTTGACATCAAAAATAGCTAGATCTAGCTACAAAGTAGCTATGTTGGCAACACTGGCGCGCGTTTTGTAATGTTGTCACTTACTATTGCCAACCTTCAGGAATATTAAGTATTGTTTTCAAAAAAATTTATAATAATTCAAAAATATTATTATTACTATAATAAATTCTGATCCGCTTTATTAATAATCAAAGAATTGGAAAATTTAGCAGGCATTTTCTCTATAACACTAAACGTTAAAATAAAACCTTTTGTTGATCCGCTGTTCAATTTGACAGCTGTTAATTTTGACATTTTATTGTATTTCGTCAAAGTTTTTCGCGGTTGTAATCTTGTTGCTTAGCTAAGAGCTATAAATAATGACGTCTGCAATATCTGGAGTAATTTAGGGATATTATTATATTTGCCTTATCCTGTGGATTGTATTCAAAGGTGAGATTCCTTCATAATCTTCAATTTGGCGATTGAAAAGTGTTCATATAAAACTAGCACTTCCGTTATGACAGGAAAAGGAAGTTATGGCGACTTATAGGGCATGGTAATTTTGCATCTATCTCAACATCCTCATCCTGTTGTTTACGATCAATAAGCGATGGCGGAAAAACGCAAACTTAATTTACCCATTAAACATGGTTTGTGTTTTAACTCATATTACGTGTAAACCCGTCCAGTGTTATGGTGATTGCGAATTTGCAAGAGTGACAAGGGTTTTTACAAAATGGAGGTGAATAATAAAAGTGTTTCTTGTTGCCAAAATGGGTTTGTTTTGATGTAATATTTTGTTTGTTAAAGCGATAATTATTGCTTATTTCCCACAATTCATCTACACGATAGAATTGTAAGAGTTATTGAGTTATCTCCAAAATGGCTAAATGTTTAAAGTTTCACAATTTCCATAATGTATTGGTGCAATAATCAAATTCCATAAAATAAACCTTATTTGACTTCAAGGCTAGGTGAAAGCAAGTTTACACTGTTGAAGCTAACAAAATCTGTTTGTACTTATACATCCAAATTATTGGGGTAGAGTTATTTAAACTGATATGTATCGGTTTCAAGGCTCACTTCATAAAGTATTAACTGAAAATGTTTCTGAGAATACATTTTTATATTCTTTTCCAACTAATGAATTATCCAAATAATGTTAGGTATTGAATCACTGAAACACTCGTCCTAATGGTGACTTTGGTAGTGATCTTGCCTCATCTGTCAAAGATCAAGGGATCAATTCCTATTAATGTAACACTGGACAGACACGATACTGTCCGATATCTGTGACACACATAAGCTACTTAGTACAGATTCAGGTCATTGTTGTTTGAGTATACTTATGGCAAATAAAATTGAATTGAAATCTAATTATTATGATCAGTTTTAGTTTAATGAAGATATGAAACAAATACCTTGCAGGTGAAGCAAGATGACAACCGATCTTTGTCCAGAGACTGCGGTGGTTCACCTCTCCACACCACAGATCATCACTGTAAGTTTTACCTTGAAGTGTTTAAGTAATAAATGTATGTTTATTTACTATTTTTATTTATTTTTGTCTGTAGTATTTTTTATTTCCAATAAATTAGGTTTATCTACTTACCATAAAGTATAGAATAACATCTTCTGGGCTATGCTCTTGCGAATCAAATGTTTGCAATGGTTTTTTTCTGTGATAATCAGAATGATTAAATAATGGTAAACAATTACCGTTGCCCATGAACACTTACAACATTGGTGAACTCACAAGTGTGCTGGCAACCTTTTAACCCCCCTACCCCTTGGTTTAAGCCTTTGGCATTCACTCGGTGAATCATTGCGAACTAGGAGTACTTGGGTTCACTTATAAAGCAATAGCATGATATTTGTGAATTCAAGTAGTATGTGGGAGGACCAGGGAAGACCAGGAATCACTGTGATACAAAATGCTGTGCTATCCCAAAATATAACAAACTTATGTGATTTTCTAATCACATAATGTTTGTTATTTTGTTATTAGGTTCATGTGTGCATCTCTGGTTGTTGTGGCTTTATCAAGGTCTTTGTTATTTCATCTTTTCCGGGGGATTACATACTGGGTTTTCTTCAAATGGGATTATGGGACAGAAGATTTTCGCGCTACTATTTTTATAATTGTTAGCTGGATTGGATGACAATCTCAAGTGTCCCATGATAATGTAATTGAAGTCCGCGCTCCCGAAACTAAAATTTGACAAGCAGACGGATCACCTAATGGTAAGCGATTGCCGCCGTCCATGGACACCCGCGACACCAGTGGAGTCACACATGCGCTGCCAACCTTTAAACCCTCTTTCCCCGGATTGGGCCTCACTCACGCAGCGAAACACAGCACAGTGCTGCTTTTTTTTTTTTTTGTAATTAGAGTCCGCGCCACGACAGAAGTCCGGCGGCAGACTAAAATTTGAGATTTCTTGTGTCATTTCTTGTGTATCACCAAACTCAAATTTGAATGTTGACGTAACAGAAGTGGCGCCTATCACAGGGCAACTTTGGTAGCGCCAACTCTCTCTAAATTACGAGTTGGTATGTTGTGCAGTCGGAGTCGGTGGTGGGCGCGGGGGGCGTGGGGGGCGTGCGGGGCCCGCCGGCCGCGGGGGGCAGCGCCGTGGAGCTGGGCCGGCGCCTGCTGCTGGCCGCGCGCGCCGGCGACACTCCGCTCGTGCTCGACCTCATGGCCAAGGGCGCGCCCTTCACCACTGATTGGGTAAGATATTCCTACCTACTGACCTATCCGAGTAGATGGAACCTCCGAAGGTTGAGGAGATTCTTGTGTTCTTCGCTCCTTACTTAGACTTCCTCATCTTATTTTTATTTTATTTATTAAGGACAACCAACAAATCTTACACTAATTACATAGTATTTACTTAAGTACCTACATACTATAATAAGGCTAAGTGCAGATTATCTTACAGGCTGTCACGACATGCTAATGTGAGCAGACTAAATAGAGAAATTCTTAGCGTGTAATTCCCGATTGCGACCAAAGCTGTCGCTCTGGAGCCCGGGATACGCTTAGACCATTGAATCATGGTCTAAGCGTACCCTGGTTTGGGGAGTCTGGTAATTACAGTGAAGCGACTGCCGTCTGACCTTCGCAACCCTTTGACAGGGGAACCAGATCAACTGAAACATTTTTTCAAAATTAAATCAAAATCAAAGTCTTTATTTGCTTAAGCTTGTACACAACACTTAAAAATCGTCATACATTTAATATTATAATTCTATTTTTAAGTCATCATCACCATCATCATATAAAGCCGTGCCCGCCAACCTTTGCTATGTTGTCTCTCCATCTCATTTGTGGCCTTCCGAAAGGTCTTTTCTGATCCCATGGCCTCCACTGCAGTATTTCCCAACACCACGCGTCTGTATTTCGGGCTAGTGGCTTAGAAGCCACAGTAAGTTAGCAGACGAAATCTTAAGAGTGGCGCAACTCAAGTGGTCAACCGATCAACATCCATCATTTCCCTAAATGCTGTTATGTAAAAAAATGACTTCATATTTTGTTTGTTTATTTAGCTAGGGACATCCCCCCTTCACCTGGCGGCCAGCAACGATCACGCGGAGACGTGCGGCGTGCTCCTGCGGGCAGGGGTGTCGCGGGATTCACGAACTAAGGTAACGATCACTGTACTAGCCTAATCTTGTCTTGAAAACAACCAAAAATCGCGGAACATACATGGGGTGTGTCTGATGAGGCAACTAAAAAAAATTTTGGAACACAGATATTGGGCTACCCTGTATTCATTAATCAGGTCTGTCTGATCAAAGGAATGAAAATTGGTTATGATGTTAGGTGGAGCGCACACCGTTGCATCTCGCCGCGTACGCGGGACATGCCACAGTCGCCGCTCTTCTTCTGGAACATGGCGCGCTAGTCGACTGCAGGTAAGGTTACTTATAATATATTTTAACGTGGGAGAGCCACGCTTCGGCATGTATGAGTACCGGTTCGATCGGAGTAATACCACGGCCTCACAGAAAACCAGCCTGAATCAGCACAGTGCTGTTTCGTGAGTGCGTGAGTGAGGGTACCGGAGGCCCAATTCGGCGGAAATGGGGATTTAAATGTTGCCAGCGCACTTGTGACTCCACTGGTGTCGCGGATGTCCATGGGCGGCGGCAATCTGTCACTATCAGGTGATCTGTTTGCTCGTCTGCCACCTATCACATTCACATTTTTTTTTTACAAATTGGGCTCTAAAAAGGCCTTTTTAATAGTCAAAGTAGCCATAAGTTTGTAGGTACACCAAACTTTCATGGACCAAACAAATGGATTCAACCTACAAACTTTACTTTTACTTTGCATGTCACATCACACTACAATAAGATTGGAGTACCTACATATCTACTTATAATAATGAACAATTTATTTGTTAGTTTCCGCGCAAAGCTACGTTTTCTATAGATTTGCCGCTGACTGAAGCGTATGCTACACGTGTGTAGCAAGTGGCGTCTATTTACGCCTCAGTGTCCACCAGATGTTTATAAATTTAACGTTCACTGGCTATTCGTGGCTGCCATCGATCGTTTCCATTCGCGTAGTATAGGGTAATGTGTAAGTGTCGGATTATGTTTTCAATCGATTGTCTCTCTGATTCCTGAGCAGCTGGCATAGCCTTAACATTCAAGGAATTCGTAGCGTGCCCACGCAATAAAATCAGCGCCACCAAAGAAAAGTACTCCCGTGAAAAGCGCGCTTCAGTCGCCATCAACATTTAAATTTTAGCTTTATGTTCTTAAAGACAAGGAATGTAAAATTTTGTTCCATGTTCACTTTCTTTTTTCCACTTTCGTTCTTGTTTCGTGACATGTACTTTACTGGGCAGCCACATTTTAATTTCAAGTGATAGAGGTGATAGTTATGCTTATGTACAATCAAATAGAGGGAGTTGCTTAGTATCCATACTAAATTGCTTACGATCCGCATCGCGACGTTAAGTTATAAGTCTATTTATAAAGTCCTTTTTGACAGTTGTTAATAGTTCAGTACTAGGGAAGTACCCTTAGAAATCGATACTGAGATGGAAGTCGCAAGAGTCCGAGGACAGCTGCGACTTCCTGCCTGCTGCGCGCTTACGCGCCGATCTGAGGTATTTGGACTTCTCTTCCGACGTCACACATACTAAAGACTCCGCGTCCGATGTTCCTTCCAGCGTATCAGTGTCCGACAGGTCCAAAGCGCCTTGGCAGAAAAATTTGCTGCCACTAGGCGTTCCATTTTTATTCGCCTTGGAAGGCAACGACTTCTTTTGGCCAGCTTTTGTTGCCGACACCTCTACCTCCATCTCGCTCTCACTGAGAGCCGGTTCACGCGCAAACTCAGAGTCCTTGCGAACAGCCAGGGTCTTAGTGGAAGCGCCGACCATCGGGGCCGCCACCTCCACCACCAAAACATTCGATGCCAAATCGTGAGCGGAATCGGAATCCACCGACGAAGCCAGGTTGTTTTTGTTGTTGGGCCTATCCTGAAAAGGACCAGCCACACCGGGATCCACAAACGTGGCGGGCCTATCCTGAGAAGGTCTGGACCCGCCCACCGACGATCTCGTCACTCTCTTCTTCATCGCAAGAACAATCAAAAATTTGCGAAAGATAGCTACAAGTTTTGCTCCAATAGAATTCGGTCACCTACCTGCCACCTGCGTTACCGGGGTCAGGATGGGGTCCAAGGCGTACGACGTGGACGTATCTATGAGCACTTGGAGCACGCCCCACTAAAAT
The DNA here is from genome assembly GCA_019059595.1 of Marasmia exigua. NCBI lineage: Eukaryota > Metazoa > Arthropoda > Insecta > Lepidoptera > Crambidae > Marasmia > Marasmia exigua. The sequence continues at coordinate 12,786,391 of CM032468.1, forward strand.
AATAACCTCATTTAGATTCAGTAGCCATGACAACTCATCCCTGTGACAGTTCATTCCGTTTTACACTAAAGTTATTTGTGAGAATCCCAAAAATATAAGCAATTCCTATGCATATTACTTGGAAACCTTACTTAGTTAAATATTTTAATTTATTGTTGCTTAAAAACCATTCTTTAGATTTTTTACTTTAGACAACAAAATAAGGTTTTGTAAAATGAAATGTCACATAACGAATGATTTAATGATTCGATCAATTTTGACACTATCCTGCGGTACTAAGTTGTCTATGGTTAGTCGAGGATTTGTAATAAAAATTAAAGAACTAACATTATTCCGTAATAATCATGAACTTGCTAGTTTAGGATTAAAAGCGGTATCAGAGCAGTTTTTTTGTAATAAGAGAGACTATGTTTAAAAATAAAACATACACCATAGTACGTAACCACAATCGCGCAAAAAAATATTAGTTTATTTTGAAGTTTAGATTATTTTGAGCATTATATTCAAAAACAATATGTTATAATTGTATGTTTTTTAAATGACGATTTACTACCATATACATAGAGATATTCAATTGCATTTATATGAAACGTGTAGAGTTACGTTCTTCGAAATGTCAAAAAGGACTTCATAATTGGAACAGACTGTTGTGGCAGCCGTTGAGAGCGTAGTGGTTGTGTGGCAGGGACATGCTCCGCATGACGCCGCTGCACTGGGCGGCGGAGCGCGGGCACGCGGAGGTGGCGGCGGTGCTGCTGCGGCACGGCGCCGATGCGCGCGCGCGCAACAAGTTCCACAAGACGCCGGCGTGCCTCGCGCGCGCGCGCCGCCACGCGCACGTGCTGGCCGCGCTCGACGACGCCGCGCGCCAGCGCGAGGCCGCGCGCTCCGTGCGCGCCATCGTGCCCGGTCAGTGCCCGCACACACACCCGCTGCACACGTACACACACTCGCGCGCGCGCGCCGCCACGCGCACGTGCTGGCCGCGCTCGACGACGCCGCGCGCCAGCGCGAGGCCGCGCGCTCCGTGCGCGCCATCGTGCCCGGTCAGTGCCCGCACACACACCCGCTGCACACGTACACACACTCACACACACACACACATGCCTACCTGCGACATCGTGCCCGGTCAGTGCCCGCACACACACCCGCTGCACACGTACACACACTCACACACACACACACATGCCTACCTGCGACATCGTGCCCGGTCAGTGCCCGCACACACACCCGCTGCACACGTACACACACTCACACACACACACACATGCCTACCTGCGACATCGTGCCCGGTCAGTGCCCGCACACACACCTGCTGCACACTTGCATACACACACGCACACGCACACGCACACGCACGCACGCACGCACGCACACACACACACACACACACACACACACACACACACACACACACACACACACACACACACACACACACACACACACACACACACACACACACACACACACACACACACAGAGAGAGAGAGAGAGAGAGACAAGTACACACACACACACACACACTTGCCTACCTGCAACATCGTGCTCGGTCAGTGCACACACACATGCCTACCTACGTCATCGTGATGCCCCGTGTGTCGCAGATGTCCATGGGCGGCGGTAATTCACTTACCATGAGGTGAGCCGTCTGCTCGTTTGTCTGCCATAATGTAAGACAAAAAAAATTGTGCCACTTACCTGATCAAATCACGATAGTAAAAATCATGCATAATTAAAATAAATCAACAAAATATTAAAAAAATACGGTGACAATTTAAGGCCCTCCCCTACGCCAATGACCTTGAGAGTTCGTAAGTTCTTTACTTCCGTATGCAGACGCAAGTTCATTGAACCTGAGCAGCGCCATCTCTCAAATTATTTATATACTATGACGTCCCGCTTTCCTGTCGCTACGCAGCACGGTAGATTTATAGTCTAGGAGCGCATGTTCAAATTTCGTTGTAATTAAAATAAAACTAAGGATATTATTCTTAAAATAATACTGTTTATTACTAAATAATACATGTTTTAAATAAATAATTACAAGTATAAATGTTTCAGAAAAGGTGAAAATGTTGTCTAGTGATACTGACTTTTCTTGGGTTACCTATCTTAAATTCGAATATTTTTAGTACGAATTTCATTAAAGCGAAAACGCTTTGACACATTTTAGTTTTCCACTTTTCATTTGACTTGATTTTTGATAGCTGATATTTCGATTTTCTTATAATTAAGCATGTTCGAATTTATTTTTAAATAAATATAATTCAGTCGATACATCAATACTTGTTTTTTATTTCAATGAATAATGTTTACAAATAAAGTAAGTTCGTTTGCAGTAATAAGTGAAAAGTTACTTCGATATGTAATATGTCTAGAATAAAAAAATATTGTAAGTAATACAACTGTAAAATGAAACAAGAGGTTTTGAAAATCGGCTTTTATTTTTCTGGAAAATGAAATATATATAAAATAAATTGATTGCATACATTATGTCAAAAAATATATCTTCGATTCAAAAGTTCGATATACGGTTTTCGAAGTTTTGAAATTCGAATATTAAAGTTTCGAAAGTTAGGTTACCCTTCTCTTGCCCACGATTCAATGTTAGTTATTACTTTTTTATGTTAGAGGCGGCAAACGAGCAATTGGGTCACCTGGTGGTAAGTGATCACCGCCGCCTATGAGCACCCGCAAGATCAGAACAATCGCTGATGCGTTGCCGGCCTTTAGGAAGGAAGGAGTTGGTACTGAGGTGTTCCATCCCAGAGATGGCAGCAATATTCCATTATGGGGTCGTAACTCCGGAAGACCATATGATGGAAGTTTAGATAGTAATGAATACTTCGATTTTAATGTTCTTCTTCTTCAGATGTTTGGGCACATTTCTTTATCTTTTTTTTTTAATTGCCTCTTCTATGTAGCTTGGATTCCTTATTTTCATATTCCGCGGATGTCGGGGGTCTACTAGTTCGGGAAGTAAGCAGTCCATAAAAAATTTCGTTAATTTATCCTTCATTTTTGTTTCCCATAATGTGTCGTTCTTCGTTCAAGTTCTTTGTGATCCATTTCGACTTCCTCTTGGCACATTTGACTCCTGAAAAAAGGTATGTGTATTATTCTTACTATATCTTGGGCATGTACGACAACAGCTATTTAAACTTAAATTTTTTGTAGAAAAAACACCCCTTTACAACAGTCTAATATGCCGATTATGGCAGTATAGTATATTATAAAATCTTATAGTTAAGACTTTGTTATGTATGTCCGAAAAAAATGGATTAATGTTTAAAAAACATTTTTTTTTAATTTTAACTTTTATGCCCGTTATTTCACCAATCGACCCCTAGCCCTAGCCTAAGAGTCCCCTAACCTCATTCCAATATTTTTCTAGGTAACTTTCCAGCGCACCAATTGGTACCTAATGCTATTGAAAAATAAAAGTAGTTCATAAATGTAAATGACAAGCAGATATTTCAAGTACCTTAGTAAAGACACATTTTACCACTTAGGAAACGAGTATCTTTCTAACTTTGGAAAAAATTATATGTTACTAGGTTACACGCGGGTATAAAGAATAGTCACGGAGAGACAAAATAAATGTCATTCAAAAGCGATTACTCATCCACTCAGATATACAATAATTTATTGTAACACAAAACTATAATGTAAATCAGCCCCTAGACTATTTGAATTGTTCCTAGGTGGAATGATGTAAAGTTCGAGTAAAATTAGACCTTTTTTTTCCTAAAAATAAAAATAAATACAAATGTATTAAAAACAATGTGTAGGAATAAAAAACAAACCAAAAAAAGTTAATACACAGTATTGATGAAGGTTTGAACCTGCACCGTGATCTTTTATTGCCTATAGGTATGTAGGTATCATTAGGTACCTGCTTAGATTGTACTTACTTGGAGCAAGATAGTTCATTTTCGTTCGGGTTTGTATTTTGGTCCACTTCTTCTACTGCAACTTTTTTTCTTTTGCTGAAATAAAAAAGAATACAAAAATAAATAAAAATTTAAAAAGAGATGCAAGTTTTAATTTTTGCATATGGAAAAACTTCTTGTAAATACACCAATTGAAAATTCGCGAATACGACTAAATTAGTTTATATGTTTGAAACTGTAAAAGCCATAGGGAATTTCTACCGAACATAGCATTTATAAAAATTGGAAAAGAGGTACTATTATAGGTATTGAAACAAATAACAAAAAATGGGTAGGTACTTACTTTGCATTATGACATTTTTTGATTTTGTCTAAATAAAACCTCTTCCTTTTGGTGGGTCGAGGCATTTTTCTTATTACAAATATATACACAGTAAATAATAGTTAATATTAAAAAATACGTGCCCTTTCACAAATCTACACCACCACAATAAATCGCAAATGTACAACAAATAATCAAAATCACGTGTCTTATCACAAATATATACAAGTATTAGTCTAAATCACTAAAAAACGTGTACTTTCACAAATTAATTCAAAAAGCAGCAAAATGATTATGCGCGAGAGTCAATCACGTGATTGCACGGCGCCGAGAGACACACCCTTCCCGTACGAAAGCCATCGGCCGTCTGCCGCCCGGCCCCCGCTAGGGCACCCGCTAACCTAGCTCGTAAGTTTAATGTGAAAAACGGTTTCCTTTCCAAAAGTAATTATTATAACACAAATTTCAAGTAACAGTTTTAAAGTAGAAATGATATGCTATTTTTTGAATATAGATACAAAACCAATTAATGCATGTTTTGGCAACTATAGGCATATTTAGTGCGAAATTAGATGTTATAAACTTATCAGATTTTTCATAAACTATAACGCTTTTCTATTATTTTCTGCATCAGAATTGGTCAATAGTAAGTGATTAACAACATATATTTTTTTCAGATTTTTACAATAACTTTCAGGGAAGTTATAAGCAATGAAATAGGCTTAGTTTGCGTATGGGACAGCCTTAACCAAATGTTACTTTTGAGTACCGACTTATACAAATTAGAGGTTGAATTTACAATCGTCACAACTTTTATTATAGCCTGAACCATTCAAAAGCTCAAAATTCCATTGTGGACCCTCAATAGGAACGTACATTATTTATCCATCCATCATGCCCGATCAGTACACACACAAAAATGCACTATAGCTCCACCAACACAAAGTCGACCTTCCCCTGGTTCGGGTGACGCGGGGCGCGTACTGGTCAAGCTCACTGCGCCCCCCGCTGATTGGCCTAAAGATAAAATAAACTTTTTTGATTGGTCAAGCGCACGTCATAAAATATTTAAAATGGAGCGTGACCATCAAACTAACAGATTTAATTTTATTTTCAGATAACTCAGCGGAAGAAGCTCCGCCACCACGACAATATTCTTCAGTACAAAGTGAGTATCTAATAAGCATTGTCATGTACAGTTTTTTTTATTGGTTTTACAGAAATAGAGCGGTATTGTTTACTTTTCAGGGGTGCAAGAAATAAAGATAAAACCGAAGCCAGTTCAGGAAAAAGCTGCGCAGGTGGAATCCAAAGTTGAAGTAAGTATGAAAAAAAAAATGAAAAAAATATAGGCATAATATAAAATTAAAAGTTTAGGGCTGTCAATCAAGTGAATTTGATTTTGTTACGAATGAATAATCAATCCCCTCCTGCTGTGCCATGTTAAATAACTCTCTCCCCGTGTAATACATGGGAAGACCTATTCACCACGGATATCTCTCACAGCTTACTCTTTCGCTTTGAATTCGGATCATTTGGCTCACTCGGATCGTTCAGTTCATTTGGATCATTCCGCTCATTCGGTTCACTGGAATCATTCAGCTCATTCGGAACAGTATATCACTTGGTTGAGTCGGTTTAGTAAAGAGTTACACACGTTTATGCCCCACCTTGAGCCATAGAGGGCTAACCTACACTATGATTCGTCCATTAGGCTCCGAGTGCAGAACAGACCGGATCCCCCCCGGGCGGGGCGGGCGACAGCAACTCGGCGGCGGCCGCGGCGCTGCTGCGGAGACACGGCATCACGCTGCTGCCCGCCGACACCGGGAGTACCTTGCTCACTGCGTTGCAGAGTGGACGCACTGTCGTGCTGTCTGGTGAGTATTGGTCACATCACTGCCCAGAAATTTTCATTGCTTAAAATTAATTGTCAAGACTGTTGACTCCCAGTGTCAGGTCGCAGGCGGTTTGTATTCAGCAAAATCCTGCAAATAGGCCATGGACCCACGAGAGTACAACGCTGCACTAATTATATTTTATCTTAACATTAATGTTGTACATTTTTAGCGCGAATAAATACAAATTTAAATTTCAAAAACGTTTTCTGAATCTTATTTTTTTTTGCAAGGGGGAATGAAAACCCATCAGAAACAAAAAATCAAGGTACTGAACATATTCTAGGTTAGCGACATGATTTGTTTTTTTTCTATAATTGATTATAATATAATAGAGGTTTGGCTAGCCAGTGGGATAGATTCCAGTGATTTTTGGAATACCAGAAAAACTTCTTGTGGGCATGATACTTATTAGTCCTAGTACTGAAAATAACCTTTTTTTTTTAAAGGAGCTTAGGGTTGAATCCAAATGCCCCTAAGAAACTCATTTAGATTCGACCGTCGACGTTCCGTAAGAAATTTCTTGGGTGTTCAAAAAGTCACGGTATATGGTCGTATGGTCGTGGAGAATGGGCCACCCTCACTCTTACCGAGGTGTCGTAAAAGGCGACTAAGGTAAAGCTGCTGGCATGATCATCAGCACCCAGAGAAGGAAAACTCTGCATATATATCAAAACCCTCGCCAACCCGTCTGCCAAGCGTGGTGAGTATGGCAATTACCCCTCATGTGATTTAGGGAGGCCAGTGCCCCAGCAGTGGGGACTTAAATGGGCTGATGATGATATGGTCGTAACATTACTGATAGCATTGTATCCGGTCCACAGATGCTGGCAAACTAATGCTAAAAGAGAGCAGTGCATCCCCCGTCGCCGCCACCAGCGCCGGCGCGGGTGCAGGCGCGGGCGCGCGCGGCGTGGTGCTGACGGCGACGCCGGTGCGCGCGCCGCCGCCGGGCGTGAAGGTGTTCACGCTCAACAACCTCGCCAACCTCGCGCCCAAGCTGCGCGCGACCCCGCACCAGCCCAAGCGGATCGCGATTGGGGACAATCAGGTTACTACTTCTTTCAATAGGGTATATGACTAAGCTCAAGATTTTACAAAATATAAATATTTTATCAAAATATAGGTCAATATGTGCCAATGGCAAAAATTCTCAATTAAAAATATAACGTCTAGCCGGTTTTATGGTCATTCAAACATTCATGGGCAAGTCCATTTTAAAAGTATGAAATTGTTAAAAAATAATTATACCATTGAATAACCCATACAATTTGCACCAATTATTATAATAGAACCATTGTCATAAACGAAACATTTGATATAGCTACCATACAAAATTCAAATGAAATGCATACAAAATACTTAGGTGTGACGTCACATCTTAGTAGCCATTTGTATGGAGCGTTTTGGGTTTGCCCAAAATAATGTGATTTTAAAGTTGTGATATCTCAGGTAGTTTAAATGAGAATCAAGTGATTCTTTCAACGATGTTTCTATCATTGAGAGGTCATTTGATTGCAAAAATAAAAAAAAAGTAGTCATGTACCGTATTAGAGCATCTGCTCACTTATACTTAGTTTCTTCAAACTAGAGGCCAACGATGGTGTTTCCGAACAGATACGACCTGGTGATCAAGGGGAATCAAACCAACCCAATTTATTATCCTACATTATTAAAAATATTAAAAACCCACTTTGAACAAAACTATCCAAAACTGAATGTACGCGATATTGATAATATTTTGAAATATAAAAATGTTTTGAATGCAGCAGGTAAAGTTCGTGCAACTGCCAGCGGACGCGCGCGTGGTGTCACCTCGCAAAGCGCCGCGCGCGCGCCGCGTCGCCGCCGCGGCGCTAGCGGGCGCGGCGGGCGCGGCGGCGCGGCCGCCCGTCAAGATCATCATGAACAAGACCAACTTCGAGCGCCTCGTGGCCGGCGCGCGCGTCGACCTCGACACCGGGGCGCAGGAGAAGTCCACGGCCATCGTGGTCACGCCCGAGTGAGTAACAAAAATGCCTTCCTGCCATTCCTTCTAGCATTGATTCACAAATTAGAATTTTCTTTCCAGTTGTCAACAGGGTAATAAATTATCCCAACTGTCCACTTTCTATTCGTAGGTACAGTCGACAGCAAAAGTTAATACACACTTTTTGCAGCTGGTGACTCTTATGCTCTTCAGAAGAACTGCAAACTAAGAAATATGTGCAGCTACTTCTGCTGTTGACTGTACCAGTGGGAGACGACTGAAATGTTTTTTTTTTCAGTTGACACCTGTAATTAGACACTATTTGACATGAAGACATAAGGTAACAAACATAAGTGTAGCTTGACAATTCGCAACATGGGTTTCGCTCCAAAAGATCTACTTTAACTAATCATAGAAATGTTGTTTGTTGGTTATGTATATAAAAAATTAAACAGTAAATAACAGGTCCACGTAGCTTACTCTGATTTTAAAAAGGCGTTTTACCTAGTAAACAATGATATTCTGCTTCAAAAATGTTCATCTATAGGCTTTAATCCGATACTCCTTAAACTTTCTGGTAGTTATCTATGCAACTGTCAGCAATTTGTCCAGTTATGAATCAGACCTTTACTATACACGTTCTGGTGTGAGTCAAGGCAGTATGTTGGGTCCAACCCAATTTTTTATTATAGTCAACGATTTGCCTAAAGTGGTAATGGCTGCTAAGTGTCTCCTATTTGCAGATGATCTCAAACTCTATCTTGCTGTAGGTGACAATACTGACGCAGAACTTACAGCGGGATATCGATTCAATAGCTGATTGGGCTAGGAAGAACCAGTTGCAATTTAATGAGTCGAAGTGTAGGGTTATGATTTTTAGCAGAAATAAACTCAATATAAATTTCACTTATAAGTTAAATAACATGGACCTACAGAGGGATGAAACTATAAGTGACTTGGGACTTAAAATAGACTCTAGACTAGTTTTAGACAGCATATTGACATAACATGCGCGAACAAAGCACTCTGATACATAATGCGGATAAGCTCACAATTTGAGAATAATAAAATACCTTTTTTCTTAAATAATGCATATGTTAGGAGTAAATTGGAGTATAACGCAATAGTCTGGGACCCTTATGAACATAAATGATGTTATATGATGGAAAAGTTGCAAAAAAAATCCTACAATTCATGTATAAACGAATTTATGGCTATTATCCATATTTATATCCGTCATGATTTGTTTCCCGGATGATATATAAATAGATAGATCGCTTGAACGTGATTGCTCATGGACACGTAATACCAATGGAATAAAAATTGTGTTACCAAACTTTAAACGTTCCTATTGTATAACATTTGTAAACCAGTAAATAAAGATTTATTTATTTTACGTCCCCGGATTGGGCTTCCGATAACCACACACGCCCGGCAAAACAGCACAAGCGATGGTTTCGTGTGACTACCAAACTAGACATGAAATGAAGTTTTGTTCGTAGTCTGCCGACGGCGGAGACGTCATCGGACGTGGAGACGAGCCCCGGCGCTGCTCACGAGCCGGGCGCGCTGCAGGCGCAGCTGGCGGCGGCGCGGCGCGCGGTGGCCGCGCTGGCCGACGAGCTGCGCGTGTGCCGCGCGCGCCTCGCGCACTACGAGCCCGAGTGACGCGCGCCGCAGCCACAGCCACATGCAATAACCTTTCCTGATCTCCGGTTATCTGGAGTCGGCACAATGTCTTCTTCCGCAGTTCCGGAAACAAAATGGCGAAAGTTTTTGATTACACTTTTGCTTACCTACTACTTTCTTAGGTTTAAAAGTAGAGCTCAGAAATGAGTGTTAGACGGCAGTATAAAGCATTACATGGCGATCCAGGATATGTACATAACTCATTTTTGAAAAAGGAACTGCTTTTACTGTTAGCGCGGCAGCATACGTCCCTGTCATTCGTCACCAAAGTCCTCATCTGAGCGAGTATTTCCCAGTTACTTCCCACGCTAAGATGAGGACGAATGGTCATCTGTCGCTACAGAGACTGGAGTACACTTAGGCCATGATTCAGGATTTGAGAAATCTGGTAATTACGATGAAGCAACTGCCGTCTGACCTTCGCAACAGTTTAACAGGGAAACCAGAACAACTGAATCATGGTTACATATTCATATAAAATTAAAAACTTAGTGCGAAATAGTGCCAGTGGCCTTGACAAATACTTAGGCACGGACTCGTGTCCGTCTTTAAATTGCCGATCGATCGAACATCGATTGCCTTTGACCGAAATCGATCGATTGTGGAGGGAAGGTAGCTTTGGTTCATTGGCGGAAACCATGCCGCCGACCTATGTTGACTAATTCATTCTATCACCATTTAATCTAGTTTACAAATTAATGAAAGCTCAGTAATTTTTAGTAAAAATCAATGACCTATTCATATTATTATCTTCCTACTGTATCATATTTCCCTATGTGTAATAGTGTGACTAATATTAATATAGGTATCTTACGAATGATAGGTGCGAAATATAAACATAAGAAACTTATCGACGCCTCGATACTTATTGCGCGTCGCCACGTTTCTTATGCTTATCTATCAAAAGTTTGATTTTAAAATGAACAAAATCGAAGCACCTTGTTAATAAAGTGCACTTTTTTATTTTACGTTGAAGCTCTGCTTTAGGTATTAAGCTCTTCGATATATTTTTTGTACTGTTAATTATTATTAAGAAAATAAAAGGACTTATTTTTTGAAACTGACTTTTATTTACATTCCATTAAAATCAATCTCGTATTACACAACAAAGAAACTTAATAAATACCTATCAATTATACATAAATTACATCTATTTACATAAATAGTCACAAAAATCCACAGACATCGTAAAATATTTTATTTCAAATGACCAATTGCTATGAGGCATGGGAATAACTTTGTTCATTAATGAAGCAGGCTTATAAATATGAAGATAAAATTGGATGGGAGAACTGGCTAAGTCTTCACCAGTGTTAATGCGCTGTTAGGAATCCTAGAAGAGCTTGGTGGGTCGGAGTGACCACCAACCAGAGTCATTCTCCTCATACGCGAAATGAAGATGCAAGAATATGATGATACTTTGCAATTTTGGAGGAGATAAAACAATTGGTGGATTTTTCCCAAGTGGGCATTTTGTTCTTTCCGCGCTGTGTGGTAGTGCGCGTGGGCGCCCGCTAGGTGTCGCCGCGGCGCGCCGTGCGCGCGGACAGCACGTCGCGGAACTGCGCGAGGATGGCGTTTCTCGCGCTTGGCGCGCTCCTCCTTGCTGAACGCGGCCAGCGCGCGCTTCTCGTCCGCCGAGTAGATCTGGTTCTCCTTGCGGATGCGCACCGCCTCCATGCGTCGGTGTCTGGAAAGTTATTTATACCATTTAATAATTACATTAATACAAAGTGAATAAAACCTACCGAAAGTTGATTTTGATGTAAATTCTACTATTTTCCTTTCATTTTAAAATCATCAAATGAACTCAAAGATTGTCTGAATGAAGCCCAAGAGCACATACTTGAATATGGGGTTGAACCTCTATGCATTAGAAAGACTACATTGTTTGGCAAATTGGCATGCAGAACGCAGATGTATATTACTGTCCAGATACATCAAAAGCAGAAGAAACTGGTGTCGCGGGTGTCTATGGGCGGTGGCAATCGCTTACCATCAGGCGATCCGACTGCTCGTCCTCCAACTATCACATAAAAAAATAGTCTACATCCAAATGTAAATAACAAGACTATGGATGCGTGGAAACTCACAATTTTAGCTAAAAACAAATAATAAGTGTGACTGCAATTACCTGCTTCCACTCATAACATATCCTACAGACTCGTAGGCTGCAATCTCATCGGAGGTGAGTCCTATCTCTCCTCTCCTCGGGATGCGCTTGCCCTCGGCCACGTAGGCGGCCATGGCGGCGCCCTCGCCCGGCAGCAGCGCGCGCCCGAAGTCCTTGTGCCCGAGCGCCGGGCCCACGCGCGGCGTCGGCCCGAACGCCTCCGACGCGAGGGACTCGTCTTGCTTCTTGCTTGATTTTGATGATTTGCTACTTAATACTTCAACTTCATGTTCCTCTGTAATATAAGTAATAAAATAAACGCCTTTATTTCTAAATTTAAACAGTTACAATTATTAAGTATGTAGTTATAAGAAAATATATATCTTTAGAACCCTCTAAGACGTAAGGTAAATCTCGAGTGGAGGCCACGTACAGAAAGTCGCAGCCGTGGCAGGCCCCCCACAAGGTGGACCGACGATTTGGTGTAGATAGCGGGAATCCAATGGATACGGGCGGCACTGGACCGATCTGTGTGAAGATCATTGGGGGAGGCCTATGTCCAGCAGTGGACGTCTATTGTCTGAAATGATGATGAGGATGATGAAGAGGTAAAGGTTTCCTCCAACTCCCGCCACTGTATCCGGTCTTGGATATGGAGGGCTTCCATATCCATGCTGGGTCCTGCTATGGTGACAATATCGTCGGACCAGCATGCCAGTGGCCAACTTAGACCTCAGATAAAACTGTTAGTATCCAAATTAGATATTTAAATAGTAAACTTACTTCCTTTCTCCACCCAGACTTCTTCATCACTGCCAGAGCTGGAATCACTGCTTGAACTTTTAGATTTCTTTTTAGCCTTTTTCCGAGCTTTTTTCACTTTCTTCAACTTTTTTTTTAGCTTCTTTAACTTTTGTTTTGTATCCTTCTTTATCTTTTGATTTTTTACTCTTCTTCTTCTCCTTTCCTTTACTTGAGGTTTCAGCCTGTGATATTTCTTCTTCAGAACTGCAAATTATCAAAATTCCTTCAAATAAGCCAATTTCAGATCTAAATCATGATGTAAAACATAAAAAATACCACACACTCACTCAGGTCTAAGCGGTGATTTCCCCCAAACAGAGGAGACTCCTATTTGTCCAATTCTCTCCCGCTCTTCCCGCCTTGCATCCAGGAATTCCTCTTCTTGTGGCTTGTACCGAGATTTGGGCCCAGGACCACCACTACCTCCACCTAAACCTACAAAAGCAATAAATGAAGTATACTGTTTAATAATAATTATTCTCACATCTCATAGGTTGACCTGATTCCATACTAAGTAGCTTAAGCACTTGTGTTACAGATATCAGACAACAGAGGAACACAAATATATACTTAAATACATATATTACACCCAAACACTGAACAAACACAAGTGTTCTCTGCATGAATGTTTGTCCAGGGTGGGGATCCTACGACCTTTGGCGTAAGAGGCAGGGTCACTACCAATTGCACCATCCGGTCAGTCAATAGTCAGTCCGGTCGGTTTAGTGTCAAGTTATTTTATTGTTTGTAAGCTTTGAATAATTAGACATATCTTGTCAAGAGCTTCACTTGACATTGAACTATTACACATCATCATCATCATCAGCCCATTTAAGTCCCCACTGCTGGGGCACGGGCCTCCCTCAATCACATGAGGGGTAATTGCCATACTCACCACGCTTGGCAGACGGGTTGGCGAGGGTTTTGATATAAATGCAGAGTTTTCCTTCTCTGGGTGCTGATGATCAGCAGCTTTACCTTAGTCGCCTTTTACGACACCTCGGTAAGAGTGAGGGTGGCCTATTCTACTCTGCCGGGGACCACACAGGCGTACCACACAGTGAACTATTACACACATATCAATAATTCCTTTTTTTAGAAAGGCATTGTTTCTCTACTTTTTAACAAAACATTGGGTTTACAATTTCCTACACTTTTCTTCTCCTGAGAAGATTTCACATCAATTTCTACACATCTTTAATGTCTGCCTAATATATTGTGGTGGCCTGCTGCTGAAGGGATAAGCTATATTATATTGACGAACAATCCCTATCAGTAAAATCTAAATCTAAATTCTCCCAACATCTCATACGTTGACCTGATTCCGTACTAAGTAGCTTAAGCACTTGTGTTACTGATATCAGACAACAGAGGAACACAAATATATACTTAAATACATATATTTTATTTGAGCCCTGCGTCTCATAGCCACTGCGGCCAGTAGATGATCTATTGTGGCAGCCCCGTAACCCATTACAGCACCTCATGCAGCTCCAGTTCCAGGATAAACCCATACATATATTACACCCAGACACCGAACAAAGACAAGTGTTCATCGCACGAATGTTTGTCCAGGGTGGGGATCGAACCCACGACCTCTGGCGTAAGAGGCAGGGTCACTACCAATTGCGCCATCCGGTCAGCCCGTATATCAGTACTTCATGGAAGCTGTATCTTTTCCGCCAGACTTAAATACAGTTCAGCTTATAATGACATACCTCCTCCAAGGCCACCTCCGTTAAATTCCTTATAAGAGCCTCGAGCTCCACGCTCCCGCTCGTGCGTCCTGCCGCGGTCTCTGCTGCTGTCTCGCCGCTCCCTGTCGCGTGAAGCGTCACGCCGGTCCTTGTGCCTGTCCCGACGATCCCGCTCGCCGCTGCGGCGCCTCTCACGGCTGCGGCTGCGATGCCTTTCCAGTGCTTCGACGCCGTCCACGATCATCCCCTGCCATTACACTATTTTTCAAGTTTCTTGATTGACTCTTTTCTTGTGCGATTTGATTTTAAAGTGACGCTACTAATATGAATAGTTACATTGATTTAAATTGAAAATATACAGCCAAATCGCTAATTGAAACACAGAAATTGGGAAACAAACACACAAATCACAATTGTTTGCCTTTGCCTTCGCCAGGTGGTGCTGTCACCACCACCACAGACTAAGAAAAAAGCTGTCACTTTGACACACTGACATTTCAGTTTTTTTGTTCAATTTGATTTGTGGCATTTTGAACTTTTTATCGTATGCTAGAGCACTGAAATCACGAGACTACTCGGCCAAATTCGTCGAACTTTAATATTGTTAATGAAAATTTAACTGATTTGTTTTTATATAGTAAAGATGCAGTAACTTTTCAATGTGAGTAAATAAAAGGTGGGTAAAAATTTTACTTTTGAACTGCTGCTAGCTGCTATTCTTATATGGAAATTGGAAAATCAATACTTAAGAAAATATTGTGAAATGAAACGATGTGTTGACGAAATTGACCACAGATAACTATATTGTAGCAAGCTAACTAAATTGACGTCATTGCCGCTGTAATTGCCGTTCATGCCTGTTTGTTTGATATTTAAGGCGATTTTCTAATTCTTTGAATAATCTTGAAAGTGAGCAAAACTTAAGTGCGACAGAGCAATGAAGCTATCTACTCCAAGATATACAACATGTTTCTTTTTCCAAATAATAGCAATGGTTTGTGACCTGTTCTTCAACTGCATAAGTTTGTTCCCTAGGACCCGCGATGGACTGCTCGTCATCTGCGTGTAAGATACTTTATTTTATCTTTGTTTCTTAACCAGCTTTAAACTTGTATAATAATTTAATTTTGATATTACTCCTTTAGCTTTCAAGAACTGCTGCTCATCCTGTCCATGTTCACCATGATGATGATTCTCTTCTCCACATATTTATTTCAGGTGAATAAATACCAAAACTTTACATAATTTATTTCGAAAATTTTAAGAAAATCTTCATTAAATTCACCATTAATTTATAAAGTTTACTTTATTTCATTTTAATTTCAATTTCAGGCCGGACTACTCGAAGTCTTAGTGCGCAAGTTCCGTGCTGTGGCTATCGTGAGCGTATCGTACATAGTAGCGTGCATTCTGCTGCACGTCTTCTGGCTGATTGAGAAGTGGGACGAGCATGAGTCCATCTCTACTCCCATGCTGATTTTCTTGTTTACTGTTCAGAGATGCTGTAAGTGCTAATTTTATCTTAGGGGCCGTCCACTTAATCACATGATCTTTTTTAGCATTTTTTTAAGCCCCTCCTCCCCCTTGGTGATACGTAGTGAGGTTTAGGACTAATCCCCCCCCCCCCCCATTCGCAACATCACGTATATTTTTAGTATCTATAAAGAATTTTTAATATTTTAAAATATAGGTAATTAAATACAGGTATAAACAATAATTTCATTTTATTCTGAAATTAAGGATCATGATAAAAATGTCTAGGTTGCAAGTTCTTTTTGACTGTCTTATAAATAATAATAAACGAAGAGTGTAATCATACGAAAAACGTTTGACGAAAAAATAAATACACGTGATATCTTACTACACCCCCCCTCCCCCTTGTGTTATTTTCGTGATTTTTACCAACCCCCTCCCCCCCCTTTCTAGCCTCACGTGATTAATGGACAACCCCTTACCTACTGAACCAAAGTCTTCAGAAAATAATCAAAGCTACTAATCTCTGTATTCTTTTTCTCTAGTGTCTCCAGTTCTACTACTTCTTCAATAAGCGAGCTGCCCTGCGCGTCAGCGACCCGCGCTTCTATGAGGACATAGACTGGATCAACCGCCAGCTCCAGAGCCATTAAACACACCATGTCACAACACTACCCAAGGAGCTTACAAATTAACTCTTTATTAGTAATGAAAATTAGAACTAGAGCTATAGAAAGCTCTATTTTGTACTTGGTCTTTACATGGCTGAGCCATTCTAGTCAGCACTATAATTTCTAAAGAGACTGTTTGTGCCCAATTTGGGAGTTAAGGTGACGGGTATGGCACACTAGCGACGCCAATCGATTTTAATTTTTAGCTACTAAACCGGATCTATTTTAAACAATTTCGGGGTTACAATCTCTCAGCAAACATATATACTTTTTATTAAATAACCATGCACAAATTTTGGGTCCGTTTTTGTTCGCGAAAGATTGATTCACGCCAATAGTGGCCGCTTTTGGCGTAAATCAATTTTTCGCGTTTGTGCACGGACTTAAAATTTGTGCATGGTTATTTACGCCGTGTAGTCCCCGGCAGTATAGAATAGGCCACTCTCACTCTTACCGAGGTGTCGTAAAAGGCGACTAAGGTAAAGCTGCAGGCATGATCATCAGCACCCAGAGAAGGAAAACTCTGCATTTATATCAAAACCCCTCGCCAACCCGTCTGCCAAGCGTGGTGAGTATGGCAATTACCCCTCATGTGATTGAGGGAGGCCCGTGCCCCAGCAGTGGTGACTTAAATGGGCTGACGATGACGATAATGATATTTAATAAAAAGTGTGTTTGCCGAGAGATTGTAAAACCGAAATTGTTTAAAATAGATCTGGTTTAGTAGCTAAAAAATAAAATCGATTGG
This sequence comes from Marasmia exigua, assembly GCA_019059595.1. NCBI lineage: Eukaryota > Metazoa > Arthropoda > Insecta > Lepidoptera > Crambidae > Marasmia > Marasmia exigua. Next base: position 12,803,671 of record CM032468.1, read on the forward strand.
CGTCGCTAGTGTGCCCTATCCGTCACCTTAAGTGAATTTTGGGACTAGGTAGGAGACTAAGAAGTAAGAATGGTATGAAAAGTAGGTAGGTAACAATAAAGTATGACTGATCTTAGACAAGTAGTAATGTGGAATGGACTGGAAATGGGTTAATTAACTTTTGCTTTAGTTTTCCTTAATTCAGTTATGTAAGTTCTCATTTTAGGTGATTCATTTCAATGAATTGGCATAATTAGCTCCAGGCGAATTGGCGTTTGGATTGGGAGGAAACAGAACTTTGCCTGAAAATGGAAAATTGGAAAAACGTTGAGACAGGACAAGATATTAATCTAGGGAAGAAATGATGGGTGGGGCCCTATGTCTGCGCTATTTGTATGCACAAATTCACAAACCGCAGTATTACAGTCAAATTAAATCTATATTATCATCCTATAGGCAGTAACCACCCACAAAAACTTATTGATGTGTAGATTTTCAATTCAAAGTATTTAGAAACGAGCATAATAATCGCATTTAAATATCTGTTATATGTGTTTTAATCAATGTTGATGTCAATTGAAACATAATACCTAAATGTGTAATGTATGTGTGTCCTCTATTGTAGTTAACATAAAATAGCATTTGATGGTAATGTAAGTTCATTTCGAGGAAAAAGTATACCTATGCAGTTTTGGGCCGATCTAATCAGATGCTATTCTTATGCTGTTATATGTAATCTAGTAACGAAATATACTTGTGTCTTTCACATGATGCCAAATGAGTATTTTTCTTTCTTTGTTTTGGTTAGTTGGTAAGTGTTATTTATTTTTATAAAAATATTTTGTTATGTTTGTGATTTTTTAACGGGTAGGGCACACTAGCGACGTCAATGTATTTTAATTTTTAGCTACTAAACCGGATCTATTTTAGTAGCTAAAAATTAAAACAGATTGGCACCACTAGTGTGCCTTACCCGTCACCTTAAACTATGGACCTATCTTGTTGGTAGGGTAGGTGAAATAAGATATTTGTAATTTTTAATTATTTATTTTAATTTACTTACATAATTTACATTCCATCTTGAACTTGTATTGCAGTGACAGATTGAAATAATTACGATGATATCGATGTTTAATTAGTCACTGTATTTTTTATCAAAACTATAGTGAAAATTTATAAACCGTATTAGCGTCAATGTTTTAACATGTAATAGTATAATGATACTTGTATTGATGTTTAATACGTAATTAAATATACAAACATAAAACATGAAGTATATTTATTTTCATTTTTTATGGTAAATAATTAACGTTCAAACCCAACAATTCAAAAATGAATTAATTTATATACAAGGCAATAAATTTGTACTATAGCACGTTCAGAGAGATCGACCACGCGAGCTAATGTTATAGAGGGCGCGTCCGTTGATGAGCATTTAGCGAGAGTTTCAAGCCGATGCGGCACCGCGCCGTAGATGATACACGAAGCAGGATCATTAGAAATGCGACCTGCACAGCGGACAGTTCGACCTGTGGCTGGACACGAACCATTTGTGCTGAAAACAAAAAATCCACATTTTAACTTGATACATACCAATTCTCACATTGATTAAAATCAGTTTCACTCAAAATGTGGTTATCTGGCAGAGAACCAAAGTCACCGACATAGATCACCGGATCGAGGTCCAAGCATACTCCGGATTCCGAAGCGACAAGCGATTTGGACGCAACTGGGAATTCACGCTGATGACAAGTATAGTAGCTCATCGGATAAGCATGCTACCATCGGGGTAGGCGAGTTTTGAAGTGGAGACTATGTCTCGGTAAAATTGTCACGCCTTCAAGCTAGGTGGAGCGACTACTTGCGGCAGAATTTGGATGCGAATACCCGAGGATTGGCCGCAGTGGCGAATATACGACAGGCTGCAGGCGGCAGTAGCGTGTGTATACTCACGATGCAGTTGGTGTGGAAGCGGTTCTGGCACTGGTGGCAGCGCAGTTGCGGCAGTTGCCCGGTGACAGGGTGCAGGCGGCAGTAGCACACGTAACACTGCGGCGAGCTCTCCACCTGCGAGCTGATGGCTGCTGTCCACATCTTCACCGCGTTCAAGATTGTTCCGTTCTGCGGGAAATGTACATTGACCAATAAAAACTTTGTACTTTATTTTGACTATACGTTAGCAAGGAAAAAGGTGCCAGAGACTATTACTGCGACTTTGAGTGTTTGAAATTCATGTTGCGTGCGAGTATCAGATATCTGATATGTCTAACAGACTTTGGTATGCAGGCCTGGATTGACATAGGGACTGCATGGGTTATAGTTCAAAGCGGCAGAATTCTGGGAGTCGCAAATGTTGGTTCTGCCAGCTTACATATGGGGGAAGGGAACAAATGTTGGATAGCCCAGGGGAGATAAATCTTCAAATCTGCTTTTGCCGGTACGTCGAGTTTCTACCAATTGTGTTACTAGTGTATGATTTTGGTGGCTTGAATTTTAGACGCGCGGAGCCGCGAATGCCTGACGCCTGTTCGCGAATGTCAGATAACGAGGTCATGATGAGTGACTGCCTCAGGTTTTACGAGTGTCAGGCACAGGATGCGCGTGTGTGCACCGGTATCGCGAGTGGAATTGAATGTTATTAATCGGTTATCGAAAAATAAACATAGGTAAATACAAGCTAAGTAAAAAAATATTGACCACAAATTATATATTTTTATAAATTACAAGTGGCTCGCCCTGACTTCGTTTTGGGACATTAGTTCCACTTTATACCAATAGATGACGCTAGTTGTCGATTACATCGCGCAAGCGTTTCGTGTTTTCGGTTTACTTACAAGTAAGTGTTGCCGCTATATGTAGGATTTAACTCCTTATATATAGAATAGAATAGTTAATTCTAGTAAATAAGACTATACTAAAATTCATAATTCGACGGAGCAGTTTGACAGATAGAGTGTTACCATGCGTGGGAAAGAAAATAGTGATGAGGTTAATGGTAATATTTAATTATCGACATAATAATCCAGTCTAAGTATAAAATCGTCGGTTATCTAACAACATCGCTGTATTCATTTGAATGAACTATACAGGACAGTGAAAAAAACCTGCTATAATTTTATTAATTTTAAGAGTTATTGTATAAAAATGTCGGAATTTAGGCTCTGATTGGCGGAATAACGCAAGATCGACATTGTAGTTTTATGCAGGAAAAAACTTTATTCAGTGATGTTCCAAGAGTGAAAACCGTCAAAAAATGGACTTGGGCGGTTTAACAACAATCAATATTTCTTGCTTAGTACATCAAGTCAATTTATATCATAATTTGTTTGCATCGAATCGTATCACAAATTATCGACGGAAACAACAACTCAAAATCGCATTTGCATCGCATGCGATATTGAGTTGTCAAACCGCTCCGTCGAATTACGGATTTTAGTTTAGAAACTGTGGCGAGTAATTTAACCAATAAAAAATATAATCTACAATCTGGACATCTTTAAGGCAACAGCGAAAGCGAAAGAACGCGCGACATCTTAGATTCCATCAGGTGATATTGTGTATTGTTCATAAAAAAGAAGAATCTCAGAAGAGTTGTATCGCAGTGGGAACATGCCTGGTAGGCGATGAACATCGCGATCCAGCTGGTGGTGACGGCGGGCTTGGCGGCGGGCGCCAGCACGCGCGGCGGCGTGAGCGGGAACTCCGCCTCGAACTGCACGCGCAGCGTCACCGGCCGCTCCTCCACGCTGAACACCATCACCGCCTCGCTCGACGACCAGTGGATCGTCACCTGCGCAGCCGACACATACTTCTTATACAGCTGCCTTTAAGGTGACGGTAGGGCACACTAAACCGGATCTATTTTAAACAATTTCGGGCAACAACAACCTCTGGGCAACCACTTATACTATTTATTAAATAACCTAGCACAAATGTTGGGTCCGTTATCGTACGCGAAAAATTATTTACGGTAATCCAAATTTCGAGTGCAAAAGCAGACCAAACAGTTAACTATAAGTATTAAATAAATAGTATAGGTGTTTGCCGAGAGGTTGTAACCCCGAAATTGTTTATTCATATTCATATTCATTTATTGCATAGTCACATTACATTATTATATTAGGTCTTAAATGTAATATTGCGGTATACATGTGACGTCCTGCAAGGACATAGCAATTTCAATAGGTGGACTAGATGATATTTTAAATACATTAATTAATACAAAATAATGAAAAACAAATGATAATTAAATTTACAACACTCAACAAATATGTAGATATTATTATGCTTAATAGTATCACTATTGCAAGTAATAAGTTGCATGGATTCTTATTATATTAAAAACTTACAATTATTATCCATTTCTGTCATTCAAAAATTCTTCCAAGTTATAATAGCTTTTATTGATCAGGAAAAGTTTTAATTTTTTGTTAAAAATTGAGAATTTTTCTATATTTTTAATATGGTTTGGTAAATGGTTATAAATTTTTATTAGCATGTTATGTGGGCTATGCGAGACTAATTTTAATTTGGAGAATGGTATCTTTAATTTATTTAAGTTTCTGTTGTTTTTTCTATAAACCTCCACTGGAGAATATAAGTTTGGGTGTTTTCTGACGAATTTACAACACTCTAAGATGTACAAGGACGTAAGTGTCAATAATTGGTGTTTGATGAAGTGGGGTCTGCAGGATTCTATTTGATCTATGTTTACTAAAATTCTTAGGCATTTTTTTTGGGATATAAAACTCTATTCGCTTCACATGAATTTCCCCACAAAACAATTCCATAGGAAAGCCTGGAGTATGCATAGGCGTAGTAAGCCGTAAGGGCAGTTTCAAAGTCTGTCACTCTTTTTAGGTGTTGGAGCGCGTAAGTAAAAGATGACATTTTATTTAGGAGTTTTTGGATGTGTTGTTTCCAGTTTAAGTGTGTGTCTAACTCTACTCCCAGCAAAGTAGCAGAGTCAACTGTTTTTAGAATAGATCCAGTTTAGTTGCTAAAAAATTAAAATCGATTGACGTCGCTAGTGTGCCCTACCCGTCACCTTAAATTTAAAATAGTATCGGCTAGCGTATAAAGCCAAGATGGAGTGATATCACGGCCTCACAGAAAACCGGCGTAAAGCTGCACTGTGCTGTGTTTCGCTGCGTGAGCGGGAGGTACCGGAAGCCTTTGGCAGCGTAATTATGACTCTACTGATGTCACGAGTATCTATGGGATAAAATGTATGTATGGTAGAACGGATTTTACACTGCAGATAACTGCGCTATGTCATAGATTTTACGTTGGATAAAGAGTGTCGTGTCAAATGTCGTGTCGTACAACGAATTAAAGGTGTAGGCAGAGTCTACAGAGGAAAGGAGACTACTCGACCGAGTGTCGCTCTTCAATTAGAGAGAAAGAGGGACCTATAGTCGGGCTAATCTAATAAGCTACATTTAAAGTTTCTAAATTTTAGCTTCATAGAGAGGTGACTTACTAAAAAACTTCTATTAAAGTGAATAATTTATATGTGCTTTCAACAAACGTGAATCGAATAGTATAATAATGGAAAATAAGTTATTAGTACTTTTATTTGGAGAAATGCGAATCAAAATTATTGAAAAGGAAAGAGGAAAGTCAATATTAAAAGTTCATGTACACTGTTCGCTCTTACGCTCCATGGAATAATAACTACAAACTGCAAAAATGTGCAGCTACTTCTGCTGTTGACTGTACCGATCCTAGATATTGATCTGCGGCCAGTTTAATTCTTTTTCTTCGAAATCAAAGTGCTTATGTTATGTGTTATATTTTTTTTCATTTTTACAAAATTATTAATGTATTTGTATTTTTAAACAAGAAAATAATACGTTTTATTTTAATCAGAATGTGGCTTTCCATTTATGAATGAATATTTTTACACGATTAACATTGTATTCGTTCTATAATTTGAGGTACATCACTAGAACTGAAAAAGAAAATGGGTTGACATATACAACATTGTACCAACGTTCAATTCTCTAGAAAATTATTTTTTTTAACAGAGAAAGTAAATCGTGAATTTTTTTTGTTGTTATTGAAATAATTTTCAAAAGTTAAGAAAATGTGCTTATTAAACATAGAAAGATTGATAAATTCAACGCCCGTTTTTACAAGGTTGCGTAGTCGAAATTAGTTGAAGTATCAAAAGTGGCGTTTTATTTTGGGCGAACCATAAGACGTCTGTGCACGTGTGGTCAGGCTCACCTCGGTGTCCTCCAGCTCAGCCTTCCTCCGGTGCAGCTGGTCGAGCTGGCGCCGCACGAGGCCGGGCGTGACGTAGGCGGCCACCAGGCGCGCCAGCGGCCGCGCGCCGCGCCCCGCCGCGCCCCACCAGCCGCGCGCGCCGCCGCTGCCCGCGCCCGCCACGCTCGCCGCGATGCCGCGGCACGCCGCGCGCCCGTGGCAAACCCACCAGCGCGAATCTGTGCCCAATGCCCCAATGTGCTCCTTGATACAGCTGTGCCGCGTTTACAAGTAGCGATGCTGTGTGTCCTGGACTCAGATTCGGACGATACATGACGCGCGTTTGCATCGCTACAAAAAGTCGCCTCCCTTACATCGGCGAAATTCGTCTACGCAAAAGAGCAAGTTAAATGGGTCGTTCTTCTTTTTTATCGACAATGAGCCAAACTTACACATCAACATTTAACTTTTATATAACAGACTACAATTGATAAATAATATATCCTAAATATTCGTTAATGTACTATTTTACAGATGGACTATTACATGATCTAAAATTTAATTGATAAAGAATACTTTTTGATTAAAATGGAGACCTCCGTCACGTCCCCCGAAATTAGTGCCATTTACACCTCTGTCACGCTTTATATATTTTTTTACATTGTTAAATCATGCTAAAGTACCTACGAGGTGATAAAACAATGTCATTATTTCATGTTAAATTAAGAATATCTTGATGGTGTAACGTATATTTTTTTATATAATTAATTACTTGATAAGTCACTGAGGACGGGCTTATTGTCGTAAAAAAAGTAGAACGACCCAAATCCGATTGATTACGATTGCGAAAGCAGTTGAAATACAGACTTTATTGCGTTACCTTAAGATTAAATACAATCCAGAAGGGAATGCTATCTCTCTCTTAACCGCTCTCACACCGAACATGGCGCTGACACACCAATAAGAGATCTTATTTTTTACCGCGCGTAAATAGAGCATTGTGATTGGTTAAGATTTTGCCTCAGTTTTCGAAAATAAGAATTCTACACAAATAGGTACATTGATGTAACTTATAAAATTGAAAAAAAAAACTGTACCTGCGCAGAAATCTTATTTTCGAAAACTGCGGCCAAATCATAACCAATCACAACGCTCCATTTACGCGAAATATACTATTTCTTATTGGTTGATGCGTCAGCACCATATTCGATGCGAATGCGGTTAAAAGAAAGATAGAATTCCTCTCCGGATTGTATTAAATCCTAAGGTAATGCAATAAAGTTTGTATTTCAACTGCTTTCGCAATCGTAATCAATCGGATTTAACTTCCTCTTCTGCGTAGACGAATTTTACCGATGTAACTTATAAACGTGGTACTGCTGTATAGGGACAATCAGTAGCATAAGAATAGTTATTTACGGGATTTCTACCATGTACCTATGCATGTAGGGTCAGCATCAACAGTAGCTTAAATCATTAAATAATTTATTTATTTGCACAAAACATGGTATACAAGTATGACATAAAAAAAGTAAAAAGTCCTCATGTTTCGCTAACACTTTAACACTTAACACTTTAGTATCATGTCAAAGTAACTGTTTTGCCTTTTATAGTGAATTTCCAAGGGGATCGAGCTACTTTTGATGTTGACCGTACCTTATTTTCCCGCAAAACTTCAGTTACTCCGTGACCATGGCGCTTGCAACATCGCCAAAATATCAGAAACTCAAAAATAAGGTACATTTTTTTTATGATATAGGTAGCAGACGAGCCGACGGATCACCTGATGGTAAGCGATTTCCGCCGCCCATGGACACCTGCAACACCAGTGGTGTCACAAGTACGCTGCTTACCTTTTAACCCCCCTTCCTTCCCCTGGATTGGGCCTCCGGTACCCTCACTCACGCAGCGAAACACAGCGCATGCACTGTTTCACGCCGGTTTTCTGTGAGGACGTGGTATTACTCCAGTCGAACCGGCCCATTCATGATTACATGATAGAAATCCCGTAAACAACTATTCTTATTTATTTATTTATTTAATTAATTACAGGGTTACCAACATAAGTTACAGCAAGTAAGCTAATGTTAGTAACCATGAAAGTTTGAAATAATATTAGTATATTACTGAGTAGTAGCGTAGCGTGAAACCAGCGTCCGAGGCGTAGGACTATTTGGGCGCCCTCTTTTCTTCCTCGATCCCCCCCTCCCAAGATAAACCCAAAATTTGCCGCCCCCTCCACCTAAAAAGTGTCGACCCCCGCCCCTAATACACTATGCTACTAAAGCCGAGATTTTACCAACCCCTAAAAATGCCGCCCGAGACGAACCGCCACTTGGCAGCGCTAGTATCGTCGCAGTGTCACCTTAAAAAAATGAAAAACCCTCACACTCAAACACTTTTCAATTTTGAGAACTTCTGAAATGTCGTGGGTCTTCGTCGCAGTAACGCTGACATAATAGGTACAACCTTTTATTTACACCACGCGCACAAATGTAAAATGGTATAAAAGAAGATTGCAGTCTTTAGGAGAACTCATCAACAATGCAAGGCAGTGGCACATTGCAGAAAAGAGTTGCAATCGTGGCAGAAATCAGGGTCATTTCACTTAGTTAATTTTTCTTTAGTATGGAAATAAATCGTTCAGCGGTTTTCGTTAGATGGCGCTTGTAAAAAGCAGATAGAGCTTGTAAAAAACAATCAAGCAGGTGGCTCCGCGTTCTTTCGGTAGATGTCACTATGCATTTTTACATCGCGCTATTAAAGCGTGTTTCCGAAATAATGCAGACGAACGAATCTTGACGAAAATCCTTGAGGAAAAAAATGTCTTGCAGTCTTTTTGCTAAGGACATGACATGAGGAGGATCAACACTGACCGTCTGCCCTGTAGTGCGGCATGGCGAGGAAGTCGTCCGCATAGCTGGGCGGCAGCTGCGTGTGGTTGCTGGGGTGCTGCGCCAGGTGCAGCAGTTCCGCAGGGATCAGACGCAACGCCGTCGGCAGCAGCATCTCTGTGTATTGATTTTCCCTGCATACAAAGAGCAAATTATACTTTTCGGAAAATGTATGTGTAAGAATTATGCTTGTTGAAAAGGTTTGACGATCCAAACTGGAGTCGCAAGCTTTCTATGTGAAGTGTGATCAGCTAACATCGGTTATGCATTTGAATATTTACCCAATCGTCTTTTGCGTAGACACAAAAACGATATATGATCTTGAATTCGGATACAATGCCGAGTATCGCTAACTTGTTAATGGTTGGCAACACACTGGTGACTCCATTGGTGTCGCGGGTGTCCATGGGGGGCGGCAATCGCTTACTAACAGGTAATCAGTCTGCTCGTCTGCTACATATCACATAAAATAGTAAAAAGAAACATGGTAAGGTGAGGAGCATAAAATGTTTATATGACATGAACTGGATACAGTGGCGAGTATGAGTATGAGTATTTGAATGAGACAGCGGCGAGTGCGGCGGTACCGGTAGGCCTGTATGTAGTGGTGCTGCAGGTCGCCGCGCGCGCGCAGCGTGAGCTGGTGCAGCGCCTCGGCCAGCAGCAGGCAGCCCAGCCCCAGCGCGTGCGCGTCCGACCCCGCCGCCAGCTCGCACGTCTCCACGCCCGCGCTGGCAAATAACCAATCCATTCGAATGCCATCTCATTCTCGTACATTGATCAGGAGACCTATTTTTGATTTACTCGCATGACTTAGCGTCGTGACGAGTGCACGATTTGTACTGGTTTTCCTTCGATACACGAATCGCATTTTTGAATCATTCGGGTGCAACGAGTGACCCCACCCACTCGTTGGTCGAGTGACTTAAAGCGAGCGGTAGAGGCAACGTCAAAATAGTTGTCAATAGCAACCAGCATAAACAAAATATTATAATTTCAAAACTTTGATTTGACTGATTTTGACAGGTGGCATTCATAGTTTTTTGTGACAAAAAACTAAAGATTTTCATATTTCTGCCAATAATTTATGGTTTTACCGGTTTTTATTAAATTCTACATGGAAGGGTTTGAATGTCAATTTACCGTATTATATTGGCAACATCGAAATCGAATGATTCAAAAATAGGGAAAATCGGCTTCAAGCGACTTAGAAGGCGAATGTGACTTACGTCGCATGCGGCGACGCCGCTAAGTCATACGAGTGAATCAAAAATAGAGCTCCCGATCCGTACAAAGCCAGCACGCTCCGGGTGTAACGATAAGTTACAGGTCCGTTCCTTACAGGTCGCTACAGACAAGTACTTGAAACATTGGTGTTGCACTAGCTGAGTCCAAACTCGATACAAGTCAATGCTGACCCGGTACTTACCTTATGTAATTTGAATGGGAGCTATTATCGAAAAATCCGCAAGATGGCGTACTATAGACTTGAGGTCCATCTACAAGATGATTGTGTATTTTTAACGTGATATATCAAATTGTCAACTGACGAATAAATCAGCCATGGATGTTCAAGTTGGACTTCGGTTCACAGGGACGCCATCTAGCGGATATTTAACACGTGATAGTCCCCATTGAAATCAGTACAGCACTGACTTGCATTCAGTTTGGAGCATGGAACTAGAAGAAAACGGTATATGCCATTTTTGGAAAAAAACATCACAGAATGTGCATGAACAAGTGCGGTAGAGAAAGAACGTTGTCCAATACGTCACCCCTGTTTAGGGTGCACGTCAATGGTTTGGAGTCAGTTTCTTATCCCGTTGTTCGAATCCTACCGAACATTAACTATTTTTCACGCATGATAACCCTGAGGCGCACTGGATCCGTTTCCGTTTCATTATTAGTATGATGGCACTCAAAGCCTTAGAAAAATTACCGTTTTATCTCTGCATAAGAAAGGGCTGGGTGATAGAGTTGTTATGAGAATTTAACGTTTTATACAATATTATTGCCGTAATAATTATTAATACATAAACAACACAACACTTCGCGTCTATAATCACGAATGTAGTAGTGTGTTTTATACAAGAGCAAAATGTCCCTATAAATAAATGGACGAAGCACGCGGTGCCCATACGTGGATACATAATAATTATAAAGAACATGCTTCACACCAATATTGTTTAGCTGCAAATAAATGTGAAGAATATTGTAATAACTAAGAATTTACGCTGTGACATTGAAAAGTGTAATGTGATGATGAACAGTGAGTGAACAGTGAACAGTGAATAAATAAAGCTGCACTATAAACCTTGGAAACTGTGGTTTTGTTATAAAATAAATCTCCCGATAGATGGGCCTCCCATCACACGCCAGTAAGTACCTATATTGCATATACAGTCCACATGACACAGGAATGGAACTCCTTGCCAAGGTCTGTTTTTCCGGACCACTACAATCTGGACATCTTTAAGGCAAGAGTGAACAGGCATCTCCTAGGCAAACGCGTTACATCCTAGACCTCATCGTCACTTTCCATCAGGTGAGATTGTGGTCAAGCGTTAGCCTACAGTTCTTAATAATAAAAAAAAAAACATCACACACAAGAAGCTAGAATAACACCACGAAGGTACACATATAAGTAGAGCATAGAATCTTAGAGGCAGCCCCTAGATTCCTACAGTTTCTACACCCGTATAATCCAGGCATAACTTACGTGTATCCCTCGAGCGCGGCATCAGCGAGCTCGAGGGCTGTGGTGAGGTGCGCGCGGAACCAGCGCGCCGGCAGCGCGGGCGGCGCGCGCGTCTCGCCCTCCTGCGCGCCCTCCGCGCCCTCCGCGCCCTCTGCGCTCCACGCGTTCAGCTGCTCCACTGTTTGCAAACAATACGCCCATCATCATCTCTAGACACGGTATTTTTTTTCTTTTAGTGTGATAGGTGGCAGACGTATCACCTAATGGTAAGTAATTTCCGTCGCCCATGGACACCCGCGACACCAGCTGGAGTCACAAATGCGCTGCCAACATTTAAACCCCCTTTCCCCTGAATTGGGCCGCCGGTACCCTCACTCGCGTAGCAAAACACAGCACAGTGCTGCTTCACGCCGGTTGTCTGTAAGGCCGTGTTATCACTCTGGTCGAGTCAGCCCATTCGTGCTGAAGCGTAGCTCTCTCATGGTCAAGATGTTGCATGTAATTCCTGATTGCGTCCAAAGATGTCGCTTTAAAGGACGGGTATGCTTAGACCGTGATACAGGATTTGGGGATTCTGGTGATTACAAACTTTAACCTTTCCCTCTAATCCCCTTTCCATCCCTGTCTCCGGTACCGGCGTACCGTAACCGGCGTGAAGCAGCACAGCAGCAGGAGTGAGGTCACGTTGCTGTGCTGCTTCACACCGGTTTTCTATTAGGTGAAATATGCACATAGACTTGAAAAACCCAGAAGTATTTGCTCGAATTAGTTCCTACAGTATCCTTCATAAAAAACGCTCACATTTTTATTTACTGAATAGGGTATATGACTAAGCTCAAGATTTTACAAAATATAAATATTTTATCAAAATATTGGTCAATATGTGCCTATGGCAAAAATTCTCAATTAAAAATATAACATCTAGCCGGTTTTATGGTCATTCAAAGATTCATGGGCAAGTCCATTTTAAAAGTATAACATTATTAAAAAATAATTATACCATTGAATAACCTATACAACTTGCACCAATTATTATAATAGAACCATTGACATAAACCTCGTGGAAGTGGACCTCGATTAAGCAGTAATGGTGAAACTTGCTCCTGCTATTTAATTAAGAAAACATAGTTGAAAGTGATCAAATCAGTGACTATCATACATCAAAGTGTGCGGTTTTTGACAGTGCATCCGTTTAACTAATAAGTTATTGCTGATACAAGTGGAAATGTCTATTTTTCTATAAAAAAACTGTGGCGGTTTACGTTCTTTTGACACTTATATTTGTGACTGCAGTCAGTCAGAAATAATTGGTGGTAAAACCTACCGCGCACTCTATTAACAATTCTGACTTACGATCGCAACCAGTACAGCTAATTCGCCCGCTCTCCACAAGACCAATTGGCTCAGTGGTATACGCACCGGTAGTCGCTCTCCGGCCGCTTTGAATCAAGAGATCCGGAGTTCGGGCCGCGCAAAGTGCATATTTTATTGAAATAAAAAATAACCAAGTTTAGTAAGACATAATGAGGTGCTCCGCTTGTAATAACTTGGTACATAATAGCAAAGATCGCTGTCTAGAGTGTAGTCAGTGTCGCGAGAAATATCATATTGAATGCCTAAACATCGGCAAAGAACAGTACTCTTCTTTGACAGCGGATTACCGTGCTAGATGGGTTTGTCCAACTTGTAATAATATTACTAAACGTACAAAAAGCAACATCCACACTCCTGTGCGACATACACAAGTGCCGTCAATAGAGGATTCAATGAACATGTCGTGCGAAGTATTAGATAGATCAACTTTAAACTCGTCACTATCGGTTCAAGGAAGCGATGTTATTACAATGGACAAAATGAGCGCGTTGCTAGATCAAAAACTTCAGGCGTACGAGGAGGTACTCTTCAGGAGGTTGATGTCCATAACTTAGTTCAAGCGGAGATGGATTCAAAGATACAGCACCTCAAAGATGATTTCACCTCCACAACCGACTTTATCTGCGAGGAACAGCTGTCTATTAAACGCAACATTGACAGTAAATCACAATTGATTAAAGACTTAGAGGCTGAAAACTCTCGGCTCCAAATCGAACTCAATTCTCTGGGAAATCGTCTTGCTTCTATTGAAAAAATGACGCGCAATCAAAACTTGGAGATCCAGGCAGTGCCTGAAGGCCGAAACGACAATCCTTTAGCTGTTTTTCAAAATCTATGCAAGATTATTAACCTTCAGATTAACGAAGATAATATCCACTCCTGCCGCAGAGTCGCTAAATTAAATCCATCCTCCGAACGTCCTCGTAATATTCTTGTATCCCTCATTAACCCTCGCGTAAGGGATCAAATACTCTCAGCATGCCACTGCTATAACAAAACGCACAAAAACGAGCCCCTGGACACCACACACCTAGGACTGACCACAGAAAGGCGCAGAATATATGTGACTGAACATCTCTCTGCAGACTGTAAGGCTCTCCACGCAGCTGCTAGAAAAGTGGCCAGAGAAAAAAGCTACAAATATATCTGGGTCAAATATGGAAGAGTATATATGCGTAAGACGGACGATGCGGCATGTATACACATAAAAAATATGGACACTTTGAACAAACTGTAGTGTTAAGATAATTAGTATTACTCTGGAACATTAGTGGCTGATATTATTTAATTCATTTGCCTTTATTTTATGTTAATTTACTATCAAAATGTTAACCGTATTAGATCGAAAACTAAAGATTTTTACATAAATGTACTCAATAATGACTATGACATTATTTGCCTTACTGAAACAAATCTGAACAATAGTGTTTTTGATCGGGAACTCTTTGACTCACGTTATAATGTTTTAAGACGAGACAGGTGTGACTCGTCTGTGCACAAGTGTGAGGGTGGAGGTGTCGCTATAGCGCTTAAAAAGGAAATACGCTACACAAGGCGGAAATCGTGGGACAGCGAGATTGAAGACTTATGGATTAGTGTCTTTCCAGATTCTTTAAAAGCTCAGACGATTAACATCTGCCTTTGTTACCTTCCACCAGATTTACCAAATGAATATTTTCAAAAGTTTTATGTAAATCTTCAGAACGTGGTCACACGGTTTCGCGATGATGAAGAGTTTCTCTGTATAGGCGACTTCAATACTCCTAATATCCGATGGACCAAATTCCCAAAATATGATTCCATGAGTCCACTGGAGCCCCATGGATATAGGGCCCAGCTCCTGTGTGACACTCTTTCCCTTTGTAACCTTAACCAGTACAACAATATCCCCAATGGCTATGGTAGATTTCTCGACTTAGTTATCTTTAGTGTCAACTCCATTCAAGTATATGGCGCAGAACCCTTGAGTAGAGAAGATAGACATCACCCTCCCATAGTAATAGATATTGATTTAATAAACAAACCCAAAATTAATACATTTAAAAGTAAAAATAAAGGACGCCTAAATTTTTTCAAGTGTAATTTTTCAAAAATCTGCAGTGATCTTTCCGTCATAGACTGGGATGGCGTTTTGTCATCATCGCACAACATTGATGATATGATTGACGTGTTCTACGCGGAAGTTGATAAAGTTATAAGAGCCCATACCCCCATGAGGAATGATAACTACCAAAAGCATCCTACTTGGTTTACCCCAGCCACAAAACGCTGTCTCAAGGAAAAACTTAAATACCACCGTCTTTTTAAAAAATTTAAAAACCCCAGAGACTATGACACTTTTGTATTACTCCGTGCTCGCTGTAAAAAACTCATAGAAAGCGACTATCGCACCTTTACAACCTCGGTGGAGTCTTCATTGAAAACCAATATAAAGAGCTTTTGGCGTTTTGTCAACAACAAAAAGAAAAATACAAGTGCAATCCCTCACTCTATGCAATATGGTAATAATATCTCATCCAAACAAAGAGAGACCTGTGATCTTTTTTCCAGCTACTTCGGGTCCGTTTTTGAACCAGACGCCACATTCAACATAGAGGCTGAACCAAATCGCAGTAGCACTATTTTGAGTAATATTGTTGTTACTCGCGAAATCATTGAAAAAAAGATTGGGCAACTCGACTCTAATAAGGGGGCTGGACCCGATGGACTTCCTCCATTGCTTATTAAAAACTGTGCCAAAGAATTAAGTGTTCCACTATGCAAAGTATTTAATGCTTCTCTTCGGGCGGGTACTTTCCCATCAAAATGGAAATTGGCTCATATCACTCCCATCTACAAATCTGGTGATAAGTCTAAATGCGAAAACTATCGACCAATTAGCATCTTATCTTGTTTTGGTAAATTATTCGAATCTGTCGTTTATGACTTTCTGTATCACCATATTTACCCATACCTTTCTCCGAAACAGCATGGTTTCGTCAGGAATAGATCTACGGCATCGAACTTGCTCGAATACAAGAACTATATTTGTCATGCCTTTGCTAAGACGTCACAAGTGGACAGCATTTACACGGATTTTTCCAAAGCCTTTGACAAGGTAAACCACCGTATTTTGTGTGTCAAACTGGCCTCTTATGGGATACATGGAAACTTGTTGAGATGGATTGAATCGTATCTGCATAACAGAAGTCAATTGGTTGCTGTTAAGGGCATTTTATCCACTCCAGCTCCTGTTAGTTCCGGGGTGCCACAGGGTTCGCACCTTGGTCCGCTGTTTTTCATTACTTTTATCAACGATCTCATTGATCAAATTACGTGTCCATGTTTACTCTATGCAGATGACCTCAAGGTGTTTTCTACTATTAACTGTTTTGCAGATGTTTCGGTTCTACAATCTGACTTAAACATAATTCAGAGCTGGTGCAATATAAATCACATGCACTTAAATGTTGGAAAATGTTTTGTCTTGACTTTTGGCCATAAAAAACTAAAAATACTACACGATTACTGCCTTGGTGGCCAGGTGCTTCAAAGAAAGACTGTGGCCCGAGATCTTGGAGTATTTTTTGATGAAAAACTAACTTTCCATGCACACTACGACGATATCTCAGCTAAATGCTGGAAACTTCTTGGTTTCTTATACAGAACGACAAAAGAATTCAGGAATCCCAATAGTCTGCTCTACCTATATAATTCTCTTGTGCGCAGCACCCTTGAATATAACTCGTCTGTTTGGTCTCCATATTACGCTGTTCACAGCAATCGAATTGAAGGCATTCAGAGGAGATTCCTTACTGTTCTCAGTTTCCGTTGCGGCCTGAATAGAAGTTTACCCAAATACGAAGACAAACTTAAACGTTTTAATATCCTATCTCTCCAGGCTCGTCGCTCGTACCATGACATATTAAGTCTCTTTAAAATTATACACTCCTATATAGATTCCCCGAGTCTCCTTTCCTTTATCACTTTTAACACCAAACCAAGACATCGGTATCCCTTCCTAAATACCTTTTCCCTTTTAACATATAAAAACAACACATCATACTTTAACCCTGTAGTTAGAATGTGTCGCCTCCACAATGAACTCCTGATAAATAATTATAATTCTATAGATATATTTAATGACAACCTGCCAAGTTTCAAACGGGCAGCAATAAAAAATATCTCCAAAAATGTATAATTGAGACCAATATAGCCGTACGTTACTTGTAATATTATTAATTGTTATTTTAAGATCTGAGGTTTGTGTTTTTTTTAAATAGCAGACATTTTTATTTAGTCTCATTGCTTTAGATGTCATGATGTGTACACATGATTTTGGGATAATGTCTGGACTAAAAATATTTAATTCGTTAATTTTGATGCTTTTTTGATGTTATTCTGTTTTGTGTGCCAATAAATAAATAAATAAAAAAAAAAAACGAAACATTTCATATAGCTACCATACAAAATTCAAATGAAATGCATACAAAATCCTTAGGTGTGACGTCACATCTAAGTAGCCATTTGTATGGAGCGTTTTGGGTTTGCCCACGCCCAATTATGTGATTTTAAAGTTGTGATATCTCAGGTAGTTAAAATGAAAATCAAGTGATTCTTTCAACGATGTTTCTATCATTGAGAGGTCTTTTGATTGCAAAAATAAAAAAAAATAGTCAAATACCGTATTGCCAGCTCCGGGCCGGCTCAACCGCGCTACGGCCTCATAGAAAACCGGCGTGAAGCAGCACAGTGCTGCGTTTCTTTGTGCGAGTGAGGGTAGTAGGGTTTAAAGGTTGGCAGCGCACTTGTGACTACACTGGTGTCGCGGTGATCCATGGGCAGCGACAATCGCTTACCATTGGGTGATCCGTCTGCTCGTCTGCCACCTATCACATACCAAAAAAACCGCGCACACGTCCATCATACGAGATAGCGACACGTCTACGAGACGCTAATACACACGTATAACTATAGTAAATTCAATATCTGAAAGTGAATAGGACAGTTCAATCGTTTCGTATCATGCATCCATCTTTCTACAAATAAAAATATTAAGTTGTAAAAATTATTAACTTTTTTGTGTTCTTATTCTTCTTAAATAAAAAATATTAATCTTTCTCAATTAATCTGAATAAGAACCTAAAATATTACTTTTTTTTATGTAATAGGTAGGCAGACGAACAGACGGATCACCTGATGGTAACCAATTGGCGCCGCCCATGGACACCCGCGACACCAATGGAGTCACAAGTGCGCTGCCAACCTTTAAACCCCCCTATCCCCCGGATTAGAACCTCCGGTACCCTCACTAACGCAGCGAAACAGCACTGTGCTGGCTGCTTCACGCTGGTTTTCTGTGAGGCCGTGGTATCACTCCGGTCGAGCCGGCCCATTCATGTCGAAGCTTGGCTCTCCCACGGTAAGTGGGTACGGTACTTACCAATAAAATTTGTAAAAAATATCATATGAATTGCAAAATGCGCTAATCAGAATTTTTTCTCATAGGGATTGACACAAACAATCGCAATAAATCAGTAATCCGTATGGCGACCATCTTACCATTGAATCATGATTATTGTCTCGTGCAAAGTATATCAGCCTAGATTGCATTAGGGACCAAGATCTAGTAATTTCTTTTGTTGACGAAGGCGGTTCCGACACGTCAAGCTAGTGTTGTTATCAAAAATATCGGTTAGATTTAAAAGGAGCGTCTCACTTTTAATGTCGAAATAGAACTGTCCTATTCACCTTCAGATACTGAATGGACTATAGGCGCATGAGTATGGAGAAGGCGAGGCAGTGGTAGGCGGGGTGCAGCGGGCGCGCCAGCGCATCTGCGCACACGTCCATCAGACGAGATGGCGACACGTCTACGAGACGCTAGTACACACGTACAGGTAGGCACTCACCCGAGTACTCCCCTAGGGGATCAGCGATGCGCATGAGTATGGAGAAGGCGAGGCAGTGGTAGGCGGGGTGCAGCGGGCGCGCCAGCGCGGCGGCGCTGACAGCCACGAGGCGCTCCAGCGACAGCGAGTGCGCGCGGTGCGCGGCGTCTACGAGCCGCCAGTCCGCGCGCCGGAGCGCCAGCTCCGCGGCCGCGAGCGTGCGCACGAGCCCGCTCGATATTGTGCTGGACGCGTGCTCTGAAATAGAAAGCAACGACCAGCATTTTAGTAATAGAAGAGTACGAACGAAAGGTTGTACCTCACTCGAGCACGCTTTCAAGGATCATTCTTGAAAGGGGTGCCCGAGTGAAAACTTGCCGTCTCATCCTTTCCTCGTTGGAAGAATGAGATGGACAATAATTAATCCAACTCCCTCCCCTACAAGGACGTTTGCTCGCGCATGATATCACCATCTGTCATCATCTACCTGTTAAAATTACATTTGCAGCGCTTTACACGGTGCCGGTATTTCAATACTGGGGGTACGGCAGTGCCCCCGCCAAGTCGAGCGCGAAGCAAACGCGTACCAAAATTGTCGTACCATCCTTTACTAGAACCATAAAACCAAGACCAAGACTGCGTCGTCGAATGCGACGTAAGTCACATTCGCCTTCTAAGTTGCATGAGGCCGATTCTCCTTTTTTTTTGAATCATTCAATTTCGATGTTGCCAATATAATACGGTTAATTGACATCCTAACCCTTCCATGCAGAATTTTACAAAAACCGGTAACTTCCGCATTGCAAACGGAACGCAAAAATCATAGACTATTGGCTGAATATGAAAATCTTTGCTTTTTTTTCACAAAAAAACTATGAATGTCACACTGTGTCATCTGTCAAAACCAGTCATGTCAAAGTTATGAAATTATAATATTTTGTTTGTGCTTGTTGCTATTGACAAATATTTTGACGTTGCTTCTACCGCTCGCTTTAAGTCACTCGACCAACGAGTGGGTGGGGTCACTCGTTGCAAACGAATGATTCAAAAATGCGGAATATCATATAAGACCTACGCACCCTAAACCTGTATTTGCCCTACCCTTTTCTCGTACGAACTCTGGTATCCGATCTCCATTAAACCGTGTAGTCAATACTTACAATACAAAATTCAATACAATTGACATCTTTGCCTGTACCGCAAGGATATTTAAACGACAAATAGTGGACCTACTTTGAAATTCTTAAAAATACCTACATACCTATTTAAATTTCTCATTCTTGACCATAACTATAATTTCCACAATTACAATAAACCCTGAACACAATAAATAATATCATACTAATACATATACTTAGTCTTATACATACAAACTTATACATATATTTTATACACACTTACTTCTTCATATACACAAACCCTCACTCATTTGCATACAAATCCTCATAAAAACACACACACGCACACACACACACACACACACACACACACACACATACATACACCCACACACACATACATACACCCACACATCCTTTGTATGTACATGCACATGATTACACACTTCACTTAAATATATCTATTACACCTAAATTATAAAAAGTATATTATTCTGTTTAAAAGTATGCATCTTTATAACCATATTATGCAGGGTGCTTCGGAGGGCAGTTGCATTCTTTAAGTCACCTCTTCAACTAACCATTCTAGGAAACATGTTCTACAACTTTTGGAAATTCGTATTAAAAAAAAACTACTTTTCATATCAACTCGGTCACGTGACTTCGTCATTTTGTATAGAAAGACGAAACACATTTCGAATAAAATTTCAACGAATTTCCTAAAGGTTTTAAGACGGGAGTTGTTCGAATTGTGGTACATTATGCGGATAGAAGGAGGGTCCCCTCCTTCTATCCGCATAATGTACCACAATTGTTTACCGACGCATCCTGTATTAATGTAAGTTTAGGCTTTTCATTTAAGCATCAACAATGTATAATTGCATAGTTGCTTGAGTCTCTGTTACAATTAGTTTGTTATAAATATGTAGCCAGCAAGGTTGAGTTTTCAATAATTTACAATGTACAATCTTATACTTTTGTAATTTAATAACATTGGAAACTTGTTTGTGGTTCGTTAAATAAATTAAAAAAATATATATATCTTATGTGGAAGGAAAATCAGTAGAAATCGTGCGCTCGACACAACGCTAAGTCATACGAGTAAATCAAAAATAAGTCTCCTGAACGCAGAAATTTTCGTCATTCGTTAAGCTATAATGACCTACTTTTAATACTAAATTTCAAGTCTGTATGTCATTTAGTTGCGAAATTGGGCGAAAACTTTCGCATTTTCGACAGACGCTCATGATCATCAAAATAGAACTATACTCGAAACTAAAATTCAAGATCAAAAAAACTACGACAGATACGCCACTGTCAAATCAAGTTTTCAGGTTTTGCCAACCTTTTTGTTATATGCTTCTTTTCATATTATAGGCTGGCACAATTAATTTATAAGGATTTTTAAAAAAAATAGACACTTAATACCAAATTTTTTTTTTCAACTCAACAAAAATTTACACAAAGGAGAATGCCCATTCATAGTACAGTTTTGTCTCTTGCGTCAAGATAAAAATAATATGAAAATTATTTTCTTTATTTTTAGAGCTATCTTGCATACAATAACATTAATTTGAACAGGGGATTTCTTTTTTAAAATAATAAGGAATTATTATGGTGTAATCTTTATCCGTTTTTTAAATAACAAACAATTCTTAAATGCAGTGTTGCCACTAGAAAGGTTCCGTGATTATAACCGATAGTTGACTCTATTTTAATTATCATTCATAAGTTATTGTTACATAAAAATGTGTAAGTATTTAAATGGCATTGAATTAAAAAATACAATGGCATATTTGTTCGACACTTTTATTAATTTAAAAATGCACATCATTAATTGGAAATTGAATCAAAAATGATTTGTAATCGATGAAAATGAGAAAGAAAAATAAATAATCCCAGAATAGTAGATGTAAAAAGGGAATCGCTTTGTTTTTTTTTTATAGAAAGGCCAATCAGGATGACCTCACTCCGCCTGATGGTAAGCGGCCGTGAAATCCAAAAATGAGGCTGACAGGCACAGAAGAACTAACAAAGTACCCATTGTGTCTGCCATCCTCACCCTAATGGCCTGCTGAGATGCCGTTTCACGCCCCGCCTTAAAGACCCCGGATTGTATGAAGGAGGAAACACATGAGCTGGGAGGGCATTCCATGCCTTGATGGCTCGGGACAGGAACGAGGAGCAAAACCTCTTGGTGCGCGCCGCCATTGTCTGGATGGTATGCGGATGGCAACGCTGTCCAGCACGTGTTATTCGGAAGTGGAAAGGGGAGGATGGGATAAGTTGAAATAATTCATCAGAGCATTCCCCATTATAGAGACAGTAGAGAACACTTAGACCGGCAATGTCTCTACGTAGCTGAAGAGGTTCTAGGTTGTTGCGATCGACAAACGTGTTCTACTTTACCGTATACCTAAATAAAATAAATAAACTAATGAAGTTTTAAATAGAATAATGAATTTATATTTAGAATCGATGTACTTACTGATTTTCGATTTTTCATTAATAATAATAGCTGGCAACATTGTTAGTTTGTTACCGATGCGATGCGCTGACTCCGTCATTGTTTATTGTCAAAAATGTCAGTCAGTTGTAATTTATTTTGACAGATAAGCTTATTTGAGTTTGAGTTTATGTTACATTTTTGGAAGATAACTTTTAAACGCGGGTTCAAAGGTCAAAAATAGTAATTATAAATGGAAATTCGTAATGATTTAAGGCATGTATTAAAACTTTGGTATTGATGAAACGCTATATCACAACTTTACTGTTCTCCATATTTTGATGAGCGTTCTCCTTTATTGTAAAGAACTTTAACAAATTGAATTACCCACGAAAACCCACGAAAGTGTGGCATGTTATTAAGACAGTATGGAATAGTTAAATAAACCCATTTTTTTATTCATTGTTTTTATTTATATACTATTGTAGGATCATTTTATTGCAGTGGCAACATTGTAGTAGCTTTTTTGGTCTTCAATTCCAGTTTCGGGTATAGTACTTCCTATAATCAGAGCTGAAACTTAGCACAGAGTTAGGGTTTAATGGCCACATAGAAAAAAAACTATAAAAATTAGGATAAGCGGCCCAGTTTTTCAGATAAACCAACTGCACAGTAATCCTATACAAATATATGAGATTACCAAGTTATATAGTTCTTCTATACATAGTATAATTGAAATAAGCTCTTCTCAAAATAGATTGATGAAGTGATGTCGTGGATCACATGGTTTTGTAACCTTGTGTACCCTTCAACGGCCAAGTTTTTTTTTTACATTATGGTAGACAAACGAGAAGACGGCCCACCCGGTGGCAAGCGAATTACTGCCGCCCATGGACACCCGCGACACACGGGGCATCACAGGTGCGTTGCCGGCTCTCAAGGGATGAATAAGCTCTCACACACTTAACATTAACTATAAACAATAAAGAAATCGCAGTAAGAAACCTTAGACTTGGCACGACTTTGTCTAGATTTCATTACTTTTTGAGTTAAACAATCAGTTCCATCGAGACTTGGCTACTTTTTTACAGAATGTTTTTGGTGGGATTACTAACCATTCCTGTATGTAACATTGTGGCGCAAATAAAGTATTGAGTACTTCCTGGTGAACAGGGGTTCAACACTCTAGGCTATTTTTACATAACTGGTAGGCCCGCTATACATGCAAGTTTTTCCGCTCTGAAAGGGTTGTGGATCAAGTTGTGATAGACCTAACGCACGGACGAACCCTAGTGAACGAACTAACTAAATTCAAACGGAACGCGGCTGTTATGCAGGCTATAAGTTAACATCTGAATCACTCACCGAGTAAATTAAGCGCGAGTAGTAAGTCACTATTCAGCATGGACCTGAACAGGTTTTGCCACTCCTGGAGCAGGAGTGCTAGTACTAGGATACTAATATTGCGGTTGTTGCATATCCAAACTACTCACCGAGCAAGCTGAGCGCGATGAGGTACAGGTCCCTGTTGAGCACAGGGCCGAATAGGTCCTGCCACTCTTGCACCAGGTGCAGCACGTGGTCCTGCGGGCGACGGCGCTGGCTCTCGGCGCGGATGTTGCTGATGTACTCTTCCATAAACGAGTACAGGCCGAACGCTGACGTCGCTATTAGGTTCACCTGTATCAAATTTTTATACATCACTAGGGAGATTGTAAACGTAATGTCGGATACTCTCAGGCCAAGTGGAGTGACGATCTGCGCAAGGTAACTAATAGGAGCTAGATGCGAGTAGTCCAAGATTAATCGAAGTGGCGAATATTTAGCTAGGCCTACATATATCCAGCAGTGGATTGCAACAAGCTGATGATGAAAGAGATTATGTTAAGAACATCTCAACTATTTATGATTATGTGAAAAGGTGGGTGAAGACAGATCTCGTGCAATCTCGCATTGGTAACTAAAAGCCAATTCAGACCGCTGAGCCAGTACGTATTTTTGTAATATTTTTATGAGGTGAAAGACATGATTACAAAAAAGGCAGAAAAGTCAATTATCAGGTTTTGTAAATACAGAGGTACAATCGCCCAATCACGTTGCACAAAATCTTTAATCCTGAGCGAACGAGGCTTTCAATTGCAGATTGAAACCTCGTTCGGTTGACAAGTTTTAAACATAAACATACTTTAGTGGAGGCATATTTGGGGTCGGCCTTCCGCAGCGCCTCGAACAGCGCGCATAATCCAACCGTGGCGAAGTCCCAGTGGTGCGCCGCCGCCTCCCAGCCTGTGAGCTTCAGCGCCCCCGCCACGCATCGCGCCACGCAGGCCTCCGCGACACATGCTTGCCACGATAACTCCTCTATACTCCTGCGAAGCAAACAAATTCCGTGTTTATGGAAATTAGTACAATCTGCTCCATGGGAGCTACCGTGAATGAAAAATTCGTTAGATAGCGTAAATCTAGAAGTCAAGTCGAACTTCACGTCGATAGCACTGGTTTTTTTTGTACAAATGCCACATGGACTCAGACAATTTGTCAAATGGCTTCATACGAATATCAACTTAATGTCATGTAAAGGTTACAAGTGGAAAAAATCTACAAAGAATCTAATATAAACTTGAGCGACAACTTTAACGATGTTTGGTTTATTTGGTACAAATATCGTCATTTTGATACGAATAATTTAAAATTAACCAATCTCTTTATACTCGAAACTAACGCCATCTATCAGTTTTTACTTCTCTGTCACGACGAGGAAAATCGGTAAGACGTCAGGAAAATGACCTGAGTAAACCTACATACTATAAGAAGCAACAGTTATGAGACCGAATGACGTTATATAATGCGGAGGCAATATCCGACGTATGAGTGACGTTATGGTCGCAAACATCAACAACTCCAGGGGTAGAACGAATAAGGTGTGGCAGGACAGATAAAGATAAAGATAAAAAAATCTTTATTCAATTTAGGTCCACACAGAACACTTATGAATGTCAAAATAGGTACACAATATCTACCGCTGGTTCAGAATGTCGATTTCTACTGAGAAGACACCAGCAAGAAACTCAGTAGTTACTCTTTTCAAATATTGATGATGTTACAGAGTATCAATCGAGAAAAAAAATACAATTATGAAAGTTAATAGACTACTATGAATAACAACTCAAAACATTAATCAATTAACTTGACCAAGAATCCTTATCATTTAAATAGTCTTGTACACTTTAGTAACCTTTCTTCATTAGGCAGGTTTTAATATGAGACTTAAACTTATCCAGTGATAGGTTAATGACATTTTGTGGTAGCTTATTAAATATCTTAATACTTAAGCCAACAAACGAATTACCGATTTTATGAAGTCTGAGGACCGGGATGGCAAGCCTATGTTTATTTCTGGTGTTAAGACTATGACTATCGGACCTTTTTGGAAAAGTGTGCAAGTTCTTACGTACATACATAATGCAGTCGAGGATAAATTATCAGACAAATAAGATTGAATCATATCAAGTGAGTTATTCAATACACCGTAATGCCGTAACTTCATCAATAGTGTTTCATGATTAACGCAATTAATATCAATCAATAAATTTATTTGTGTCAAAAAACACAAACTTGTCACTATGACTATATGTCAAGTTATATAATAATGTATTCAACAAATGAATACTGTTATTTTGGCTAGGAGTGTAGTACCTAGAAAAGGGAAAGGCACACAAGATAAATTTTTTCACATTAAGCCCTGAAAGGGTTGTGAACCCCTGAATAATATTTCTTTTATTGATATTTGAGGCATTTCCAATCATTAATATGATTATTGTATCCTTACTTAAGTTACAGCTTTTGGCCTTGTCTATTATTTGCTCTAAGGAGGCATCAGGCATACAATAATTTGTCACATTACACACACAGTTTTTATTTAAAAGAGGTCCATAACCAACTCCAATTTTATCTGATAATATTATTACATCATTCTATCTATAGAATCTATAATATTATGACATCTGAAGAGGTCTTCAAGGAATCCTATCAGCGCCTTGGTGTTGCTGAAGGTTACCTAGAGACTACATGGGTTTCCTAGGTAGTGTGCCCGGTTACTGGCCACCCCTATACACTCCGTACATAGTAAGTAAGTACATGAGCGGCTGTTTCTTTCTTCTCCATGCATGCTCTGCATAAAGGGCTGTCTGTAACACCTAGATTCAGCAGATTTATCTTAAAACTGCTATCTGAAGAATAACATGCGTGATAATAAACTGACCACTAGGGATACACGAGAGCGAGCGAGGCGAAGTAGGAGAGGGGACCCCGGGCCTCCGTAACGACAGCTTACGACGCAACCGGGAAAAATCGCTAAGATGATGATGTCATCAACTACTCCACTGATATACAATGCCTCCTACCTCTCGTGCAGCAGTTGATCCTGATGCTGTCGGCAGAAGGAGATAACCGGCTCCAGGTCGCAAGTCTCGCAGGCGGATATAGCGTGGGCCGTGAAGCTCTCGTCGGGCCCGTACGCCAGCAGCATGCAGCGCATCATAAGGGCGAATTTCACTTGCAATTTTGCCTTCTCGTCGTCCAACCTTTCTGCGTTTGCCTGCAATATGCGAGGGAATTACGTCTTTATTGACATTGCACAATATATAATTTTATTAGAGTTCTCTCTGGTGACTCAATAGAGACGAGTGTGAAATATCTGCTACATGGCGTTACTATACGACTGCGGTCCATGTACAAAGCAATTGATTATATTTGAACGTGAAATGTCATAATGTCAATTTGATGAACCTAAACAACCAATACTGTTGAAATCGTACCTCAGTCCTTCAGTGACTTTTAGTCAAGCACACGGCGTCCTCCGTTGAAAATAAAATTTTGGTCCCCCCCCTCCCCCACTAGCATCTCGCGGACCATGGGAAGGTCAACTTTGTGGCGGTAAAGCATAGTCCTAAGCGACCTAATTAGAGAGAAAACAAATAATACATACCTGTAAAGTGTGGAAGAATCCATTTCCGGTGAGCATATCGAGGTTACTGACGTCAAAGTTATCGGCTATACTAGCGACCTCTACAGGTTTCTTCCCAACGATCGCCTCGTAGCAACTCTTGGCCAGGGCCCAGTAGTAGCCCACGGATATCGAGCGTTGAGTCAAGAAGGACAGGACGTCGGTCCTCAACTCTTCGGAGGTAGCGGTTACAATGTCTTCGATGATCGGGGCAAGCTTGGACTGTGTCTGCTTTATAAGGTCGTTGTGGATCCACTGCAGCAGAAAATAAGTTCATATTTAAAAAAATACCTTAAAAACAAGTTTTGATGTAAGGGTTGATAATTAATAGAAAAATATCGCACTGTTGTGGTTTTTTTATGAGATATGTGGCAGACAAGCAGTTGGATCACCTAATGGTAAGCGATTGCCACTGACGATGGACACCCCACATAGCGGGACTAAGAACAAGATAAATGCTTTATTCCTTCAAATGATTGTCAACATGGTAACTATACCTAGTGTTGCAAAATAAAGTAAGTAATATGTGGCGAGTTCTGGCTAGGTTTTTTACGTAATTGGTATATACAATAACTTATTATTATTATAGTCAGATACTTACAAATCCATAGGCATCTTTGAGACTATTCACAACCACATAATCGTGGACTAATTTACAATATTCTTCTTTGAAATATTCTACTTTTAAAAATTCATTACACATTGTTGTCACGACTTTGCTTTTGTCTTTCACCGCTGATTCTTCGTTCTCTTTACTTCCTTCATCATCAGAACCTTTGTCTGCAATCTCATCGTCATCTTCCTCGTCATTGTGTTCGCTGACGTCATCGTCACCTTCTAGCTTCGAGTGCAGCAGCACAGTTTTCAGGTAAATAGCTCGGAAGAGCAATTTGTTCGCGTAAGTGACAAAGTGTTCCCTGGTCAGTTCCGATGCGACTTCCTGCTCTGCTTCCTGGACTATCATTTTGATGGCGTCGCTGTCGTCGTCCACTGGGCAGTTGAGGTCGTCGGTGATGCAGTTGTATCTAAAAGGCGACCATAGATTTAGGTTAAATTAGTAGGTCATGCACACATACTCACACACACACAACAAGCTTAAACACACATTTTAATATTATTATCTTTTTTTTTCTATTTTTGAATTTGTTTGTAATAACTACTGTTATTTTCCATAATCTGAATTGTGTATATTGAACGTAAGAGACTGATCCTGCAACACAGGGAATCCTAGTGCAGGAATCTGTACCTTTGTAATTATTGTAAGCGCTTTCAGAACAATAAAGATCATTCATTCATTCATTCATACTGTAGCGTAGTTAACTTGCATGTATATCCTTTACAGTGGGGCGTTTCCAATACTGTCAAGGCCTGTTCGTGGTACGGACAGTATTGGAACATGTACCTAATCCGGGACTCTTCCCTTTTGAGAGGGGCTGCATCACGACACCCGAGAGCGTGGGGGGCAATAGTTTGGTGCGATAACATATTGTCGGGTGGGAGTGAAGACGCGCGACTAGGGGTATATTACATTGCGCTGAGTGAGATGGAAACTCCAGGTGTTATCAATTTTGCTCCCCATATTTGGCAAGATTTTGAAAGTGGGAGTGCCACGCTTCGGCATGAATGGGCCGACTCGACCGAAGTGATACCACGGCCTCACAGAAAACCGGTGTGAAGCAGCACTGTGCTGTCATTCGTTGGGTGTTTTAAGGTTGGCAGCGCATTTGATACTAAACTAGTGTCGCGGGTGTCCATGAGCGGTGGTAATCGCTTACCATCAGGTGATCCATCTGCTCGTTTGCCACCTATCATATAAAAAAAGATGGTTGCTCTTAGATCACTGGGATCAGTAACCTTGATTGTACCATCATCATGGCCTTCCCCAATGTTCTCGACACAGATAGGTTCTGTGCCGTCCGCATTCAAGGGATTCTCGGGACCTTACCGAAAATGTGGAACGCTTCACGATTTTGCGTTTCATCCTTGCGCAATGCCACATGGCCATTGCGCAAGGATGGATAATAAACATTTATTTATAACCTGTGCGGATAAAGAATGGGATCAGAAATGGATCTCGCACTCGTGGGGTGCGAGTATAGACGCAAATAGTGTGCGAGCGAGAAGGGAATAGATGCGCCGCCATTTCTGATCCCATTCTTTATCCGCACAGTTTGTACTCTGTATCATTCTAATTTTAGTATATGTACTGCCGAAGCAAGTACATACTAGTACCCTTTTACTATGAAATATTTAGCCCTTAACCAGGTATCTAGACATCATTTATTTCATTGGTTTTCAACCTTATCTCATTTGCACAAAGTTCAAAATCTAGTGGTCTCGAAACCATACGGGACTTCAACTGCCTGGTTAAGGTGACGGGTAGGGCACACAAGCGACGCCATTGGATTTAAATTGTCAGCATCTAAACCGGATATCTTTTTAACAATTTCGAAGTTCGAGCATCTCGAAAAGAATTTGTTCTATTTATTCAATACTTGCAATTAACTTTTTCGTCTGCTCCCTACTCAAAATATGAATTATCGCCAAAAACGGCCACTTATTTCAAATTTCGATTGCAAAACAGATCATAAAGTTAATTATAATAGTATGTATTCTTTCCGAGAGGCTCGAACTTCGAAATTGTTAAAAAGATATCCAGTTCAGTGCTATCGATTTAAATCGGAAGAGCCACGCTTCGGCATGAATGGGCCGGCTCGACCGGAGTAATACCAAGTCCTTACAGAAAACCGGCGTGAAGCAGTGCATGCGCTGTGTTTCGCTGCGTGAGGAAGGGTACTGGAGGCCCAATCGGGGGGAAGGGGTTAAAAGGTAAGCACTTGTGACACCACTGGTGTTGCAGGTTTCGATAGGCGGCGGTAATCGCTTACCATCAGGTGATCCGTCAGCTCGTCTGCCACCTATATCAAAACAAATTTCTTGCCGTCGCTAGATAGGGCCACCCATCGCCTTAAACGTTAAAGCCTCTCACCTCAAGGCAAACACCTCGACGGGCACTCGGCCAGTGTCCGTCGTCCGCGCCGATGACGCGGCGCGAGAACTGCTCCACGAGCGCCGCGGCCGGGGCGCTGGCGCGCGCGGCCGTGGCCGGGCTCGAACAGCAGGTGCGGGCACAGCGACATCATGTGCTCGATCTCCGTAATGTTGATCGTGTCCCCACTGGAAATCATCCAACATTGTTTTCCTTCTATTGATAACATGTGTGTGTTGTTTGATGTTTTAAATGTGGGAGAGTCACGCTTCGGCATGAATAGGCCGGCGCGACCGGAGTAATACCACGGTCTCACAGAAAACCGGCGTGCAGCAGCACTGTGCTGTTTCGCTGCGCGAGTGAGGGAACCGGAGGCCCATTCCAGGGGAAGGGAGGGTTGAACGGTTGGCAGTGCACTGGTGTCGCGAGTATCCATGGGCGGCGGCAATCGCTTACCATCAGGTGATCCATCTGCCACCCATCACAAATAAAATGAACTTAGGTCCCATTCGACCAATCTTAATCCAATAGTGAATCTACGGTATAGCGCTGTCATTCTATACAAATCTGACGTTACACCATAGATTTACCCAAGGATTAGTCGAATCGGGCCTTAGTAGAAAAACATAAACGAGTACTTTGCCGCCGATGGTAGCTCAGTGGGCAAGACTGTGCGCCTCCTTGACGGAAGGTCTTACGTTCCAATCCCAACATCTTTAAAATTAAAAATCTATGTGCATATTTCTACTATTAGGTCAAGGGTGAGGAAACCTGCACGTTTAAAGATAAAAGATAAAGATTTCTTTATTGGCCACAGAACACAAATTTAAACACGAGTAACATAAATACACAGATAGGACAATTTTTGTAGCCCACAAGACCCAACCTCAGCATTTGCTGCAGTTGCCGAAGCCGCTGGAGCGCTGGTTTTCAGGCGGAGCCTTGGCAACGTACGTGCACACATACATACAACAGGAACAGATTTCGGATATTGAAGTTTCTAAAACGTGTCTCAGTTGATCTGGTCTCCTATTTATTAACAGACAACTCTTTGGTTGCGAAGGTCATACGACAGTCTCTTCAATATAATTACCAGACACCTCAAATCTTGAATCATGCTCAAAGAGTACTCCAAGCTCCGAAGTGATAAACATTGGATCAAAACTCAACAGGGTTTGGTCTCAATACGTCAAGATGAGATGAAACTCACAACTCCTGCAATCGCTTGTGTAGGACGGCAGCGAAGTCGGCGAGAGCGTCCGCTCGCTCGGACAGGGGAACCGCTTGTACTCCGTCGCTGACGGCCGAGCGCACCTCGCACCACGTCTCCCCAGTCAAGCGCCGGTTGCCGCGCTAAATGAAAACAAAAACATATCAATTTAACACTATTAATGTTTTAAAATGTGACAGGGACAAACAAGCAGAGCAGATGAACGAGCGGGTAGCATTCCAAACCTATCAAAACACAATAAGAGTTCGCTCCAAGAAAGTAGTTTCGCGCCAAAACACAGAACTAAAATTTTAGCTTATGTATCTATAGACATATAGCTCAAATTTGAATGTAAGAACCGTTGAGATAAACGAGTTTTGGAGTGGAGACTATCTCGAGTTATGGCCTCGGAGCGTCCTCCGAGGCCACGTGGAGAAACGATTTAAGTATAATGGCTGACAGGAGTTGCGACCCACACACTATTATGCGAGTAATTGAGGATCCATTAAACTAGAGATTATTTTAAGAGGTCTATGTCCAGCAGTTTTTTTTCAGCCGTAGTGGTTTGCAATACGTATTGACCCGAAATTTTGGCAGCAGATCGAAAGCAGATAATCGAATATTTAGGTCACGTACTTAGCCATAAGAGGTATAGCAGGTTGCTTCAATTCATCATGATGTGTAAAATTGTGTGCAAACGCACGCATTCGTCCACTTTGTGGGGGGCTTGCCACGGCTAATTCCTGTACGTGGCGTCCACTCGAGGACCCTTTTAATCATAGGGGACGATCTGGTGAAGGTCTCGGGACGGATATTGGATGCGGGCGGTACAGAACAAAACTCTTCCGCGGAGCTGACCATCTCTCGATGGTATACTGGCCCTATCTCGCTCCTGTTCCAGTCATTCATAATCCGTTGCCGTCACCGTTCCTTATCATAGAGCTGACATTCATACAGAGAGATTGTCATTACATCTTCTTCATCTCGCTGGATGGTGGTCTAATACTGTACGTTTCTCGTGGAACTTTCTACCACGTACCTCAGTTCCGTGGAATGGATTGGCTCCGGGAGTATTTCCCAACGGCTACGACTTAAAGACCTTCGTACTCTTTTTTAAAAAGGCCGGCAACACATTAGCGATCTTTCTGATTTCGCGGATGTTTGCTCGTTTGTCGCATCTACCATAAAAAATAGCATGTTGGAGCCCAAGGAAGATGATTAAGTACGGGCACCATCACAAGCATCTGGAACTGACTCTGTTGTTTACTGGGTTCCAGTAATTCGTATAAGAATGGGTAATTGACTGTTTCGGTGGCGCAGTGGTTAGTGGGTCGCATTTTAAAGCAATGGCTGCGCAAGAGGTCCGGGGTTCAATCCCCGGGTCGGGCCAAAAAAATTGTACCAAAGTTTTTGGTAAGAAATTCTTAGTGGCAGCCAGGAGTCTGGATGTTGGCGGTCTTGTACCCACGTGCCTCAAATACACGTTAAGCTGCTGGTTCTGCACCGATCTCTCTCTGTTGGTGTCACAGTAATACCCTATCGGTATTTGAGGATAAGGGAATAGGGAGTGCACTTGTGTTTGCGCACACACTTGAGCACTATTATATATCCTGCGTGCGTGGCTGACTGTTGAGACTGGCCGCCGTAGCCGTAATCGGTTGGAGGATATTTTATAAGGATGGAATCTTAGGAGACGCTCACCAAGTAGTTATTAAGGCTCTCTCCCCCGGTGAAACATCATAGCACAAGCGACACACGCTCGGACAGTTCCATATCAATCTAACTCCTTTCTAATGTCCAGTCATTTGCAACCGTCAAAACTTGATGGTATACTGGCCCTATCTCGCTCGTGTTCCAGTCATTCATCATCTGTTGCCGTCGATGCTCCTTACCATAGGAGCCCAAGGAAAATGGATACGCACGGGCACCATGACGAGCATCTGGAACAGCTCTATTATTCACTGACTCTGCCGTTTACTGGGTTCCAGCAGTTCGTATAGGAATACGCGCAGGCACCATGACGAGCATCTGGAACAGCTTTATTTCCACTGCCTCTGCCGTTTACTGGGTTTCACCAGTTTGTATAGGAATACGCGCGGGCACCATGACGAGCATCTGGAACAGCTTTATTACCCACTGCCTCTGCCGTTTACTGCAGTTCGTATAGGAATTTTATTTTAATAATTCTCACAACATCTCATACGTTGACCTGATTCCGTACTAAGTAGCTTAAGCACTTGTGTTACAGATATCAGACAACAGAGGAACACAAATATATACTTAAATACATATATTACACCCAGACACCGAACAAACACAAGCGTTCATCGCACGAATGTTTGTCCAGGGTGGGGATCGAACCCACGACCTTTGGCGTAAGAGGCATGATCACTACCAATTGCGCCATCCAGTCAGTCGATCCAAAGTAATGGAATACGCGCGGGCACCATGACGAGCATCTGGAACAGCTTTATTATTCACTGACTCTGCCGTTTACTGGGTTCCAGTAGTTTATATAGAAATACTCACGGGCACGGTGACGAGCAGCTGGAACAGCTGCAGCACCAGGCGGCGGTAGCTGGGCGCGGGCGGCGCGGGCGCCAGCGCCGTGGCCAGGTGCGCGCCCACCGCGCCCGCGTGCTCCAGGTCTAGTTCCGCGTGTGTCGGCGCTAGCAGCTGCGCCTGCAGCGCCACAGCCACCACGTCCGCGACGCCCGCCGCCGTGCTGGGGCTGATCATCATCTCTGCAATTCAAAGTAATGCAATAGGTTATTTGACAAAATGAAAAATAAAGTTTTATACAAAGTAATCCGCGTAGTTTAAAGCTTTCAAGATAATTAACAATAAAACACATAAAAATATTGAATATTTTCATCTGTGAAGAAAACCTTAGATGTCCATCAGTCGGTGTCTATTGACTGAAATGTTTGGCTCAAACGGTCGTTTGAACCTCCCACTGCATCAGCCGTGTGGTCCCGGCAGAGTAGAATAGGCCACCCTCACTCTTACCGAGGTGTCGTAAAAGGCGACTAAGGTAATGCTGCTGGCATGATCATCAGCA
Source organism: Marasmia exigua (assembly GCA_019059595.1). NCBI lineage: Eukaryota > Metazoa > Arthropoda > Insecta > Lepidoptera > Crambidae > Marasmia > Marasmia exigua. The sequence continues at coordinate 12,838,525 of CM032468.1, forward strand.
CCCAGAGAAGGAATACTCTGCATTTATATCAAAACCCTCGCCAAGCCGTTTGCCAAGCGTGGTGAGTATGGCAATTACCCCTCATGTAATCACATACATGAGGGAGGCCCGTGCCCCAGCAGTGGGGACTTAAATGGGCTGATGATGATGATGATAATGATGACTGCATCAGACTCTTAGGGAGTCACCTGTATGTCCCTGTAAAGAAGCTGACGAAATTCGGGACCATGTTCTGTGGGAATGTCAGCTGTATGAAGAGGAGCGGCAATAAATGCTGAACGACGGGTACAGAGGAGTGAGATAGGACCAGTATACCATCAAGAGATGGTAAAATCTGAAGAATGTTTTCGACGGTTGCGTGCATTTGCACATAAAAGACTTGAAATAAGGAAGGAGTTTGACAATTGATGAAGAAATGTCCGAGTGTGAGTTGCTTGTGTTATAGTGTTTCACACCCTATTTGGGGAGAAGTGACAATGAGAAGGACATAGACTTTATAGGGAGGGAAGAAACTCACCGGGGAACGAGCCTAGAGCAAGCACTTGGTAAACGTCTGTACCGGCAGCTCCCTACCGGCAGGATTCAGGAACGTATGTGCGGTATTTGTAAATGACGGACAATGTAAAATTGTTTAAAAATAATTATTTTAATGCGTAAACATCACAAAAGTACGCTCATTGTCCAAAGGTAAGAAAATTAGTGACGTATAAAAACAAATGAACGCCGATATTTAAATAAAGAATACAGTTTTCTTTGCGCCATAAAAATAAACAAAAGCGGCTTCACTCATCGAGGTTTTAGTCCTCGACAGCGTCTCCCAAGATTCGGCCCGTATGTCGAGATGATAGGAAGGACCATGGGTTGGTGGGGGGATATACTCCCACTACATCGGCGGGAAACTGTAGAGATGAAGACGTGTGGTGGCACTCACCCTGCGCGCCGCCGGCGCCCCAGTGCGAGAGGCAGACGAACAGCAAGTTCTTGGCCTGCGCGCAGCGCTGCGTCAGCAGGCGCCGCGCCAGCGCCAGCACCGCCGCCTCCACGCGGCCGCCGCGCAGCCAGCGCCGCACCGCCGCCGCGCGCCAGTGCACGTGCGACATGTGTGGTGGCACTCACCCTGCGCGCTGCCGGCGCCCCAGTGCGAGAGGCAGACGAACAGCAAGTTCTTGGCCTGCGCGCAGCGCTGCGTCAGCAGGCGCCGCGCCAGCGCCAGCACCGCCGCCTCCACGCGGCCGCCGCGCAGCCAGCGCCGCACCGCCGCCGCGCGCCAGTGCACGTGCGACATGTGTGGTGGCACTCACCCTGCGCGCTGCCGGCGCCCCAGTGCGAGAGGCAGACGAACAGCAAGTTCTTGGCCTGCGCGCAGCGCTGCGTCAGCAGGCGCCGCGCCAGCGCCAGCACCGCCGCCTCCACGCGGCCGCCGCGCAGCCAGCGCCGCACCGCCGCCGCGCGCCAGTGCACGTGCGACATGTGTGGTGGCACTCACCCTGCGCGCTGCCGGCGCCCCAGTGCGAGAGGCAGACGAACAGCAAGTTCTTGGCCTGCGCGCAGCGCTGCGTCAGCAGGCGCCGCGCCAGCGCCAGCACCGCCGCCTCCACGCGGCCGCCGCGCAGCCAGCGCCGCACCGCCGCCGCGCGCCAGTGCACGTGCGACATGTGTGGTGGCACTCACCCTGCGCGCTGCCGGCGCCCCAGTGCGAGAGGCAGACGAACAGCAAGTTCTTGGCCTGCGCGCAGCGCTGCGTCAGCAGGCGCCGCGCCAGCGCCAGCACCGCCGCCTCCACGCGGCCGCCGCGCAGCCAGCGCCGCACCGCCGCCGCGCGCCAGTGCACGTGCGACATGTGTGGTGGCACTCACCCTGCGCGCTGCCGGCGCCCCAGTGCGAGAGGCAGACGAACAGCAAGTTCTTGGCCTGCGCGCAGCGCTGCGTCAGCAGGCGCCGCGCCAGCGCCAGCACCGCCGCCTCCACGCGGCCGCCGCGCAGCCAGCGCCGCACCGCCGCCGCGCGCCAGTGCACGTGCGACATGTGTGGTGGCACTCACCCTGCGCGCTGCCGGCGCCCCAGTGCGAGAGGCAGACGAACAGCAAGTTCTTGGCCTGCGCGCAGCGCTGCGTCAGCAGGCGCCGCGCCAGCGCCAGCACCGCCGCCTCCACGCGGCCGCCGCGCAGCCAGCGCCGCACCGCCGCCGCGCGCCAGTGCACGTGCGACAGCGCCGCCCGCACGCACCACTCCAGCGCGCCGCACGGGAACTGCACACGCACAAAAATATAAGCTTTTCATGTGATAAGTGGTGGACGACCAGGTCACATACCCTCTTATTACAAAAAACTGCTCTGATACCGCTTTTAATCCTAAACTAGCAAGTTCATGATTATTACGGAATAATGTTAGTTCTTAATTTTTTATTACAAATCCTCGACTAACCATAGGCAACTTAGTACCTCAGGATAGTGCCAAAATTGATCGAATCATTCAATCATTCGTTCAATGACATTTCATTTTACATAACCCTATTTTGTTGTCTGAAGTAAAAATTCTAAGGAATGGTTTTTAAGCAACAATAAATTAAAATATTTACCTAAGTAAGGTTTCCAAGTAATATGCATAGGAATTGCTTTTATTTATGGGATTAAATCCCAAAAATAAATTAGCCACTTTCTCACAAATAACTTTAGTGTAAAACGGAATGGACTGTCACAGGGATAAGTTGTTATGGTTACTGAATCGAAATTTTGAGGTTATTATTTTAGTACTCATTTTAAACTAGGCGTCCGGGTGGTTAACTTAAATATTAAAGTTGATATACTAAATAACGTTAAACTTACTTTTGTAATAATGTTTATCATAGTTCTTCAGTTATTCCCAGTTACGATTTGTCCCCCTGATGTTCAAATGTTAAGTACCAGGTATTAAGATGTTGATTTTTGAACTTAAATAAAACCAAGGATAATGAGCCTACAACTTTGATGTCATAGTAATAAATACTCAACGGGACAACTCCTACAGAATACAACAAAAATATGGCGGCACTTGAACCAGAAATAAGTATGGTGTGTGAGGGTACCGGAAGCCTAATCCGGGGGAACGGGGGATTTAAACGTTGGCAGCACACTTGTGACTCCATTGGTGTTGCGGCGGCGATCGCTTACCATCAGGTGATCCGTCTGCTATTCTGCCACCTATCACATAAAAAAAAGAAATGTCCTTTAAAATTTTACCCTCGCTTTTTAAGTATGACAGCCTCTTGTCGTAGAGAATAATGAAAATTATGTTACCTGATCAAACGACTTCAAGGCGACATCCTGCTCCTCTTCCGTCAAATGCTTCAACAAAATAAAGATGACGTCGACCACAGACTTGCAACGCATCGTGTCCGTCACCATCCAGCGACACAACACCTTCTCGTAGAATCCGTAGACGCCGCTAGCATCAAAATGCTTCGCCAAGCCTAAGTACAAGCTCTTGTCATCGAACTCGTTCAGAATCGTGATCAACGGAGTCAGAACCGTTTCCGTCATCTCCTTCTTATCGGCAAACTCGAAGTAGCCACAGCAGATCTTTTCAACTGCCTCATTTAAATTGTGCTTGTATCTCTCAACAGATACGGCATCGACCTCCTGCGTTGGAACTGCCTTCTCTGCTTCTGTAGGTGTGTCGCCGTCAAACTTGATTCTTTGAAGCTTTTTAGTCTCACTCATGAATGATGATTTAAGAGTTTGTAACAACAAGATGTGGCCGTCGATGACTTTCGTGACCATCTCCGGGTCAGTCGCTTGGTCTATCTGCGTCAAAACAGTGGAAGCTATGTTCTGCCAGAAGTTTCTGATTAACTGATCGTATTTTTCGCCATTTGGTTCTTTAGATTGTTTGAGCCAAAACTTGACAATTCCAGCCATACTAGATGCAGAGTGTTTGATAAGATTGGCGCGGAGCTGACTCTCGTATTCAATGTTGAGGGCCTTCTTCAGCCATGTCCTGTGGACGGAGGTGGCGACCTCTACAACGTAGTCGCGCGGCTGTATGGAGAGGTAGCGCAAGCATTCCGATAGACTCGTGAGCCAGTACTGCCGCTCAATTTTGGATCCCAGTACAGTCTTCTTGCTTAATCTGCGCAAAAACCATGATTTATTTATTTATTCCTAATGGAAAACAAACAGCATTGAAGTTACAATAATGATGGAGGTACTTTATAACAAATATGCCTTAAACAGTTTTCACGAATAACGATCAGAGATAAAGTAATTTTGCATGCACTACACAGAAGAGATACAAATAAGGAGTATAATATAGTTACATACAAAATTGATTATACATAAGAAGTGTAGTAAGTATATGTAAATATAAGAAGAGTACAGATACGAAATGAATTTAAGCATTATCAGAAATTCCACACCAATATCACAAATATATGCCATTACATTCATGGTGGGACATTAATACTTCATGATGATTGTAGGCGGAAGAACATTATTATTATGTTACTATGTTAGTTTATTTGGCATAGACTTATGCCAAATAAACTTGCACATAAGGTCATTCACCTCTTCTTTCGATTCTGCGATATAGATCGCTTTCCATACAAAACTGACGCTTAAATGACGTAAATCAAGTTTCATGATACTAAATGAAGAGCTTTAACTTCAGAATACTTGAGGTTGGGGTTAAAATTGTGAACATTTGTGGGCGCCTCCTACTACGAGATGCCGTTTAGTTCCTTTTAGCGATGCAATCCATACGATTTATTCGTATTTTTGCAGTACATTGGTAAAAGGTGCTAATGACCTTTTTTGCAAGTTTAAACGTCACAGACCTTAGTAACTCTTACCCTTTATAGAAAGCTTCAAAGAAGGCTTCGTAAAACTGTTTAGTGAGCATGTCCTGCGGCAGATGCGCCAGCAGGGGCAGCAGCATGTCTGTGAGACGTTTGGCGTCCCCCCATCCACCTGCGAACCAGTGCCAATATAGCTTGATTAAAATGACAGCTGTCACTTGACCTTTATTTCAATAGACCTACAGACCGACCACGATCAGAAGGCACTTAGGTGACATTGACAAAAGGGCGTTGTACAACGTTTTTTGTATGTGAAAAGTAAGTAAGTAAGTAAGTAAGTAAGTAAGTAAGTAAATATTTTATTCAGCGAACCATACACAGTTACATACAGACAGACAAAAGACAAATTCAGTAGGTACATATAACATTAATAAACAATATATTTAACTAAAGGTAAACACTAGGGTATGATCGCTGAAAAGGCACATGCTCAGCATGTGTCGGGATGTCGCTGACGCCCCGACGCTGGTCTTCCGCAGGTGCCTTGGGTGGGAGAGCGCAACTGCGCGCAAAAGTTGTATGGCTTTACAGATTCCGAAAGTGTAGAATATAATATAGTGAATATATACTTTTAGCTAAAGATAAATTAGAAACATCGATAAATAAGTAACTAAACAATATATACTTATAAAAATAATATATTTCAGGACAGCGGGTGACAAACACAGCTAACTTAAGTAATTACCTATTTGTAAATTAAAAATATATTTTTTATAGTTAAGACGGAATGATTTCAATGTTCGACTACTTTGTAGGGGCGGTGGGATATTGTTCCAGCATTTCGTGGCTGAATACCGGAAACTGCCACGAAATGCTGCAGTGCTGTGTCTTGGGCAAGTAAGGCGGGTGGCCAACCTGCCCCGCCTAGAAAACGTGAGCTTGTTGTACAGATAGGGGGGTGATTTTGTATGAACTATACTAAATAATAGACACGCAAGGTGAAGGGTGCGTCTGGACTCCATATTCAAGAGATTCGCTTCCCTGAGAAACGGAGTTATATGGGCTCTCCGTGGAACGTTATAGCAAAATCTGACACAAGAATTCTGCAAGCGTTGTAAAATCTTCTTTGTGTAACCGTATAGACATTCACCTATCACTGTGTCCGCGTAATTTAGCTTTGATAGTACTAAGGATTCACAAAGTTGGATTCTAACATTAATATCAAGAAAATTTCGAACTTTATACAAAATTTTGAGTCTGAAGAAGCAGTTTTTGACGGTCTCTACTACGTGATTATGAAATTTTAATTTACTGTCCATAAGAACTCCAAGATTACGAGTCTCAGTAACCTGTTCAATAACAGTATCAGCAATGTTTACAAGAGGATTGAATGAATTTATCTTGTTAATCTGGCCGTCAGAACCAAGTATGAGAAATTTAGACTTATTTGGGTTCAGGACTAGACAGTTTCTATGTGCCCATGAATTTATTCGATCTAAGTCTTGATTAATAAGATTTACGCCAAAAGAACATTAGTTTCGACTTTTGCCACGTGCCAAATAACCGTGATCGTACTGAAAGTTATTATTTTAAACAAGTTTCATTAATATATAGACCTAAAGATATTTTTTTTGTAATACCAATGGCTATTATTTTAATCTGGCTACATTTTTCGGACTATAAGAAAGTGAGAGTTATTCATAAGGTTTGGGAATTACAACATCAAAGACTTATTCTTATTTTATTATATTAACGCCTAGCTTTTGCAGATATTTATATTCACATTGCCTGGACATTATGAATATTGCCCTAACCCACAAATATGAACATAGAGTGGACGGAAATTAATGGATATAAAGGGATAGTAGCAAATTTAAAATTGCGGAAAGCATTTACAATTAATATCTTTATTTACTTTCTAAATAAAACATGAATATTACCTGCTGGAGATCCAACCGGTAAAATGTAAAAAGTAAACGTTTAGTTTTTTTAATAAAATTGTGACTTCATGTCCAATCGCGATTGTCCATGGGCAGCGGCAATCACTTACCATCAGGTGATCCATCTGCTCGTCTACCACCTATCACACAAAACAAAAATTTTACGATTATAAAATAAAATAAAAGTAGTAGTGTTATTGAGACGTATGTATGAAACCAGTTGTCTTTTTTTTAAAATAACTCGATAAAAAATAATACTGTTGTTGATTAAAATAATAAAAATATATAAGAGAAAACTAACCTTGTTCAAGCATGTCCAAGATCTTCTTGGTGAAAAGGTCTTTTCTATCAAGCCACTTATGCCAATCCTGAAAAACATTTGAAAGATATTCAGTGAAAGACAAAGAAAAAACATTTTTTTTTCTACATGAGCGGAGGACTTGGAGACCCGTCATTGAGTATTTTTTTAATGATACGACAGCACGACACGACACAGATTTCATTTGACAGACGGAAGCATTTGACTTCAATCTCACCTGATGTTAAGTGAAGGTGGGTCATGCTTGCCCGTGAAAAGCCTATTCACTCTTGCCTTAAAGTGGCCCAGGTTATATTGTTCAGGATATCCATCGTTAATAATAAGTAGATATAATCATAATTCTTTATTGTTAAAAACTGTGGTTTATATGAGAGTAGGTTTTACATTAATAAAAATGGTTCTTTCAGCTTAACTTTATAGGTTAATAGGTAATTTATTTAATTTAATTTAATGATTTTGCATTTCTTCGGAAATTAGTAGGCACATTGATAGACGTGCGCGCCGGGACCACTTTCCGGACGGGTCGTGTGGAGGGTATAGTCTGCATCATATCAAAAAGAACAAACCCTATAGAACACTTATGAATGTCAACATGTTACAAAGTGGTAGCAATGTTCAATATTTCATATTTTTAACATGTTTTTTTATATGAAAATAGACATAAAATGAACAGACCCTTATTTTTTCTTTTTTAATAATTTTGCCATTTTCATACATAAAATAATTATTAAAATTCTTTATATTCTAAATAGACGTAAGGCCAAATGACGTCATCGGACGGCTGAATACAGCGATATTCTTTTGCTTATCATTGTTTTTATAAAAAAAAGGTACTACTGTCAAAGATAAAGAATACCTACTAGTGTCTACATTGTCAACGTCATTCATTCATTCAACGTAGACAAGTTGTCTATTTTTGACAGTTGCATGTCATGGGTTTGGTATTTCGTAAATTTAAAACTATAATGTGATATGCAAAGAAATATTTTACATTCTGCCGTCCGATGACGTCATCTTACGTTTTTGAGTTTTTAATTTTTTTCTCAGTAAATATTGCTTATAAAAAATAAATAAATATATATTCGAGGAGCGGAAAAGTAAATAAAGAAATGGTATTTTTTGTTTCATAGCTCAGAAATTTTGAAATTTTGTCCATTAGCATGATGACATTCATAAGTGTTCTGTAGGGACCTAAATTGAATAAACCATTTTCATTTCATTTCATTTATGGGCGTTGCTTACCACGACCATGACATACGGGATGCGAGTCAGGTTTTTTTATGTCAGATTGTCCGCACCAGCCTTTATCTTGCTAGACAAGATGGGAAGTCTTAGTCATAATCGGAGGCACATACCGGCACGCTGTACATGAGCGCCAGCACGCAGCCCCACAGCTGCTGCGCGGCGCCGGGCTGCGCGTGCGCGTGCGGCGGCGCGGCCAGCAGCGCGCGCGCCAGGCGCGAGCACGTGTCGGCGCTCGCGCGCGCGCCGTAGCGCTCCAGCAGCGCGCCCGTCGCGCCGTACCACGCGCCCCTGCGCCCACACGCCAATGCTTCACGACTTATTTATTTATTCATTCAATCACCAACATAAGATACACCATAAAGAACTGACAATTGAAAATCTATACATACTTAGACTAACTGTTCTTACAGTTATAGGTAATTACAGCGTGCAATAAGAACATTATATTACATAATATTTATTTATTTATTTATTTTATATAATTACACGGGTAGAACCCAATTACATAATTATATAATTACTTAATAGTTATTCTTTTTACAAGCAAATATCAATTTGATTTAACAGGAGCTTAACATTATCTTCAAATAAATCAAATTCTGGATATAGTGCCAAGAGCATATAAAAAATAACAATAAAACGAAGTGAAACAAACAAGTGTGACAAAGAAATGTGTACAATATAAAATTGATATAATATGAGATATTTACACACTGGTACCTAATCCCAGTAGAACGCAATTGAAACTCTGTATTCTGTAAACCAACCTGTAACATTCGTTCCGTAAATAAAGAATTTTGTATTTGTATTTGTTGTATTTGAATATTAATCTGGAATTAAACTAAGCGTGCTAAAGTAGGTCATCTTCTTTGAGTAAAAATTGAAAGCTGGGCAGTATTTAGAAGTGTGTATCGAGACTGGAAATTCTCTTAGAAATATCATTACCTATACATGCGGGACAGAAGAACAATAGGTGAATTTCGAAAAACATTTCTTTGAACAACCCATTAGGATGGCGTGGCACTCTGTATGGCACGTTAAACTGCAACTTGCTCAGCAGTGTGGGGCTATCGATGTGGCCATTGAGCAGCTTGTGGAGGTTTAACATGTCAAGAATGGCGCGTCGCTTAGAGAGCGGATGCAACCGGAAGTGCTGCAGTTTTTCTTTATATGTTGTTAATCTTTTGGACACTCTAAATCTGTAAGCGATGCTGCGAATAAACTTTTTTTGTACATTTTCTATACGGTTTATGTGTATGTTGTAGTTTGGATTCCATACAGAACTACAATATTCTAATTGGCTTCTCACGTAGCTGTTGTAAAGTACCTAGGATTACAGTAAAAGGGTTTCTAAACCCCTTGGAACTTCTTAATACAAATCCAAGTGCTTTATTAGCATTCTTAACGATGTTATCAATATGATCCGTTAACCTTCGCTGCAATCCATAATAACACCAAGATCCCTAATGGTCGTCACTTCCTCCACTTTGCTACCTTATGTAAACGCTGTGATCATTTCCACCGGAACGATCAGTGAACGCCCCGTAGGTCTAATGGTTTAAGTACCGGGCCAAGATCTCGGAGTCCTTGGGTTCAATTCCCAGACAGAGAAAAAGAAAATAAGAAAACATTAATTATTATAGACAACACAACACAGGGCATGCAGCAATTATAAACACAGTTTTTATGTGATAGATGGCAGACGAGCAGACGGATCGCCTGACGATAAGCAATTGCCGCCGCCCATTGACATCCGAGATGCCAGTGGAGTCACAAATGCGCTGCCAACCTTTAAACCCCCCTTTCCCCCGGATTGAGCCTCCGATACCATTACTCACGCAGCGAAACACAGCACAGTGCTGCTTCACGTCAGTTTTCTGTGAGGCCGTAGTATCACTCCGGTCGAGCCAGCCCATTCATGCCGAAACATGCCTATCTCACAGTCAAAATTTTGGCACAATCAGAAAACCAAACAGAAAATAATTAAAAATATATACAAATAAAAACGAAAAATAAGAAGAAAAATATATTCAATCATAACCAGACAGTGTCAAATGAATAGTACCTATGTTATGACGTCTAATATAAATGACCCTCACTCAGCTTAAGTCACGGCCCATAACTATAGCTCAATGAAAAGAACTCCTGCCTCCTCCCTACATCTGTAAGGTCCGATACGACTAATTTAAATTCAATACTAAATCTATGGTATAACGCTGTCACTATACAGATCTGACGTTATACCATAGATTTATCCACAGATAAAAAGTGGTCGAATCGGGTCTAAGGGCTGTAAAATGTATCAGGGGGCCTATACCCATACACTCGACAAAGTCCAAATGGAGATTTGAATACATTCGTCGATATCTATGTCGATCGCACGAGAATAGGCACCCAGTTTCTTGTGGCCGTAGCATCACTTCAATCGAACCGCCCATTAATAGCGAAGCGTGTCTCTCCCACGGTTAGAACGGTTCCTCTTACGACATGCCAGGAAATCTTGACTATCCAAATCACCCACTATAAAGTCAATAAAATTCTAATAGAACCTACAGTAGATGTTCGTACCTGATCTGCGGCGAGGCATGGTTGGCCCGCTTCCAGAAGGCGTTGGCGGCCAACAGCGGCGCCAGCTGCTCCCACAACCACGCGTCGTGTGTGTCCGGCAGGTGCTTCGTGAAGAAGCTAAGGCCCTGCAGGCTGCTACATATAAGGCGCGTCTGCTGCACCTCGCGCTCCTCCGGGCTTTCGATCCTGCATCAAACAATCAGGCAATCGCTTTAGAAAGCCGCTCGAAAAGAAATCGACATACCGAACCAGCGTTAAATGAGAATATCTATACAACCTATTTTGATATTCATAAGTGTTTTGTATGGACCTAAATCGAATAAAGAATATTTTATCTTTATCTCTCTCGAGGCAGTAATGCTAAGCTCATTTTTCATTTAGTGTCTGTTGATAAGAGCATCTATTCCGTATGTGGAAGGATGTTGGTTGGAATAATACGTAACGACATTTTTTAAGCACAATATTTACATAAGATATAGCTGTACCGCGTTTGTAAGTTACATAGTTAAAATTCGTAAGTCAAAAGTTTAAAGTTTGTAAGTCTACTCAGAAGCGCAAGTAAAAAAATTGTGACCAAAATACCTGTTGATAATAGTTTTATCGCCAGCGCCAGTGAGATTCTCGAGCAGATGCGCCATTACTTCTGTTTTGCAGAATGAAATCACCTCGGGAAGTTTGGTTTCCGGGAATGTTGCCTGCGGAAATAAATACTTATTTATGAAAGAGAGGCAAGTGACCAAGCGGGTCGCCTTGATTGATGGTAAGTGATGATCACTGCCGCCTAAAGGCGTCCTAATACAACGCGATAACGGCACCATCGCGACAAATGAGCGACCTTTATCTAGTCGACGATCCAACATTGACAATGTCCAAAAATCTATTCGCACAAACTTAACAGTTCGTGCGAACGTGCGATCAAACATATTAATGATAAATAAGTGTTCATGTGTCATGGTGTAATGCGATGTAAACTGTGTGTTGAGCAGTCACAAATATCATGTAAAAAACCGGCCAAGTGCGAGTCGGACTCGCGCACCGAGGGTTCCGTACAAACCTGCAAGGTTTACAAAGTTCGTTCATTACGACAATCGAGTCATAACTATGGTATTTTTATTGCAAAATGAAATTCATAACATTACAATGGGGAAAGATGGAGGAGCATACATTTAAGACAAAGATCTCTTTATCGTTTAAGTAATCCTTTATTTTATATTAACACATATCATTTATCTATAATATAACTGAAACACTTATACTAGCCTTGCAGCAGACTTGCGAAAGTTCTTTTATTAAGTTTCAAAATATGCGGTATCAATGGTTGTACTTTTGCGTTTTTGCGTTGACTTAGATTTTTTTTTTCACGGGTTAAAGGCAATTAGATCTAAGTATTTGATATGAATTTCAACTTGATAGCTCTACGCGTTCATGAGGAAAAAAGTAATAAGTTTATATTTATTAAAAAATATATATTTTGTAATGTAACTAAAAATTTAAGGTTTTCGGAATTTTTCCTTTATGTGTGCTATAAAACGTTGCTTCATGCCAAATTTCAAGATTCTAGGTCGACTAGATGTACCCTTTAGGTTTTGATTCCCTTCCGAGTACTTGCGAGTTTCAAAATATGCAGCTTAAATTGCTGTTTCTTTTGATTGCGTTGACATAGAAGTTTGATTTTGTTACAGCTTAAAGGTATTATAGACTTGAGTATTTGGTATGAATTCCAATTTAATACCTCTACGCGTTTATGAGGAAATGGGTAGTAAGTTTAAAATTATTAAAAAAATATATATTATGTGATGTAACTAAAAATTTATGGTTTTCGTAATGTTTCCTTTATCTATGCTATAAGACGTTGCTTCGTACCAAATTTCAAGATTCTGAGTTCACGGGAAGCACCCTGTAGGTTTTGATTCCCTTGCAAGTGTCGAAAATTTGCGGCATAAACGGCTGTATCTTTTGATTGCGTTGGCTTAGAAGTTTGATTTTTTCACAGCTTCAAGGGACAGTAGACTTGAGTAATTCATATAAATTTCAGCTTCATACCTCCACGCGTTCCTGAGAAAAAGGGTCTTGACAGACGGACGGATGGACGGACAACAAAGTGATCCTATAAGGGTTCCGTTTTTTCCTTTTGAGGTACGGAACCCTAAAAACCTGGAGAAGTTACTAAGATGTTTAATATTTTAGTTAGGTAATACTAGTATATGTAAGTGTATAAAAAAAAAGTAAATTATGTACTTATACGTACGAGGTTATTTGTCAGAGAAGTCATAGCCATTGCACGCAGGATCAGCACGCTGAAGTGGAGATAGGCCGGTCATGTTTCTAGACATACTGATGAAAAATGGAGTCGACATGTACTGGAGTGGAATGGTCGCCACGTGGGGAAACGCAGTGTTGGATGGCATGCGGCGTGATGGAATTACGATTTGAGAAAGATGGCTTGTGTGAGCTGGATGCAGACCGCTCAGGATCGGGTTGGTTGGCGCTCTTTGGGCCTACGTTTAGCAGTGAACGGCGATAGGCTGATTGATTGATTGCTGTACTTAAAATATACATTTATTTAATCAATGTTGATTTATCAGAAGAATTGCACCATAATCCCCTCTTCTATCTTATGTCCTTTACCTGAAGGTTGTCTAGTAGAGATTGTTCCCAGCCAGCGATAATACCACCTAAATTTGTTAATTGCATCCCTGCATGCCTATCTTTTATGTTTTGTATGTTGTGCAATAAAGACTATCTATCTATGTTAAAAAGAGCACCCTGAATAATGAGGGGGTGAGAAATCCGCTAGATGGAGTACTATGGGAGTGAGGTCCATATACAATGTTATTGGTTATTTTTAAACGTGATCTGTCAAAATGTCAATTTAAGAAACTAAACAATCAATGCGGTTGATGTTGTACCTTGGCCGTGTGGTCCCCGGCAGAGTAGAATAGGCCACCCTCACTCTTACCGAGGTGTCGTAAAAGGCGACTTAGGTAAAGCTGCTGGCATGATCATCAGCACCCTCGCCAACCCGTCTGCCAAGCATGGTGAGTATGGCAATTACCCCTCATGTGATTGAGGGAGGCCCGTCCCCAGCAGTGGGGACTTAAATGGGCTGATGATGATGATGATGATGATATATTGGACCTCAGTCCAACAGTACGCCATCTAGCGGATTTTTCACACGCGAAAATCCTCATTATGTGGTGGTGTTGCGTGTTGAGTGTTGAGTAGGTACCTTGAGCGAGTTGTTGGCGTGCGCCTGCGCGGGCGCGTGGTCGTCGTACTGCGCCTGCAGCCACGCGGGCAGCAGCTGGCGCAGCGCCGGCGCCAGGCGCCGCCCGCACGCGCGCGCCACCGCCCCGTGGCACACCTGCACATGCCATCCACTTCTATACTCAACGCCAGGACTAGCGGCAGACGGTAAACTATTTTTTATGATATAGGTAGCAGACGAGCCGACGGATCACCTGATGGTAAGCGATTACCGCCAATAAACACACACATTTAAAACACATTAAAATTATTTTAAAAGAACTTTGTGCAATATTTTGCTGGATAGTCTATTGGTCAGACGACGAATAATTGATAATGAGGGTTTTCGCGAGTGAAAAATCCGCTATATGGCGTACTGTTGGACTGAGGTCCACCTTCAACCACATTGGTTGTTTAGTTTGTCAAATTGACATTTTGACAGATCATGTTTAAAACTAACCAATTACATTGTATATGGACCTCACTCCTAGAGTACTCCACCTAGCGGATTTTTCACACGCAGAAACCCTCAATGAATGATAAACATTAATGACCTAAAATTTTGCTGATGTACCTACTTTTAGTAACCTATTAACAGAGTAAATACGAATAGGTGATAACCTATTCGTATTTACTCTATTAATTTGACATGAATTTAATTTTATTATTTTAAAATGTGTTCTTATTTGTTGTATTAGGCTGCCCAGTAATGTTATTTTATTATTTAATTTTACCATCTACCAACTAGGTAGTTTAGTGCAATATACCTACCTGAGCAGACTCGCGAACTTTGCAGTCATTGTCAACTGCCAGTATCTTATAGAAGTGCACCCAGCTTGGCAGAGCGGCGGCTACGTCGTCAACTTTGCTGTTGTTTACCAGCTCTGTGAGCTCTTGCAGGGCCTAAAAAGTAAAAAAAAAAAACAATCAATTTACATTATCAATTGCGGGAGGCAGTACTGGTGATGTACCAGTGGCCATGAATTACCCCACAATGTAACATCAATCTGTGTGTCTTTCTACACATTTTGTACAGTCACGAGTTTTAATTTGGGACCCATCCAAAGTTGAATGTCGTGTAGCAAACTTTCGCTATTAAGAGCTAATGTTATAATGTGTCAAGTCATAATATTAACCATCAACAACTTTACTTTTCTAGGGGCAACCGTGCAAAACGTCAACTTGGGCAAGGACATACGATCATTATCAATGTTTTCTGAGTAATAGTTACGTAATTATCTTACTTTACAGTCCACTGAAACTGAACTAAAGAACTAGTGATTGAAAAGCATGAAATAAATTAATTTGTATTTATTTCTTAGCCCCCCTTGCGCCCCTACAGGTGTGTTAAATGTGCAAAAGGACACAAAACTACAGACTGCCCTAAAAAAGATAGAAACTCACCGGCAACCTGTGCCCTTTGCCAAGGAGACCACCCAGCCAACTATAAAGGATGCCAGGTCTACAAGGAGATTCGTTCACGAAAAATGGTGCATGCTTATGACAGGAAAGCTTTTATAGATAAAATAAAATCTGTTAAAACATTCCAAACTCGTATGGAAGATTTCCCACCTCTAAAACCCCTCAAACACAACACACAACAATTTACAAGCAAGCAGGAAACAAACACTCCACGCACATCTGGAAAGTTACCCAAAACCGCAAATGCGAGAAAGGAGATCCTCAGTCAACAAGCTCACTAGAGCAAATTATAATAAAACAATCAGAAAATATTGACACACTTATCCAACAAATAGGGACCCTAATGGGACTCCTTACCACACTAATAGCCCGGCAGTCGCCATGAAATACCTACGTATTGGCTCATGGAACATAAATGGCTTACCTCCCAATAAGCCAGAAGCAGAGCTCTTAATAAACCACAACAAACTGGATATATTATTAATATCCGAAACACATATGACAGACCAAAAAGTGGTTAAAATAAAAGGATATAATACGTACTACGCAAACCATCCAGATGGCACATCACATGCTGGAGCCGCTGTAATAGTCAAGGAGCACATAAGACACCACGTCACTACAATTTTTACACATGCGCATATACAGGCCGCAATAATATCTGTAGATGACTGGCAGGGATCACTAAATGTTGCTGCAGTGTATTGTCCACCAAGACATCGCATAGATGAACAAATGTTTACCGAATTCTTCCGACTCGGGAGCAGATACATAGTGGGGGGAGACTGGAATTCCAAGCACACATTTTGGGGCTCTCGATTGACAACTACCAGAGGTCGAGAACTAAAAAAATCAATTGATGGTTAATAGCCTCAATGTATTATCAACAGGGGAACCGACCTACTGGCCATCGGACCCAAAAAAAAACGCCGGATCTCATCGACTTTTACATCACTAAGGGTATGTCAGAACTTTACACAACGGTTGAGTCATGCCTAGATGGATCCTCAGACCATACACCTGTGATATGTACAATAAGCACCACGGTAATTTGGAAAGAACCACGTGATACAATATATAACCATAAAACCGACTGGGAGGCCTTTCGAGATTATATTGATGAAAATGTTAATCTGTGCGTACCACTAAGAACGGTGGATAATATAGAAGATATAGCATTTTATGCCACAAATCTGATACAGAAAGCGGCCTGGTTGTCGACTCCACACGTAGCATTTAAACCACAAAAACAGGACACAACTCTAGAAATACGAGAGTTAATAGCTTTAAAGAGAAGATTAAGACACCAGTGGCACAACAGCAGGAATCGTCAAGACAAAAAGGCGCTCAACAAAATTCAAAAAAGGCTGAAAGAAATAATAAAAGAAAACGAGAACAATACTCTGCAAGACAAGCTAAGGACTTTATCCCCATATAGGACAGATGACTACACTCTTTGGAAAATGACAAAATCATTGAAAAGACCGAAGGAACACATACCTCCGATTCGGCAAGTTGATGGAAACTGGTCGAGAGAGCCTCAAGACAAGGCAGAGTTATTTGCTGGGTTTCTGAAAGATGTATTTCAACCCAACGAACCTGACAATTCAGACACTGAGAAGGAAATTGATGAAGCATTGAACGAGGACTACCAGATGGCTCTCCCTTTGAAACTGGTGAATCCGGCAGAAGTAAGACACACTATCCAACACTTAAAACTAAAAAAGGCACCAGGATTTGATCTAATAACGGCAGAAGTCCTTAAACGATTACCAAAAAAAGGTATTATCTTGCTGACAATCCTCTTTAATGCAATGATCAGATTACAGTATTTTCCGGATCTGTGGAAGGTATCCGTCATAAACATGATCCCCAAACCGGGAAAACCTCCTACAGAGATCACATCATATAGACCCATAAGTCTACTTCCTCTACTGTCAAAGGTCTTTGAGAAACTGATGCTGAAAAGACTGTTGCCAATACTAATGGAGAAAAATGTTATACCAGACCACCAATTTGGTTTTTGCACAAACCATGGGACTACGGAACAGGTACACAGAGTAGCTCATACAATACGACAAGCGCTAGAGAGAAAAAAATACTGCTCAGCTGTATTCCTTGATATTCAGCAAGCTTTCGATCGTGTATGGCACAAGGGACTCTTATATAAGCTAAAACTTCACCTGCCAAATACTGCATACATGCTACTGAAATCGTATCTGCAAAACCGAACCTTCCAGGTCAATTGCGATGATTGCACATCATCTTTATGCGAAATAAAAGCAGGAGTACCCCAGGGTTCAGTGCTGGGTCCTGTCCTATACACAGTCTTCACTGCTGACTTGCCAACCGCTGAAGGTGTTGTGACTGCAACTTATGCTGACGATACTGCAATCCTCTCCTGTTCCGAGGATCCAAATACTGCATCTGCAAAACTCCAAGGATCTCTCGATGAAATTGGAATATGGCTGAAGAAGTGGAGAATCCGAGCCAGCACGACAAAATCAGTCCATGTAACGTTTGCACTAAGGAAAGGGGACTGCTCTCCAGTGACGCTTAACGGTGCTGTCTTGCCCACGGAAACAACAGTCAAATACTTGGGCATGCACCTGGATAGGAGACTTACTTGGCGAAATCATATTAAAGCCAAAAGAGAACAAGCAAACAAAAAGTTTGCAGATATGTACTGGCTGCTGGGGAGACAGTCAACACTAAATCTGGAAAATAAACTCCTTATATATAAATGTATCCTCAAACCGATTTGGACATATGGCATACAACTCTGGGGGTCGTCAAGTCACTCGAATGTGGAAATCCTCCAACGTTACCAAAACAAAGTGCTGAAAACACTGACCAATGCGCCATGGTTCACACGGAACTCGGAAGTGCATGAGTACCTGGAAATCCCCACAGTAAACGAAGAAATAGAGAAAGCTTCTATAGCCTATAAGAAACGTCTTGAACGGCACACCAATCATCTAGCTACTGAGCTCACCAATACAGACAACTGCTTGTTCCGATTGAAAAGAATGCGATTAGCGTCTATATAAACTCAAATAAGGAAATAAGAACGAGAAGACACATCATAGGATGTGCCCTCTCTAAAAATTATAAAATCGTTCATCAAATCTGATTAAAGCCGCATAGGCTGATTGTAGATATATATAAAAAAAAAAAAAAAAAATATTTCTTAGCATTTTTCACATAAGGTACTCCTGTGATTGGTGATGTGGCCGTGTGGTCCCCGGCAGAGTAGAATAGGCCACCCTCACTCTTACCGAGGTGTCGTAAAAGGCGACTAAGGTAAAGTTGCTGGCATGATCATCAGCACCCAGAGAAGGAAAACTCTGCATTTATATCTAAACCCTCGCCAACCCGTCTGCCAAGCGTGGTGAGTATGGCAATTACCCCTCATGTGATTGAGGGAGGCCCGTGCCCCAGCAGTGGGGACTTAAATGGGGTGATGATGACTCCTGTGATTCCTGGCATAATATAGCATGAAATAAAAATGTATGTAAAAGTTTCAAATTAAAGGAGCAAAGTAGTCTTTTTAAAAATTATAATTATTGAATAATATTTTTAAGACTAAAACAAAAATCACTTTTTTAACAAATTATACTGTAATTCATCACACTGTTACCTTAGTTTTTGTAATAGGATCCTTTTTATTGAGCTTTTTAATGCAAAGTGAGAACTCTGGTGTGAGTCCCTGATCTATGATCGGGGAGGTAAGTGACGGAAAGAGAGCCGTCATCTTCCCTCCTCCAGAGGAGTTCCAGGACTCGTGGTTCACCGCATTGCTGAGGAGCTCAGCGCTGCGGCCACTGCTTGAAGGCTGTAAGAAAACAATTTAAACAGCTGATAGGGGCATCAAAGGACAAACTGGTTTAATTAGTGTTTTGAATAAATTAAAACATCTTTTTTTTAAGTTTTTCTAAAACACATTTTTGATTTGATATGATTTAGCTCTTACGTAGCATAGTTCTAGCTGTAATAAATTCAATCTGACAGCTACTCAGCAGAATTGGACTGAAATCACAATTTCCTATTTATATATTTTTTTAAAATTACTAAAACTACTATTACTTTAATTTATATTTTTTACGTGTTTTGTATAAATGCTGTTGGTGTACCTTTTTAAATAAATAAATAAATCCGTTGGATTAAAACTTACATGAAATCCATTGAACTTTGTTGAACATGCAGCGCATATATAAAAGGACAGCATTTAATTCAATTCAATAGTTAGTTTAGGGAACCCATATACCTACCTAGATACTTTAACGCTTATAACCACTCAATAATATCTAATGAATATCTTTCATAGGACTAGAAGTAATTAGAGTAGGAATTGGATAAAAACAGACAGACACGACCGTGCATCACAGTACAACATTATGTCTATTGTAGACACGTTGGATATTTAATCAACCAGCTGCGGTAATTTAGTGAGTTTTACAGCAGTGTTGGCGGTAGGTATTTCACAACGTGCCAGGTGGCTCTAATATTTATAACAAATTTATATTAGAAATTTGATGATGATGATTAGCCACGAAATATCATAATTAAAGACATTTATAATAACATTTTCACGGCAACTTACCCGAGCATTGTTTTTCGTCCTCTGACTTTGTTTACTTTTGCCACCCATTGCTTTTTATGACCAATATAAGTACCGAAAATCAGAATTTTAAGCTCATAGTTTACACTATTTCACAAATATCCTAAATCTAAATTCTAATACGATATTACCAAGAAAATATTTTTTTTTTTTTTTTTTTTTTTTTTTTTTAATTATGGCTGCTACTGTGTTGCCCACGGCGAACACTTATATAACTCTGCCAATGTCGAGCGATTAAAGAGACACGTTATAATTTTTGAGAATTGACCGGTGCAATGATATTTTACTCATTCTGATTTTTATTTTTTTAATTGAGGGTTACACCACCTAAAACAAAATAATAAAACGTATACAAACAAACAAACACATATACAGCACAACATTAGGAGGGAGATTCGGTTATAGTTTGATATTATATTTTATAATATATCTACATAAATATTTTATGACAGAGGAGAAGGATAAAGATAGAAGAAAAGAAAAGTTAATAGGGCGGGGGATTCTAGGGGGGAGAATGTCATACAGCGAGAAAGGATGATTTTGACAGTTGAAAAAAATGTGATCTGTCGTACCTTCATCTAAACCACATTCGCACAGTGATGAGTCCTTAACACGGATTTTATTTAAAAAGGACTGGAGTGCAAGCATGTCCCAAACGTAGGCGACAAATAGTGGAGACAGCAAGCTTGCACGCGGTTTTCCGTTTGAAAAACCATGGTCTCCGGGGAATCAAAGGTTGAACCCCTGCGTAGTGACGACCTTTGAGTTAGACAGTTCGCTGTACCGGTTTTTGCCAATCATCTCTCAGTGACTTTGCTGCGTGTGGTAAGATGTCGTGGGCAAAATTTTGCTCTCGAGCGGTGCCAAGCTGTATGGCCTCTCTGGCCCAAACGTCCTACCTGCTCGTTGCCGCGAATACCACTGTGACCTGGAATCCATATTAAGCTACTTCTACGTGTTTCAAGATGGCATTGGAATATAACATTTTTAATAGAAAGAATTACAGGTGAGACTCCTTTTTCCTAAATAAATTACCCAAAATTGCATGTAAACAACTTTTGGAGTCTGAGAGTATTACAGTTTTATTTAATTTATGCGAAAGCACATACAATAGGGCCTCTAATATAGCAATAGACTCCCCTGTAAATACTGAACATTCTTTTGGAGATTTAAAATTTAGCATGACCTGGAACTTTGGAATCCATACCGCGCTTCCTACAGTGTCCCTCTGTCGGTGATTTTGAGGCATCAGTATAAATTGGCAACCAATCTTGCCAATCTTTGTTCAAATACATGTTGAATTTGTAGTCAGCCATTGGGTCGTTTTTGGGAATTCCAAAGTCCAGGACAACTTGGGGTTGGAAAGATTAGGGCATCATAGGGTATTTGAAAGAGGGGGTTTATGGAAACTGTACCATTGGGTAAGAACAAGGATGGGAGTTTTCTGTAACTAGTAATTGGTAGAGGAGGGGTTTTTATGGGCCCAATATTTGCAAGAAGGTTGAGAGATCAGCTCGGATAAGTTTTGTAGACGGGAAATGAGGGGATGATCACTAGATTGGTTGGTTTTAAATATAAACCTATCTGCGAGGTATTGACGGCGGAGATCTAGTGGGGGTCCATAGCCTCCACCTGTAAGGCAATTTTTGGGGAGGACTTCATTGCTCCAAGGACGATTCTTAATGCTTTCATTTGGAGTTTTTCTAACCTGTTTAATGCTTCTTTGTTACAGGGTTCAAGAAGAAAAGAAGCATAGTCCAGGTGGCTTCGGACTACAGCATTATAAAGCAGTTTTTGGCTGTAAGGATGAGACCCCCACCAGACACCTGAGAGGGACTTAGGATGTTGATTCCTTTTTCGCATTTCTGAGCCACATAATTGAAATGGGGACACCGGACATTCTCGTGTCAAGGATGACGCCGAGGAATTTAACTTGGTCAGTAAGAGGGATTGGTTGACCATCACAGTGAATGTCAATGAGCGGGATAGATCTCTTTCTAGTGAATACTATGGCGTTACTTTTAGGGATTGATAGGGATAGACTATGATTTAGAAGCCAATCGTTAGGTAAGAGAGTGCAGAATTTAAGCGGCGATTAATATTGACAATTGATTTATCCGTTACATAAAGGCACAAATCGTCTGCGTATTGCCAAAATATTAGAAAAAGCAAGAGACGCATTGCTCAAGATCGTATGTATACATGTTGTACAGAATAGGACTCAGACGGAACCTTGAGGCAATCCCTGCCAGAGACTTCTGGGGGGGAGTGAGTGATCAAACGACCTAATTTTGATTGTTCTACCCATAAGCAAGTTCGTTGCACAATGTACTAACCTCACTGGAAGACTCATGCGAAGCATCTTCTGTCTGAGCACCGGAAGTTGCACGTTATCATAGGCAGACGCAATGTCCAAAAACACACCCACTAGGTACTCCTCTTTCGACAAGGCGATTCTGATGTCCGTTGTAAGAACGGCTAGGCTATCTGTAGTACCTCTAGATTTCCGGAATCCAAATTGGCTATTGGGAATAATATTCCTACTCTCTATGATCCACTCGAGACGGTTCTTAATCATATGCTCAAGGATTTTGGAGAGGGTAGAGGATAGGGCAATGGGGCGGTAGGAGGAAGCGTTGGTTGGGTCTTTTCCTGGTTTCAACAAGGGAACAACGATTTGAGACTTCCATGAGGAAGGGATATTGCCTGTTATAAAAAATTGTGTTCAGTAGGTCTAAAAAGTATTGTTCCCCGGTTGAACCCAGGTGGGAGAGGAATGAATAGGGAATGCCGTCTTCTCCGGGGCTAGAGTCCCTTAGGCCGCGAAGAGCACAGTTTAGTTCTGCTAAGGAGAATGGCTGGTCGAACCTATCACTACTATTGAGAGAGGGGTAGCAGGCTGGGATACTGTTTTCCGTGGGGGCAAAAGGGGGTGATAATTTACTTGCAAACTCATTCAACCAGGTTGATGGGTCATTTGAGGATGGTGAAGCTCCAATCAGGGAACCACGGAACCTTCGAATGTTCTTCCAAACGCCTGATATAGGGGATCTAGGGGAAAGAGATTCGCAAAAGTTCACCCAGCCATTCTTCTTTTTTTTAGAGAGGATTCTACGAGTACGCGCAGCTATCTTTTTATATTGAACATAATTGTCCATAGTCATGGAGCGCTTATACTCTGCTTCAGCATCCCTTCGACGAGTAACCGCCTCCGTGCATTCTGAGTCCCACCACGGCGGAGGGGCTAATTTCTTGCGGTTCGGTCTCTTCAAAGGGATGCTTGCTTCCGCAGCAGACGATAATGCCTCCATGAATACGGCCAGCTTATTTCAACAGTAGAAGGAGGATTGTCGAGTACTCCATCCAAATGTATTCTAATTTCTGAACTAAATTTGGACCAGTCGGCATATTTTACTTTATACTTCAGTAAGGGGGGGTGGAGAGACAGCTGGGATAACAGATAGGGGTCGGGATATAATAATAGGGTAATGATCACTGCCGTGGGATTGGGGTAAGACTTTCCAGGAGCAGAGGGAGGAGAGAGGTGTAGAACAGACAGATAAGTCCACCGCAGAGCGTGGGTCTTGTGAAGGTGAAACTAAACGAGTTGGAGAACCATCATTCAAAACGCAAAGGTTGAGGTCTTCGAAAGATCCAACAGTTGCGTTGAGAATGAGTCGCATGAGCGGGAACCCCACGCTGTGTGGTGGCCATTAAAGTCTCCAAGAATAAAGATTGGAGAAGGAACAGAAGAAAAGATATTGAGGAGGTCAGGAATAAAGTGAAGGGGAAGGGTGGGGAATATAGATAGATATAAAAGAAATGTTAAATATTCTCGCAGCCACCACGTTGAGTGATGGGCTGTGAGCGGGGATTGAAATTTGGAATAAACTATATTTCTTTTATTAATAAACAACAGCCTCCGTAGCCGTCGTCCCTGTCATCCCTAAGGCATGCATAGCCAGACACCCTAAAGAGGGAATCGGGCACTAACCATGTCTCAGAGATGGCAGCGACCGCCACGGAGAACTTGTTAAAAAGATAAATTACTTCATTTTTTTTTGCGACGGATACTCTTACAATTCCATTGAAGGAACTGGCAAGAGTCCGTCGTCGGACTCATTGGATGAGTGTGTTTTGTTGCCATGCATTATGTCCACTGGCATGCTTTTAAATAGAGTAGCAAGTTGAGAAGCAACGTTGGACGGTAGAGCATCGTTAAATTTGGATAGTATGATAGTCAGCAACGCAACGGTTGTTTCTATCAACCTATCCTCGGCAATGGGGGAGGGTTCTTGCAGCGCACAGCCGTTAAGCAGTGCAGAAGATGGAGTAGCTACTATTGCCTGATGGGCATGTTTGTCATAACCTCTACTAGAAGGGGGCATTCTGGGACGAGGGCTGGTAGTTATGGTCTTTCTGTAGGACTGAGACATGGAGGGGACATGTGGGGAACGAGGAAGGGATATCTGTGAGAGGGAAGGGGTGGAGGCCTTAGCCACTTCATTATATGGTCGTCTGACATTGGGTACTTTAGCAGAGGCTTCTAGGTATGATATGCTTTCTTGGGACATAATGATTTTTATTCCTCGTTGTCTTGATTGCTCCGGACAACTTTTGCTGGTGGCAAAGTGATTTCCGGAACAATGAAGGCACGTAGAGGCAACTTCCAACACTTCACATGAGTCTCCAAGGTGGTTTTGGGCACAGCGATAGCATCTTGGTTGAGACCTGCACTGATTCTTTACATGTCCAAAACGGCAACAATTGTAACACTGTATGGTAGGTAGCTGGTAGGTCTCTACACGAAGAGAGGCATGGTAGGCATATACCTTTTCTGGCAACCTTTGTCCTGCAAAAGTGAGGACAAACGGTATGAGTGGGTTTCCATGTAGTGTTTCCATTAGCAGTAACCTTTTTATTCAAACGTCTTGCTTTTAGCACAATGCCACAATTTTCCGGAAGTTCTAGTGAATCTACAAGTTGGTCCATCGACCAGTCTACTGGGGATTTCGCGGATTAGGCCCATACGAGTTATGTTGTACGCTGGGATGAACGCTTTGTATTTATTGTCTGGTAAACATTGAGCTTTAACAAATCTGTTTGCATCATTTGCAGATGTAAATTGAACAGATACCCTATTCCGTCCAACATTTATTATACCCTCTCTCGCAATGCCCTTTATATTATGGTTATGTAGAAATTGCCCAAATTTAAGTGCCTTCAGAGTGGTACCGCGGCAGGGTCAGCTTCTACTCTCGAAACATGAACTATAAACGGTCCAGAGTCCTGTTCAGAATAAGTGTATGATTGGGAGAAACTTGGGTGGGTGTAAATAGATTGTTGGGATGCAGATGTTTTCTACATCATCATTATTTCGCGTCCGTTTCTCCGAATTTACAGTTCTGTCTAAGTTCTCCACATGGCGTTTCTGTTTCCTACTGGAGGAAGCAGAAATTGATATGGAGGATGTCTCGACCGGGGTTCCAAAATGTAGTCCATTTTCATTGGAAAACACCAATGGGGATAGACCATCATCTGGAGGGTCCGGGGGCTTAGGCGGAATATTCATTTTCGTCGCTGTATGACACTCAAGGGAATTTAAGGTTATGTATACAGTAAATAAATATAATTTATAACAGAAAGTTAGTATTTACTACTTACAAACAAACCTTTACCGACATACACAACACATGCACTCAATCAAAGATAATAATCACTGAGATAATGACACAAAAACGATATAAATCTGACGAGTAAGTGGATCACGTGTGTCAGAAAACGACACCGATTTGACAGTCCAAGAAAATATTTTTTCTTCGTGAAAGATTTAGAGATTTTGAGTTTGACGCTGTCAAACTGACATATTTCTTGACAGTGACAGCAAGCTGTAACGTCCAAAAATCGTGGCACTTTTAGTTCCGATTCAGTCAGTTTACATCTTTGCGAATAGGGTTTCGCAGAGATTATGCGCGCTAGAGGCGATAATGGAAAGCTGTCTAAGAACGACACTGCTATATTTTGAAGTATGTAATGTTTGGTTAAAAGTTTTGATTTATTCATGTCCACTATTAAATTACATAAACCGGCTGCTAATAAAGCAGAAATACGTATTATTATATACTCGTTTACTACCCCAGAATTAAAAATACTTCGAAATAAACATTATTTAGACAATAAAAAAAAACAAAATATGATTTTCATCAAACTCTTCTGACCAATAAATATTTTCCTATTTCACTCTTTAATATAATTTATCTTTTATTGGTAATGACATTATTATAATAGAACCACAAAAATGTGATTTATCTCGTAAAGTATGGATATACAGCTTCAGAAATTTGACTCTAAATGTGCTTGTGAGAAATTTTGCTTCGCCAAAAAAGTAAGGTAATAATAGTCTGGATACTCTAACCGAAGATATCTTGCTATACTCTATGATATCTTGCTAATCTCAAGTACAATAAGTTACATTAGTAGACAATACTGGTAGGTACTTGATTCAGTGGTAAGACAACAGTCAATGTCAGTCAAAGTCACAGCTTACAGTCACTCAATAAAACCATGAGCCCAATTCTCGGGCTCGTGACATTTCTTTTCATACGACATATATCACTAAAACATAGTTTTTTTGTATGATTTTCAAGTGATATCCGGTGCCGGTGGTGCTTTGCGTTTTATCGACCTATACCTGCGTTTGTGTTTAGAATGGAATCTGCAGATTCCATTCTAAACACAAACGCAGGTTTGAAGACCAAACATACTGTCACGTGACAACTCACTCGATCGACACACAAATAGCAGTGAATTCAATGATTCTTATTATTGGGATCACTTTGGTGCACTTTACTTACACACACACATACACACTTACACAAACAAACACCAAATTTATTCACTAAAAACTATGTACTAGAAACTAATTTTAAAAATGTCGGATTAACATATTGTATGTCAACCCCCCTCGATATAGATATCAAATAAAAGGGTTGGAGTAGTAGAATACAATACACTATGAAAAAATTCAAATCCAAGACGGCCGACACTATAAAATGGCGAAATAATATATTATAATCCCATAAAAAACATTCTGTAAAAAACTAGCCAAGTCTCGATGGAGCTGATTGTTTATCTCTAAAAAGTAATGAAATCTAGACAAAGTCATGCCAGGTCTAAGGTTTCTTACTGCGATTTCTTTATTGTTTATAGTTACTGTTTTGTGACTTGGCCGTTGAAGGCTCCACAAGGGTACGAAACCAGGTGCTCCACGATATCACTGCATCAATGTATCTGCAGAAGAGCGTATTTCAATAATATTCATGGCTAGGCGAGCCTGAAACAAACAGTATAAAAAATATTTGCAGTAGAGACGGACTTCTAATCATTGATTGATAGAAGTCTGTCTGTACGTATATTTTATGTAAGGTCAGAGGTTAGTGGTCGAGGTAAGTGAAATGGTGTCATGGCGCACCTCGTTTTGTACCCTTGTGTATCCTTCAACGGCCAAGTCATACAACATTATCTATAAACAATTAAGAAATCGCAGTATGAAACCTTAGACTTGGCACGACTTTGTCTAGATTTAATTACCTACTTTTTAGAGTTATACAATCAGTTTTTTTTATGAGAAAGGAAGGCCAACGAGCATGCGAGTCACCTGACGGTAAGGGATAACCGCCGCCCATGCTCCATCGAGACTTGGTTAGTTTTTTACAGAATGTTTTTGGTGCGATTTCACTTCTTTTTGTAGAAACTATAGAAAATCTTTTTAAATAAATCATTATGCCACCAGTCGCGTATAAATGGTATGAGTTTATTTATATGTATAGGAGCACTGTAAATATAACTTGGTAATCTCCCATATTTGTATGGTATTACCAAGTCATTTATGCAGTTGATTTAAACCAGGTACTCCAGATCTTCGATTATCCTAGTTTTTATAGTTTTCTTTCTATGTGGCCATTAAACCCTAACTCTGTGCCTAATTTCAGATCTCTCGGATTATGGGAAGTACTAGTTCTATTTTGATGATCATGAGTGAGTGAGTGTCTGTCGAAAATGCGAAACTTTGCTTTCATCTAACTTCTCAACTAAATGACATACAGGAAGAATACTTTGCTGCAATATTTGTATTGCACAAGTAACTGAACAATGCTACCGTACATAATGCCATTTCGTGTAAAAATACAATTTTAATTTCATACAAAATTTGGAGTCTTAAAATTATATTTGTCACAAGCCCCCCGTGAAACTTTGCTTTCAACTTGAAATTGAGGATTAAAAGTAGGTCTTATGCGGAGGTTCTCAAATAGGCCTAAAATGCGTTGAAATGTTACCAGTAAAGAATGTTACGGAAGTGCAGATATACTTAAAATTATACATATAGACACCTCACGTGTCTATTGAAAATGGTAACTGAGTTGCGTATCGTATGCGATGTTCGATGGGTCGTGTAAGTGGGCCCCCACGCGACAATATTTAACCAAAAATGTTTTTAAAGAGCCCAATAATAAATTTATTTTTGGGCTTTTTTAATTTTAATTTATACTTCTTTCCGATTCAGAACGGGGACATTGTGGAACATCTGCTACCACAAAATAAAAAAAAAGTAATGTCAAAACTTTTTGCGGGTTTTCGGATTTAAACTTCTTTCTATAACTTTTTCCGGGCTTCCTTCAAGTTATTTATATTTCTTGAATAGGTAAGGTACTACATATAATGTAATGCTTTCGTGAAAGGTGAATATGGAAAATATTATCCTGCCTGATTCCTGTCGGTCCTGCGTCATGGTCGTGCGTGCGTGTCACACTGTGCCATCGAAATATCGGTTAGCAAGACAGCATTATAATGTAAGTACCTGCATTACTTTATTTATAGCGAAAATATACTTTATATTTTATTTTCGAAACATATTCTTCTGATGTGATTGAATAATTTGAAAGGGGGCTATTGAGGCCTTTGAGTCCATTAGAAAAGGAATATAAAAACATATTAAATGAATCCTGTAAAAACGACCTATTTGCACATCGAAAATATGCAATTAGGTAGGTACTTGATGTGCAATTAGTTTTTTTTGCTCTGCAAAAAGGTTTGGTTAGGTTAGCAATTTATTAATTTTGAGGGAACGTTAAATACTTACAATTTTATTCTTTAGAGAAGATCCTCCTCACTTGGTAATACTCATAATATAGTGTAGGTACTCAGCTACTCAAACCAGTTTATTGGTATCATTATAATTTGTTGGTGATTTTATTATACTTAATCAAGAACTTAAGGCAAATGAAAAGATAACACATTTTGCATTGAAGTGTCAATATATATATTTTTAATATTCATAAATTCAATATACATTATAATATCCAGTAAAATGAATTACTATAATTTATATAGGCAATATTTTAACACATGTTAATCTATGGGTATGTTTAACAATCTAGAACTTATTATAACAAATGTTCAGCAACCTGTTGAAACATTGTGGCATCCGATCACTCGTCACATAATACAACAAACACAATTATGGCAATAGGAATTCACATTGGCTTATATCTAGCGTTATACCTACGTAATGTAAAGTTACAAAAGGAAGAATACTTTGCTGCAATATTTGTATTGCACAAGTAACTGAACAATGCCACAGTACATAATGCCATTTCGTGTAAAAATAAAATTTTAATTTCATACAAAATTTGGAGCCTTAAAATTATATTTGGCACAAACTAAAACTAAACTAAGTATAAGTTATACGGGGCCGCTATATGGTACAGTGCCCGCGCGTCGCGCCTTAGCTATCTTTGGTTTGTCTAGCCCACCACTGACAGTGACAATTTGGAATCACTTAACATTAAAATATTATAATAAAATATGAAATAGCTCAAACAGGACCGAATACGTTATTTAATCACTATCATTTATGTATGATGTACTTCAACTATCTTTAAAGGGATTAGAAAAGATTTTGTTATCTAAATTCAGAATACTGTTTTAATTCGAATTTGAGGTTGTGGGTTCGAAACTATGCTATGTTTTAGAGCTAAAACCATTCTCAAATACTGCGTACAATGATCGAGTCCTTATTGTGAGTCACTACATGATAAAATACATATTGTTTGTAATAATTTATGTAATTCGTTGCTTAGAAACCTTTAAAAATTAATTTTATCTACTTACAATTACAAAATATAGAAATAATTAGGTATCTCTTAAAGTGTATTTTTGCTTAGGAACTTTCTGTTCTAACATACTGCTGAAATGAAGTTAAAGAGACTTATGAGTCTGTGGGTTATGGGAGAGATGATTGTGCTGGAGTGAACTATGACGCAAAATTAAGTACGTAACTAAACCGATAATGAAAGTGCATATGAACGTAATTATGATAACTAATTCTGGTCGATAAAGACGAAAGTAATTCGAGAATACTATATCGTTTGTGGAACATACGTAAACGAGAGAAGGATTTTTATATATCTATACAATAATTTATCATATAGTTAACCTATTGTGTTCAGTAAACATTTGCTGATTATTGTCGCCATATTCATTGTGCAAACTGTCTGTTGCGTCCGCGCCGGTGCGCACGCGCACTCCCTCTACGTATCGTTACGGAATACAACGCATCGTATTTACACATAAATCCATACAATATTTACAATTAGCACTATTTACACCTTAGTATTAACTTTGGATTACACGAAAGAGTTTTTTAAACACAGCGGAGATCCCATAGGAGTTTTATGGAATGCTTAGAACTTAATTAAGATTGAATCTATCTAAACACTTAGCATTAGAATACGAGAAGCCTATTGTTACCAAATTTCAAACGTTTCATAACAGATAATAGAATTTTAAAAGATTTGGAACCATAATAAGACTCAAGGCCTCACCGCCAGTTACAAATACGTATCTACAACCTATGTGTCGGAGTTTCCGGTCAACCGATTACCAATCAACTTATTAAGATTTCAGTTTTCAACTACAAAACATTTGATTTGATTGAATGTACTTTTATACGTATATATGTCTAGATTTAGGTACCCAAAGTAATGAATTTAGTTAAAGATAGGTAACGTGACGAACTTCCGTACAAAACTAGTATATTGTCAGCACACAGGCGACCGAACCGAAGAGACCTACACCGAAACAGAGGGCCTACTACGAAACCGTCCCGTGACGAGTCGCATCTAAACAAAAGAGATGCACAGCGCGTGTGAAAGAGACGGGGATAGAGATTCGGTCGTGAATTCCATTTCACTGTAGACCCTTTGAAATGAGAGTCTCATTATCTAGCATATTGCATTGACTGTTGCACATGCATAAATATATAGATACAACAATAAGTAATTAAATGGTAAATATTTAAAATAAATCTTTATTCGATGACATTATCGTAATTATGATCTTAATAATATGTATTACATGGCCACTGTATAAAAATAATAAAATAACATTAATTATTCATGAGTATTATGCTACAGGTACTGGCCTTTGGGATTCTTTACTTACATAAAATTTATGAACTATTGTCTAAAATATTAAAATAATCAATATTTTTGGCTTCAATTCATCCTTTGGCACTATTATAATATAAATATAAATAGGAAATTCAAAAGACATTCTTATGATATAAAAATATGACGTTGAGCAACGACCTTAAATAACATCGAAACGAAACAAAATACCGGGCGACGAATACTTAATTATGAGTTTTATCTTAGTAGGTAAGTATTATGCGAAAGTGGGCCCTGAGCAATCTTCGACAGTCGACTTGAGAATTCGCAAGAAGTAGGCAGTTGCTAGGCCTGTAATATATCAAAGCGATGGAACGACTGTCGATGGTCGTTAAGTCCATTGGCAACTTGTTACATGCTCAACAGTGTCTCAAACAGAATTAGAATTATACCTATGCAACGTAATGTTTTTGTCGTTTGAGATTTCAAATTCTGAACAGAGGGGCCATTCTCGTGCACTCGACATTGAAGTAGAATTTAGAGATTTCAAATATTCCTCCATACAAATCTCTTACTCGACTTCCATGTCGACTGCGAGTCGAGAATAGGCCCTCAGATATTATAAATAAAATCATTTTATTAAGCTAAAAACAAAATCAGTTGAGCCATTCATCAATATTATTGTTTGTGTGGAACAGCTGGTCCTTAATTTACTAAAGATTTAACATTCTTGATACTTATTTTAGAGGGCACCAAATGCTGCTCTACTTTGTACGTTGCTTGCTCAATCTTAAACCATCAAAGTTCATTGAGAAAGAAATAGCTTGTTTTTTCAACAGCTTCTAAAGTTGAAAAGCGTTTGAGTTCGGGTAAAACGACAAAAAAATTACAGTGCATTACCAAAGTTCACCCGGCTATTGTAAAGTAGTCGCTGGGCATCTATGTGCAACTCCCATTCTTTGTCACTGGCTCACAGACACTAGGGCCCGATTTGTAATGACTAACGTATTCGCCATTGATACATTTCTTATCAGAGGTTCCACAATGACAGACAACTGCCGGAAGAGGGATTAAGAATCTTGTAGTATTTTTTCTCTTCGAGTCCACAGTATGCAGTATCGGCTACTTAAGCTGCCAGTATGATCCATATTTACATCCGCATAGAAATGCACACTTGCTGATGGTCAGACTCGTGTTGCCTACGAGAGAAGTTACTTTGCCGCTTTGACATAGAACGCCTAAGGTATGGAAACCTCAGTTGGTAATCAGCTAGTTCCTGTAGGGCTTGCATATCGCGAACCTGTGGTTCATGTGTTGGCTGTAGGAGCCGGAGTGGGAGAACTTCTTGAGGCACTTGAAGCACTGGAAGGGCTTCTCGCCGGTGTGCAGGCGCTGGTGCTCTGTCAGGTGGTGCTTGTGCTTGAAAGCCTTCGGGCACACCTCGCATTTGTACGGTCGTTGACCTGTAAGCAAAAACTATAACCATGAGTGTGGCTTAATAGAGGAACTGATGGCTGACTCTAACATAACACACAGGAGACTAAGTCACATAGACTTTTGATGGATCTAGAGCGAGAAATCTCGTAGCGACTAATGGATACTCATGACGCTAAGCCATCAGAGTAAGAAACATTGGTTTACGTAATACGATTTGTTGGTCGCAATGTTATAAAACGCATAAAATAGCTTTTGGGGTGTTATTAAAATATAAAGTTCTGTAATTAATGTAAATAATAATGATGTCAGTTTAAAAATATTCGGGGAAAGCTTCATAATGGTTAGAAAAGTAAATCTAAAGTTATATGTATAAAATTACTAACCTGAGTGTTCATATTTGTGCCGGGCCAAAGAGCTTTGCTTGACAAAAGTCTTGTCGCAGAGATTGCAGACAAAGTGGTCTTCTCCCTCCTTGAGTTCTGCCCCTTGCTTCAGCTTGTTCTTCTTAAGTACTGGCGCTTCGTCGTCAAAGTCGTTCGGCGCGTCCCTCCACGAGGAGCGCTCGTACGACGGGCTCGACCCCTGCCGGCTCGCCTCCGACAGCTGCATGTTCAGGATCGGAGACCGTGCGTGGCTCATATCGTTCTGTTGCAACAGTTTATCCATCGACATCAAATGGTGAACCATTTTCTGAGGTAAAAGTCGCTTTTGCCCATTAATTGGTTCACCTGGAGACGGAGATAGTCTGAAATCCGTGAAGGAAGACGAGGAGCAATTGGAATGTGGATACGTGTTGTAGTTGGGCCGGTGTGGCGTCGTGCTGCGTGAGGACTTCTGGCTCAGGTTTACAGCCTCCTCGGAATCGGAATGTGTCACTGAAATGCTGTAAGATGGCGACGGTGACGGACTCGGTGTCGTCGACACAGTCGACTTCTTAGTGGATAAGTCGAGCGGTTGGTCCGCCATAGATTGCGTCTGCGTCATTTTCCGCACGCGCGCCCTATTGTTTTGGAACCAAACTTGCACAACTCTGTTGTCGAGTCCAATTTGTTGAGCTATTTTCTTAAATTCTTCCCGGTTTGGTCTGGGGTTAATCGAATACTGGGCTTTGAGAACAGCTTGCTGTTCTTCACTTAGCGCTGTGCGTACTCTAATCTTCTTATCGTTAT
Source organism: Marasmia exigua (assembly GCA_019059595.1). Classification (NCBI taxonomy): domain Eukaryota; kingdom Metazoa; phylum Arthropoda; class Insecta; order Lepidoptera; family Crambidae; genus Marasmia; species Marasmia exigua. The sequence goes on from CM032468.1 coordinate 12,872,710, forward strand.
CATGTAAGGACATTTTGTCGTCGCGCTCCTCTCTCGCAAAGTCCTCATCTTCGCTGGCGCTCACGCCGCTCTGGATCGACGCTCTCATTTCCGCTTCCAGCCTATTCAGTGCTACCGTCTCTGCTACTTGAGCTGCCAAACCCTCGTGTTTTCTGAACATACCACCACAAATTACTTTTTCATGTTCTAATAAGTCTGTGCTATTGTTAAAAGTAGCGTGACATTTCAAACATCTATGTGTATCTACAGGTTCTTCTTTAATTATAATATGAGGTGTCGGTGGCGACTCTATGCTTGGACAAACGTTTCCAGAAACTGGGGACAAGTTTTCCATGTTAGCTCTGAAGAAATGTTTAGTCACGGATGCGTTCACAGAATCTAATATCGTATTGAAACCTGTGTGGTTGTTGTTAGTTTGGTCGTTGTTGTTCAAGGGGACGGAATCGTAATTACGCGGTGACCGTACGGATTGTTCCCGGTCTTCTTGTTCCTTCTTTATGGAGACGGCTTCGTCATCCTCAATGTCCATCACTAGCTCGGCGCTCCCCTCCGACCGTTTGTCGTCCTCCTCCGTCACTTCTTCGATCAAGTCTTCCGGATCCGCCGGAGGGGGGCTGTTTAGTTTTGGACTAGAAGGATTTTCTATTTTTCTTTGTTGGTATTGGGATGAGGCTATTTGCTCAAATAGTTGACTAAGCGAGGTAGGAAAACTATATGGCGCTATCCCGCTCGCCGGGCTCATGGGCATGCCAGGGGGCATGTAGAAAGGGTTCATCCCAGGTTGAGCTAGAGGCGGTCGATGGAAGTTGTTTTCTTGCGAGGACATACTCGCGAAGAAAGCAGCCGCAGCTGCTTCATTGTACTTAGGTAAGATAGGTAAAAAGGAGTTGCCATTGGGCGCGATGTTGTTGTTCAACTGGGACGCGACCATTGCGTTGGATCGTTTTCTCGAGGGGCTCCTCTCGGGATTGAGGGCAGGGTTGTTGGGTTTAATCCGACCCATCTTCAGGTTCATGACGAGACACTTTTTGGAAGTCATGTGTGAAGAGTAGGACCCAGAGTGGGAGAACTTCTTGCCGCAGTTGGCGCATTCGAAGGGTTTCTCGCCGCTGTGGATGCGGAGGTGCTCCTTGAGGTGGTGCTTGAACTTGAATGCTTTGTCGCAGTCATTGCACTTGAACTTGCGGAGTGACGCGCTCTCGTCGTGACTGATCATGTGGCGCTGAAGCCGGTACACGTTCGCGAAGCTCTTGTGGCAGATCTTGCACGACTGTTGACAAAAAAATCAAAAATTGGAAAAATCGAATTTGTGTAAGCTACATATCGTCTAAGTAGATAAATTGCGGTTTCAGGGAATATAAGACAAGTTCTGTGTTGCTACTCGTAAGTAGTTGAATCATCAATCTACACAACACTTCCTAGTTGCTAGTCATAAATGCCTTCGTTTTTATAAAGTTCAAATAAATTAAAAGGGATTTATATTTACAAGCCCGACCTATGTGCAGAAAAATCCAAAACACAATGCATGGTCAGGGAATTGAACCCTGGATTTAAGTAGTTTTAAATGTTGTTGAGGAACCTCAAAACGTCCATTAACCCAAGCAACGAGACGAACGCGGTCCTCCCCCCATCTTGCAATGACCCCGATGCTGCCAAATTTATTGATAGTTTTAAAACATCAAAAGATCAAGACTCTGGACGCGTCATCATCTACATTGGCATTTGGTTATCCGGGTTACAAACTAGAAGGGGCAGCATCGTATTTCGGATTGTCCTGCAGAATTACAAGTTCGGTTCGTTATTAACAATGAGCACTGACATATTTGAGGTTATCCACCTGAGTGTTGGGCGAGTGCAAGATCTCGTGGCGCTCGAGCTGCTCGCGCGTGGGGTAGGCGCCGCGGCACTGGCTGCAGCTGAAGGGGCCGCCGGGGCCGAGGGGCGAGCCGCTGCGGTCCTCCTCCTCCTCCGCCGCCTTGCCCTCGGAGCCCCCGCTGGCAAGCGGCCGGACTGTAACAAGTAACGCTTTTGTTAAAAAAACCTAAGAGCAACATTTCATGATGGTTTTATCTTTCAAGAGACGAGCGTAATCCATTCTAAACGGCCGGCAACGCATCAGCGACTCTACTGATATTACAGATGTTCTTGAGCGGCGGTGATTAGGTACTTACCATCAGAAGACCGGCTTGCTCGTTTCTCGCCCCTAGTATAAAAATTAGAATATTCTCTGTAGACAAAAATAAGCCCACCAAAGCGTTGGTACCACGACAAAGAACAGCGGGAGTGATGTTGGTCGAAGTCTTCCAAAGACTGATGGCAAATACTGAAGGAGGACTACCATTGCGGCTGAAAATGGCTAAGAAGAGGAAAGGAGAATAGACTTAACCATTAAACTAAGTAGCATAACGCGTCAAGCGACCCAAAGTGAGTCTTGGCCTCCGCGTCCACAATAAAAGTCTCCACCACAGTTTGTCCTGCCCCATATCCCTTTACGTCAACATTAACAGACACAATATATTCATTATTAGCTATAGGATGTAATTAAACATAGACCTCCCTCATCCTGACGGCCTATTGCAAACAGGGTTCCATATAACGACTTAATTAATACGAGTAATTGAGATTCATTCTGAACACCTTTGATCTAAGCCTAAAATATTGAGTAGAGAAACACCAATTCGAATCATCCTATGATTAATGAACCCCTTAGGTACCTATGTAACTTCAATGCAACCCGTATCGGCATTAATGCTACCCGTTTCAATATCTGAACATGCAAACATTTTACTAAGTTGTTTAAAATCTAGGGTAAGATCGCAGAAGTCGTACGCAAAAGGTAAGAGCACTCGTATATTAAAGGCAATAAAACTTAATACTAACTACGCGTATAGACATTTATGACAAACGGAGGGAAAATTGTAATATTAACTTCTGAACTTAACTTAATAAACATTTATAATCGTCAGTTTAGGTAGGTGTGTGTATCGAACAATTATAATATCTTAAGAGTAGAAACATTTTGATATCTCAAGTGGCACACCACACAACCGAAAGTTTACGACACACGAAAGTCACACGAGGGTTCAGTGACTCGTGGCTCGTGGCGTGAACCGCAAATGGAAGTCGTCATCGCGAGATAACGCCCATTCATGGAGATAACAATGCGATGATATGAAACGGCTCTCAGTGCGCCACGATCAGCAGAGGACAACAAACGATTAGTGAGAATCGGGGACAACAGACGTAAGGCCACTGGTCATCCGTAGCGACCTTTAGACCTGTAGGCCACTTCCTGCAATCAACCATCGCAATATCAAAGTATGGAATGGATACTGAAATCAATTTGAAAATGTCCAGCCAAACACGATTTTTGGATAACTGGTCTTGCCTTGGCGAAATTAACTAGTTCTTATACTTTGAGGCGCGGATTTACTGGCCTAAAGTATACTTGGGTCATTAACTATCGATCGATAAGAGTAGATGTATCTATTCCACATAAAAGTTTTTAATAGCTCATGTAAATTATAAACTATGTCTTGGTAGAAAGAAGTCGTACTGCGATTTTATCTCAGGGCTTAATAAGCCATAATTATGCTCCCTGAAAACAAAATAGTCATCCCTAGGTATATCTTTTTTTCTTTCCTATAATTTGGTTTATAGATGACCAAATATTGTATTGATTTTGTTGATAGCATCTTTTTAAATATATTCTGTAAGTTCACCAGAAAAGCGAAAGCTGTCGCGTAAAGCGTGAATGCGTTGTAATAACGCTGCTAAATATCCCGCCAACTCCATCACGACAAGTCGAGTCAAACAGATGCGAAAATTCGTCGGGCAAATCGTAAAAGGTTTCCGTACACATGGGCAGCGATTAAACCGATCGCGGACACCTTTACGCGCTTTATAAAAACAAACACGCGGCAACAATTCAATTTGTAGTCGGTTATTTCGGTAATACGGCCGCTTTCCAGCGTAATATCGTTTAAAAAGCGCCGCCGAGGCCGTAAATCAAATATAATAAAGAGCAAAACAACGCGACGTATTAATTAGCGAGGAACAGTGTGTGTCGGGCGGCTACGTGCCTCGTGTAACACGAAGCACCTCCGCTATTGAATTTTAGAAAATACGGCCTCGTAACGCGGACCTGGCTTTATTGCAGCTGTAATGACCTGCCGGTACCTGGTGTGGCCCATAGCCCCTCGGTATTTCGAGACAACAGCCAGTTCTGTAGCGCGGCTTTCGCTACTGGCCGCTAGATGGCGCTAGCTGTGGGAATTGCGTTTGATATGCAGTAAATGAATAGGTACTGCGTAAGATACGAATAATTAATCTACTTTACCCTAGTTTCTTTACTTTAGATTATGACACTTTAATTAGTATTCTCTTAAAGTAAATTTCAAATGAATATTAGAATTATTCAAATGTTTAATCAGATACCTCAAAAAATATTGATTTACCGGTACATAAGTTTAAGTTCCAAAAACTGCCTAATGCAAAAGGCCAGGAATTTTTATATTTCTAATATAATTCTTAAATAATAATGTACTTCTAACTTTACTTTATTTTGTACTTTATAATAATTCATGGACATGTTGATCTCTTCGCCTGTCCTCTAATGTGTAATTTCATTTCATAATTTTACTTTGACGATTTATCTAAACGATCTAAGCATTGTATTTCATACTGTCACTGTAATCATAATTTCTTTAAGAATGAAAATTGTAAGTACCATATTATTTGAAAAGAGTAACAACTGAGTTTCTTGCTGATTCTTCTCGGTAGAAATTAACATTCGCAATCAGCGGTAAATATTATTATTTTATTTTATAAATGTTCTGTATGGATTTCAATTGAACAAAGATATTTTTGATTTTAATGAACTCATATAATTTTAATTGAATTAACATACTGAAACTAATAAATAAATATTTCACAACATTACATACATTGATGTAATTGATGGTAATGCTACCAATTTGATGATTACCTGCATTAAAATATTGTAGCATTCAATTTAATTGTTTTTGTCTTGATACATTATTTTAATTATTTACTGTGAGATACTAACATCAAATTTTTACTACTACTTCAAAATATTACTAACCTATCTATTGTTGCGTATTTTGGGCAAATGTTTAAAATAGTTTGAAGTAAAAAAATATTTTTTTATTTGTTTAAGTATATAAAATTTACCCCTTTTGTATGTACTAGTAGATATAATAGTTATGAAATATTGCATATTTTTATAATTTGACTCCCTTAAAAAGCATTTTAATCCTTCTTTAAAAGAATATCTTAAAGTATTCATAATAAATAACTTTTAAACGTATGCGACGGAATAATAAGATACATTATAAAAGGTAATTGTAACTGTACCTACCCGGGAAGGGGTGAAACACCATTTATATCTATCGTACACACGATTTATCTCGGCGACTCTACATTTAACCTGTCATCAATAAAATCGCCTTGGAAGTGCTGCGGATTCAAGTGGAGTTTTTCGAAAAATATAGAGCATATTGTTTATTAACTGATATAACATGTAACTTTGTGTAGAGCAACAGTAATTTAACGAATTTACAAATTTAATCATCCGTTTTTCACAATTAAATAAATCATGTTATATTTAATACAGCACCACTCAAAGTAGGTAATTTTTGTCATAATTTTAACGACTCTACATTTTTAGTTCGGCCTCTGTACGCTAGATGGCGCTGTCAGTTTTGCAATGTCCATCTGCATACAGACTGATTTGTAAATTAATTATTTATATTTATGGGTTGTATTTAACGTTCCCTCAAAACTAATAAATTGCTAACCTAACTTAACCTTTTTGCGCAACAAAAAATACTGATTGCACATCAAAATCATAGTTTGATGTGCAATTAGCAGTTTTGGTGTGCAAATGGGTTATTTTTAGAGGGTTGGTTTAATATATTCCTATTTTTATATGATAATTCATTCACTTGATTTCCTAATTGAAATTATAGGTGTTGAATTATTTACGTAGGTTTTATTTTTATTGTACACAATAATCTGGGCACTAATAAAGGCTGGCTAATATCACATCATAGTCCGGTAAGTACTCCTGAGCTGTATGTATGTTTTATTCTTTTACGATATTATAAAAGCTTTAGCCATGAACATAATTAACTGATTTCAAATAGGGAGGACGTTCTGAATTTATCGGGATAGCTTTTTATAAACCATCTTAAATTGATAACTATTGCGAATATGCGTTATTAAAAGTTTGCGAAATATTTGTACCTATTCTTTTCGCACTTGTATTCGTTTTTCTTTTATATTATGTTTCTTTATTGAAATCTTTATATTATTTTTTTATATTATTCTGTGTTGAATAGACAAAAAACCTTAACGATAAATAACCTCAGTTACATCTGCTGCGCTAGGTATAATTCAGAATTGTACATATATTGATAAAAAAATTGGCAATTTGAAATTTGAATAGAAAACAGTGAGACAGGCAAGACCCATACTCGGCATGTGGCCGAGAATGGGTCACTTATCATCAGGATCACTTACCATCAGGTGAGATTGTGGCCAAATTTCTGGCTATTCTAATAAAAAAAAGCCATAAAAATTCACGTTCTTACGTGCTTGGCCCCTGTACATTCTAGCTGAAACCTGGATAGATCCCTCATTAGTAACTATATTAATAAGAAAGTGAGCATCGCTTTTGCTGGGATATTCTCTTATAGGCTTTATTAGAAAAGTATTTGTGCCTGGTTATATAATTAATTATTTTAAAACAGATCCGGTTTAGTAGCTAAAAATTTAAATCGATTGGCGTCGCTAGTGTGCCCTACCCGTCACCTTAAGTTGCAGCATTGCTTATTCCATAAAATCTTCATTTAAAGTGCTTGGACATGTATCTGCTCGTCAAGGTACTTATGGAACAAAACTGACGCGTGTCCAATAAGCACTCAGAGAAAAGCAGCGCGAGAGCTTAACGTAAGCTTATCAAGAGGATGTGCCTTATACCTACCGAAAGGTACATAATGTGACAGCTGCCTTTGTGTCGGTTATCAGCTAGGTGGAACGGACGGTACACCTACACGCGAGCGGACGCGGCGCGCGCGCACCAGAGCGTCCGTTACCCGCCGATAACGCACACCAGCACAGCTTCCTACTCGCGCGATAAGGGCTGACAGCGTCCGCCTTTTCCGAGTGTCATCCTTATGTAAACTTTCTACCAGCGGGAGTCATTTTTTCGGTGGTGGGACAGGCCAAAGACGTACTCGTACATAGACTTTGTATGGAGTAATAAAACACACCGTAGAAAGAGCCCTTAACAAGTACCTCAAGGACCTCCCAAGCTTAGGCCCGTATGCCGAAAACCCGTATGGCCTTAATATGTCCCTATCAAATCATTGATTTATTGTCTATCTAAGGTTGAGATGAGTTTCTTACTTCTTGTCAATTTCTTCTATTACGGGCGATTTATTAATAAAATACACCACAATTATGGCCAAGCCTTAAAATTTTAAAAAAATATAATATATCATAGGTATCATTAATTTATTATTAGGTCCACCACTATAATTTAATGTAAGTACAGAAAAATGACCTAGCAACATTGTTCCTTTAGGTTTTTAGTAATTGATTGAAGCTAATAATATCCGTTTTAATATTAGGAGTTCTCCCAACTTCGGATTTGTAATAATCGTACCTATGCTGTAGGTATTTAGAATTTAAATTAAAAAAATATGACAATGCACCTTTCATTTATGAAAGCTTAGGCATGAAGATTCGTCAATATGTACTTTTATGTGTGAAAAATATCGGAAGTCATTGAACACAATAATGTGAAATTTAATAACGTCAGAACGTATGTATGTAGATTTTGATCTCTTTTATATTTTAATGACAACCCTACCACGATAAATAACAATTATCACGCACCCACACACGGGTAGAGATAAGAGAAGCATTGTCGACGGCACACAGACGCGCGCGGTGATTGGTCGCACCTGTGCCGGGAGGGGGCTCCGGCCGCAGCCAAAGAAAAAACTCCGCCTGCCCAGACACCATGTTGTGTTACGCTCGTGGCTAGCAGTAATTGCGAGGGAACGGCTATTGAAGTGTTTGGATGCTGGCTGCTTGTTCAATCAATTGATTTGCTCAATTTAAACTACAATATCAAAAATTGACAATTGCGTTTCGCACTTATCAGGGATACCTACATCCAATCACACATCGCAAAACGTGATAAGAGTAGCCAACAGAGATGTAAGGTATTGAATAGAATTCCATTTGTAAAAGCATTTCAATTACTTTAAATAAATATTCGAATAAATTTAAAAAAGTGTTTGTTATTTGATCCTTGAATGCTCTATTTGATATTGCCCTATTTGGATCGATCTATTCTATTTAAGTCTAAGCAAGTCATAGATCGAGAAAAAAAATCACCTGCCCTGAAACGATTTGTGGACGTAGGTGAAAGGTCCATTTAAAGCTGGCATCTCAATTAATAAAATATGTACATTACAAAGTTGTTCAAGTATTATAATAATGGACGAAGTTGTTGCATAATTATGTTCTACATATATAGGTATGTGAATGTTATTCTAATACAACAGATAAATATGATAAGATAAATACATCTATAACAATAACATAGGCATATTTGATAATTCCAAATATTTAAATAAAGGATTAACTCAGATTTATATGTTTCACAATAAACGTAACTTACAATGCTGTCATAATACACCAACCAACTTAGTAAGATCAAACTCTCTTTAGAGCACCTGGTAGAGTCGCTAAAAATTAATCTATAACTGTTCAGAATAGATATAAAATTATAATGATTATACTAAGAAAACTCAGTCAAATCTTCATTCACACAATAAATAATTTTACCCAAACCTTAAAGATAACTAGTTTTTTACTCTAGGAATACCTACCTGCTGGAATCGACCATAGCCGCAAGTACCTATATTTAAATTCATTTGCCTATACATACCTAGATAATTATTAATAAAAACGGTTATTATATCTCTTAATATTTAAAGATGTCGAAGCGAAGATATTACACGCAACCTCATCTCCAAAGAATAATTACTAACTTCATGAACGTGAACTCTATCTCTAACACATCTTGCAATATTTTAGCCCTGATTCAGAGTGCGTTGAGGTGAAATTGAGTAGCGAACAGAGCAAAACCATATTAGTGAATCAGCGATGAGTCTCGCGTGAAAACCCAAAGGTAGAGCCGAATGTTGACATACGATTAACGAAAGCTCTACTTGAAACGATACCGTTAATTTTGCCTCTACAAACAAATGATTAGCGCCTATGCTTCCTAATGAGCTTCTTATCGATTCCGTGAAATGTTTGCTCTACTGTTTGGCTACGTTTAATTGACTATCATTAAAAGTTATGTTTCCCTATTCATGCCCTATTTACCAACACAAATGTACTATTGACAGCGTCCATCACGGCACAATGGTATTGTTCGGTAATGTTCATAAAGGTACTCAAATTCAGTACTCATTTACAGAATTTGATGTACCTATGATATTAATAGTATTTGCATCATATTTTTCCTTAATTTCACTTGTAACAAAGGTGATAGGCTGTACACCTGGCACTCGATTCCAACAAGGCTATTTATACATTATTAGAATACACAATAAACCACAATGAGTAATGTTCTTTGATATAACACTGGAATAGCTTAGTTGAAATTTACATTGGTGTTTTAAATAGAGCATTTTACCTACGTTTTGAGTTGTGTGTCATTTCATCAAACTAGTCTGTAGAGAATCATTTACTATACCTACCTACACATCCGCAACAATTTACAAAGCTCATACAAATCACTGGAACATAGGATTCTTTGATACTGGTTCACCACTTCAATTTAACGATTTTCAATATTTAAATTGATCACTTTCCCCATTTTAATATATCTTTCTATATTTTTTTAGGTAAATTATTAGTATACTTTGATGACTATTTCTCAAGCTTTGCGAGAGGTATAGTTTTTTTTTTTAATTTTTTTACAATTGGCACTTTGTTTTTTATTGTTATACCTGTTTATTCGCCTTTTATTATTCATATCTCGAAATTTGAATGCTTTGCGAAATGTCAAACGCGCTAGTTTTTATTGTGGATTTGCATTGAATTAATTTTCACAGAAAGAGACTCGTCCGAGGTCGGTGTAAGAAACCGTTGGTCGCACTAATGAATCGTCTACGTCGCACAGCTCAGTTGGAATGTTCCAAATCGGCAATATTTTATCCACTCCAGACAGGCGGCACACTCGAAGAAGAAGAATGAAAATAAAAAGTACAGGGAAGAAAAAAGCAAATGAATTAAAACAACATAATCATTTACGGTTTAAGACGGCGAAAGCGAGCGGGGTTCCCCTCGGCAAACGAAACTTTCTTTCAAGTCTATGTGTACCTGTTCCCGATTCTCAAGTGGATGAATTATGTCTCAGGGGAGAGCGAGGGGAGATCGCCCAACACGGTCGGTTATTTCTAATGAAGACGTGCTCAAGTTTTATTTTTAATGCCGCCGAGGTGATTTCATTTTCACCTGGATCCATTCAAAGTTGGACTTCACTGGGGGAGCACTTTTGTTTACCGAAGTTTCACTTTTCACTGGCAACTTTTTATCGCTAACTCGATTAACGCACAGGGGATAAGTGAATCGTAAATAAGATAGAGATAAATATGTAAATAAATAGGCAAATAAAAACAAAAAGAAAGGAAGCTTACTTAAGGCCGCGAGCCGCCTGGCCGAGGTGGTGGACGTGGGGACCTGCTTACTCCTCATGTCCGCAAGCCAACCGGCCGCCAAGCTTTCGTACCAACCGCCCACTCCCATAAGCGAGCTGTGCACTTTCATCGAGCGACACGTCTGTCCTCACACACTGCGACCACTCGCGACCGAATCGCATCTACGCCGTACTACACCGAGATTCACAGCCTCCGCTGACGTCACGCGAGTCCTAGTTTCGGTACGGGGCACGTGCACCGCGGGCCGGCGGCGGTGCGCTACTCACATCGGCAGGCGCCCCACACGTTGGCCAGGCTCCACAGGCGGTACGAGTAGCTGTCACCATAGCACCCGAACATGCTCTCATCGGTTCTCGCGACCATGGCCCGCGCGCGCGGACTGACGTGTGCGTGGCGGCGCGGCGCGCGGCGGAATGAGCGGCGGCCCGCCTCTCGCCCCGCCCTGCGCGCCCGCGCCCCTCCCCCCGCGGCGCCCCCCGCCGCGGCGCCCGTCGCCCGTCCACGGCGACCACCCCCCATCTATACTTAATTAGTAGACCCGAGGCGAGGAGCCGCGCTCACGCACCGGCCGCACCGGCCTGCACCTTGCTGCACTCTGAAGTGGCCGCTGGTCGACGCGAGCCAAGGTGTTTCGTCCTGCGTTTGTTTATTTACAAGCAAAGCTCCACCTTCCCGGCTATCTACCTGTCTCTATCTGACGTTACGATCGCAATTTAAAACCTAAGCTTTACTTTTTTCTTACAAGGCAATATGGCGGACAGCTGGATTTCAAGATGAGTAGGCGATGAGTTATGCATGTAAAAAAGTTGAGCTAACCTGAATATGAAATATAAATGTTTCAACAATATAAGTTCGCTAATTTGGTATTCAGTTATGCATTGTAGTTGAGAGAACACTGAACTTCGACACATTGATTAATAGGCACAGACTTATAGATACTATACCAACTTATCATATTCTCTATTTGAATCTAATAACATCACACAAAATTAACTCCATAAACATAGGTAATTACTTGAAGGCGTTACAAAAGTTGCAACGTTACTTTCATAAAAAAAATCCAGGCAAATAAATATTTTTTTCTGAGAAACTACTATAATAATAATAAAAGTAATAAAATAAATTAATTGACAACCAACGACAACCTTCGGTAGCGTCGCAAACATGCACCGCGAGTGTAGAGTAATTCCGTTGAGCTGCACTTTTGGTTCAACTTTCGGTCGCTAGATGGCGCTAGGCGTCCCGGGCGCGCCGCGGAGCCGAACGAATGGTAGAGTATGTAGAGCGCGGCGTGATTAGAAGCTAAAAATACTTTGTTTACTCTTCAAGTCGATAAAGTGGTATCGAGGTATTGAGATAAATGACTGCAACAGATAATAATGTGTAAACGTTTAGTGAATGGACGCTATACAATACGATCTATATTGTAAATTAGATAGATAGATAGATTAGTAGTTATTTACGGGATTTCTACCATGTACCTTATTTTTGAGTTTCCGATATATCGGCACTGTTGCAATCGCCATGGTCACGGAGTAACTTGAAGTACCTCAGTACTCATACTGAAGTAGTAAGTGGTACCGCATTTGATTCGATTTGTCTGCTAGTAACATCTTACCCGCAAAAACTTAAGTTAATCCGTGACCATGGCGCTTGCAACAGTGCCGGAATATCGGAAACTCAAAAATAAGGTCCATGGTAGAAATCCCGTAAATAACTATTCTAATGTTAGTGACAATGAAAGTTTAAAACAATAGATGATAGATATTCTTTATTGCACCAAGACAAAATACAAGTATGATACAACAACAACAGACAGTACAATAAGGCGGTCTTATCGCTTGTAGCGATTTCTTCCGACAACCTTTGGGTAGAGAAAAAAAATCGTAATAGGGGAAGGCAGTGCACAGCAGTTTAACAAATGAAATAGAAAATGGCAGAAAATTATACATACTTATATGTTATTAATATTATATAACATAAATATAAACAATACATGCATACTTAATAATATATAGATAATTTATAATAAAATTCAATAAAAAACATTATCAGTGGTGAAATTGTAACAAAGAACTATAAAAACTCATAGCCTATGAGTACCTATGTAGTGATTGTAATAAATAAAAAAAAATGTTGATTTGACTTAAGTAGGTATTAGGTGTAATGTCAATATTAATAGTTGTTCATTGTTGTAGGTAATAGAGTTAAAAGGATATCTAACGTTAATGTTGGGTTACTTCTAGGTTGGTTTACATACATTCTCTTCTTACCGTTGGAAGGGAATGTGTTCGTGTTTACGCACACACTTGAGCACTATAATATATCCTGCGTACGTGGATGATCGTTGAGATTGTACGAGAAGATATTATTACAGTTTAAATCTAATACATAACGTTCTCGACTGGCCTGATGGGGCATTTGGAAGTGTCCTTGCCTCATATGCCAATGGTCGTGGGTTCTACCCCCACCCTGGAAAAACATAAAGTAATATGATGGCTAAACTTGTATGTACAGTCCTTATCTATGCGTGTTGTTCCCGGTGGCTTGAGCGCTTGGACATGATGCAGGGTGTAGAGAGTCTGGTAATTACATACCATGAAGTGACTGTCGTCTGACCTTCGCAACCCTTTAACGGGGGAGTCATATGTTTCAGTAACTATCCGAAACGTGCAGGTTTCATCACGATGTTTGCCCTCACCAAGTGCACTCTCTATTCCCTTACCCTCATTTTCCGATGGGACACCAACACGTGATACGGCCGGAGAGGGATTTAACGTAGGACCAACGGGGGTACAAGACCGTCAACTTCCAGTCTCCCGGCTGACACTAAGAATTTCTAACCGAAAACTTAGGTACAATTTTTTGGCCTGACCCAGAGATAACCTGGGACCTCTTGCGCAGCCGTCGGTTTCGAGTACGACCCAGTAACCACCACGCCACCTAGGCAGTCGTGACATAGATGTAAGCTGCTGTGTTTTTATCCAAGGCTTATATTTTTCATGTAGGTACATACAACACCATGGTGCATAGTGCAGCATAATCAGCGGTTAACCATGTTTGCGTCGATTGTTCTCCGACTAAAGTTAGCTGCGGTCACACAAAGGCGAAATTCAGCAGGAAACAAACAAGCGCTTAATTAATTGCTATAATTATGCATTGATATCAATAATAAATTTACATAAAAGTTGCATGCAATGTTAGGCTTGGACTGATTTAGTTTTTTGTTTCAATAAAAATGTTAATTTATTGATATTAGACACAATCAACTACATAGCTTAGGAACCTACCTAATGTTAATGTTTATTTCATAATAGGATGTAATATATTAGGTAGGTACAGTCAGCTTCAAAAATATCATAAATAGAGCATTTGATAAGAGTCACTTTTAGCACATTCATTTATTATAGAACATCAAATGAAAATACATCTTGGTGTATACTAACATACAGTTGTCTTTTGTCAAATAATCCGTTGCCTAAAAACTTTATAAAAATATTTTGACTTCAGACAGCAAAACAAGGTCATGTAAAACAAAACGTCACTGACCAAATGATTGAATGATTCGATCAATTTTGACAATATCCTGCGGAACTAAGTGGTCTATGGTTAGTCGAGGATTTGTAATAAAAAATTAAGAACTAACGTTATTCCGTAATAATCATGGACTTGCTCGTTTAGGATCTGAGTAGATATTTTGTAAGAAGAGGGAAATAGTGGCGCCACTACACACTGTACCGAAGCCGAGCTGTACCGAGGAGTCTTAAGAAAAATCACAAAAGGTAAAGAAGACAATCCCATTCAAGACGTGATGCAGGACCATTGTCACCTCCACAAAGATGAACAGAGCAACGCGACACCACCTCCGTGCTCCACCTTCTGAGTAGACGTGGTGGTAATTTGAACCTTCCACGTTTAACTATAAGGTAGATCGAATTCATCGTGTGGGTTCGGATTAAGTCATTGAGGTAGGGTTGTCGCAGTAGTTATCAGCTGTATCACCATGATATTCACCAAAATGGTCGATGAGGGAGAAGCGCAGGGGGTTTAGTGGATATGCCTTTTCCTGGCTTTTTTTTAGGAAAAGCCCCCGCCAAAGGAGAGCCCGCCCCCCGGGGGCCTGGTATGCATAAGGTAGTCGGCTCATCTCTTGAGCCGGCGGCATTCTCTCTGCAAAACCAAAACAAGGGTTGTCGCTTGTGTAAATGAATAGCTTGAAGATAATAAGTAAATAAAACAAAAATTATTGCAAAATTCGAAATTATACTTTAAAAAAAACATACATAATATAACATTTTTTAAAGCTAGAGTGGCGACTTCTGGGTAAGCTCGATCCATCGTAGGCTTTTTCTCAACTCGCAGAGTTCAGTGTAAAGTCAAGAGCAAGCCCATCGTCAATAACAAAAAAAAATACATTGAAACTTTAATCATGTGTACATTTTATGGATGGGTTTCCATTTCTTTCTCTTCTTTTTTGTTAGACAATAAATGTAGGGACCTTAGGGAATGAGCTAATCGATCGAAATTTTAAGTTTTCAGTGGCCACTTTCACTTTATTTTTGAGTATGATGATTGTGACATGAATGACATGTACAAAATAATCTTAAAAATTAAAATACATTTTTACTTAAATGTCTTCAAACAACAATAAAAATCTATTAAACCTAATATCTAATAAACCTAGACAGTAAAAACCTTTAAGAGAATATCATTTTACCGATACACCCACGTGAGTCTCGAACACACCTTACATCACATAGGTGCCCGGTCATGTTACGATTTTAATCGAAAGATGTTAGTTTAATTGTACTAATTTGAGATACACCCCTGTCCCATCGCAAGACAATGGCACCTTACTGACACACCCACGTGTGTCGCACGTGTGTCGACCACACCTAGAGCACACCCCGCTTGTGTATCACTGGTTTTTATATTGGTACTTTAAAGTAGACGCATCGAGTAATTAATTGAGTATAAATAGTTAACTGTTCCTCTTACTGATAGAAATCGGTCGGTAAAGACTGCACTCGGCAGGGCAAACGCCTCCATCATAGAAATCTAGTCATGGCTACTATGATGGAATTCGGATTAATCATCACGCTTGCCTAATGCGGATTGGTGATTAACAAACCTGAGCTTGGTTCGAAAAAATCGAAACATACTTTTTGCTCGACCCGGGAATCGAGCTCAGGACCCCGAGATCACGGCCCCGTACTTACCACTAGATCAACAGGGCGTTCATCTATGGCCGTCCTTGTACTATGAGTAGGTATTGAGTGACGATAGCCGGAGTGTCTAGTCTCCCAGCACAGTGTGACTTGATCAGGAATCGGACCCGGAACCTTTCGCGCTAGGGCGCACCAACTTAGCCACTGCGCCAAGGAAGTTGTCAGGAAAAGAAACAGTTGAGTAACTTGGTAAGATAACGGCTAATACTTGTAGGTTATCTTTGTGAATAATCTTTGTGACTCATAATTGTTTCAGTAGTTCTGTGGCTATGCTAATTTTATTGGTAGGCATTATTGTTGTTTATAAGCATTAGGTACAATAGATACTTAAATAGGACCATACAATTTCTGAAACAATTACAATTTAATGGGACCAAAGCACCATAGGTACCTACCTAAGTGCTTTATGGTGGTATAAAGAAAACATCTAAGATGCTTTTTCCATTTTGGTACATAGTCGATAAATGCTTTCCCTCACAGCTAATAGTAAATAGAAATATGCACATATATTTGAAAAAACCAGAGGTGCATTGGACGAGTCCCTAGGCCTGATGGAAGTATGCGGCTTCTCAAAAATTCCGAGATTGAAGAGCCCAATATAATCAGAGAAACAAAAGCTCATACACTCCGATGGCTGGGCCACGTGGAAAGGGCCCTACGTATCGCTGGGATGATGTCGTGCAGAAAGATCTACGCGAGCTAATGAACGGGACCAATGGAGGAGTCTTATATCGGAGGCCAAGATCAGCCTATTTATATCCCCACTGTTGGAGCACGGGCCTCCCTCAATCACATGACGGGTAATTGCCATACTCACCACGCTTGGCAGACGGGTTGGCAAGGGTTTTGATATAAATGCAGAGTTTTCCTTCTCTGGGTGCTGATGATCATGCCAGCAGCTTTACCTTAGTCGCTTTTAAGTAAGTAAGAGGTGCATGCTCGGATGCAAACGTACGGCCTCCTGGTACATGCGCCTTCTTATTCACTGAGCTACCATCAATCTAATTTTGCTAAACTTGCCATTCCAAAAATATGAAGTCAGACCCCACACGTGGGCCCAGACCTCAGCCACACGTCGGGGCACATTCACGCGCATGCGCGCTACCTACAATGCGCCGGAGTGCTTTGTTCGCGTCAACACGGAGCGAACAAAAGGTTAACCTTTATTTAAACAGTCACTATCAAGTTTCATACCGGTACAAAAATAACTTCAAAACCATTAGAAGAGTTATATTATCTACATCTGTGGTAAATTGTTAATTGATTTGTGTTTTTAAATAAATTCATACAATATCTCATACATCGACCTGATTCTAGCTAGCTTTAGAAACTGGTACGGGTATCGGACGGGCAACAGAACAATTGCAAATTCACACCCAAACACTGAAACAAATATAAGTGTTGATCACACGAATGTTTGTCCAGAACGGGAGTCGAGCCCACGACCTTTGGCATATGAATCACTACCAATGGCGTCACCGGGCCTGTTGGGGTTCTTATTTTTGATAGTAATCAAAATAGACCGTTAGTTTTAATACTTTTAATGCTGAAGCCATATTAATACTTTTAATTCTGAAGCCATCATCATCATCATCAGCAACCCACACTCTTCCACTGCTGGACATAGGTCTCCCCTAATGCACGCCAGTGCTCCCGATTTTCGGCCACTCTCATCAAGCCCACACCAGCCAGCCTTCGAATGTCATCATCCCATCTTGTCGCAGGGCGTCCTACACTACGCTTACCGTCAATAATACTTCTTTATTAGAAGCCATATTAATACTTATTTATTAAAAATAACGTTCTCTTAGCAAATTAGACAATAATGCAATCGCTTACCATCTGGTGATCCGTCTGCTCGTCTGCCACCTATCACATAAAAATAAACATAATTTTATTGCATCACTAATCCGTCTACAGAGAATATCCATGGGCACCACGTATCATAAGGTATCCCGCTTGTTCGTTTGCCTGCCTTACCCAAAAAAAAAACTAAGTGTAGCTGTGGTGCAGTGCAGCTCAGTGGACAAGAACGTGTGTTTGAATCCGAGTATTCAAAACTGGATTTGTCAAATGTGTGTGTATATTTAAAAAAAAACAATATTTATGAAATTTTTATGAAATCGGACTAGTTTTTTTTTATTTGATGCAATACAATCCATATACTCTAGGTCCGTGCCTTTACATAATTGCTTATAATAATATATTTTTGCTCCGTCAAAAAAATATTTCCTTGTTAGCTTTTAGACCTAGTTTCATTTTACATAATTACATAACTAGTCACTTATCGTTACTAGCCCTACCTAGCGACACCAATCGATTTAAATTCTTAGCTACTAAACCGGATCTATTTAAACGATTACGGGGTTACAATCTCTCGGCAAACACCTATACTATTTATTTAATACTTATAGTTAACTGTTGGTCTGCTTTTGCATTCGAATTTTCGATTACCGCCAAAAGTGGCCGCTTTTTGCGTGAATCAATTTTTCGCGTACAAAAACGAACACAACATTTGTGCATGGTTATTTAATAAATAGTATTAGTGTTTGCCGAGAGATCGTAACCCCGAAATTGTTTAAAATAGATCCGATTTAGTAGCTAAGAATAAAAATCGATTGGCGTCGCTAGTGTGTTTACCCGTCACCTTAACCACAACATCGAAGCTCGAGGTCCGTGGTATTTCTTTTTATGTGATAAGTAGCAGACGAGCAGACCGATCACTCATGGACACCTGCGACACCAGTAGAGTCACAAGTGCGCTGCCAACCTTCAAACCCCCCTTCCTCTGGATTGGGCCTCCGATACCCTCACTCATGCAGCGAACAGCACAATGCTGCTTAACGCCGGTTTTCTGTGAGACCGAATAATCTTTTAATAATAATAAATCTCAAAAAATTATAGTTTAATAATTTATTCAGATTTAAATTAATATCTATGTGTTTCGACTTCGCTGCATAAGTTTAAGTAAGTACATTACAGTTTGTTCTTTTCTCCTCGTCTCTGACTGACGTGTATAGCGATCATGATTCCAGTAGGTTTTTTTTTATCCTTGTTTGTTTTAATGAAAATGGTGCTTTGACTTGCGTTTAAATACAAGTTGGAGATAATTCAGTTATGACAATTATTCTGCTTTACTGCAATGTGAAATATTTGCGCTGTAATTTAGTAAAGAATAGGAGGTATGAAAACGCAACCTTCTGGGGTAGGTAAAAGTTTTGCACTCCACTAGTTTGTGACTCCACTGGTGTCGCGGGTATCCATGGCGATGGCAATCGCTTACAATCAGGTGATCCATCTGCTCGTCTGCCACCTATCACATAAAAACACGACGACGAAGAGCGTACTCTTTTTAAAAAGGCCGGCAACACATTAGCGATCTCTCTGATTTCGCGGATGTTCATGGGCGGCGTTGATTACTTTCCATCAGGTGACTCGCTTGCTCGTTTGTCCGCCTCTAGCATAAAAAAAACGACGAGGATGTGTCTCTACTATTGCTATCACTGTACCAGTAGGATCGTGCGATAAACACGGGATCTTTTCGCGATGCGATGTTGTCCTGTTAGATAAGCACCCCGATAGAGGTACCTATATGTACCGTCTTATGGCGAGATGAACTAATCGTGATTTCATACTCATACCGAATACACATGAGCTGTTTTAGATTGACACCTTTGCTGGAATTTTATTTCTGCCATTAGCTCGGCGGTGAGGGAAAACATCGTGAGGCAATGTTTCGAATAGTTTCTGAAATGTGTAACCATGATTCATTTGGTCTGGTTCCCCTGGCGGCCGATCTCAGCGATCAGCCATCGACCCAGGACATATTATAGCGCACCAGTATTTGCGCAGATACAAGTGCACTCTCTATTCCCGTACCCTCTTATTTCGATGTGTGACACGTGTCACACATCGAAATAAGTGATCAGTGTGACACGACCGAAGAGGGATTAAGGCGCATGACCAACTGCTTAACGTGCTTTTCGAGGTACGGTGGTACAAGACTGCTAACTTCCAGACTCCGGGCTAACACTGAGAATTTCTTAACAGAAAAACTCGGGTACAAATTTTGGCCCGACACGGGGATCGAACCCGGGTTCCCCTATTAGACGGGTTACGGAAGTCGTTTTTTTTAAATACCAGATTCCCCAAATCCTGAGTCGTGGTGTAAACGTACTCCAGGCTCTAAAGTGTCAGCTTTGCACGCAACCAGGAACTACATGCAAAGATGAAGAAGACATTAGCTGTGGTAGTGTGGCTACTGAGATATCTACTGACTTTACCAAGGATCTGACCTTAGTCTATTTTAGTTCTTAGTTCTTGGTCTGTTGGGTTGCAAACATCAGACAGTAATCTCTTCATTCGCGCCAAACTCTGTTATCATGTTCCAAGTATATCCCATAACTAATATCTACATTGGGATCAAATGCTCGACGGTTACCCATAGGTTTTTTGTTTTTTTTTACAAAATCTCATACCTACACATTGACCTGGTTTTGAACTTAGTAGCTTAAGCACTTGTGTTACGGATATCAGACAACAGAGGAATTTCAAATATATATTATACTTAAATACAAATACTACACCCAGACAATGAACTAATACAATACACATAGGGACGTACCAGAGGTTATTTTTATTTCATTTTATTTAGACAATAGACTGAAGTATCTCATGCTAAAAAGTTGAAAGTCATCTCAATTATAAGTACAAAATCCCAGGACTTGCTCAAAGTTTGCGTTTGCTCGTACCGTGTACCTCGCAAGGTTGCGCAAGCGCTTCTCACGGACGCAGGCGGGCACATCTGGCGGCCACTCCTCGCGCACAGGTAGCCGCCATTGTTGTTACGATCCACCGACACTGGCAGGCCAGGGTATCACTATACCGCAGTACTGTGACATCTCCGCTCATTTGTGCGCTGTCAGCCTTTGTTCCAACTCATTATGGTGATTTAAAGCGAATTGTTAAGTGTGCACCTTTATGGCATTGTGGGAGAGTTTATTTATGGACTTGGTAACTGATGCAGATGTTACGGACTGGGAAGACATTTTTATTTATTAGTTTAAAAGCGTCCTAAATTATTAAATTCTTAAGCTACATACAATGTAAAGAAAAAAGAGCACTTTCCTAATTTTATGTTTAGGTATTGCGATATCCTACTAAGGTGTATCTAAGTTCTCGTACACACAGGTAGGTTGGTTTATCGATGTGGCATTCCATGAAGTTCGCATGTGTTTTGGGGCCAAATTATTCCAAAAAAAACTGAATGTTAAAAAAATATTCTGTATACTTTACCTATTTCTTTCTGGGTTCTAAACCTTTTAACAAATACAGAATTAGTTGGAAGCTCTACAGAATCTCAAGGTACATATCGATATCTAAAAGTATTAATAAATTCTGATTGTAGTAATTTCAGCCGTCCTTTTTCAGCTAGTTATGTTATTTATGTACTGTAATACCTATGTGGTTCAATCCATTCAATTTTAATGTAACTAGGTTTCTTTTTTGTTTCGCCAGCATAGTTTTACGCGAGGTCGAAATATTGAACAATCCAATGGGTGGTACGCAATAGTTATTGTTATTGGAAATATTAGTAAATTCACGAAGCCAAGTATCAATAAAACTAAGTGCCTTGATCATCATATTAGCGATATAAACAAGCAAGGTGGTTGTTTAGTGCCTGTACCTACTTCAGTGCTAAACGTCGGATTATAAAACTAATTCCAGTTTATAGAATAATTCGATTCAGTGCGAACTTTGTACTCCGCAGTAAGAACAGTGAAGCAATCGATATCAATAATACGGAATTATAATAAAATTATCAAGCGTATTTTGCTTTCTTTCACTGTTGAGAATATTCTTCGATCAATTTAGCGTTCTCCTTCAAAAATGCTACTAGCTTGTTATAAGTAATCACAGACAAGGTATTAGATACTTGAGTAACTTTGTTCTCTATTTTGTACATGAGATATAGCTCTACTTACCCTGTTACTGTAGCTATTTATACCTATTTATTTTATTATTTTGTGTCAGCCGTAAATGTGATTCGTTATTTCCTGTAACTAAACGTAACGTAAATATTTATGCAGGTAGACTAAACTTCATTTCAAAGAAATGTATTTCTCATAAAGATGTCACTTACATGAGATTAAACTTTAAAAGTACCTATACATAGCCTAATCGTGCTAATTACAAAATAAAAATAACTACGACGACCCGTTAAGAACAGTGGTAGTGAACCCAGCCTCTGGTGCAAGGGTTGCGGGTTCAATCCCCGCACAGTACAATAATTTGTGTGCATGATCATGTCTGTTTGTATTGGTCTGGGTGTTTTCTATGTATTATAAGTATGTGTTTACAAATGAAAAGTATTATATGTATATATTTGTGATTCTGCTGTTGATTCTGGTATCAGTAACACAGGTGCTTGAGCTACCTATCTTGGAGTCAGATCAATGTATGTGATGTTGTGAAATATTTATTTATTATTCTGTAAGTAGTTTATGAATTTTACAATTACCGGAGTGATACCACGGCCTCACAGAAAACCAGCGTGAAGCAGCACTGTGCTGTGTTTCACTGCGTGAGTTAGGGTACCGAAGGCTCAATCCGGGGAAAAGGTTGGCAGCGCACTTGAGACTCCACTGGTGCCGCGGGTGTCCATGCGTGGCGGCAACCGCTCGTCTGCCACCTAGCCATAAAAATTGGTTGTTTCTAGTTAGATGAGAAATGAGAGACATTTTACTGTGTGTGTGTGTGTGACATTTCGGCATGAATAGCCCGGCAATTCGGAGTAATATACCACGGCCAGAAAATCGACGTGTTTCGCTTTGAAAGAGGGTACAGTAAGCCTAATATGGGGGAAGGAGAGTTTGAAGTTGGCAGCGCACTTGTGATTTTACTGGTGTTACAAGAGTCCATAGGCGGCGGCAATCACTTGCCATCAGGTGAATCGTCATATTAAAAAAAAATGTGAGAAATGAGTAGAGACATTTTACTGTTTTGAACTTAATTGTGATGTCGATAAAGACAAGAACGCGACGCGCTTGTCGTGGCGGTAAAACTTTACGCGCGGGCGATTTGGCAGCTTGCGCGGGAGTGGGTGAAATACACTAATATTGCGAGGTGCCGATGTAAGGGATAGTGCGTCCGTATTGGAAACAGTGCACTCTCGCCCATTTCGACTGTGATTATCGGGCCTCTGTGTCGGTGCTTGCGTGCTTTTGAATGAAATAGAGTCGTACAAATTGGTCATACATGTTTCAAAATTCAGTAGAATGGTAACAATACTCATACTGACTGAACAATAAAGACGGCATGTTTCACAGAGTAGTAGAAAACTTGCTGACCAATTAATCACTCACTTCTATTATATTAAATATTATGATGTCCGCTCGCCACGTCACGCACGGTACTGCACCAGGCAGGTGTGCACCGGTTCTCAAATACCATCGTAACGCAGCCTTTCTCAATGAGGATGGTCCTAGAAATTATACCTGATGTAATCTATAACAAGGAAAAACATTGTCATTGATATTCCTTAACCTATCTATGATTAGGTATGATTGTCTAGAAGAAATCGTTACAAGCGATAAAGCCGCATTATTGTACTGTCTATTTTTTGTTGTTATGTACAGCACAAAAAGCAGAAGTAGCTGCACATATTTCGTAGTTTGTAGTTCTTATTCCGAAGAGCGAAAGATTCGATAAGTGTGCATCAACTTTGGCGGTTGACTGTACCATACTTACCTGTATTTTGATGCTGTGCAATAAAGATTATCTATCTAACTGTTAATGTGGTCTCAGACATAGATAGATGTCTGTTTATGTTGACTATGCATGCTGACGGCACGGCATAGGTAGTGGATAACTCTTAGTCCAGAACAATGGCATATTTACTTGCGACCATTTCACCGATTTGGCAGCGAGCGGCGGACCCGCCGATAAAATACACTAATATTACTCGATGGCGAAATAGAGACTCGTACATGCTGGTATTGAATCGCTGCCTATTTTTCGGTATGCTTGGTACTTACGGTAGGTACCGGTTTTACCACAGGAAAACACAAACCCATAGGTATGACATGCTTAAAAACACTGGTTTTAAATAGATGGTTTGCCTATTTATATTTTGCGTTTCCTATTGTTTATAAAGTTTTGGGTAATCACCGAACTTCATTGAACTTAATTGTGATGTCGATAAAGACAAGAACGCGACGCGCTTGTCGTGGCGGTAAAACTTTACGCGCGGGCGATTTGGCAGCTTGCGCGGGAGTGGGTGAAATACACTAATATTGCGAGGTGCCGATGTAAGGGATAGTGCGTCCGTATTGGAAACAGTGCACTCTCGCCCATTTCGACTGTGATTATCGGGCCTCTGTGTCGGTGCTTGCGTGCTTTTGAATGAAATAGAGTCGTACAAATTGGTCATACATGTTTCAAAATTCAGTAGAATGGTAACAATACTCATACTGACTGAACAATAAAGACGGCATGTTTCACAGAGTAGTAGAAAACTTGCTGACCAATTAATCACTCACTTCTATTATATTAAATATTATGATGTCCGCTCGCCACGTCACGCACGGTACTGCACCAGGCAGGTGTGCACCGGTTCTCAAATACCATCGTAACGCAGCCTTTCTCAATGAGGATGGTCCTAGAAATTATACCTGATGTAATCTATAACAAGGAAAAACATTGTCATTGATATTCCTTAACCTATAAATTGTCTAGAAGAAATCGTTACAAGCGATAAAGCCGTATTATTGTATTGTCTATTTTTTGTTGTAATGTTCAGCACAAAAAACAGAAGTAGCTGCACATATTTCGTAGTTTGTAGTTCTTATTCCGAAGAGCATAAGATTCGAAAGTGTGCATCAACTTTGGCGGTTGACTGTACCATACTTACCTGTATTTTGATGCTGTGCAATAAAGATTATCTATATAACTGTTAATGTGGTCTTAGACATAGATAGATGTCTGTTTATGTTAACTATGCATGCTGACGGCACGGCATAGTAGATAACTCTTAGTCCAGAACAATGGCATATTTACTTGCGACCATTTCACCGATTTGGCAGCGAGCGGCGGACCCGCCGATAAAATACACTAATATTACTCGGTGGCGAAATAGAGACTCGTACATGCTGGTATTGAATCGCTGCCTATTTTTCGGTATGCTTGGTACTTACGATAGGTACCGGTTTTTACACAGGAAAACACAAACCCATAGGCATGACATGATTAAAAACACTGGTTTTAAATAGATGGTTTGCCTATTTATATTTTTCGTTTTCCTATTGTTTATAAAGTTTTGGTAAATCACCGAACTTAATTATTTTCGAGTACATATTTTCCATAATACTGGTGTCGCGGGTGTCCATGGGCGGCGGCAATCGCTTACCATCAGGTGATCCGTCTGCTCGTCTGCCACTTATCATATAAAAAAAATATATGCGTATGAGTAATTAGTGTTAGTCATGTACGTAGATGCGTTATGGTAGGTAGATAGTAATGATAAGAGAGGAAGAACTTAATGCATGACTCTTGGTTACGACGGTTAAGAATAAATACGATCTATCTAAGAAAGCACAAGGTCAAAATTGAAATTGAACTTGAATGTTCAAATTTACGAACCCAAAAAAAAACCTAGATAAAAATAAATTCTCCATTGCATTAGTCAGCTCAGAACCAAGCTTCGGTTTTTGCGCAGCTGGACACAGCCAAATACAAGCAAGAGCAACCTCTAACTAGAGCAGATTCCGCACTCATCCAGGCCTATCTCGGCGATCTACCGCCACTGCGCCGATGCGGCGCCGATATGCGGCGGTAATGCGCCGATACGCGGCGATAACGCGCCGATACGCCCGATCGCGCCCGTATGCCCTCACCTATTATTGCGCCCATTGTCGACCAACGTAGGCCTACAATTAAATGAGAAGCAGTGAGAAATGTGTGTAGCTTGCGACAGTGAGCCACGAAAGTGATCACAGCGTTATGTGTTGCAAGGTTCTCAAAGATTTTATTTTTGAATTGCAGTGCAGTATGTAGATCGGTAGTTAAATGCGCTTCTCGATATAAAGCTTCTCAGATTTATTGAAAACTTCCCGAGTTCAGGAATTTAATGTAACTTAGGTACAACTTAACGAATAAAAGTGCAATCTCGAATAAAGTTCATCGTGTTGTAAAAAAAAGACGCGTATGGAATATGTATCGATATATTTTAATTTATAGCACTAAAATACCTACAACAATTAGAACAAGATAAAATGAAATTAAAGCTGAGCTTAATTTCTATTTTATACCGTGGTAGTAGACATTCCTCATAATAAATTCTTTATTCAGTTCACACGATATTGTAGTCTTATGCTAACTGTAATTTTTTTATACCTATGTTTTTACGTCTTTTTGACCTATTGTGGAAAATTTTATTATGAGAGAAAATCTTATATTTTTTGAACTAGTTTTGGCGTTGTCGAAACATACTGTTCCTCTTTCCACTGTGCCCAATGTGGGGTAACGTACTGCTGGCGGCTGCGGGAACGCTGTTCATTAATGCCAAATATTTGCTCAATGAATGGGAATTGATTCCAACGTGGAGGAAGGTAATAATAGCCTGCTCAATGCGCCCGTTTCCTATCAATGCAGATCTATTTTCAATCTCGCTCGTAACGTGTTTTACCGCCATGCTGTGCTTTCTAGTCTATTCAATGAAACGGGAACATTGTTGTATTATTGACGTGTGTTATCGATCATTTGGCCGTCTAACATGATATTTGCCGACGTGGGAAACAAATGTCTAGATATCTCACCTCCGCCGGGTCCCGGTAGAAGGGGTAGACCTAAAAGGTGACATCGTAAAGGATGAAATGCGTGCTAATAAACTGACCACTAGGGATGCACAAGATCGTGCGAAGTGGAGGAGACGAAGTAAAAAAGCGGAACCCGGGTTTCGTAGCGACAGGTTAGGACGGAACGGGGACAAAACGATACTTTATATTAAGGTGACGGGTAGGGCACACTAGCGACGCCAATCGATTTGATTCTTTAGCTACTAAACCCGATCTATTTTAAACAATTTCGGGGTTACAACCTCTCGGCAAACACTTATTCTATTTATTAAATAACCATTCACAAATGTTGAGTCCGTTTTTGTACGCGAAAAATTGATTAACACCAAAAGTGGCCGCTCTTGGCGTGAATCAATTTTTCACGTACGCGTTTGATTCAACATTTGTGCGTGGTTATTTAAATTTATTAAATTATTAAATAAAATAAAGTTTAAGTGTTTGCGGAGAGGTTGCAACCCCGAAATTGTTTAGAATAGATCCGGTTTAGTAGCTTAAAATTAAAATTGCTTGGCGTCGCTAGTGTGCCCTACCCGTCACCTTAAGTGGATTATTTTCTAAACAGAATCTGGTGTGGGTATGCCTTGGTTATCATCACCTAGTAGATCCTCATAGCAGGATTCTACATGGAATATACATACCATTACACGGTCCATATTACAAATAATATTGATATAACCGGTTATAATATGTATCGTCGGCTTTAACTGCAGTTGATTGAAAATGTCTCAGTTTAAGGCTACATGACTGCAGTGTGAATATCTGACGTAGATATTTGTTAATTTTTATTTGACTTTGAAGTATATAATATATATTGAGTATTGAGTAGGGTGAATATTGAGTAGGTGCTTTAAAATTTTACATAACAAACCTGTCTCTTGGATAATATTTACAAAATCGTGGGAAGTTAAAAAGATAACAGTTAGTTTTCATAAACGATCCCAAAATCTAATGATTTATTTAAGCGGCATTGATAATGGGCCCGTAATACCGGGAAGGGTAACGCTGACTTATCGCTACGGGAAATATCTACACGAACGCTTCGATAACCGGAGCGGTACAAAAACAAGGCGAGTGTGGTTCTATCGAGGTTATCTGGACCTGGATAATGTAGAGAGCATAACAGTAAAGTAGTGTAAATTGTTTATTGTATTCTCATCAGATTCCTTTCAAAAAGGTTTTCAAGACGAAGAAGACAGAACAGGATTATCTTTTTAACCGACTTCAAAAAAAAGGAGGTTCTCAATCAAACCGATTTAGATGATTCTTTTTTAGTTGGAAAATAGATAGTCCCGGATTGGCACCATGATCAAGATATCAGGATCTGATGATGGGATCCTGGAAAAGTTTAGGGGAACTTTCAAATTATATAGGGATACGTGTGTGACTCTGCTGATGATGGAAGGTCAACTCCTCAACGGTAAGGAGTTAAAGGATAACTCTTTCAATACTGTACTCACAATTAGTTTTCTAGTTATTTGGCGAGGGTGGAAGGGTGAAGGGGGGGGGGGGGGGTCCAGCCAAAATGAGACACTAAAAACCTTGAACTCTCGGCAAACACTTATACTATTTATTAAATAACCATGCACAAATGTTGAATCCGTTTTCTTTTAATTATTAACGCCAAAAGCGGCCATTTTACCATCAGGTGACTCGTTTGCTCTTTTGTCGCCTCTAGCATAAAAAAAAGGGGCCTATAGTAAAAAGGAGTTCCTATATGCCCCTTCCTTTTGAAGGTTTGTCTGTTTACATATCTTCATACCTAAGCCACTTACTCTAGTCTTAAAAATATCGGGCTTTGTTGAAGTAGTTGATTTGCAAAATGTTTTCGTCTTGGAAACTACCAGTAATGTGTTACGGGTCTCGACTGCATTGGGTCCACGGTATGCGCCCGCGCTGCCCTCTGACCTGCCACGAAAAAACCGACGAGCGTTGCCAGATAGCGACGAAATAGGTGTAGGTACCCACGTGACTGAAGTAACACTTATTAGAAACTTTGATAATAATTATATTGTTTGTGTTAATACATAACAATACCTCTGGAGAATGGTACAGTGATATCGTTTTTATAAAATCTTTTATTAAGATGACGGATAGGGCACACTAGCGACGCCAATCGATTTTAATTTTTAGCTACTAAAACGGATCTATTTTAAACAATTTCGGGATAACAAGCTCTCGGCAAACACTTATACTATTTATTAAATAACCAAGCACAAATGTTAGGTCCGTTTTTGTACGCGTGAAATTGATTCACGCCAAAAGTGGCCGCTTTTGGTGCCGCACGTTGGACCCAACATTTGTGCATGGTTATTTAATACATAGTATAAGGGTTTGCCGAGAGGTTGTAACCCCAAGATTGTTTAAAATAGATCCGGTTAAGTAGCTAAAAATTAAAATCGTTTGGCGTCGCTAGTGTGCCCTACCCATCACCTTAATGGAATTTTTCGTAGTCTATCTTTTAGGCCTAGAAAATCATAATACACACGCCCTGTTGGTTTAGTGGTTTAAGTACCGAGCCGTGATCTCTTCTGGGTTCGATTTCCGGGTCGAGCAAAAAAAAGTATGTTTCATATTTTTCGAACATAGCTCGGATTTGTGACCAGCAATCAGCATTAGGCAAGCGTGGTGATTAAGCCTAATCCCATCATAGTAGCGATGACTTGATTTCTATGATGGAGGCCTTTGCCCTGCAGTGGGACAGTATATAGGCTGATACTACGAGAACTACAAAAGTAACCATTTCCCTAATTATTTTAAAGTAAGTTATTCAGAGACACATCTAACTGCCTATAATAACATATTTACAAATTTTAAGAGAGATGTGGATGTGGAGAGCTGCTAGCATGATCATCAGCACCCAGAGAAGGAAAACTCTGCATTTATATCAAAACCCTCGCCAACCCGTCTGCCAAGCGTGGTGAGTATGGCAATTACCCCTCATGTGATTGAGGGAGGCCCATGCCCCAGCAATGAGGACTTTAATGGGCTGATGATGATGAAGGGAGATGTCGACGTTTCAAGAGAAGAGTAAACCTTCTTTATTACAGTCTAGATCCACAATCGGTCGGCCTGGACCATTCCTTACCATCAGGTGAGATTGTAGTCAAAAATGTCTGGCTATTCTAAAATGGTACCTAAGAAGTTTTAACACGAACACGATAATGATATTATTGGTTCCAAAATTATTAACTTCAAAATACATAATTCAAAACTGGTTTCATACTTATCACGAGTCTCAAAATCTTCTTAGCAGCTTATACAATTTCAAAGTGAGTCTAGATTACAAATTCCGTCGTCTCGTTTGTTTACCTGGGGCTGCAAAAACGTGGATTCCTTAGTCCCCGGCGGTGTCACATGTGCCTGCATTGTTTTTGGCTGCACGTGCGCCCGGTCTGTCATGCCGACCACCGTAATTGTTCTCCGCCAGAGGTTCTGAAACTTTAGCTTGATCACTTTCGAAGTTTGAGAATTGAAAGGAAACGTACATGAAGAGGCGCATCTATTCGCCCATAGCGTACTTTTCATATAGCCTTGCTGTGGGTGAGACTATATTTCTAACTGCTGGTGTTGCCAATAAAATGTTGTTATAGGTTAAAAATGTTTTTGGTTAATAAAAGTTTTATTTTAATTTTTTTTATTTATTTTATCTATATATTTTCTGTTCAGTTCAACATCTCACTCAAAATACATAAGCACACAATTAAATATATTATCAAAAAAGTAAAAGTATAAAAACATACACAATATAAAATTTTCTGCGAAAAAAAACTGCCTTCAAAAACCATGAACTAAAATGTATAAAATAATATTTTTAACACTTTATACACTTCAAATAATATTTTATAACAGTACACTCGAGAAAATGTTTTACCGAACTCGGCGCCCAATACTATATTGTAATTTAATACAACGTTCAATTATTCAACAGGGATTAGGCGGTAAAATCTTTTCTCGAGTGTATTGTTATAAAATGTTATTTTAAGTGTATAAAGTGTTAAAAATATTTGTGTAATTTTATAACAAACTAATTGTGAGTATTTAAAGAGTTATCCTTTAACTCCTTACCGTTGAGGAGTTGACCTTCCAGCATCAGCAGAGCCACATAATGAATACAATCAGGGTAAATACTGGTGCAGTTTTGAAAAGAGATACAAAAACATGTGTGCCTTTATTTAAATTTTAAGGGTTAAAAAAATAATCATCTAAATCGGTTCATAAATGGCAATCATCTAAATCGGTTCAGTGATCGCCGAACAAACATAAAAAAATATATATTACATGTCGAATTGAGAACCTCCTACTTTTTTTGAAGTCGGTTAAAAAGAGTCTGGTCTAGTCGTCTACCCTCAATACGTGCTCACTTTACAGTTTCCGGAGGCCCAATCCGGGGAATTGACCATGGAAACTACCTACTCGGCTTGTCAAAATAAGTAGAAATTCTTTTCTTTTCTTTCTTTCAAATGCGTTACCTCGACAACGGTAACGTGCGGTCGGCAAACATAACGGTATTACAGTTAGCCTGCAAAGTCGCTTGCACTGTGTACGCACACAGTGCACAACTGTAGAGCGTAGAGATAAGAAAATCCAGAGGTGCATGCTCGGATTCGAACCACGACCCTCTACATGAAAGGCGCGTTTTTATCCACTGAGCTAACATCGCCCCTATCGATTGTCACACCCCTATGCGTGTGCAAGCCGATACGACCTGCAAACCTTCAAGAAAAGAGCGTACTCCCTTTTTAACGTGACAGGTGTCTATAGGCATCAGGTGATACGTCTGCTCGTTTGCCCCCTATATCATAAAAATAAAAGCGATTATCCCCTAGCGTTGGTACACCGGAACATTGGTCGACTGTACCTTAGAAATACTAGTTTGACAACCGACGACGTTCAAATTGTAGTCTCCTCCGTCCTAAACAAGAACAACTTTACCAATGCCACGTCCCAAGACGCTATTCCATGTACCACAGAACTCAAAATGGGAAAACCAAAACAATTGGCCTCTTTAAAGCAAACTTGCGCCAGATGGCAGCACGCATTGTAGTATTGGAAGTGTCAAAGTAATAGATACGTCCTGAGTTTGGTAATGAGACTGCGAAAGCTGTAATTGTTTGTGGGAGTTAAAAAAACGGCGAGCACAAAGCAATCGTCTTGAGCAGTGTTTGTCGTTAATTAAGCCTGTTTGTACCTTTCGAATAGGTTTGAAACATGTGCGTCGCGTGAAAAGCCGTTTGCGTAGGAAATACTTTGTCAATTGTTTTTTCTTGTATAGAATTAAATTTGAAGGTGCACGTCCAAATTTCAATTTATTAACTGTCAAGGAAATGAAGCATTGTTAGAAATAGTTTTTTTTTCTGTGACACGTCTGCTTGTTGGCCACCTCATCATCTTAGTGTGTAATTCTCAGTTGCGTTTAAAGCTGTCGCTGTGAAGACAGGGGTACGCTGGGATTATAATCCAGAATTCGGGAAGTCTGGTAATTAGAAGGGACTGCCGTCTGACCTTCGCAACCGTTACACAGGGGAACCAGACCAACTGGATCACGGTTTTTTTTTATGTGATAGATGGCAGACGAGCAGACGGATCGCCTCACGGTAAGCGATTGCCGCTGCTCATAGACACCCGTGACACCAGTGGAGTCACAAGTGCGCTGCCAACCTTTAAATCCCTCTTTCTCCCGGATTGGGCCTCCGGTACCCTCACTCAAGCAGCGAAACAGCACAGTGCTTCTTACGCCGGTTTTCTGTGAGGCCGTGGTATCACTCCCACTGATAAAACGGTGATACGTTCGGATCATTAAATCTCAAATATTGATAGTATCCACAATTTTTGAGAAACTATCCGAGACGAGCGGGCTCCCTCAGGATGTTTTCCCTTACCGCCGAGCTAATGGTAGAAATTTGCACATAGATTTGAAAAATCCCCAGTTGCATGCTTTGATTCGAACCACGACCCCCCACATGGAGGGCTCGTTTTCATCCATCGAGATACCTAATAAAAATGATAGAGTTGAACTTTGAAAATTTAATGTTAGCTTTCGTCTATCCATTGTTGCTAACACCTAATAGGCAGGCAATTCTCTCGCGCGGTCGCGCCAGTCATTTTCACACTTACATCTTTCACCAAACAAAGCACCTAGTCGGATCCTAGACGAAAGTTGCGGTTTTATGAGCCGTCACGATCACTCGCGAGGCTCAGTCGCCGGCAGTAAAAAGGGGGCCACTATTGTTATTTGTAATTAATTATAAAGTGCGCTTTGGGACGATGTCGCCAGTCACCGGCCCGCGTGAGTTCCAGAAAGTAGGTAAAATCATGGGCTATTTATCTCTCACCACGGATTATAGTGCATTTTTTATGTGACAGGTGTCAGACGAGGAGGAACGATTGACGCCGCCTATTGACACCCGTAACACTTGTGACAGTTACAAGTGCGCTGCCAACCTTTCAATACCCCTTCCCCCGACCGGACCTTTGGCAACCTCACTGACTCGCCAAGAAACAGTGCAGGCACTGTTACCACATTACCTTAGTACGATTTACGATACATTATGTATACAAACGACAAAGACTGACTCGGTGGCGTAGTGGGTCGCACTATAAAGCGACGGCTGCGCAAGAGGTCCCGGATTCGATCCCCGGTTCGGCCCAAAAATGTTTACCTAAGTTTTCGGTAAGAAAATCTTAGTGTCAGCCCGGAGTCTGGAAGTAGGCGGTCTTGTACCCCCGTGCCTCGGAAAGCACGTTAAGCCGTTGGTCCCCTCCGGTCGTGTCACGTTGGTGTCCCATCGATATATATATATCCCATCGATGAGGGTAAGAGTATAGAGAGTGCACTTGTGTTTGCACACACTTGAGCACTATACTATATCGTAGTAGGACGTCGCTGATCGTTGAGATTGGCTGCCGTAGCTGTGATTGGTTGGAGGATGCTCTTATTATATATGTACCTGTACAAGATTCACTTAGATGCATGACATTTTTTATACCTACATAAAATAAGAGTCAAAAACAATGCCCAAGATAGAGACTACCTCTTTAATGTCCCATAATGAGGCTTACAATCTAAAATCTAGCTAGACTATACCTGTTCGCCTTCAAAGCGCACAAATAAAAGAATTGGCGACGTTTCCCTCAGTCTTAAGAACGGCGTAGCTCAGCGCCAAATTCGGTACACATTCATTCCGGGGAACGGAAGCGAAAAGGGAAAAAGCGAGCGCAGGGAGTGCACAAAGGCTTTGTGAGGCGAGGCGAGGCGAGGCAGGAGGCGAGGCAGGAGGCGAGGCAGGAGGCGAGGCGAGGCTGGAAGTGCATTAACGACTTACGGTACATAAAGCTTGGATTCGGCAACCGCGCGCGACATCGCCGTGTCGCAGGCAACATACCCAAATTATATAATCTGTGCCCAAAGCGTCATATAAATAATGGAGATTTGGTACATAGGCATTTGTTTTCTTTGTAAGTAACTAGTGTATAAAGTACCTACCTAGTTACTAAAACGGTCGTGGTAGCGCTATAGGTAATATATAGTATCGGCC
This sequence comes from Marasmia exigua, assembly GCA_019059595.1. Taxonomy (NCBI): domain Eukaryota; kingdom Metazoa; phylum Arthropoda; class Insecta; order Lepidoptera; family Crambidae; genus Marasmia; species Marasmia exigua. Next base: position 12,907,095 of record CM032468.1, read on the forward strand.
CATATACTGTCCCACTGCAGGGCAAGGGCATCCATCATAGAATGTTCGAAAAATTCGAAACATACTTTTTGCTCGACCCGGGAATCGAACCCAGGACCCGGAGATCACGGCCCGGTACTGAAACCACTCGATCAACAGTGCGTTTGTCCTAATAACCTAGTAGCGTAGGGTCTAGTTAGGTCTGACCACAGTAATGTAACTTGTAACCATTTAGATCTTATTTTATCGATGAAGTCAACCACCAATGTATATAATAATTAACTAGGCTCACATTTATGTTTTTGATGAAAGCAGCGCCTGCGCCGTGTTACACAGAGTCATGGGTGAGGGTACCTACCAGAGCTCTAATCTGGAAGAAGGGTTGTTCAAAGGTGGGCAACGCACTGTGACTCTAGTATTACGAGTGTCCATGGGCAGCGGCAATCGCTTATTATCAGGTGATCCATGTGCACTTCTGACACCTGTCATAGTTTTAAAAAAATAATTATTATTTTATGAATGTGAGAGAGCCACGCTTCGGCATGAATGGGCCGGCTCGACCGGAGTGGTACTCGTTCCACGGCCACACAGAAAACCGGCGTGAAGCAGCACTGGGCCGGCAGAAAACCGGCATGAAGCTACACTGTGCTGTGTTTCGCAGCGGGAGTGAGGGTACAAAGGCCCTGGGGAAAGGGGGAAAGAGGGGCTCAAAGGTTGGCAGTGACTCCACTGGTGTCGCGGGTGTCCATGGGAGGCGGCAATCCCTTACAATGAGGTGATCCGTCTGTTCGTTTTCTACTAATCACGTAAAAAAAATATGAAAAAGTCGGTCCAGTCCAGCGTCCAAATAAACATACGAGTGTACAAGTGGCACCTTCATCCGGAACCCGCGTACAGTGCGACCCGATTCATTCGAGTCGCGAAGCTGGCGCGATGCCAACTGTACCAAAGGTGAGGAGTGCCGACCTCGTCACGCGGACGGGAATTTTAACTCATTTTGAAATATTGGCGGCGGTTCAGGCTTGGAGGAAAAGTAGCGCTTTGCATGTGGGTGTGGCTTTTTATTGTGTGTGTATTAGGTAACTTCTTTCTCTCAATGGAGTTCCATTGACGAGTGCTGTATATCTTGATCTTTAATAAGAGAAGTTTTCCTTTTTTTTGGGGTTTATAGGCTTATTGATGTTGTTCTCGGTGGCGCAGTGGTGGGGTTGCCACACTGGCGGATTGAGAGTGTTTTCAAAGCGGAGAGACGGCGCAACGAACACGTCGCGGCTGCGCAAAGTTGATGCCGCGGATGCGCAACGGATTCGCCGAAGTTTTTCTGAGTGGGCATTCAAGACGTGACCAGATTTTGTTGCAATAAGTTATTGGAGAAATTTTTGAGTAACATGGACTATGAAAAAACAGAAAAGTTGTTATACAATTTAATTACATCTTAGAATTGTGACGTGTTCGCCAACGAATAGGTGGTCCAGGCGTCAAGTACTGCAGCACCTGACGCCTGAACTTTTGAGGTTTATTTGCGAAAATATCTATTTCACACGCTTTCTGGAGCTTATTGTTTTAACGCTGTAGTCTGTGTAAGGTGGCGTATTGACTTACAAGTTGTATCACATATTAAATATCGTGTTCATTTCCGTCTTGATAAATTATAGTTATTTTGTGTAATAACATTAAATCTAATAAGAACCTTATCAGATTTAATTTAGCGTTTGCCTTATAAGTCTGATTATGAGAGATGCCACAAGAATCGTTTCTGGACACGCTCTTTGCGTTTATGTAAACGTGGTAATAGGGGGAACAGACCTGGGGGCAGTACTCGAGGTTGGATCGGACCAGCGACTTGTACAATACAATTTTTGTTAATGATTTTTTAAATTATTTAAAATTGCGTAATACGAACCACAGCATTTGGTCGAAATGCTTATTAAACCTCTAAGACAATTTAACACGAGACGTGGTAAAGCGCAGGTTTAGTTTTGAGAAATTCTGCCAAAATCCTGGAAGTTTAGTGATGGTCTAGATATGAATAAGTAATGAATTGAAATGATGATGTTTGTTTACGAACATTGATGATTGAATCACTTGCTCACAGCAGCAAAAATGCAGATAAGCACTAGAAAAGTTATAATTTAATACCGCGGTAGCCTAGTGGTCTGGGCGGTCACCAAGATGGTGTAAGGGTTGGATTGTTAAAACAGTCATACAGCCATTTAAGTAGGTACATTAAAGTTTCTAAAATGCCCATTTTTTAAAGTTCTATTTTGTGCAATAAAGTAAGTATATCTATACAGTGTTAGCTGTTTATTCTATAGCTGTGATATGCATCTAAACTGTGTGTAGAAAATTTGCTAAATATTTTTTTGTTTGAAAGAATGTACTCCTGCCTGTCACCATGTCAGGATCTGATGATGAAATCTTAGGGAAACCGAAGTGACTCTTCAATAACCAATAGCAAATCAGCCTGGATAACTTTTATTGTTGTTTCTTGTATTTATTCTTCAATACTTCTCACAATGACCAGTATCTTTTCAATGCAATTGTCATTCTGTGTCTTTTCTTTCAATTTGTTTTTTTTACCTCCTAATACAGTTGAGTAAATAGGAAAGTCCATCTGCTCTGGTAGTAACATAAAGACAGTCAAATAGTAAGACATTAATTTTTGATTCTTTCTGTTATTGTCACAACACTAATCAAGATCGTGAAAGATCGTGTCAACGTACCACGATATCGCTTATTGTCTTTTGGGGTTATTTCTGTCGCAAAATATGTAGATGAAAAATGTTATTATTCTGTGAAATAACGTTTATTTTATTAAAAAAACACTTATGCATGATAAGAAATATTTAAAGATTTTTCTGATCCGCTCAGCGACAGATACGAATTCGTAATGGCGTACACGACCAACGTGGAATCACGTGTACTTTGGCAAAGGGGAAATCGTCCACATGCCACGTCCTGTGTTAAATTGTCTATAACTTTTGGTCCTAATAATATATGTATAATTAGTAAATAAATACTGCATAGTATCAAAATAATTTCTTCATTTTCTCAGCTAGACTTATTGTAGTGATTCATTGATTGACTGTGCAACTTAGATAATATTGTTACTCGAATGTGCAATAATGTTTATTTATATTATTTCCAATATATAACTCAAAAATACTCATGCGCCGACTATTGTGACGTCAAACAATAATAGACGTCATTCGCTTATCCGCAACATACACTATACTGGGGGGACATTTGGTTCTCAAACTAATGAGACGGTGAGAGATAGTAGCGCTGTATAGCCATTAGTTCCAAAGTACTTCAAAGCTAGGTTGGCCATTTTACTCATCGTCATCGTCAGCCCATTTAAGTCCCCACTGCTGGGGCACGGGCCTCCCTCAATTACATGAGGGGTAATTGCCATACTCACCACGCTTGGCAGACGGGTTGGCGAGGGTTTTGATATAAATGCAGAGTTTTCCTTCTCTGGGTGCTGATGATCATGCCAGCAGCTTTACCTTAGTCGCCTTTTACGACACCTCGGTAAGAGTGAGGGTGGCCTATTTTATTCTGGCGGGGACCACACGGCTATTTACTATTGGAAATATTTAATAGATGATATTTTGCAAGGCTATTGGCTATTTTTGGGACTATCAAGATCAAAATTAAACCAAAAATCAAGATTTTATTGGATACGTGTGTGAATTTTAAAAATGGACTGGTAACTTTTTCTGAAATTTTCACGTTTAATTTAACTGATAATGTCTAAGGATTACGTAGTAATAGTACGGTCAGCATCAAAAGTAGCTGAACACTTTAGTACCATGTCAAAGTAACTGTTCTGCCTATTATAGGCAGTTTCCAAGGGGTTCGTAAAAAATGTTACTTCGACATGGTACCTACTAAAGTGTTAAGGTACTTTAGATGCTAACTAAAGATGCGTTTGAGATTTACGAGTAGGCGTTAGTTACAACATTTTACAGTTCTATTAGCTGCGGTGTTTCTTTTGTTTCTGAGACCAGGTGCAGCTGACACGTTCAATCATCAGCTATACAATATATTGTGGGTGCGCATGCGATTGTGAGTTTCGTGAGAATTTTGGCAAGTTTACCGTTTCACACGTTGATTTCTGTCGACATCTAACACAAGGTCATGAAAAACATTTAGATCTGTTTTAGTTGAGATGCTTTTAGGCAGATTTTTGGTTAGTAACGACTCGTCTACGTGCTCACTTATTACCAGTTGTGTCATAAAGTGTCCATGTTATAGACCAAGTGATTGATCGGGATTTTGAAATAATGCATTGTAAATAAATACAGCCTAATAGCACTTCTCTGGCAATGTGATAAAACTGATTGAAAAACATTACAAAGGACTGACATTTTCAGAAAGATGCAGGGTGTAACCGCTCGTCATAGACGACGAGAGAAGTTATGGCAACTCGCTATAGGTAAACTATGATGTTCCGTTCCTCCCCCTCCCCCCCCCCCCCCAACATAAGGATAAGGACGGTTTAAATAGAAGTACAACTGGGGTAATTTCATGTGACTCCTCGTGCTCGTATACTACCTAACACTTTTCGACGCTTTCGCGGAATGTCTGCTCGGTGCCTTCGTTTGCTTAAGCAGGCTAAGGCCGTAACGCTATCAGCTGACAAGTTTGCGCAACATCACATTCAGTTATGAAAAAATAATTGTGTTGTAACTAACATTACGGAAAGTAGGTAGTTTTATGTCACAGGTAGGTAGGAAGGTAGATCAAATATCAGAAATATATTTGATCTACCTAAAAGTATGTAGAGTTGGCAACACGGTTTATCCATAACATAGGTATACAATGTTTGGGAATGTGTGTACTAGGTTAATGTCTCCTCTGCTGCGCATAATCGCGAGCCTTGCGGAATGGGGCCGCGGGCCGCGGGCCGAGGCTGGGCCGCGAGGTGCGACCCTTTATCTCTCACATGTCACAGCCCGTATCACAAACACAGATACTGAACGCCGGCTGCCTTCATCTAAACAAGCTAGGCGCTCATCCATGCACGGGTTCTGTGATGTCACCGTGAGAGAGACTATACTCGTACGGAACGTATGCGGGACAGGCACAATTTTAATATCAATGTTAGCTAGAACCGCCCTTCTGTGTCCATAGATTTTGTAGTATAGTGCCGCCAAGCGTACCTATGTGCGCATCTTCCAGTAGGTATAAGTATAATTAATTAGTTACATTTACCTCAAGCCATAATTTCTAAGAAGCTTGGTACTTGTTATAGGGAATATATTAAACCAATACTCTAAAAATTACCTATTTGCAGAGTAAAAATACTAATCGCACATGTTTTTTATGTGCAATTACAATTTTTTTCTGTGCAAGAAGGTTATGTTAGGTGACCCCTGGGGAGGAAGCGCCTACAAGGCGGGCTTGTAGGCGGGCTCCCGTCCGGGAGAAAGTCGTGGTTGCAGGTTTCGTACCTTAGCCCACGACTTTCTCCCACTATGGGCGAAGAAGGAGAGTCCCAGGAAAAAAAGTTTAGCAATTTAATAATTTTGAAGGAACGTTAAATACAACCGCTTGCTATACAGCTCCTTTCATATTTTCATACCAACCGAAGTGCCTCTAAAGTGGTTAATAAAATTAGCCTTATTCCTATTAATGTCCTCCAAACCGATATTCCGGTCATGGCGGCCAATCTCAGCTTCGACGCAGGACATATTGTAGTGCACAAGTATTCGCGCAGACACAAGTGCACTCTTTATTCCCGTACCCTCTTATTTCATGGGACACTAGTGTGACACGACTGAAGGGAGGCGAGGGATTAGGCGCTGGACCAACGGCTTAACGTGCTTTCCGAGGCACGGGGGTACAAGGCCGCCAACTTCCAGACTCCGGGCTAACACTGAGAGTTTCTTAACAGAAAAACTCAGGTATAAATTTTGGTCCGACCCGGGGATCGAACCGCTTTCAAGTGTAATCCACTAACCATTGCGCCACCGAGGCAGTCTATATTCCTAGTTAGGTACCTACCCACACAACAAAATCGCCAAGCCGATATTATTGACAAGACACCTACGTTTGACGTCAACGCGGTTATCTCCTGTCGGAGGTGATGGGCGGGTCACGCAGTTTCACTTCACTCCGAGAGTGTACTAGCTACCTACGACGTCAATCGGTAGCCTACTTAGTGGCTATCGCGGGGCGGAGGTGAAGGAGCTCCGCGATTCATGCGCGAGCGCCGATTCGGTGTGAACTTTTGATTTGATGCGTAAATTCTGGCAACCTTTTGTTTTTGATGTGGGTTCGATTAGATATTTAAATACCGCTGGCTCCGACCCGGACTGGCCTCCGAAACAAAGTGATCGCACTTTCGGTCGATCCTGCACTACATTTTGTTAGTAATTGACCTGGAGCTCGCGCATAAAGTACTTTCATACTTCTCATACTCATAAGTACTATTTTTTATTTAAAACTTTATTGCACAAAATTATACTTAATGCCCACCAGTCAACCTTTGGGTCATGCAGAAAGGACAATGGTGCGGCGAAAAGAGAATTTATGTAATTATTCCAATTTCCAAAAAATATGGTAACATATAAACTTTAGTTTTATTCTAATACAAATACTTATGTATAAAATACGTATAATTATACGTATAATAACTTAGTACTGACTACCTCGGTGGCGCAGTGGTTAGTGGGTCGAACTTTTAAAGCGACTTGCGCGTTCGACCCCCGGGTTAGGCCAAAAATATTTACCTAAGTTTTCGGTAAGAAATTCTTAGTGTGCAGCCTAGTCTAGAAGTTGGCGGTCTTGTACTTCCGTGCCTCGAAAAGCACGTTAACTTTTGGTCCTTCAATCCCTCTCCGATCGTGTCACAGTAGTGTCCCATGAGAATATGAGGGTAAGGGATTAGAGAGTGCACTTGTGTTTACGCACACACTATAATATATCCTGCGTACGTGGCTAACGGTTGAGATTGGCCGCCGTAGCCGTAATCGGTTGGAGGTTCATATTACTTATAAGAAGGTATTTGCCTGACCCTGTCTTGATCTGAACTTTATCACTCTCTATCTCTGTCTATGGGCGGCGGCAATCGCTTACCATCAGGCGATTGGTCTACTCGTTTGCCACCTATCACATAATAAAAGGGCTGGGGATCGAACCCAAGAACTTTGGCGTGCAAGGCAGGGTCACTACCAAATGCGCTATTGGGCCAGTCAAATAAGTAACTAATAATTATGTTATATCTATTGATACCAGTTTGTAATATCGTAAATAATGCAATCATTGAGGTGACCAGCTTGACGTCGGGTTCTTGCGTAACGAACAAACATGTTTACCGCGACTTATGTCAGAGCAATGCGCACGCGCACCTAAGGCTGCTTACATGCGGTGCTGTAAACAACATCCAAAAATTTGCCCAACAGCCACAACGGTTGTTGGTTCTTTAGCTGAGTAGACTACTGCCACTTAAATAAATAAATTGACAATATCACATACATTGTCCTGATCCGAAACTAAAGTTTTCCCTTGTACCATGGAAAACAGGAACAACAACGAGGATACCACAAAACATCCAACCCAGCAGAGATGAGCTACTAATTTGGTCAGATATGTCGATGACTTGTAATTATCAGACTCCCCAAATCCTGAATCATATCCTGTACCCCAGGCTCCAGAGCGAAAGCTTTGGATTTAACCGGGAATTACACGCTAAAATGAGGATGTCGATGATTTCGGTTCTCTGCTGGATTATTTCCTTTTTGAGGCATTTAAAAGTATTAGAATTACAAAGGAGATCCTATAGTCGTAACTTTCATATATTTTTATTCAAAATATCAAATTGCCGAACTCCACTTCACTCTGTTTCTTTTTTTTTCTTTTTTTTTATAATAATTCTCACAACATCTCAAACGTTGACCTGTTTCCGTACTAAGTAGCTTAAGCACTTGTGTTACAGATATCAGACAACAGAGGAACACAAATATATACTTAAATACATATATTACATCCAGACACTGTTTAAAATTTGTTACCTCTGTTAGGGTTTATCCTCCTAATGTTCAAATGTCAAAATTTAGCACAGCGAAAATATTTCTTTTTGTTAGTTACATAATTCACTAAAAATGTAATGGAGATGTTGATTTTGAACTTTAATAAAATCAAGGATAATGAACTGTAGTTTTGGTGCCATATTAATAAATATTCAGGAAGCAAGTTTTACAGAATAATGCAAAAAAAATTACTGACCGGTACTTGGACCACAAAAGAGGATGTTCTTTAACTCCCTAGTGCACGGGTAGAATTCTAATGCAACCGTAGGTATGTGTAATGTGTTTTATATTATTAAACATTCCTGTTAGTTGGGTTGTTCATTCGTAATGGTTGGTAGAACACGTGGTTAAAGGGATGTAAATGTTTATTGATACTCCCTGTATAAACCTTTCTTTGGAACTACTCTAGGCATCTATTAAAAAACGCATTTAAATCCGTTTTATTTAAATACCTACATATATCTTGTACTACCACCACCATGTATCAATATGTATTAAGGTAAATAATTAAATGTTGATGATTATATTTAGATTTAGGACATCGAAAGCGACTCTGATTATATTATGTATGTAGTTATAATGATGCTCGAAAAAAGGGTTCGTTCGTTCGTCGATTTCATTCTACGGATCAAAAAAAGATGTCTGCGTCATGCCTTACGCGAAGTTATGTTTATTGATGGCACCTCCATCTTCTTAATCACATTTGCACCAATAAATTGTCCCAAGTATGTATGTCGAGCGCATTTAGCGGACAATAATGTGCTTCACGCTCCGAAACTTTACGATAACGACCCTTACCTGTTGTTAAATTAAGCTAATTGTATAACGATACGTTTAAGTACGTCTTATTTGCGAATTTAAATGTGGAGTCAAATTCCTCCCGAAATATGAGGTTGAATGTGGGAGTGGGAATTTATTTGAATTTTGCATTTGTGTGAGTACTTTATTTTATTTATAGGTAAATAAATATAGTCTTATAAATACATTAACTTTTGAGATAACTTGTAAACATAAAAGATAAGTTCTATATATTCTTTAGTTTCGCTTACCATATTAACTCGTTTTTTCAATTGATCTTAACATTAAGAATATAATATAATATAGAAACATTTCTAAAACGTCCAAAATATTTTTTGAAGTCAATCATACTGTATCAAAACATGCATTTTGTCCAATTTGGAAAACTTGTATAGTTGGAATAAATTTAATCGGTCATAATATTATCTTACATAATTGGACTTTTTTTATTGAAACTGACCTAGGAAATAAATTTGAAGCCACCACCTGTACAATATGAAAGGAGCTTTTGTTTATTCCTAGTTATGTATGTTTTTTCTACAAATTTTTAAAGTTTAATAGTAAAGTAAATCTTGTTCCATCATGGCATGCACAATGAAAAACGCTTTCATATCACTTCAATACCTATCATAGTAATACCAATATAGACCTTGTTCACATTTGAAGGCGGAAGGTAGTAAATAACAAAAACAATAATTTATTTTCCGTTTTCCAACTAATTAGGTAAAACATTCTACGCATCATACAAGGTAATTATTTGCTTCCTCTTTCGCTCCAGGTAAAACTATTGCGGTTAATGTAATATTCCTTTATAAATACCAAGTGAAAACGATAACATCGCTTTGTAATAATAAACTTTCCTATTAATTTGGTTGAAGTATGGGGAGCCGTGTGGTCCCCGGCAGAGTAGAATAGGCCACCCTCACTCTTACCGAGGTGTCGTAAAAGGCGACTAAGGTAATGCTGCTGGCATGATCATCAGCACCCAGAGAAGGAAAACTCTGCATTTATATCAAAACCCTCGCCAACCCGTTATATTATTATTTATGTAATGTAATAATATTAATATATACAATAATGTATATTTCTGCCTTTCTCAATTTCATTTGTTAAATTAATTTGCACTGCCTTCCCTTATTACGAATACGATATTTCTTTCATCTACACAAAGGTTGTCTGGAAGAAATCGCTACAAGCGATAATACCGCCTTATTGTACTGTCTGTTGCTGTTGTATCATGCTTGTATTTTATTTTTGTGCAATAAAGAATATCTATCTATCTATCTATCAAGCGTGGTGAGTATGGCAATTACCCCTCATGTGATTGAGGGAGGCCCGTGCCCCAGCACCACTGCTGGGCTAGAAGTCCCCACGGACTTAAATGGGTTGATGATGATGATGGGGCGCTGGGTAATGTATTACCTAATACAGCGGGAGTCGGTTCATAACTGCATGATTTATTGGATGAAAATAGGGTTTTTATAGTATTCTTATAAGGTCAAAACATAATTTTGTTTTAAACTTTCATGGTCACACATTAGAATAGTTATTTACGAGATTTCTACGATGTACCTTATTTATGAGTTTCCGATATTTTGGCACTGTTGATTACTTGCCACAATCAATGTGCCGGCAAACTTGGAGCCGAACGGCATTTAACGTGATGATGGCAAGAGTAGTGGAAAACTGGCGTGAAGCAGCACTGTGCTGTTCTTCGCTGCGTGAGTGAGGGTACCAGAAGCCCAAAAAAAGAAAGAGGGGTTTAAAGGTTGGCAGCGCACTTGTGACACCACTGGTGTCGCGAGTGTCCATGGGCGACGGCAATCGCTTACCATTAGGTAATCTGTCTGCTCATCTGCCACCTATCACATTAAAAAAAGCGATTTTCGTTTGAACGTGCTTAAGGTGACGGGTAGGGCAAACTAGCGATGCCAATCGATTATAATTTTTAGCTACTTAACCGGATCTATTTTAAACAATTTCGGGGTTACGACTTCTCGGCAAACACTTATACTATTTATTAAATAAAATAGATCCGGTTTAGTAGCTAGAATTTAAAATCGATTGGCGTCGCTAGTGTGCCCTACCCGTCACCATTAGCGCCCCGACCTTACATCATAGTATTACAAACGCCCTAATTTGAGACTTGTTTTTCAGTTTGAACTCTGGCGCGTTGCTAAAAATAAAAAGTGCGTACGATTAAAACTGTCCAAAATGCTCATATATAAACTTATTCAGTTGTCAAGATATTCTAGGGCACCTGTTGGCGCGGTAGTTTACTAGCGGCGTCGAGGAAAGCGGGGAAGCGTCGCCGCGTGAGTTACCGGAGAACGGAGCACTTAGAGCAATTAGTTGAATGCTCTGCGCGCGCGCAGCTTGCGCAATCACTGCCGCTTATATAACACGATTTTACGCAAACAAGAGATTTAGGAGATAATATAAACAAACGAAATGCTTATACGTTGTAGGTAACCTGAAAAGACGTAATATTTTGCGCGATGTATTCGACTCCCAGCGCCATCTATTGACTAAATTTGGAAAGATAGCAAGATTAAAAAAGCAAGGGCTACAATTTTTTTTATGTGATAGGTGGCAGACGAGCAAACGGATCACCTGATGGTGGTGGCGGTACTCTTGCTGCCGCCCATGGACACCCGCGACACCAGTGGAGTTGGAAGTGCGTTGCCAACAGTTAAACCCCTTTCTCTCGAATTGGGCCTCCGATACCCTCACTCTGTGGTTTTCTGTGAGGCCGTGGCAAGCTGGCCCATTCATGCCGAAGCGTGACTCAACCACGGTCAAATACTGGATACTACTATACTATACTAAACGCCCTGTTGGTCTAGTGGTTTAAGAACCGGGCCGCGATCTCGGGGTCCTGGGTTCGATTCCCGGGTCGAGCGAAAAGTATGTTGTGAATTTAGCTCGGGTTTGTGATCACCAACCCGCATTTGGCAAGCGTGGTGATTAAGCCTAATCCCATCAGAGTACCGATAACTTGAATTCTATGATGGAGGCCTTTGTCCTGCAGTGGGACAGTTTATAGGCTGATACTTTAATTATACTGGATATAAAACTAATAACGATGTTTCACATTTGGCGGCCAATCTCAACAATCACCCGAAAATGCAGGTAAGTACTGCACAGGACGCGGGCAAACACAAACGGCACTCTCTATTCCTTTACCCTCCTATTTCGATGTGAGTCAGTGTGATACCACGACGATAGAGGGATTGGGCGTAGATCCAAAGGCTTATTACGGAGTCCGGGCATAGGGGTACAAGGCCGCCAATATCCAGCCAGACTCCCTAAATGAAAAACAGGTACAAATCTTAGAAAGCGTATTCGGCTCCAACCGTGGACCGCTTGTGTTTCTTCAGCATCTGGATGTTTCTTATCTTCATAAGTAACTTATTATCTAGTTCGGTATTTTTCCGTGGGAGAGCCACTCTTTGGCATGAATGGGCTGGTTCGACCGGGGTGATACCACGGCCTCACAGAAAACCAGCGTGAAGCAGCACTCTGCTGTGTTTCGCTGCGTGAGTGAGGGTACTGGAGGTCCAATCCGGAGGAAAGTTGGATTTAAAGGCTGGCTGCGCACTTGTGACTGCACCGGTGTCGCGGGTGTCTATAAGCGGCGCCAATCGCTTACCATCAGGTGATCCATCTGCTCGTCTGCCACCTATCACATAAAAAAACCTCTCAGAATCATTCTTCAAATTATGTGTTTCATAAACCTGTCCTACATTTTCATTTCAAAATGTCCAACTGCAAATCGCCTAGTGTAAATCGTCTTTATTGATGCTGTGCGCCCGCCATCTGTCGGCAGCCGACCGAAACTCGAGAGTAATTGCGCCCAAAACTGACGCACTTTACCTTCGCAGAGTAACGATAAACCCTCGATGAGACAGATTTATCCGGCGTATTAAACTAGTTTTAAATGTGCGCTTTTTGGCACTGGGGCGAAGGAGAGAGATGACCGATGCTCAATTCTACAACACACCAAAATATACTTCTGTAAAAGTGTGTAAAACGCTTATTAATTTTTTTTACAAAATCAATCAGACATATCAAAAAGTCAAAATATACTTGTTTCATGTAGGGTGTCAAGCGGAAGTCCATAGATAGAGCAGGACTTGGGGCCCCCTGAACATCCCCATATTGTATGTTTAACGATTCATGGAACGATTGTAGTTTTCGAGTTTTAAACTGATTTCTGGATAAAAAAAAGCAGGTATAAAGAAACCTGCCTCTACAGGTCTTGGCGTCAGATGCACCTTTAATCAGGACAGGTCTGAAAGGTATCATAGGTTTTTTGTTAGCAGAATAAATTGTCATCATGCCTATTACGGCGAACAGTTGCAGAATAGACCTCCAGGTACGGACCGAATAGAGTCTTCTAAAAAGGTGAAGTTATGTCGCTGTGCTTTAGCACGGGTCTTATTTTAGCACTTTGTTTTCTTGATGCACGGGAATGAAAAATTCCACTGCTATGAGTACATGGAAAGTTTCAGAAAGACTACCTACATATCCACTGGCTATGCGTTCTATTCTTTTTACTTGATGTACGTGCGTGCGTGTCTACCTATTGTGTGCAATATTTATTTATTAATTCTAGCACACAAAACAGATTACAATCGAAGAAAAACATTGTTTAGGGAATGATATTATACATACTGAGATTGTAGTCCTAAATTATGTATGCCTAGGAGCTTACAAGTTCATTCACACAACTATGTACTAAAGTGGGCTTATTCGGTAAAACCATAGTGAAATCACAGTTGAAATTAAAACTAAATTTAATTAAATTGCAATTTAATTAAACTATCAATTGATTAAAATTACAAAGAAAGTCGATAAGTTAAATAAATATACTAATTAAATTACAAATAAAATTATGAATTAATTTACATGCCAAATTACTAATTTAATAATGTCAAATTACTAAAATTTCGAATTTACTTAATGACTGAATATACAATTGTCGCTGAACTGTGGCACTGTTAAATATAATATATCCATATTTCTGTCTGATTTTAAATTTCATTCTATTGGCGACACATCCTGACTATTGGGTTGTAATACGTAAGTGTTATCATTAAAAACATGGAGATAAAAAATATTAAAATTATAAATGTAGTATTGAAATTAAGTATAGAAATAATATTAGGGTGTACAGTATATTCTATTGATATCGTAGATTTTTTTTGAGTTTTTTTGTAGACATTAAAAAATACAAAAAAACACAACTCCTCTTTGTACATAGATGTAGGTAAATAAGTATAGATTTAGGTAGGTGTGTTTTCAACTAATGAAATTAGTAAGAGTAAATCATTGAGTAAATATCGTATCATGACTCTGAAAAAAAAATCCCAGTACGATTAGGTTTTTTATCTTGTTAATTTATAGCCGTAGTAGGTAGGTACAGAGTACAGTCAGTCACAAAAAAAATCTTCATACAATTCTCAGCCATTGTGATTAGCAAATACATTTGGTGTACAACAATTGATATAATTTGACATCTCACAACATTTTTGGTTTGTAGGTACATAATATTGTTTTTGCTACAAATCACAATCGAGTTCCCAGAACAACACACGTCATTTCGGAAAATTGGACATTCAAGACAAGACGTGATGTGTTTAATAATTTATTTGATATTTTATAACAACAGCGGACTCAGATAATTACTTTTCATACCAAATCGATTGGCGCACTTCCAAATCATTAGTTTAAAGGGGTATACTTATCGTACACCTACTTCATGAAGGTATGTAACGTGATAAGGGTATAATAAATACTTATCTAATCAATTAATCACCACGCTTGCCAAATGCGGATTGGTGATCACAAACCCGAGCTATGTCCGAAAAATTCGAAACATACTTTTCGCTCGATCCGAACCCCGAGATCACGGCCCGGTACTTAAAGTAGACCAAAATTACATAAACCTATTTACCACTCTAATGCGACGGCTGCGCAAGAGCCGGACCCACGGGTCGGGCCAAAAAACTGTAATTAAGTTTTCGATAGGAAATTCTTAGTGTTAGCCCGGAGAATGAAAGTTGGCGGTCTTGCCGTGCCTCGGAAAGCACTTTAAGGCGTTGGTCCTGTGCCCGATCCCTCGCCGGTCGTCACTGGTGTCGGATTACTAGGGTTCACTTTAGCACTATAATACTCAATACTCAATATTTTATTTGCATTTCACAGTGTACATTATAAGATCTTAAATATAGGTATACACAATAGATCACTGTGAACCCTGTCGGGCACAACAACAATGGAGAGGAGGAACACCATTGATCAAAAAAAAGAAAAGATTATTAATTAATTAATTAAGTATTGATTAATTATTATGTATTAAATTGTTTTTTAATATTATTCAGTTTTCATAGCCATTTCATTTCAACATATATATATATCTATCTATTGTTGAGATTGGACGCCGTCACCGTAATCGGTATTTAGACCGAAAATAATTGTGCCAATCCAAATATTTCTCGAACACCGAACTTATTTTATATGTGATAGGTGGCAGACGAGCAGACGGATTACCTGTTGGACACCCTCCCCCTGACCCTGACAAACCCACCTTTGCCGGGGGAAAGGGGGTTTTGTCAGAGTCAGGGGGGAGAATGGATTGGGCCTCCGGTAACCTTACTCACGCAGCAATACACAGTGCTGCTTTACGCCGATTTTCTGTGACTAAGCGCAGGGCAGAAGATACAATGATAAAGTGAAAGAGAATTAAACGATTTAAATTTGTTTAAGTACAAAAAGTTGTTTTGTTTAAGATAACGTCATGTGCGATAGCTAGCTATGAATGGCCGCGCGTACGCGATAACGTGCTCCCGCGCATGAATGAGTGCGCATCGATAACACACACAGACACACTCGCAGCAAGTAAATAACATAAACAGGCGCAAATTACGGCTCTGGAGACTTTACCTTAAGGTGACGGGTAGGGCATACTAGCGACGCCAATAGATTTTCATTTTTAGCTACTAAACCGGATCTATTTTAAACAATTTCTGGGTTACAACATCTCAGCAAACATACTATTTATTAAATAACCATGCACAAATGTTGGGTCCAACGCGTACGCAAAAAATTGATTACCGCTTAGGGCTACCCGTCGACTTAATTGATTTATTTTGCAGACTTAATTAGTAAATAAATTGTGGCTAAGTAGCTTACGAGAGTCTAGAGCCTAAGATATTTTATATGTGATAGGTGGCAGACGAGCAGACGGATTACCTGTTGGACACCCTCCCCCTCACCCTGACAAACCCACCTTTGCTGGGGGAAAGGGGGATTTGTCAGGGTCAGGGGGGAGAATGGATTGGGCCTCCGGTAACCTTACTGACGCAGCAAAACACAGTGCTGCTTTACGCCGATTTTCTGTGACTAAGCGCAGGGCAGAAGATACAATGATAAAGTGAAAGAGAATTAAACGATTTAAATTTGTTTAAGTACAAAAAGTTGTTTTGTTTAAGATAACGTCATGTGCGATAGCTAGCTATGAATGGCCGCGCGTACGCGATAACGTGCTCCCGCGCATGAATGAGTGCGCATCGATAACACACACAGACACACTCGCAGCAAGTAAATAACATAAACAGGCGCAAATTACGGCTCTGGAGACTTTACCTTAAGGTGACGGGTAGGGCATACTAGCGACGCCAATAGATTTTCATTTTTAGCTACTAAACCGGATCTATTTTAAACAATTTCTGGGTTACAACATCTCAGCAAACATACTATTTATTAAATAACCATGCACAAATGTTGGGTCCAACGCGTACGCAAAAAATTGATTACCGCTTAGGGCTACCCGTCGACTTAATTGATTTATTTTGCAGACTTAATTAGTAAATAAATTGT
Source organism: Marasmia exigua (assembly GCA_019059595.1). Taxonomy (NCBI): domain Eukaryota; kingdom Metazoa; phylum Arthropoda; class Insecta; order Lepidoptera; family Crambidae; genus Marasmia; species Marasmia exigua. Next base: position 12,923,795 of record CM032468.1, read on the forward strand.
GGCTAAGTAGCTTACGAGAGTCTAGAGCCTAAGATATTTTTTTTATGTGATAGGTGGTAGACGAGCAGACGGACCACCTGATGGTAAGCGCCGCCGCCACTGGACATCCGCGACACCAGTGGAGTTACAAGTGCGCTGCCCCTTTCCCCCGGATTGGGCCTCCGGTACCCTCACTCACGCAGCGAAACACAGCACAGTGGTGCTTTACGCCGGCTTTATGTATAAGAATAAGAATAAAATAATTTATTCAGCGCCAAACATACACAAAAAAATAAAAATATAACGAAATGGACATTAGAATAGCACTGAAATGGGCTCCACTCAGCATGTGTCACAGTGTCTAAAGGACACCCCGACGCTGGTCTTCCGTGGAGTCCAAGGAACGAAGGGACGTCACTGTGCGTGTTGACGTCATAAAGTACATAAGTACCTACATTTAACCTTATTTAAATTAATTAAGACTAGACACAATCCAGACTATCATTACCTTACCCTTTGGTTACTACTAAAGAAACAACAATACTATTTGTAGGGCTACAGCCTTAACTGATTACTCCGAATGTAACATAAAACATTGCACTCATACATATAAAACACAACATAAAATAAAAAATAATAACAATAAATACACAGCTTAACTATTTATAGTAATTTCTGGACAGATAAAAGATGTGACTTAAATTTGATTTTAAAAATATTAATAGTAGTATGTGAATGTGTTTGTTAGTTATTATTATCGGATACGTAAAAAAAAATATCTTGAATTTGCTGTGAAAGGGATGCAGATAGAGATTCAGTCGTGTTTCGGAATCTTCTATGCTGCATCCACATGCTTTGTTGTTTGCCTCAAACAGCAAACTATTACAAATAGCAAGCACAAACACGTATCCCCACGCCTGGGGGTTACTTAATTTTACTTTGGATTAGCGTTCGCTAAACACGAGCAACAGTAAATAACGCAAACAGCAAAAATCAGCAAAATTTGGCAGTTCCTATTTCTGCCGTACCATCAAGAAATGGAACTCGTTGCCGGCGCATGTATTTTCTCCTTCCTACAGTACGGATTCCTTCTAACGAAGCGTGAAGAAGCATTTCGCGGGCCAGTATGGCAGTCCCAACGGAGCTGATTGATGCCTTAACATCGCTTCCGTTGTAATTGCAACTTGGGTTCTTCTCTTGCTTACCACCAGGCTGAAGAAGCCCACATACTGCGTTACTATAAAAAAATACATCTAAGTTGGTGAGCTTGCTCCACCAGTGTGTTATATGCACACGCATATAACACACTGGTAAAAGCGGGTCCATGCGCGCGCGTATATGGCGCGTCCGTGTGGACGCGCCATATAAAATTAAAGTCCAAGCACTATTCGGTTACACCTAGGCCTATCACGGCGATGTGGCGTGGTGTAGGGGAGGGGGTAGGGCTTCTGCGCATAGATAACGCGCCCTCCTCTGCGCGCACGCAGCTGCGCCTCTTCCGCTGCGCACTTGCCGATAACGGTATGTAGAACGAGACCACGTCCATGTCAGGTGTTTGTCAACATCGCACAAGTGGAACTGATATTTACATTATATAGGTTTATGTTCTATTGTGCATTATATCTATTAGTTTTAGGGCGGAGTTCACCAAGTTCTCAAGCAACGGTAATCGAACTTTGACTGTGCTTTATCAGCTGATTGACGGTTATTATTGTTCACCACTAAAAAAGCGGTTACTACTGCTTAACTGACGTTTACGCTAACCGAACCGACGAAGGTAGTTTAACGTGTCTTAACTGAGGATTTTTTGTTTTAAATTGAAAATAGAAGAAAGCGAAGAGCACTGAAAGGTGGCCGTACTACACGTTTAATCGTGTTCAATCTTTTGTATACTTACTATGTAATTTCCCTGTCCTACCCTCCGAAGAGTAACATGCAACATGGGCTTTTCCATTTATCTCGACGACAGTGCCCAGGAATTATTAGCCGTTGAATATTGGTTGTTTTCCTCTAGATGGCGCCTGCACTGGCTTGCCGACTAATGCCTCTTAGACGTTGAGTACTTACCATCAGGTGAGCCGCTCACTCGCGTGTCGGCTTTAGCGTAAAAAAAATGTGGTATGAGGCAGACGAGCAAGTGGATTACTGATGTTAAGCGATTGCCATAGAGTAACGTATACATGCGGGGATAGCGGTACTAGTCGGCTAGCCAGTGCTAGCGCCATCTAGAGGAAACCGACCAATACTTAACGGCTATGTAGAACGGCCACCTTCGACAATCAGTCAGGGAGACTATTAAATAAAATATCAGAAACAATTGTATTTGCTATTTAACAAAATTCCCAAAACCTTCTAGATCTCTGGTTTTTTCCCATACTTTATATGTGGGCAGGCGGCTTGAGGACATTGTGGCGGAAAACACGCTTTATTAGGGCGATGTTAAAATGCATAGTGACATGTATCGAAACAACAGATCTGCTTGATTTCTTTTTAAAGCTACATCTGCTTTTTACAAGCCCCATCTAACGAAAACCGCCGAACTATTTTGAGGAAAAAAATATTTTTATTACACGGGCGATTGAAAGAGGTAAGTTAGTCTGTAAAGCAGCACTTTATACAGCTGCGATAGCATGGCTCACTTTGCAATTGCCAAACAGTTTTATCGTTCAATCTTTTGTATACTATTTAATTTCCCTGTCCTACCCTCCGAAGAGTAACATGCAACATGGGCTTTTCCATTTATCTCGACGACAGTGCCCAGGAATTATTAGGGCTGGAATTAAAGCGAGTCTTTTGATTCGGCAATACTTTCGGCACGGTTCGGCAGGCCTGACAGTGAAGGTCGCGATGCGTCTGATTAGCTCGTACGTCACAGGCTGCGAGTACGCGTTGAACGCACGGGTGCGTCCGGCCGGTGCACACGGGTCAACTTGCTTACTCATCATTATTTGTTTTTAAATAAAAACAAAATAGCGACTGGCCGTAGTGCGATCTTATTTTTAAGACTTATTTTTGTGTACGTTTTGACGTGCGGCAATTCTGTGAATTTGTCATCCGAGTGTGTCAATAAAAGGATCGTTTTGTTCATGTTTGTTTTCATGATTTTAATTCTAAACCACGCGAGCCTCACTCATCATATTACAGTCCACCATAATCACCAGTAGTTATCACCCAGTATCCACGAAAGACCAGCGTCGAGGTGTTCCTATGAGCAACTGTGTGGGAGCCTTTTTTGTTGCTTGATTCGTTTTATATTGTCATTTTAGTTATATAAACTGTACGGTTTGTAACCTGTGTTAAGCAGTGCATATCATTTATCTATCAAGACGTCACGTAGGTATAAAATAGTAGTATATTATTACAGGAGTACCTAATGTACAAAAGTCACATACATTGTTTAAAGTTTAGTATTAGTGACCAAAATAATTACCAAAATATCTAGATAGTTCTTTCGGTTTCCCTGGTCTCGTTACTCCATTTATTTTAAAGTAGTTACTTTAATTATGCCGTGTGGTCCCCGGCAGAGTAGAATAGGCCACCCTCACTCTTACCGAGGTGTCGTAAAAGGCGACTAAGGTAAAGCTGCAGGCATGATCATCAGCACCCAGAGAAGGAAAACTCTGCATTTATATCAAAACCCTCGCCAACCCGTCTGCCAAGCGTGGTGAGTATGGCAATTACCCCTCATGTGATTGAGGGAGGCCCGTGCCCCAGCAGTGGGGACTTAAATGGGCTGAAGATGACTTTAATTATGTTATATATTTTTTGAATTATGAACAAATTATACTTTACTTTTACTTTACTTTAAGGTGCTTTGAGCGTAAGAGCAGTTGCATCTCAACGGGGATGCAAGAGTCGCTCGATTCTTATTCGATGAAACAGATATGTGTTAGGATCTGGGAGTTTCTGGCATTACACAAGAAAACTTAATTAGTTACAATTATAATGTATGTGATGTTGACTCAATTTAATTAACTAATATTAATTAAATTGAGTCCGAATCCGCGAAAACTCACCTTGATATTAATTAAATTGAGCAACTATCCGCGAAAACTCACCTAGTGTGTCAAGCGCCGCGTGTCAGCGAATTCTTCCAATCTGTATAACGTCTGGTGATTCGCGTTCCACTTATTACCGTACGGTGGGCATTTGCATAAGAATAACAAGGAGGATTATTGATGTCGCCCCCCCCTCCCCCTACTTCCCCCCGCGGTTCCCCATCCGGCCGCGGTGCAAGGAAGCGAGCGGGAGTCGCGAAGATTCATTAGCTGGCAATTAAAAAAGAAAGCAAGTGCACTCACGGTTTAAGATCTGTATACCTAGCTTTTATGTTTTGTATATTGTACAATAAAGAGTTTCTATCTATCTATTTAAGAACACAATTAAGCTGGGTCCCGATTTGGTGAAGTTTGAGTAATTGTATCTGTGATCATTCAAGTACCGGGGCATAGAACGCAGAGGAGATAGAAACTGTCCCGTAACGACTGAGGATATACCTGTCGCATCTTAACAAAACACACGAAACGAACGAGTAAAAGGGACAGGAATAAAGATTTGGTAGTGAATTTCTCTCTCTCTCTCACTCTGGTTTCCACACTAAATCAGTGTCTCGGTTTTACTAAGCCGTAAACGCAAGGTGAGTGGAAACCATTTTGGCCACATTATTTATTATTATATGGTACGCTGTAATTTTGTAACTATTTATTATATAACATACTGTGAATAAAGTACCTATCTGTACTTAATGTATAGTTTCTGTCCAAATAAAATATTTTCATTCATTTAATTTCGTTTAGTGAAAACCCTCTATTTCAGTGCTGGTCTTCGAGATAATTAACGCTTTAACTATTAGTCTGAACTCAATAAGGTTGTGAAATTCTGAGTTTTAATTAGTTATATTGGATGCCTACCTGCACTCTAAGGAATAGTGATTCAAGTAAGTAAGTTAGTTAACTTTAAAGTTTGACAAAATTTGCGTTTAAACTGCCAAGAAGGTTGACATTGAATAGATATGCTAGGCTTTTTAAACAATGGCGTAAAGAATTCGAAGACTTCTAGGTCAGACGAATGTTGATTTTTTTTCAGAGGTGACAAACGAGCATGCGGTTCATCCAATGGTTTTGTGTTCACCGCTGCCCATAATCCTTTGCAAGATCACCTGTAGAGCCGCTAGTGCGCTGCCAACCTTTTAACCAGCCTTTCTCCCGGATCGAATCTCCTATAACCTTCACTGGACACACAGCACAGTGCAGCTCATGCCGGTTTTCTATGAAGCCGTGTTATCACTCTTGTCGAACCGGCCTATTCGTGCCGAAGCGTAGTTCTCCCACGGTTAAATAGGTATATTATAAAAAAAAAACGAATGCCTTTATAACGTACTATTGGCCCGCCCTCACTATGTTTCAGGACATTGGTTCCACTTTATACCGATAGAAGGCGCTTGGTGTGGACTACATCGCGGAAGCGTTTCGTGTTTTGTGATTACCTATAAGCGTTGCAGTTGCATGTAGGATTAACCTCTTCGTAAATAGTAAATATTATTTTGTTCTAGTGGCCCGTTCGCTTGTTGGGACTTAATTTTGTCAAACCTAGTCTTTCTTATTTTTTTAGCAGGAGTTCATAAAATTAATGTACATTTTGAATCAGGTTGATGTATGTTCGTTGTCTGATGGTAATTAGTTTCCACCTTGAGCTCTCGCTGGTCGCTCCCGACTTGTGCCTCTATAATGCTTAATTTTGTTCTCTTTCAATGTTTGCTCAGTACACATTCCGTCTAAAATGGGTCGGAATAATTCGCCAGCATCGACGTGCGTTTGTACATCGCTCCGTTTTTTCTCTATCGACTCCGTATGCAAATGCTCTCAGCGCCGGATTATAATAAGCGGCCCGCGGGATTAATTGACCTGGGCCGCCGGGGCTGGGTTGAGTTGTAAAGGTTTCTTAAAGGTTAAATAAAATCAGACAACGTAATATATATACAGTTCGTCGGGAGATCGGAGTCCGATCCGTGAAGGCGAGTAAATATTGGATTTGTGGATAAAATTTATTATTTTATAATCAAGATTTTTTTCTTAATGAAAATGGTGGCCATATAATTTTTTGTTGCGACGTAGATGACTTACAAGCATAAAAGTAAATGTGTTTGAGACAGACACAGAGCTCTCCGGACACACTGTATATCGACCTGACCCTTCACCTGAGAATTCATGTCTCTCCTGTTATTCGTCAGGGACAGAAGAAACGCTGACCCTGATGATGAACACGAACGACCTGGGAATTGTTATGTTATGGGTAACGCAAGTATACCCATCCTTAAAACGTTCAGCTACTAAATTATACCTCCATGATGAATTGTAATTACTACATTTAGATACAATTTTGGTTATAGCATACCACTTGCTTGCACTTGCTCTCAGAGATGTCGCCCGGTAAACGAAAGGTTATTCGGAGACCGGCGAAAATTTTTAAATGCATTATTAACTAAAGAATAAATTGCTAAATATTTATGATATACACCTACAATGTCCAATGGATAGTAAAATAGATCTGGACAAGACGAGATGGAAAATGCTGCGACGATAGAGGACTTGGCCCCCTTTGCTTTTGATGATTGTGAATGGCTAAAGAGATGTAACTATTTATCCATATTGGTTTTATTGTATACAATATGGATTATATTGCTTTCTTCTTCATAGTAGCCACCGGAAAGCGGCCCATCAAATGGCCGCCTTATCTGTCCAAACTAGTTGTCTTAATCCGGGACTGTATCATGTTGCTCAAATAAATTATGGATTATTTGTACCTACTTATCGTTGAGACTGGGCATGAGGCCGGAATACAAATGAACCTGATCAGTGGCATGAAACTGTAGGCATTGTAGCCGATGAGGCTGGCCATATGAGATTTGAATATTAGGCAACATGCTCGATATTGGCCTGATTACCTCGGTAGAGACGATCTGAATCTGAATATGAAATTGGCTTGGCTTCGCTCTCCTGCGGAACAGATTGCTTGCGCGCGAGGCACTACAAAACTTTCCGAACATGTTAGGTATACCTAGTTACTTTCACATTTTTGATTTCAAAATGGTACATAATGGTATAAGGTGATAGTTTTTGGTACATAAGTACAGTACATATTAAGCCAGCGATAAACGCAGGTTCACGAGACATTAACAGTCCATAGTTGATATTTTATAGCAATCTTATGCGATTTATTCTTAAGTAAATAACACACTTAAAAATTTCATCTCGTGTTCAGGCGGGACTCGAACCCACACCTTCCACAATCCGGGTGAATGTACTACCAATTATACCACTGAACGCGTTACTAAGTCGACGAAATTTGTAAGTGCTTGATTCGACATGAGCTGTCGATAGTCTCATCAATATTGTAGGTATATTTACAATATCCAGTGGAAATATTATTACAAATATTTGACCACCAGTTAAGATGAGACTGCTTAATCAATAGTTGATATTTTATAGCAATCTTATGCGATTTATTCTTAAGTAAATAACACACTTAAAAATTTCATCTCGTGTTCAGGCGGGACTCGAACCCACACCTTCCACAATCCGGGTGAATGTACTACCAATTATACCACTGAACGCGTTACTAAGTCGACGAAATTTGTAAGTGCTTGATTTGACATGAGCTGTCGATAGTCTCATCAATATTGTAGGTATATTTACAATATCCAGCATGCGGTTCATCCAATTTTCAGATAAAATTGGAGTTGGTTATGGTCCTCTTTTACATAAAAACTGTAATTGTAATGTGACAAATTATTGTATGCCTGATGCCTCCTTAGAGCAAATAATAGACAGGGCCAAAAGCTGTAACTTAAGTAAGGAGACAATAATCATATTAATGATTGGAAATGCCTTAAATATGAATAAAAGAAATATTATTCAGGGGTTCACAACCCTTTCAAGGCTTAATGTAAAAAAAATTATCTTGTGTGCCTTTCCCTTTTCTAGGTACTACACACCTAGCCAAAATAACAGTATTCATTTGTTGAATACATTATTATATAACTTGACATATAGTCATAGTGACAAATTTGTGTTTTTTGACACAAATAAATTTATTGATAATAAGTTTATTCTAACTGGCAAAACTTTTTATTTGCCAAATAAAATTAAAAATGACTTAGCTACTCTGTTAGCGTTTAATATTAATAACCTGGTTACTCAGAGTTTGGAAGTGATTCCAAGTAATTTAAATTACAATATGAGACAATAGAGGAGTCCTCTAGCAATTCAATAACAAAAGGAAACCCTAGTCATCTGAACCTTATACATCAGAATATCCAGGGTTTGTCCGGCAAAGAACTAGAATTAGAGTTATTTTTAAATGAAATGAATATCCATATTTTATGTATTACAGAACACTGGTTAAGACAGCATGAATTAATTGTCAATATAGATAACTATAGCGTCAGTAGTTCGTTCACGAGAAAGTTGGCAATCAGAGGCGGGTCAATTATTTTATTGAATAATACAGTTAAATTTAAAGAACGTAAAGATATTGTCTCACTCTCAGTTGAGCGAACTATTGAGTTAGCGTGTGCAGAGCTGGAGCGGCATGTCATTGTCTGTGTGTATAGGCCCCCAAATGGGAATTTTACCATGTTTGAATCCATTATGGAAGAAGTTTTGAGCAAAATATGTTCATCTAATAAAAAAGTAGTTGTTTGTGGAGATTTTAATATCAACATTTTAGATAACTCACAGAACTCTGTTAGGTTTCTGAATCTCTTTAAATCATTTAATTTACATCATCTTTTCAACGAACCAACGCGAGTCACACCCACCTCAGCTACTTGTTTAGATAACATATTTTGTAACTGTGAAGTTATGGACAAGTCCATAATAAATTTTATCAATTCTGACCATAGTGGTCAAATGACTGTGTTTGAGCACCGTCATGCCCCTTCTTCGTATAGTTTTGTATGTAGACCAATCACTGAAAACCGTATAAATAAATTTAAAGAAACTATCTCACAAAAGTTGTCTACATTGTCCTATAATGAAGGAAATGTAAACCAACATTATGATAAATTATTTAATGTCGTTGAAAAAGAATTTAATGGTATCTTTACCAAAAGAACCATTAAAACAAATACCTCTAAAACCAAATTCAGTGACTGGGCCACTACAGGTATTTATAAAAGTAGAAAGAGGTTATTTGAATTGTATGATATTAAGGCCAACTCTAATGACCCAACGACATTAGAATATGTTAAGAAATATTCAAAGATATTTAAAAAAGTATGCGCAGAGGCCAAATCAAATTACTTTAAAAATAAGATAATGAAAGCTAGTAATAAAAGTAAAGTTACATGGAAAATTATAAATAAAGAGACTTGCAAAAACAAAACACAACACAGCAAGGTCTCTCTAAAATTGATGGTAAATCTATTGATACAGACTCGGAAGTGGCAAACACATTTGAGTCATTCTTTTCAAACATCCCAGTCACTACCACTAAAACATTAAATTCGAGTCCGCATCTCGCTGCTTCTCTCATCAAGTCGCATGTAGATGAGTGCACCACATCTTTTAGATTTAGTCATGTAAACTCAGAGATTATTCTTAAAACATTTAAAGATTTAAATATTAAAAAGACTGAAGACGCATGGGGAATTTCGATAGATATAATAAAAAATATAATACACTCTATCGCACCCCACTTAGCTATAATATTTAACGAATGTGTTGACGAGGGTCAATTTCCAAATAAGATGAAAATTAGTAAAATCATACCTTTATTCAAATCTGGAGAAAGGAGTGACCCGTCTAACTTTAGGCCAATATCCATATTGCCAGCACTCAGTAAAATATTCGAAAAAATTATATTTACTCAACTTTTGTGTCATTTTAATATTAATAAATTACTGCATGAAAAACAGTTTGGATTTACTAAAGGAAAATCCACTACTGATGCAGGAGTGGCTCTTATCAAACATGTTTTTGATGCGTGGGAGAAAAAGCAGGATGCAATAGGTGTTTTCTGTGATTTGTCGAAAGCATTTGATTGCGTTAATCATGAAACACTATTGATGAAGTTACGGCATTACGGTGTATTGAATAACGCACTTGATATGATTCAATCTTATTTGTCTGATAGAATTCAAAGGGTTAATGTTAATGGAATCGACTCTTCTGGCGCTCCTCTATTAATGGGTGTGCCCCAAGGCTCAATATTGGGGCCTTTGTTGTTCTTAATATACGTAAATGACCTTCCATACTTTACGAAAGATCTATGTGAGATAGTGTTATTTGCTGACGACACTTCCTTGATTTTTAAGGTTGATAGATATAAAGAATCAATTGACGACGTAAATGATACTCTCTCGCAGGTATTGCACTGGTTTACGACTAACAATTTACTGCTTAACTCAAAGAAAACTAAATGTGTAAAATTCACCATGCCAAATGTAAGGCAGGTCGATACTAGTATTAAGATGAACAATGAATCTATTCAAATCATTAATTCCACAGTTTTTCTCGGTATAACTATAGATGCGAAATTGCAGTGGAGTCCCCATATTGCTGCCTTGGCAGGAAGACTAAGTTCCGCTGCATATGCAGTAAGAAAAATTAGGCGTCTGACTGATATCGAGACGGCAAGGCTGGTATATTTCAGCTATTTCCACAGTGTGATGTCATATGGTCTATTGTTGTGGGGGTCTGCTGCTGACATACAAACTATTTTTGTATTACAGAAAAGGGCCATCCGCGCTATATACAGCCTTAGATCACGTGACTCACTTAGAGAAATATTTAAAGAAATTAATATTTTAACCGTGGCTTCTCAATTTATCCTCGACTGCATTATGTATGTACGTAAGAACTTGCACACTTTTCCAAAAAAGTCCGATAGTCATAGTCTTAACACTAGAAATAAACATAGGCTTGCCGTCCCGGTTCTCAGACTACATAAAATCGGTAATTCATTTCGTTGGCTTAAGTATTAAGATATTTAATAAGATACCACAAAATGTCATTAACCTATCACTGGATAAGTTTAAGTCTCATATCAAAACCTGCCTAATGAAGAAAGGTTACTATAGTGTACAAGACTATTTAAATGATAAGGATTCTTGGTCATGTTAATTGATTAATATTTTGAGTTGTTATTCATAGTAGTCTATTAACCTTCATAATTGTATTTTTTTCTCTTCTCAATTGAAACTCTGTAACAACATCAATATTTGAAAAGAGTAACTACTGAGTTTCTTGCTGGTGTCTTCTCAGTAGAAATCGACATTCCGAACCAGCGGTAGATATTATGTACCTATTTTGACATTCATAAGTGTTCTGTGTGGACCTAAATTGAATAAAGTTTTTTTTATTTTTTTATTTTATTTTTTTTTGATATTTTATAGCAATCTTATGCGATTTATTCTTAAGTAAATAACACACTTAAAAATTTCATCTCGTGTTCAGGCGGGACTCGAACCCACACCTTCCACAATCCGGGTGAATGTACTACCAATTATACCACTGAACGCGTTACTAAGTCGACGAAATTTGTAAGTGCTTGATTTGACATGAGCTGTCGATAGTCTCATCAATATTGTAGGTATATTTACAATATCCAGTGGAAATATTATTACAAATATTTGACCACCAGTTAAGATGAGACTGCTTAATCAATAGTTGATATTTTATAGCAATCTTATGCGATTTATTCTTAAGTAAATAACACACTTAAAAATTTCATCTCGTGTTCAGGCGGGACTCGAACCCACACCTTCCACAATCCGGGTGAATGTACTACCAATTATACCACTGAACGCGTTACTAAGTCATATTGTAAATATACCTACAATATTGATGAGACTATCGACAGCTCATGTCGAATCAAGCACTTACAAATTTCGTCGACTTAGTAACGCGTTCAGTGGTATAATTGGTAGTACATTCACCCGGATTGTGGAAGGTGTGGGTTCGAGTCCCGCCTGAACACGAGATGAAATTTTTAAGTGTGTTATTTAATTAACAGTCCAGTCTGTTTTGCCCATAGACTTAGGATGCCATCGTTTCTAATTCTATGTTTTTTTTTATGCTAGAGGCGGACAAACGAGCAAGCGAGTCACCTTATGGATAGTAATCAACGCCGCCCATGAACATCCACGAAATCAGAGAGATCGCTAATGTGTTGCCGGCCTTTTTAAAAAAGAGTACGCTCTTCTCTTGAAGGTCCCTAAGTCGTAGCCGTCCGGAAACACTTCTGCAGCCAAACCGTTCCTCAGAACTGAGGTACGTGGTAGAAAGTTCCGGGAAAAACGCAATGTATTAGACCGCCATCCATCGAGATGATGAGGATGGAATGACAATCGCTTGCGAATGGTTTGATGAAAGAATTCGGCTGCAGGGAAAAGATCAAACAGTCTCTCAGAGCACTCCCCATGATATATGCGTTATAGAAAGCTGAAGGAAGCTATGTCCCGTCGCAATGCTAGAGGATCAAGTCGACTAGAGAGAGTCAAATCACCGACAATTCGAGCAGCCCTACGTTGTACGCGGTCAAACGGAAGTTCATTAAACAAAACAATATAATTAGTCATTAATGAAAATACGAATTCATGTAAAAGTTACAATGGGTCTCTAGAATCCTATACAGATATGGTGGGTGATATTTCAAATTCAATATCAAAGGTTTTTTTGTTCTATAGGCTAACACTTGACCACAATCGCACCTGATGGAAAGCGACGACGATGTTTAGGATGATACGCGATTGCCTAGAAGATGCCTGTACACTGTTGCCTTAAAGATGTACAGGTTTTGCATGACAAGACTTACACTTCTGTTACACATGTAAATCACATCATAGGTTACTGTCCGCCCTCTCCCCATCAGAGCGAACACGGCAACACGGCACTCCCCATCTCGTAGCGGCTACGTAGCTCGTAGCACGTAGTCGCGCTATAGCATCTACGCAACGCAGTGCTACGGGGTTAATACCTACCTACAGGCTGTGTTAATAGGATAGCCTTTCTAATCACTATAGGATCGCCTTTCTAATCCTTGCAATTTTAGACGTCTGAAATTGCAAGGAGACTTTAATAAAATTTAATTAATTTTTTATGAACTATAGGCCAACGCTTGACCACAATCTCACTTGATGCAAAGTGACGAAGTCTATGCCTGTTCACTCTTGCCTTAAAGATGTCCAGATTGTAGTGGTCCGGAAAATAGACCTTGGCTAGGAGTTCCATTCCTTAGCTGTCCGCATTGTAAATAAATAGCAACGGTTTTTTAAATTTTACGGTGTTACTGCACTTTACCACATGTAAAATGAGGGCCAAGTTACAGCAAACCCACTCTGTTCGGATAAATAGGTTATCTCCCACGTCGCAGGTGGTCTGACCACACACCTCACCTCCCCGGGCCGGGGGCGCAGCGAAACAAATCATACCCGCGCTCAAACTTAGGCAGATGTGCGGCCGCAAGATGGATGCGACGCGTCGCAGGTGCGACCGCTGCCGACCCCGTGCACCCCGTGTATGGAAGACGCATGTTGCTACGGTTGGCAGTATTGCCAACTGTTTTTTTACATTATGGCGGGAAAACGAGCAAACGGCTCACCTGATGTGAAGTGATTACCGCCGCCCATGCATATCTTAAACTTAAGGCATCATAGATGTGTTGCCGACTATTATTTATGGCGGACAAACGAGCAGACGGCTCACCCGATGGTAAGTAATTACCGCCGCCCATTTATATTTGCAACACATGAGCTATCACTGATGCGTTGCCGGCTCTTAAAGGTGGGATAAGCTTTTTTCTTGAAGATCACAAGGTCGTATCTGTTCGGAAACACCATCGTTGGTAGCTGTTTCCACAGTTTAAATACCACGAATGGGGGTAAGTCAGTATAAAAGCTTTTTATCTAGCATTTACACAATTTTAAATTTAAAATGGATATAACTGATTGCTCGTTCAATTTCGTCGCGTTTAGGAGCCCCTGTCATATCAATTATTCGAATAGCGCTAAAGACAAAAAGTAATATTTTAGGAAAAAGTTAATTATTGTACCTACACTGCCATGGACGTGCGACTGTTTTAACTATTAACATATTAATGATCGCCATGTGGTCCCCGGCAGAGTAGAATAGGCCACCCTCACTCTTACCGAGGTGTCGTAAAAGGCGACTAAGGTAAAGCTGCTGTCATGATCATTAGCACCCAGAGAAGGAAAACTCTGCATTTATATCAAAACCCTCGCCAACCCGTCTGCCAAGCGTGGTGAGTATGGCAATTACACCTCATGTGATTGAGGGAGGCCCGTGCCCCAGCAGTGGGGACTTAAATGGGCTGATGATGATGATATTAATGAACTTGGCTCTTATTTTCATATTTATGTTTTGGATCATCATTACACATTCAGAAACATCAACATCTCTAAAGGTGACCCGTTTGTTCGTTTGTCACCTCTAGCATAAAAAAATGTTTGTAAAAATGTTATTTTTCACTTAGGTGTAACATGGAAACAACTGTCGTTACTTAAGTAAAAATGTCGTGTGAAGTCCCATTAAAGGTGCAAATAACGAGTCGAATTTGTGATACGTACATACTGTACAAATAATAAATAAATAAAATAAAAATTCATTTATTGCAATAGTCTGTGTTACATTGAGTGGCCGAGTCTACTCAGTAAGTTGTCATAGACACTTGTATTGGGTATGGCTCGCTTCTTCCCTTACGGTTAGCTAAGAGACTAATTATATAAATGGCAAATCTACGAGAATTTTATTTAACAAAGTATGTAAACTATGAGAAAAAAGGATAAACAATTTTGTAAAAAGATGTGATTTCTACTAACTCTTTGCTCAATGTGTGTATGTATGTGTGTGCGTGAGTGAGTAGGTATGTGTGTGTGTGTGTGTGTGTGTGTGTGTGTGTGTGTGTGTGTGTGTGTGTGTGTGTGTGTGTGTGTGTGTGTGTGTGTGTGTGTGTGTGTGTGTGTGTGTGTGTGTGTGTGTGTGTGTGTGTGTGTGTGTGTGTGTGTGAAAATACTGTTTTCAATACATTGCGATCCACTTAACAATGAATTAGAAAATTAAGATCAAACTTCATTATTATGTGTGTATGACAGCGTGCCATAAAGCTGTTGCGTGCGGCGGACAAAGGAATTACACGTGTAGCGAATTATTGCGACGTTTACGACTGCGCGCGACGCGGGCGGAATAAAACAGCTCAGCCGTCACGCTTTTGGCTCTGTAAATCACTTAATTATCATTTATAATTATGTGCTTGTTAATTACAAAACGGTTATGCATTTTTGTTACATTTGAACTAATCTATATAATGATCACTCTGAGAATATATTGAAAACTAGTTCTCTTGATTTGGCTAGTCAAGTGAGACCTTATATGGTATCTTATGATTACATAGCTATTTGGCTAGTAGTTCATAGTATTGAAAAAAATATAGTTAAATTATTAATAAATAATTTATGTTTTTTTATAAATTTAAATATGAAACTTGGTACCCTTTTAGATCTGATTTCCTATATCGCTGAAGTGAACAACCAATATGATTTTAACATAATATTGAAGTTAGATCTTTTACCAGATTCCTTAAATAATGAATCATGGTCCATGGACCGTGGGAGAGCCTCGCTTCGGCATGAATGGGCCGGTTCGACCGGACTGATACCACGGCTACACAGAAAACCGGCGTGAAGCAGCACTGTGCTGTGTTTCGCTGCGTGAGTGAGGGTAAAGAAGGCCCAATCCGGGGGAAAGGGAGGCTTAAGGGATGGCAGCACACTTGTGACTCCACCGGTGTCGCGAGTGTCCATGAGCGGCGGCAATCGCTTACCATCAGGCGATGCGTCTGCTCGTCTGCCACCTATGACATAAAAAAAATGCATGGTCCAAGCGCATATTCTGAAACGTCAACATCTCAACCATGGTTTTGGTTACCATTAATCATAATCATAATCATAATCGTTTATTGCATGTTAAGTGGTACAAAAGATATTAAAATAATACAATGTAGCTTAAATACTTAACACCTCACAAGGCATTGCAATGTTCTTACAATCTAAATAATTAATTATGTATTAGTAAGTAACAATTACTTATTATTACTTTTTCATATGTACTTAATAAAGTGTAGGTAGTATCTACGTACATAATTTACACAGAACGTCATATTAATGCTTTCATTTATTTTGAACCTATATCATACAGTTATGTAATGGTTAATTTTATTACGTAATTATTATTATGTTATAATTATTGTGTATAGATATGTATCTAATGTGAGTGTCGTATAATATTGTTATTATTAATTATTTATTTTTTATTTGTATTACATGTTTTATTGATAACTTACTTTGTTTTGGTTGCAAAAAACTCTTCAAGGGAGTAAAAACAATTGGAAATTAGATATTTTTTTAATTTGTTCTTGAAAGAATTGACTTTTTTTTCGGTTTTTATATCTGTTGGTATTTTATTAAATATTTTTACGGCCATATACATTGGGCTGCAATTGAGCATCTTGATTCGGGAGTATGGTAAGGATAGTTTGTGTTTATTACGGGTGTTCACGTTGTGGGTTTCCTGTATTTTTTTAAACAAATGCATATTTTTGAAAACGAATGTACAAATATCCAGAATGTAAATTGATATTAGGGTTAATAAATTAAATTTGATGAAAAAAGGTCTGCAACTGTCTGTGTTTTTGATTTGGGCTATAATCCGGATGCATTTCTTTTGAAGTAAAAATAAATCATTTGCATTGACACTGTTACCCCACAGAATGATGCCATATTTGAGCCAAGCGTACGCGTATGCATAATAGGCAGAGAGGGCGGAAGCAGTGTCAGTGCTATGGTTTATTTCATAAAGGGCGTATGTAAATCTTGAGAGTTTTGTTTTTAAATTTTCTATGTGGGATTTCCAGCTCAAATTATTGTCAATTTTCAGTCCTAGCAAATTGTACGAATTTACGTTATCTATTGTTCTATTTTGGAATGTTATATTTATGTCTAGAGATGGTTTCTTATATGAATGAAACTGTATAATATTTGTTTTATCGAAATTTACTAAGAGGTTGTGGTTTTCAAGCCAGGAAGTTATATTGTTTAATGTGTTATGGATAAGTGTATTATTATCGGTACTATTGTCAGTTTTAATGAGTATCGATATGTCGTCTGCGAATAAAACGGGAAGGGTCGTTTCAGTGTCTAAGCATTTAGGAGCATCATTAATGTAGAGGAGAAAAAGTACACATCCTAATACGCTTCCTTGCGGGATGGAGCCTGTTAGGAGTTTTTCTGCTGATTGTACTTTTTCTAACTCGTTAGTGTTATTGTTGTAGTGTTGGATCTGTACTATTTGTTTCCTATTGTGCAAGTATGAACGGAACCAGTTGTAGGCTGGACCTCGTATGCCGGAGCCTTTTAACTTGTGAAGCAAAAGGTCATATGGGACGCGGTCATATGCCTTACTCATGTCGAGTAATAGACCTATTGCATTTTGTTTGTCATTTATGTGTTGCAGCGCCGTTTGAACATATTTAAATACGGCGAGGGTTGTGGACCGCGATTTTCTAAACCCGTTTTGGCAGTCATCAAGGATATTATACCATTATCCATAAATACGTGGAATCCTTCGGATGGTGCTCATTCTTTTACACACACGGAGTTACTTCGCCTCGTAAACAAACGTTCCTACGTTTTGTAAACAAAGTGTGTGTGTGTAAATAAAATGATGCACGTACTCAGATGGGCCGGTGTTCCGCCAACTCCCGCGACCTCCGCTAATTGGTGTTTGTAATTTGTTCACACGCAAAGGTGATATTTAACGCGCGCACATTTAAATGCTAATGCGTAAACTTGTTAGCGACTCGGGAGTTGTCGGACAGTCCTCCTCTCCTGCCACCTCCACGTTATCCGCGAGTTTGGTCCCTGTCCTCAACTTGACACCTCAATTTTCAATGTTGCCAACATAATAATGCTTTATTTAGTATAAGAATATAGTCATTTGGTGGGCCCTGTGGTTTTAAAATTTTGTATGTTTAGCGTTATGTTAACGTTTTGGAACGTATCGTGAGCAAATCTTCTATCAAATGCGACTAAAATTGTATTTTCTGACTTTAGTTCTAGAAGCAACAAAGAATAAAAAGTTGAAAGAGAATACGCTAATAATCATAAAGTTAAAACTTCAACAAAATGAAAAGGTTGAAGCTTACTTACTTATTTGCTTAGTTATAAAATAAAAACTTCCACCAAAAAAAAGGTTGAAGTCAACTGCGGATATTTTTTTATGAATTTTATTTATGTTATCGTATATATAGTCGTGTGGTCCCCGGCAGAGTAGAATAGGCCACCCTCACTCTTACCGAGGTGTCGTAAAAGGCGACTAAGATAAAGCTGCTGGCATGATCATTGCAGCATCCAGAGAAGGAAAACTCTGCATTTATATCAAAACCCTCACCAACCCGTCTGCCAAGCGTGGTGAGTATGGCAATTAACCCTCATGTGATTGAGGGAGGCCCGTGCCCCAGCAGTGGGGACTTAAATGGGCTGATGATGATGATGTATAGTGTTATTAACACGATTGTATAGTGTTAGTAGCCTGTAGACATGTCTTCCACTTTGGCAGGTTTATTTGTAGGATTCTTATCCGTCTATTCTATGTAGAGCAGTACAACAGCCTGGTTCAAATATTCTTAAATCGCAGATAAAATCAACTGGCAGTGGCTAATAACCACAGTCCTCATTGTTTTTAGTTATAAGCTGGCAACACTGCCCAATTTTCAGCACCACACCAAAATTTCTAACTCCAAATTTTATTGTTTAATAGAGTCCATAACTAGTAAAGGTATAGCTATAGTTTTACGCATTCACAAGCCTAGGTACAGCCCTTAATAGCCATTGAAACTGAACAGAAACGTGAGTGGACAAATTGGTCCGGCCCGGGTCACGATAAGGGCCAGGCCAAGGAAAGGGAAACGTCCATAAACAACAGGCGACTCCGTCCCAATTAATAAAGCAGCCAACACTGAAGTGGTGCAATTAATTCTGCGCCTTCGTAGATTTTAATAGTTCACATAAATCAGTGCGAGCCGGTGGGTTAATCGCCGTTTAATATGCCGGACCGGCCTATCGCGACCCGAACTATCTACAACAAATATATTGCCCGCCACCAGCAGATAAAGCACGATACGTGATCCGGAAACTTCTTATTCCTGAACATTTTTGCCGGTGATTTTCTTGTTCTTCCTTTGGCGCCCAACACGGGGCCGCGTATCGGTATCCGGTACGCACGTGTAAAAGGGGATAATATCTTTTGGATAGAATTAGGAATGCCGGGGGTGTCGCGTAGTTATGTATTTAGAGCGGGGTGGACAATCTCGAAATTCAATTCGAGCCAGACTTCGCCTCGTTAAGTGGTTATAAGGCCGGCAGTGGCCAGGCAAGGTGCGCGCGGGTGCAGGTGGCGGGTGAGGGGGAAGGGGGCGATGGGGGCGACACCTCGTGATATTGAATTTGGTGCGGCGAGCGAGTCTCAATTGTTATCGGCCGCTGCAAGGTCGCCGCCGAATGGCCGCCCCTGTCAGGTACTACGTACCCTTTCTTTAAAGCCAGGGTTGGCAGATTGCTTCAACTATCTAAATTGACATTTAAATAAGTATATTCTGTCTCTTTAACATTTCTAGTAATTATCGAGCCCCTTACGAAGTATATTCATTTGTCAATCATCACTAAGCTCTTTCTTATCGTATTAGTTATTATTAGAATTTGATCTTTTTCAAACCATTTGATAGACTTTAGACTGTCCTATCAAAACTAAGGTACTTAAAAAAATTTGACCCTACGCTCTTAATGCTCGCGCGATGTTATATTCTAGAATTCTTAGGGTAGAGGGCTTTTGCCAATCCAAACATTTGCTATTGGCAACAACCGTTTGCTACATGCCGCACTTTCTGGCGTCAACCATTTGCAAAAACCGCTTGCCAACAATCAAATCGTCGACGTCAAGGTTAAAAAACCTGACGTCTACCATTTCATCGTCTAAACGACCACATCTCCTATAATTTTACAGCTAAGATGAAGAATGTGTTACTTCTGGGTAAGCTTGTAGGGTAGTTTTTAATTCTAGGCTTTATTGTGAAGCCAACGTAACGAAAGAAAGTGTGTTTTTTTTACATTATAGCATACAAATGAGCTAACGGCACATCCGATGGTGAGTGATTACTACCGTCCATGAACATTTCTTGAGGCATCACAAATGCGTAAAGCTCTCTTTCTTGAAGGTCACCAGACCAAGTCATTCGGCATCACCATTGGTATATTCTCGAAAACCTTGATACTATTGTTGTACCTTAGGGCAACCCTGCGCGTCGTGCTCAGGGTGGTCATTGGTCAATTTATTTCTTGCGGCGAGCAGTTATCGTGATTGAATTAAGCAACTCCGTCCGGGATGCAGCCCTTCCTGAGTTACGGCCGTTGTCCGGCGCCTCCCGGACTCCGGACACAAAAAGGGAATCCGGAATTTTAATCGTGGGAACGGTCGGGTGGCCCCGGTTTATTTAAGGTTAATTTCGATGATTCCGGCGGTCAGTTTGCGCGATTGGGGTTAGCTTTGATTCGCCAACTTTGGCCGCTCTGTGAATTAATTAGGTACGTGGTTGCGTTGTTTGTTCGCGATTCAATGTTTTTTGTGATAATAATTGGATGGGAATAAGGAAAATTACTTTCGTGGAGGACTTGATGTCCGGTCACTATTGCATTTCCTTTGCTCATCACTACACTTAAAAGGCAAGATCTATTGACATATAGCACAGGCAAAAAAAAACACCATCATCATTAACTTTTCCATATACTTTCACTGCTGCACTTGGACCTCTCGTACGGCACGCCACTCAACTCGGTTAGGGGCCCTGTATAAAGATTTATTTTGACTTGCCAAAGAGGTAAAATACCCATAATTGCAATAAAAAAAATAGATGCAAAACTAGGTAAGATAATAGAGCACAACGGTACATGGTAAAATAAATAAAAATAAAATAAATAAAAATGTTTTTATTTTCCTCCGTAACATTACATGTTTCTTACAATCTAAGTAAAATCGTTATACTAATTAGGAACAGAACATATACACGAAGACTTTTAATCGGTGATCAGGACCTACTGATTCCGACTAGGTGGATGATGGCCATTGCTATAGTAATAATCACCGATTAAAAGTCTTCGTGTATACTGTTTGGGAGGAATGGAGCCTAAGGTAGGATAATCCTGTATTTCGGAAATGGAATTGAATGGACGGCGGGGATCAGTTATTCAGAAGGCTTCCTTAACCATAAAAAATATTACATTTATCAAAAAACATTATAGAATCGACATATTTTTCGAAGGAGCGTGGTTAGGGCATTTCGGACACTCCAAACCCTAATAATCTAAACATTCGATGTGTTTTTATTATGAATATACCTCCACTCACCACAAATGCTTGCAATCTCCGAACCTCACCTCCTACAGACCTACTGACACTTTAACTTATCTAACTATAAGCTTAAAATCTCAAAAGAGACTTTAGCGGATTGAGTATTAGGTGTCTTTTGCAATAGTTGGTCAACTTTGAAACAGTAGCGCGAAAATCTTAACAGGTTTTATGGGAGCGTGTCCCTTAGGCTCGAATGGGACATTTCCGGGACGCTCCAGTTTATCGGTAGACATAAATGTCACAAATCAGCGTTTCAGAAAATGTATTTTTGAAAATAAGTTAATGAGTAAAACTACTACTGTTCTGAATTATTAAGATAAGTTTAATTTTGAAAAAGTATTTGACTTTTGAACTATGCTTGTGTTTACCTATAAGTATACTTTTCATGCATTGCGTATTTGTTTTCTTTTTAAATTAATTCAATGACAAGTAGAGCGACGTGTTTCGTCCAAGTTAATTCAACTATCAAATTTAAGTATTCCATTTTGTTATCATTCTACCTTTTCTCACAATTAGGTCCTCTGTTATCTCGCTTCTAAGGTTAAGAGTCTAACCTTTATTTTGATAATTTCTAAGAAATGTGACGCAATGTCCTACTATCAAGCTGTACCTACGCTTCGGCTTCATAACACAAATAGCGATATTATCTAATAGGCAAAGCGTCAATTCGCCAGCGATAAGCTAGCATTGCTTCATCTAGTGTCAACAACAAACTGTTCTGCTAGTATTTTGTGACGTGTCGGTAATCAGGGGTTACGATTGGGCCAATTAGGAGCAATTCGACGCGACGTAAATATGTATACAGTCAGTCTCAGAAAATAAATCAAATATTCATAATAAATTGATTCACGCCAAAAGTGGCCGCTTTTGGCGGTAATTCAAAATTCTAGTGTAAAACCAGATTAAATAGCTTACTATAAGTATAACTGACCGTCAAAAAGAAACAAAGAACTGACCTTTGGACCCTATTCAAACGCTACGAGTGTCAACTCTCATCGAACTTCATGGCCATATTCGCCAACTACTGTGCGCGCCTGTTAGCCGAGTGGTACAAGCGCAGATCAATGTAACCAAGAATTGCGAGTTCAAACTCTGACTGTTCACTGATTTTTTTTTTCTCTTCTTTTTTCTTTTTTTTCTTTTTTGAAGAACTTTTAATATCAAAAAGAAGAATACTGTCTTTTCGAAGCCAAATATTACGCTTAATGTAAATACACGGAAAGTGTCTAATTGAATATTTACAATTTACCTAAAATGGCGCTACCAGTAGTAAAACAAATGCTTACCTGTGCGGGGTGCTTAGGTGTTATAAGGGATAGACTATACTTAAAATGCTGTGTCTGTTCGAAGGTATGGGATATAGTATGTGGTAATGTCCCAGAGTGTAGATTTAATAATACAATGTCCACTGAACGGAAAAACAATTGGCCTTGCCCTGAATGCAAGTGCAAACAAAAGAAGGGAGGCAATAATTCTGAAACACCCGTAAAACAAACGGAATACTTGGATCGCGCTTACAGCAATGTAAGTACTTGCCGGGACACTGCCAGAAATATTCCAACCACCGAGCACAATGAAATGTCAATAGACGACATAGTGATCCAAGACGAAGAAAGTATCTCGCCTAAAGCACACCAGTCTCAGTCGAATAAATTCGACTCACCTCCCCAAGGACATACACAGATATTGAACACTGCCCCAAATCAAGGTGAACTTATACTCCTGGAATTGCGAGCCCTAAGATCAGAGGTAACGGACCAATACCGAAACCAAGATTCTCGAATAAATGCTTTGTCAGAAACTATAGATAAACTTCAATTGGCAGTAGAAACGGAAATGAAAGCCCTAAGAACCATAAATATACAAAATTGTGAGCGGATAATTGAATTAGAAACTAGTAATACTCAAATGCGAAAAGAGTTAGACACGATCAAGGTAACTATGTTATCATTAGAAACTCGAATAAATTCTCACCCCCACAAAAAACGCCCTCGAGTGGTGATATTACTCTTGGACTTATCAATGCTTCAAAATCCTCAGAAGACATATGTGAAATAAAAATACCGAATTTCCAGAAAACAGTCGATAACAATAGGAGAGACAATAGCAAATTATTAGTACTGTATGGACTGCATGAATATCAAAATGAAACAGAACACGAACTGCATGACCGTATTATTCATATTTTCAGTGAAATTTTAAATGTGGACTTAACTGGATATATTGAGGAGCTACAACGAATTGGAAGGAGAGGTTGGCGTAGGCCTATCGTCATGGGGACTCAGGTGTATCTACCTCCTAGAGTGGCCCCGCTGGTAATCAGTTCTGTCCTGATTCCAGCTTCGGTTGGTATTAGGCAGAAACGGTTACCGTGGGGCACGGTTTTCCCCGGGCAACGGTGGGTAGTAATTCATTCGTGGATTGCTACCCGACGGCCAAAGGATGCACAGAATTTCCGGCGGACCAGCCCCGACGCAGTGGATCGCGTGCAGCGCACACCACTCGGGGGCTTTCATTGTCTGCTGAGGGCTTAGAGGACCGGCCTCTCTTTACGGACCTGAACACAATAGGGCCGGGCACGGAGGCTGCCTTCTTTATCCAGCCCCCCCTTCTGCCGTAGGTTGGCGTTGGGGTGTGGTGGCACCCACTGTCGGGCGCTTTGGCGTGCGGTGGGCCGGTGTTCCTGGTGTGATGGTGCCGTATGGGGGCCTTTTTGTTCTCGGGCCTTGAACTGTCGCGCCTTCGGGCGCGTTCGAATGTTGGGGAGTTCCACGGTGGTGGAATTCCTGCCAACAGTCTGTTGCGCCCCGATTCTCGGGAGCGCTCTCCCCGCCTTTATGGTGGGGGCTTTGTTGGTGGGTCTGTGTTGAGTCCCGCAGCCAGTGGGATGCAGCTACGACTCGCCACCCCCGCTTTTCCCGTCCCGTCGATTGTCTCCGCAACCCAGCGGGGATGCTCGAACGGGAGGGTTTTCGGGTATAACTTAAAAGTCTGTGGGTGCTCTCTCCTCTCTCTGCCCTGCAGCCAGCAGGGTATGGGTTGGGGGAGGGGTCTGCAGTCGTCCCTTCCGGAGCGTCTGCGTTGCAATCCAGCAACGTGGACGATTCCGGAGAGGGGGGAATGGTGGGCCATGGGAGTGGCCCTAGGCCTCGTTTTACGGCGAGGCCCGTTTTTGAAGAGGCCGTGCTGGCGAGCCTCTCGTCCTTCGAGGGTGGGCCGCGGACTTGGTTTCTACCCGTTACCGTAGCCCACCCCACACGGACGTAGCAGGAAATGCCCCGGTGGTTTTTAGTGGGTAGGCCCCTGGGAGCACCCCAGGGGAGAGCCCCACACTACCCGGCCGTCTCCCAGCGGTCGGGTGTGCTTAAGGCGGCATTTTCCACCGGGCCAACAAAAAAAAAATAAAAAAGGCCTATCGTCATAGAACTACTAAGTAAAAGAATGGCAAAATACCTATGCACTAATATCAAATGCCTTAAAAACTCTGGCTTATGGCTGTCGAAGTATTTAGACGAGGAAGGTCTAAATGCAAGAAAACTAAATAAAAGTAAATACTTGGAGACGAAACAACGCAGTTTTGATTATTCACGCCGGACTACATCAATCCACCACAAACCCCCGCACGAATTCCAGACCTCATGTCTGCTCGACACTCAGCCACTACAACAGAACACACGTCGATCCCCTGTCACGTCACCACACCAAGCCTCTCGTAGAATGGCACCTAAACAAAACATAAATAAGCAGCAAAATGGAAATTCCTTTCGTGATTAACCCCACAATTTTGTATCAGAACGTACGCAGTATCAAGAATAAACTACATCTAATGGAGGCACTACTAGAAGAACATGAAATAAGTGTATAACAGAAACGTGGATAACTCATACCAAATTAGATCTACTTTCCTTGGAAGGATTTCCTGGCAAGTGCCTACAGCAGATCACGTCACGAAGGGGGAGGCGTCTGCATTCTACTTCGAGATGAGCATGAGTTTTGCCGGTGTGAAGATATCGAGTCGCTATCAATTGAGCTCGTTATAGAAATATGCGCAATAGAAATTCCTATTTTCAATATTTTATTAACTGTTATCTATTGGCCTAATAGTACGAGAGAAGTGGGTTTATTCAATACACAGCTAGAAAAACTTCTACAAATACTAAATACAAAATACCCTAGGAAAAATATCATTATTGGCGGTGATTTAAATGTTAACTTTCTAAGTAGGAAAAGACAAACTCTGGATCTAAAAAACACTTTCAAAAGTTTTAACTTCTATAATAATGTAAAAGAACCTACTAGAATCGGTAAAGATAGCTCAACCTGTCTAGACGTGATTTTTACAAACTTTGATAAAAAAAGTTTTATTATCGACGTGAATGAGTACGGTCTCAGTGACCATAAAGGTGTATTGATCACTTTCCTACAACAAGGATTTGATTATAATAAAACCGCCTACATCCATAAAAGGTTATTTAACCAAAAAAACCTGGATTCGTTTAAACAAAAACTCTCCATAGCTGAGTGGTCAGAAATAATAAAAAAAGGTAAAGATATAAACGACAATTATCTGGCATTTCATTCGAAACTTACAGAAATTCTAAACCTTACAATTCCTATAAAAAGGGTCAAAATTAATAAATATAAAAGTCGTGGTTGACTCCCGGAATTAAACTGTCGTGTAAAAATAAACGCTGTCTAAAAGTACTTGCAGTGTATTCAAAAAACCTAACAATAAAAAAAATTTATAAACTATATGAAAAAACATTAAAAAAAGTAGTAATTACGTCGAAGAAAATCCAATATATAAATAAAATGAACAAATCTAACAACAAATTAAAGTCAATGTGGCAAATAATAAAAGAACGGACAAATAAAACGTGTAAAACATCTTTAAGTAGGCGTAATATTACACTAAAAATAAATAATTCCATCATCTCAAAACTAATTACTGTGGTAAATACTTTTAATGATTATTTTTTGTCTATAGGGAGCAATAATAAATTAAATAAGGAACCCCGAAAACATCAAAAAAATCCCCAGCTTTACAACTCGATCTATCTTTACCCAGTAACTCAAATAGAAGTCCAAAAAATAATAAACAAACTTAAAAATAAAACTAGTTTTAGTATCGATGAATTTCCCCCGATACTCGTTAAACATTGTAGTAATGAACTTGCGTTACCCCTAACTAGTATCATCAACCAGTCCCTAACGGAAGCTGCTTTCCCTAACCTACTGAAACAGTCCATTATTAAGCCAATACCTAAAATTCAGAATACAAATGACGTAACCCAATTTCGACCAATCGCGTTGCTCTCACCTTTTTCAAAAATAATAGAATCTGTAATGTGTAAAAAATTAAACAGTTATTGCGAAAAATATAATATTTTTAATGATAGTCAGCATGGTTTTAGAAAAAATAGGTCTACAATCTCAGCACTATTTGATTTCACATGCGATATACTCAATATAATAAATGAACACAAGTGTGCATTTGGCATAATGCTGGACATGAGCAAAGCGTACGATAGAGTTTCCCATAGGATACTAATACAAAAATTGTACGACATAGGGATACGAGGCCAAGCTCATAAATGGTCTTACCTAGAAATGTGTAGAGATCCAACATTATAACCAAAATACAAATACCGTAGAGACAGTTCTTTTTTTTTTTTTTTTGCGCTGGCAACCCTAAGCGTCAAACGTCAAATCGCCAGCTGATAATATTAAAATTAATTTTATTATGTAATTCACTAAACTTTGTATCAAAATTAAGTCAATTACTGAGTTAAGTTGCCAAATAATTAGGATAAGTGTGCGCAAACCTGTAGCTTGGATAATTCCTGGAATTTCATACCGATAAATTGTTCGGAGGCAATCTGTCAAAGTGATTCGAACCTACAACGGACAAACCGGGGAAGTATAAGTGTTTTTTAATCTTATAATTACATATTTCTACAATGGTATAACGATATAACTGGAATCTTGTATGTTTGAATAAACTTAATGCAAACAATAACCTTCAAATACTTACCTACGAAGAGTTTGCAAACAGGTTATTTACTGTCCCTTTTGTTACTTGTTAAAACATTTCACAGTGCTCAGTGCTGATATATGATTTTAATACTATCATCCTAAACAGACATTCTGAATAATTATTGTTGTCCCAAAATAATCACAAATATAGGTACCTACATAATACCTGCTATGCATCCGAATGTCAAAGTAAATCAGTCAACAAAACTGTGCTTCCTATTTGATTAGTACTTACAAGTACCTAAATACTATTTTATTCATTTTGAATAAAATATATATTAACTTTATCTCCCCAAATTTCTTTAAATATTTGAGTTCTACCCTCCATTAACCTCAACAAATATTTTATTTCCCTTTAAATATCACTTTCAAAAACCATCTTCAAAAACTCTGGAAAATTCGATTCCACAAGGTAGCGTTTTAGGTTGTATCCTCTTTCTAATTTATATAAATGATTTAGCTAATGTAACAAACTCAAAAACTATATTATATGCTGACGACATAAACATTGTACTTCCATGCAGCGATACCAGTGACCTAACCAATATCTTAAGTTACACTCTTAACCCCATAGACCAATGGCTGACTGACCATAATTTAGAATTAAACATACCAAAAACTAAAGTAATGCAATTCAAACCCCGCCAAAAGGCAGCATTGGATTTAAAAATAACATTCAAAAATATCGAGCTCGAACCAGTCGAAAGTAATACACTTTTAGGTGTGGTTTTTGATTGTAATATTTCTTGGAGGCAGCACATAGAAAAAATTACTGGAAAAATGTCAAGTTTCGTCTACGCTCTATACGAATTAAAGAAAACAACAGACTTGAAAACAGCAACGAGCGCCTATTACGCGTACGCTCACGCATGGTTGAGCTACGGATTAATATTATGGGGAAATGGAACTGAAGTACAGCGGCTATTTGTACTCCAAAAAAGATGTATCAGAATACTTGTAAATATATCTGATGGGGAGAGTTGTAGACCGCACTTCAAAGAATTGAAAATCCTATCCTTAACTTCAATGTACATCTTAACAATTTGCGATTTTGTGGCAAAACATAAAAACACCTATCGACAAGATCTCCCAAGTCGCCCCCGTCGTCTACACCTTAGAGATAAATTATCCCTCCCTTCAACCAAATTGCATCTGGTTTCATCTGGAATGTACCATATGTCAATAAAAATATTTAATAAATTGCCACATAAATATAGAAAAATAGAAAATCCCACTGAGTTACACAAACAACTGAAGAAGTATCTGATCAATAATTGCTTTTACTCACTAAATGAATATTTTGCTGTGTAATAGAGTAAACGTACTTCACTGAGTTTATGTTAATTAACTAGTATGTAGATACTCAATTCATTCATTCATAATTTATTTAATTAAATTTAAATTACTGATTATAATATGTATTGTATACCATGTTGCTTTACCCTTACAGGGTTATGTGAGGACTTAATTAGTTAGGTATAAGACCAAATTGTACCACATTATGCAATAAATAAATATGAATATGAATATGAATATAACTATTAAATCAATAGTATAGGTGTTTGCCGAGAGACTGAAGCCCCCAAGTTGTTTAAAATGGATCTGGTTTAGTAGCTAACAATTAAAATCACCAATTGATTTCGCTAGTGTGATATAACCTTCGCCTTGAACACAGGCGTAAGGTAGCGTGTCTTTCGGTTTTTACAGGTTGCATTTTGGAGATTGTGTGAAGGAATTACATGATCTTATTCCACCGGCCGACGGAGAAGGGGTTACCACCGTTATGTCGTAGAAATACCGCCAATTTCTACCAAACGGTTCAATGTACATTCATGTTGCGTACGGCTAAGGAATGGAACTCTCTGCCGGAAGATGTGTTCCCTGAACGCTATTATCTAAACTGACTTGACTGCCTCGGTGGCGCAGTGGTTAGTGGGTCGCACTTTAAAGCTACGGCTGCGCAAGAGGTACCGGGTTCGATCCCCGGGTCGGGCCAAATATTTGTACCTAAGTTTTTGGTAAGAAATTCTTAGTGGCAGCCCGGAGTCTGGAATTTGGCGGTCTTGTATCCCCGCGCCTCGGAAAGCACGATAAGCTGATGGTCCTCCCGATCCTACCCCGGTCGTGTCACAGTAGTGTCCCATCGGAATATGAGAGTAAGGGAATAGAGAGTGCACTTGTGTTTGCGCACACACGAGCACTACCTGTAATATATCCTCCGTACGTGGCTGATCGTTAAGATTGGCCGCCGTAGCCGTAATCGGTTGGAGGATATTATTATTATTTAAACGTATTAAAGAAAAGAGTGAATAGTCTGTTACCAGACAGACATGATCCGTTCTCAGTCACATCATCACTTACCATCAGGTGAGATTGTGAAACATTATTTCTAAAATCTTAATATTTTAGATATTCATCATATTCATCCCCTATTAAAGCGATTGAATGTAAACGACTGTAAGTGTAATTTACCATAACTAGCGAACTAATATACTCGTACGTGACTAGTGAACTAAAAGGGAAATGTATAAAAAAATACCTAAACGAGCTATTTCTCTTGGCCCTTTGATAATATTAATTGTCAAGTAGTTCAGAAAGTTTCCATGTGAGATCAAAGTATCGTTATGGGTTTGTGTACCCAACTTCTTACTCTGCTCCTGTCATCATTACTTTATTCAATTTATCTTACACTCGTATTACCCATGTTTTTACCCGACTACGGCAATGCCAAAAAGGAAGGGTTTTGGGACAATATGAAATTAATATTTAATAATAACAGGTGGCTGGTTCAATATGAAACTAATATTTTGTAATAATGATAATTTAGTGTAAGATGTTTTTTAATTTATTTTACTGTCTTTTGACTTGACTGGCCCGATGGCGTAACCATTTGGTGACTCTTTCGTACGCTAAAGGTCGTGGATTCGATCCCCCCCCTGGCTAAACATTCATGAGATGAACACTGTGTTTGTTATAATATATATATTTGTAATTCTTTTGTCGTCAGATATGTGTTTGGCTTTCAACAAAGTCAGGTCAGTATAATGAGATGTTCATCTTATCGTGTAATACCCGGTAGCATCCAAAGCTATAATTCTCACAACATCTCGTACATTGACCTTATTCCGTGCTAAGTAGCGTAAGCACTTGTATTACAGATATCAGACAACAGAGGAACACAAATATATACTTAATTACATATATTACACCCAGACACTGAACAAACACAAGTGTTCATCGCACGAATGTTTGTACAGGGTGGGAATCGAACCCACAACCTTTGGCGTAAGAGGCAGGGTCACTACCAAGTGCGCCATCCGGTCAGTCATCTGTCGCTTTAGAACCCAGGGTATGCTAGGACAATGATTCAGGATTTGGGTGGTCTGGTAATTACAATGAAGCGACTGCCGTCTGACCTTCGCAACCCTTTTTAACAGGAGAAGCAGACCAACTGAATCATAATTATACGTCTCAGAAACTATCCGAAACGTGTAGGTCTTCTCACGATATTTTCCATCATCACCGAGCTAATGGTAGAAATATGCACATGTATTTGAAAAAATCCAGAGGTGCAAGCTCGGACGCGAACCCGGACCCCCGTAGAAAATGCGCGCTCTAAAGCTACTGAAGTTCTTGAGCTACCATTGCTCATGAGATGTTGAGTCTTGAATTCAACGTTCCACCATACCATCAATTTAGTAGGTTGTGTTTTGGTATGCAAATTTAAATGTTTTAGTCTTTATATTATTTGGCGACAATTACCTATCCTAGTACACATTGTGCGCCCGAGCAGAACGTCGGCCAGGGGTCAGCTGCGCGCGCGCAAACATGTTTACCGGTGTATTTGCGCGTATCTAATGTGTAATGTGCGCTATCAGCTCACCTATGCATTCTCCTTGTCGGCGCCTAATCCCTGTTGAATAATTGAGTGTTGTTTTAAATTACAAGATAGTATTGGGCGCCGACTTCGGTAACATCTTTTCTCCAGTGTACTGTTATAAAATGTTATTTGAAGTGTATAAAGTGTTAAAAATATTATTTTACACTTTTTAGTTCGTGGTTTTTGAAGGCGGTTTTTTCCGCAGATTTTTTTTTCTAAAACCGTAAAGGGATGCAAACCACTAAGCGATATGATATGCGACTAACACTAGGGATAACTGCAACAGAAGGGGAGTTTCCGAAGCGGACTTGCAACATTGAATACCAGTATCTTCAAATTAACTTTAACAAATCCAATACTTAAAGCTCTTGTAATTTCTCGATAAATATGTTCTTGATAGGTCTGACCCAGTAGAAAGTGCATAAGGTAATGTCACCGGATTTCTGCGACACAAGCAGTTTTGCTTTTTTATGTGATAGGTGGCAGACTAGCAAACGGATTACATGATGGTAAGCGATTGCCGCCGCCCATGGACACTCGCGACACCCGTGGAGTCACAAGTGCGCTGCCAACCTTTAGATCCCCTTTCCCCCGGATTGGGCCTCCGGTACCCTCACTCACGCAGCGAAACACACCACAGTGCTGCTTCACGCCGGTTTTCTGTGAGGCGGTGGTGGCTTAGTGCAGAAGTCGCTGTATCTAAAGACATGTATGTAAATACTTCTGGCAACTTCTGGCAATATATTTTTTTATCTTATTTAATACTGAACCAACTCAGGTTCTCATCACTCGAATATTTTACCTGCGTGGAAGCTCTACCCATGACCATTTGTACGTGATGCAGGGTCACTACCAAATGCGCCATAGGATCAGAATATAGCCATATATATTCAGCTGTATTTATGCTTAGCTGCCATCCACCGCATTCCATCTGCCGTAAATTGCCAGTGATGAGACATACAGATCCGAAACGTGGCCGTTTACAATGAGCCGCTTAAGAAGACTCAAAGTCACCTAGAGAGCAACGGAAAGGGCTATGCTTGGAGTCTCCTTGCGTGATCGTATCAGGAATGATAAGATCCGCAGGAAAACCAAGGTTAAAGACATAGCCTAAAGAATTGAATGCCTCAAGTGGCAATGGACAGGGTACATTGCGAGGAGATCAGACGGCCGATGGGGTAGACGAAGATATGGCAGTCCCCCCACAAGGTTGGCCGACGATCTGGTGAAGGTCGGCGGAATACCTTGGATGCGGACATATCTGTGTGGAGATCATTGGGGAAAGCCTAAGTCTAGCAGTGGACGTTTATTGGCTAATGATGATGATGATGATGTGCTTAGCTGTCCATATATAACAGGGCTCTAATCGATAGGGTAAAGTGATAACTTTATAATAAAACTGTATAGAACAACCAGAATTGGGTGGAGATAAATCCTCAAGACGCCTGTATCATGTCTAATAAAACATGTTTATTGGAATACAATTAAAGTCCTAGGGTCGGGCCTTGTGGGGTCGGCGATAGATCACTCGACGGTATTCAAAGATGTGCGTATGTCGCTATGTTCTAAGATAATCTTGGTCGCATTAATTTTGGCCGTGGAGGAGCCATGTTTTGGCATAAATTCCTGGCTAGATCGGAGTAATACCACAGTGTCACAGAAAACCGGCATGCTGTATTTCGCCGAGTGAGTGACCGGAGGTCCAATCCAAGGGGGGAGAGAGTTTGAAAGTTGGCAACGCATTTGTGGGTCTTCTCTGGTTCATATGCGGCAGCTATCACATGTTCTTTTTATGGACACCCGCGACACTAGTGGAGTCAATACTCAATCCTATACCCTAGTGGCACAAGTGCGCTGCCAACCTTTAAACCCCCCTTTTGCCCGGATAGGGCCTCCTGTACCCTCACTCACGAAGCGAAACACAGCACAGGCTTATCGCCGGTTTTCTGTGAGGCCGTGGTATCACTCCGGTCGAGCCGGCTCTCTCAAGCCGAAGTGTGGCTCTCCCACGGTCATGTTCGTCTGCCACCTTCAAATATAAAAAAAACAATTTGTACCTATATTCAATTCTCTTTTAGTTATAAGAGTTATCAACACAGAGACAGTATAGTCCCGTCCGTCCGTATATTATCGGGCCGTTCTTATGCTCTAAAGGTTAGAGGTGGTCGTAGGTTCAAATCGTAGTTTGAGTTTTTCATGTCTAAGTATATGGAGTTACTCTTGCTGGACTTTGACCGTCCTCATATCTGAGATACAAGTGTTATTTTTGCATTTTATTCCATTTACGTAGTGGCTCTATGTGGCGGGTCATAACATTTCCTCTAATATGGTTGAGTTAAATGTTGGCTGACACATACGTCATACTTGTGATTAGGTGCCACCTTTGGGGACTGGTCCACTACGGTTTACCTCATATTTCGTCTTTTATTTGTTTCATTTAATTTTGTGTTGCATTCATCATCATCATCATCTTTCCCTGGCCGATTTCGGCTACGGTGACTACTAAAGGCTCAGGTGTTTGGCCCTAATGTGGCTAATGTACCCGATTTTATGGGTAAATGTGCGAGAACAATTTGGACAGGTCAGGATATTGTTTTCATAGTGATAAACAATATTGGGACGCGGTTTACTTTTACATAGATCACGTTTGAGGTTTAACTCTCGCCTCCTATCTTCCTCAAAGTGGTAAACTTTGGACTGTATTTGCTGTCTCCATTCAGGCCGATTCGCAGCAATAGTCTCCCAAGAGGAAGGTTCAATGTTACATCTCTTCATATGTCTTTTCTGAACGTCTTTAAAGCGTAAGAACTGGCCACCGCGTTTCCGCTTACCGAGCACAAGTTCAGAAAAGAAGATGCGCTTCGCCTTCCTCTCTTCGGACATGCGTGACAGGTGCCCGCACCAACGCAACTGGCGTCGCATCAAATATGCCTCCATGCCACATACATTAGCCCTCTGCAGTACAGTCGTGTTGCGGACTCGATCTGACCATTTGATATTCATTATTTCACGGAGGCATTTCAGATGGAATCTGTCTAGTGTACGTATGTGCTTACGATACAGGCACCAGGTCTCAGAGGAATAGAGAATGTTAGGCAAAATGACGGCCATGTATAATTTGATTTTGGTGTTAAGTTTTAGATTATGGGAACGAAATACCCTGTCCCGAAGTTTACCAAAAACAGCCATAGCAGCGCCAAGTCTACCATTGATCTCCGAGTCGAGGTCGCCTTTTGCAGTTATGCAACTTCCCAGATATTTAAACTTATCCACCTGATTTAGAACCTGCCCCTCAATATGCAGATTTAGCGGAAGTTGCTGTAATGTTTCCATAGTCATCACTTCTGTTTTAGCGATGTTGATCTTCAAGCCAAATCTACCACAGGCGGTGTTAAGCTTAGTTATAAGATTTTGAAGTCCTGTTGGTGTTGCCGCTACAAAACACAGATCATCCGCATACATCAATTCGGTAATAAGATCGTAAGCTACCTTACTGCGTGCATTTAGTCGACGTAGGTTAAAAATGCCTCCATCTGTACGATAACGTATGCGGATGCCATCTGTGGTTTCTGTTAACGCCTCTTTCACAACGACACAGAAATATAACGCAAAAAGCGTGGGCGCGAGAACACAGCCTTGTTTGACGCCACAGGTGACAGGAAACTGCTTACTTTCCTCGCCATCACAAGCAACACAGCAGGTCATGTTATCATGAAAAAGCCTTATCAGGCGTATGAATTTGTCAGGACAGCCCAGTTTGGACAGAACTATCCACAAGGCTTCTCGAGGTACACTGTCAAAAGCCTTTTCAAGGTCCACAAAGCATAAATAAAGAGGTTGGCTTTGCTCTCTACTCTTCTCCTGTAGCTGCCGTAAAGAAAAGATAGCTTCACAGGTGCCTCTGTTTGGTCGAAATCCAAACTGGGTCTCGGGTAAAACATTTTCTGACAACTCCATTAGGCGGTTCAGTAACACCCTGGCAAACATTTTCCCTGGCGCTGTAAGTAGGGAAATGCCTCTATAGGAGTTGCAATCTGCTTTGTCGCCTTTGTTTTTATATAAAGAGCAAATACGGGAAATCTTGAAATCACTAGGGACTTCCTCTTTTTGCCACATTTCTGCAAATAACTGCCAGATCTTATGGTGCAGTTCATCTCCTCCGTATTTCATCAACTCTCCAGGAATGTTGTCAACACCCATAGCTTTTTTGTTTTTTTGAGCATTAACGGCATCTGTGACTTCCTGGATCGTAGGCGGATTATCTAGATTTCCAAGTAATTCAGAGCTAGGGAGGGATTTTATGTAGTCTAGATCTGCTGCGCGGTCAAAATTTAAAAGAGTCTCAAAGTGTTCAGCCCAGCGGTTAATTTTGTCTTCCTTGCTGTACAGGAAAGTACCGCTAGTCGACTTAAGAGGCACATTGATCTTCGGTGGGTTTCCAACTAATTCCCTCATTTCTCTAAAGAACTCACCCAATTGGTGGGTATCTGAAAGCCATTGAATGTAATCTGCTTTATTTCTCCACCAATCATCTTTTGCAGAACGGGTCAGTTTTCTGATGTTATTTGTGCTCTGCTTGATGTTATCAGAATCTATCTTATGTCGCTCCGTTCGTAGGAGAAGGCGATGTTGCATCAAAGCGTGGGATAAAAGTTTGTCATTGTCATCAAACCAGTCTTTATGGAGTCGTGGTTTTGGACCCAGGATATCAGTGGCCGCATTGACAAGATTTGTTGACAAACGATTCCAGGTATCCTGTAGGCTGCTACTCTGAGGATCTAAACACGCTGTGTGGGTGTTGACAGCTTCTCTATATTTTACCAATGTCTCCTTAGACTCTAGCTTTTTAAGGTGCAAGCATCTAGGTTTAGGCCTGCTAGATCTTCGTAAAGGCTTAAGACGCAGCTTTAGTTTTATAACTATCAGTCGGTGGTCTGACCAGCAGTTTGCGCCTCTCATAACTCTTGTTAGGGTAACCTCGGACAGATCTTGTTGGCGGACTATAGCATAATCAATCAAATGCCAGTGCTTTGACCGCGGGTGCATCCAGGTGGTTTTATATTTAGCAGGAAGTTGAAACATAGTGTTCGCAATAGCCAGGTGAAACTGTGAACAGAGGCCTAGCAATAACTGTCCATTACCATTCATATTACCAACACCATGACGACCGAGCACCCGAGGCCAAGCTTCGTAGTCACGTCCAACTCTTGCATTAAAATCACCCAACAAGAGTATTTTTTCACCCCGCCGAACACGGTTTAGGGTCTGTGTCAACTCCTCATAAAATTTGTCTTTCACATCATCGCTTTTATCAAGCGTGGGAGAATACGCACTTATAAGATTCAAATACATATTGTTCTCAAGATGGAGACGCAAAGACATTACACGATCAGAAATGCCAACCGGATGTTCTACCAACTTAGAGGCTATTTTAGTTTTAATTGCGAAGCCTACTCCTGATCGCCTTGTTTCAGAAGCTGGTGTACCTTTCCAGTAGAAAGTGTAACCACCGCCTTGTTCTATAAGCTCTCCTTCATCAGCAAGATGGGTTTCACTCAAAGCAGCTACGTCCAAATTGTACCGCATCAGTTCTCGAGCTACAATGGCGGTTTTACGCTCCGGACAAAGGTTGTTGGGACGGTCTAATAAAGTTCGCACGTTCCATGTGCTAAAAGTCAGATTCTTATCGATAATTCCTTTATTTTTTTTATTTCGACCACAAGACTTGGGATGCACAGGCGGCTGTGGTTACCACCTCCCGAGTTTAATTGGAGTGAGCGTTTGTTTAGAGCACCTTTTCTAGCCCCCTCCTCGGCTGGGCGAGGAAAGCAGTGTCACTCTGAATAGAGCTGCTTTGTCGCACAAGGTGCTGCCGAACCGCACTGTCACTCCGATGCAGTGCAAGAGCGACCACTCTCCTTATGCCGCCTAAGTGCAGACATCAGACAAAGCCCAACAGACATCGGTGTCAGACCTCTCTACATCTGTCCATCGCCATAGGGCTTTTGATCTCGGAATCCTTACACGAAGCCTAGTCAATTACGCAGGAAATATTAAGGTGCATAAGTGTGTGCGCGAAACACAGATGCACCCTCTCGTCCGCTTCCCCCTTGATTCGATGGAACGGTGAACCGCTACGATCGGAGGGAGAGAAGATGCAGCGGTCTGGCTGACGATAATTAAACCCCTATCGCAACCTTAAGGCATTCACGCATATACCATGCTACCTCGCCACCGAAAATGGATTGCTATGAAGCCGAGGTAGTCTTTGAGCACTAGTCCAGGAGGTGACTGGACAGATCTGTGATCATTAACCCCAGACCCCCCTCTACCAGGTTTAGCCCACGGGTCGACGTGGTTTTCCAGGGTGTGGCCGCTGCATGCAAGACAGCTGCTTGGAGCCACTGACGAGAGTTTATAGACCATCGACGAGATTATCTGATTTCTATCACCCTATTGAGTCGACCGATAGAATAGACGCCAACGACCCACAACACCCCAACTTTAACGTTGCATTAGACTGTATGCCTTGGTATGAGGATAATGAACTATTATATAAAAAGTGGGCAATTAAAAAGAGTAAGGTAACTTTCGAGTTTCTTGCATCTTCTCGACTAGAAACAACTTTCCGAGCCGGTTGTAGAATCGTATTATATTTATTTATTTCTTAGTAAATTTTATTTATCGGCATATATATGTAACTACATGTGCATTATATATGTTTCAAAAGATGTTCATTATGTATGACGATTTGTAAGTGATGTGTACAAGCCTATGCAAATAAAGAATCTATTGACTTTTGCCTTTTGCACTGCGGGGAGGTAACTCGACCTGACGCCAACCCTACGTATTTGTACCTCTGCTCGTCATTGAGGGAACAGTATCTCAAACTGTGGATAGCTTTATGATATTGGCATAATTATTTTAACATATAGCTCAGTAAAACAAACCCAAGCGCCAAACAGGTCATGTGCGTTAGTTATGAAGTAACAAGCTATTGTCCACATATTAGAGGCGCAGATTCCCGATAACTCGGCACACATGTGCCGACCCTCGTCAGATAACGGAGCAATGGAAGTTCGCCGCTATATCACGTAAGATAGCAATCTTGCTTTAAAATACTAATACTAGTGGGAGTACTGGTCAGTAGTAATGAAATAATTAGCAATAGCAATAAGCATGCTATTTGATAATAACTAAATTATTTTCGGTTAATTTTCGTGGTTGCTAAAATCATTGATAGCATGAAAACGTGCAAAATCGAGATAGCACGCGAAATTATGATTCTATGTTTTTACTGACCGGCAATGTCAGTTGTAGGTTATAGGTTTCTGCTAATTTTAAATATGCATATTATGCTCTTTGTTTCTTTACAGCAGAACTGTGCTTCAGTTCTCAAAGAAATCCACAAAAGTCGATTCCCAACAAGTGACGATTTAGAAGGCTCCCCGCCATATAATAATCG
Source organism: Marasmia exigua (assembly GCA_019059595.1). Taxonomy (NCBI): domain Eukaryota; kingdom Metazoa; phylum Arthropoda; class Insecta; order Lepidoptera; family Crambidae; genus Marasmia; species Marasmia exigua. Next base: position 12,962,631 of record CM032468.1, read on the forward strand.
TTCGCACTTTAAACCACCCACTATATGGAGCCAATAAAATAAGACGCGAAGATAATACACTCGTTCCGGCGAACTTATTTGGCTTTACGGCCAGTTAGACTCGAAGATTATATCGAAAGGCAATCTAGAAAAAACCGGTGACAGCGGAATTTTGAAATCTCCACCCGGGGCGGTCGTAAACCGCGTAGCTGGAGGTGCGTCGTTACACAAACTCAATCTTACCGCCCCTCAGTGTTGCCAGCTTGCCACTTTCGATACTAAAGTTAGCACTACACTCAAATATCTTTATGGCTATTTTTTTGCCTTCAACCTTTTTGAACCTTATCTGGCGGAAACATCATTACTGAGTATATGCTATTTCCATAAGTCTAGCATTCAAATTTTTTGTGCACCTTCTGGAGTTAAATTTAGTGATATTAATAATCTGAATATGTTTTCCGACGTCTAGGTAATTATTATACTTTGAAAAAAAAATGATACGCGGGACAGCTGCTGGTAAGAACGTCTAATTTATATTTATTATGCCTCTTAGAACTGGCGTGTTTGCGCACACACTTGAGCACTATAATATATCCTGCGTACGTGGCTGATCATTGAGATTGCCCGCCGTAGCCGTAATCGGTTGGATAATTAAGGCGTACCAGAAACTCATAGGCTCACACGGTTCAGGACCCTAATTACAACAACTTTAGACTGCCCGCTTATTCATGCTTTGGCTTACCATCAGGTGATCCGTTGGCTCGTCTGCCACCTATCACATAAGAAAAAAATCCCATTTTCAACAAGCAAAACGCACAAACGAAAGAATCCCCTATATTGTATATTCATTTGATCTCTCATTAATCTTATTTTAGCATTATTTTTAGAAAATCCGCACAGTGGTGTCTATGGTCGACGGCATTACCAACAGGCGATCCGTCTGCTCGTCTACCACCTATCACATAAAAAGAAAAATCTTGCACCCTTAGCACCAATTTATGCTAGGGCTGGCCACCCTACGGCCGGATGGCGAGCTCAATTTTATCGACACATTCTGGTATCGTATAAAAACGTATTCGTTTTCGCATGCAAATTGATGACGTTCGATTCGACGCGATAATAGGATTGTAGCAAATACGGGATAGTCAGAAGGCGCGGCATGCACTTTGTATGATCGCCTTTAGCGCTGTAAATAAATATACAAAATGGTCGCGTGCCCACATTTTAAGTTTGAGATAGTTACAGAATATTTTTTTTTCTTACTTTTGTTTTTTATATTTTATACAGATTTAGATTTATTTGCATCTAAAAGACAACATTTCCTTAAAATACTGCTGGATCTCCTATAGGAAACCTAATGTTAATTTGTATTTCCTAAATTGAAATTATTATTATGAATTAATTTGACATCGTGTAATGCTATTGAAATGTACTTATATCTTTATATTGTAATGTTATTTAAGCTGAAATAATACCTACTTTTATTATTATTACTAATTAACTTTCTTCGTGATTTTACTACAAACAAAATACAAAATACAAAATATTTATTTCATCGAAACCATTACATACAGTTGAATGACACGGGTTGACCTTTTCTATTAGGAGCGAGGAGCACCTGTGTCAGAAAAGGCCACTCTTCCTTAACACAATCGTACAAAATTTCTGGTACAACGAAACAAATTTTGACCAAATTAGAAATGAATTTTGTTGTGTGTGTGTGTGTGTGTGTGTGTGTGTGTGTGTTAATGTGTGTGTGTGTTAATGTGTGTGTGTGTGTGTGATGTATGTAGAAGATGTAATAAAAATAAAGTAAAAATAGAATAGATATCCAGGTTAATAGTTCAGCTTTAGAAAAGATTCGGTCTCTTCATAATCTAATGTTTTAAGCCACGTTGCGCCTCCCCATACTGTTATGCAGTAGATGGAGATGGATTGGGCAAGGGCAACGTAAACCTGCTTAATTAGGGATTTTGACGCAACGTGCCGAAGAATTTTAAAAATCCAGATCAATTTACGTAACCTACTGGTCATTAAGTCAATGTGGGGTTGCCATGAGAGTCTCTGGTCCAACATGACACCAAGATATTTTACGGCATTCACCTTCGTTATAGATGGACAAACACATTCATCGGCTCCTTCAGTGTCGAAGCAATGATGTACCCTGATGTCAAAATCAGTTCCAGGCTGAGTTCTATTTAAAAGTGAAAAAGTAACATAATTTGTTTTTAGTGTATTTAGAGTTAGTAAATTATTTCTTAGCCACTTCGCAATCACACGCAGTCCGTCTTCTGCATCAGCTTTAACAGCTTCCCAGGTTTTGTTGGAGAATACTACTGCAGTGTCGTCAGCATAAGAAAATATATTAGCATTTCTTATTTTTAAGGTACATAGGTCGTTCAGGTAGACCAGGAATAGGGTAGGCCCAAGGACACTACCTTGAGGAACTCCATAGTCTACCGTTTCGCCTGCACTTACTATCTCGCCAATCCTCACTCTCTGAGTCCGGTTATTTAGGTAATCCTTGAGGAGTTTAAGAGAAGTATCTCTAAAACCAATGTTTTCCAGCTTTCGTACAAGGATTGGGACGGAGACGGTATCAAAGGCTTTCTTTAGGTCAAGGAATACAGTGAGACATTTACTTTTCGTATCAAGCTTTTCAACAACGGTAGATACCAGAGCCTCTACTGCATTAGCTGTTGATTTACCAGTTTGAAAGCCGTATTGATTCTGTGCTATGATATTAAATTTGCTTAAGTATTTTATAATACGTTTATTTATTACCTTTTCCATAATCTTCGATATTGATGTTAACACTGATATTGGTCTGTAATTACTGATGTCGTTTTCGTCCCCACCCTTGAATACTGGTGTTATTATTGCCTCTTTTAATGCGGAGGGAAACACACCTTTTTCAAAGCAAAGGTTGGCGAGATGACAAATTATAGGTACAACATGAAATCGGGCTTGCTTAAGGAAACTAGTTGAGATACGGTCCCATCCAGGTGCACTATTTGTTTTTAAGTTTATTAAGACCTTGTGAATTTCCTCCTCATCAGTATCAAAAAGAGCAGAAGATGACATGCTTGGACTTTCTAATAGGATGTTATCTGGTTGAGCTGCGTGTGATTTCGATATGGTATCAGCGAGTTCTTTACCTATGTTACTAAAGTATCCATTTATAAAATTTACTGACTCTAACTGCGATGATTTGACATACAATAATTTTGAGTTATCCGATTTAGTATGTTTTAGGTTTGTAATAGTAGCAATACTGTTCCAAAGCTTCTTCAACTCACCCACAGAGCTCCTCAACAATTCTCTCTCATAGTTGCGTTTTAGTTTTTTTATCAAATTGTTGCAGAAATTGCGATAACGTCTGTAGGTAAGTCGAAGGGTCTCGTCAGTCGAGTTTTTGCGAAGCTTACTTTGCAGTTTATTTCTATGGCGTATGCAGCGAACGATTCCAGGGGTAATCCAGGGTTTTAGTACACGTTTACTTTTTGGAATTTTAACCGTTTTAGTGTTTTCCTTAATCGCAAGTGTTATTTTACTAATTAGTCCTTGGACCACCAAATCCGGATCCCTATATAACAATAGTTCAGACATATTTTTATTTGCTAGGTCTTCACATGCGTTTCTGTAGTTGGTGACTTGTTTTGTTTTATTACATTGCTTTGGTGTCGCATTAATATTTAGGTGTAAAAGTGTCATCAAGTGGTCAGTTACAGAAGCATTCAGGACTGCGATTTGAGCTGTTATTTTGGATTTATCTATTTTAACCATAATATGGTCCAGAGAGTTATTTTCTCTAGTTGGAAGACCATGTCCCGGCATTATGCTATGACTAGCGAGCATTTCTAAATAGTAATTTCTATTTTTACGTTCAACATTCGGTTCGGTTTCCCTAGGTATTAGATTTATATTTATGTCGCCAACCACAAATAACGAGTCACCTGCGTCAGTTTTTTCCAAATGATTGTTTAGTGAGTTAATAAATCCGGTCGCGTCTATTGTAGAAGGGGATCGATATATGGCTAGAATAATTATTCCTTCAACTTTTAATTGTAGGCCCGTTGCTTCTAATAATAAAATTTCATTCACATTTGCCATGACATGGTCACCCACATAGATAATCACCCCGTCACTTTTATTTTTGTGTTTTATAGACGAGAACGTCTTATAATTTGGTATAGAAGGTATTGGTTTGTACTCGCATAGCCAGCACTCTGTCAGTACAATTACAGTAGGAAGAAACTTTAACTGTGACATGGACACCATGAAATCATCGAAATTTTGATAAACACTTCTGATATTTTGGGCTATAATATAAAATATAAAATCATTATATTGTAATTTAAAAATTCTGGCCACATCGTGACTGTCACAGTTAATTGCACTGGCAAATTCAACATTGTCCATATCTACTATATTGTGGAGCGTACTATCCATAATGCGAAAAATAAATTATTAAAATGCTTAATTTTGACATATCTTTAAATACCATAAATCTGTTAAGGATATCCAAATGGTAACGTATGATTTTTTCAAGAAATTTTTGAGTGATGAAATGTGTGTGCATGTGTGTGTGAAAGTGTATACGTGTGTATGAGTTTGTAAGAAGAAGAGTGTAAGTATTAACTAAACATTTTATTTTCATCAGTTTTTTATGGCAAAAACTGTGACGCAACATTTTGAAGCATGAATATGAAAAATTACAGGTTTTTTCAGTAGTTCCAATAGTCATCATTAAGAAACAGACAGGGAAAAAAACACATAAACTTACAAGAGAAAACTCGTGGGGTGCGAGTATAGACGCAAATAGTGTGCGAGCGAGAAGTAAATAGATGCGCCGCCATTTCTGATCCCATTCTTTATCCGCACAGGTTGTAACTTGTATAATTAAATAATTGACTTAACTGTATTAATTTATTAACATAATTTAACAAATATTTATATTCAATTTTATTTAGTTGTAATCTCAAGTGTTTGTTTGTTTGCTCACCAAGCGATTTTGTTATGATATACCTACTCGTACGTATAAACCGGTTAAGGACTACAGTTCTTTTCATAAGTTGAGCTCAAATGTCTGTCTGATAGTATACTGAGAAGATTATAGTCTGTTGTATTTTCCAATAAATAAAATATATATATATATGTCATAGATGTATGTTATGAGTTGCATTAATAATAATAATTTTATAATAATTCTCTCACATTATCTCATACGTTGACCTGATTCCGTACTAAGGTGCTTAAGCACTTGTGTTACAGATATCAGCCAACAGAGGAACACAAATATATACTTAAATACTTATATTACACCCAGACACCGAACAAACACAAATGTTCATCGCACGAATGTTTGTCCAGGGTGGGGATCGTACCCATGACCTTTGGCGTAAGAGGCAGAGTCACTACCAATTGCGCCATCCGGTCAGTCCAATTAATGTCTTTAATAAAAAATGTAGCTTAAAAAACAACTAGGTATTGTTATTATTAATACTTAACTACGGATTATACCTATGTCCCGCTCTTTTGGAAGGCGTAGGTGGGGCTGAAGGCAAAACGTGGAGATCCCTTGAAATTATGTATGTGACAATAATGTGCGCTAGAATTCACAGAATTTTATAATGGACAGTTGAATACTATTTTAAGTCTTTTTTTACACTTTGATAGGCTAACACTTGACCACAATCGCACCTGATGTGTTAGTAACTTTTAATCGCCATACCTTTACTTGGTTACAAAGGTGACCGTGAGAGAGCCACACTTTAGCATGAATAGGCCGGCTCGACTGGAGTGATACTACGGCCTAGCAGAAACTGGCGTGAAGCAGCACGGTGCTGTGTTTTGCTGCGTGTGTGAGGGTAGGTACCGGAGACCCAATCCAGGGTATATGTGGGTTTAAAGGTTGGCAGCGCGCTTGTGACTCCACTGGTGTCACAGGTGTCCATGGGTGGCGCTTCAGGTCCAGTGGCAATCGCTTACCATCAGGTTATCCGTCTGCTCGTCTGCCACCTATCATATAAAAAAAAGTTCACAAAACCAATAGTTAGCAAACGTTTAACTATGAAAGTTTTTGTCAACCTTCTGTTCTTTTTCATCATCGTAGTTTGATCCGTTGACACGGGAAAGGTCCTGCTGATATCCCGTAGTCGGCCGCCTCAGGCGCGGCGTAATCGCGCCTGCTACGATCAGCGATACGACCGCAGGGACGAGCGCCTCTATCGCCGATATGGGCCGGGATCGCTCAGGGTGACGACCGCCTATCGCCGATGGTACCGGGAGGCTTTATGGCAGCTGTGATGGCCTGTATCACTAGATTACGCGCCTGGGGACCGGCCTGAGGTATAACGTTCGCAGTTGGAAGCGAATGTGGCAATGTCGGGTCCTTTTGGTGTTTGTTCTCTAGTGTAATGCCGAGCTAAGGACGTGAGCGTAAAGTGGCTGTGGGAGAGCCATGCTTCGGCAACATGCATTACCCCATTGTGAGGTTCTAACTGGTTATTAGCGGGGTATAGGGCTGGACAAATTTAATTTTATTTCCATCACCACGACAAGAGGAAGAACTGGCCGATCCAATCGATTCTATAAAACATCATCACTAAATGCTGTAAGCATTTGATACCGAGACGATAAGATCAATATTATAATATTGATACATAATAAATATAAATCTGTAATACAATGGTAACTGGTTTCCCAAGATACAAGCTTTGTTTAGTTTGGGTACCCCTGGAAATGAAGTGATTTTGAATATTTAAGCATTTGTAAACATATTTTTTTCAGTTAGTTTTTAAGTCCGTTCTGTGCCAATAAATAGATATTTCATTTTAATTTTTCAAAATAAAAACGTTAAGACCTTTTCTTGATAGTTAACAGCTCTCAAACCCTTTGGTACCCGATTGGCTAACTTCATCGTATTAATGTCATCTTTACCGGTATTTCGGCTATTTTCGGTAGCCGGCTCTTTAAAGTGCGAGCCCCAAGCCACTGCAAGGAGGTAATCACACAAACCACAGTATAGAGGGTATCACATAACACACCCTATCGACTACAAAATAATCTCTTGAGAGCCTCTTACTAGTACCTACCTGGTCTGTCGATCCCATCATTAGAGCGTCTCGCGAAGGCATCGTAGTCGATGCCAGCACTAATCTAATTACGCCAGTCCTTTGTGCGCGCAGTTTGTTTATTTCTCTCTCCAACTGATATTATTTTTAATATTCCCTTTTTTCGCGAACTCCGCGGCTCAAAGGCGGAGTCGAGTTATGAAATTGTTCGAGCGTTAATTGTAGACGACCGGCGCGAATATTAAACTCACAACTAGTTAACCTCGAAGCATGACCGCGGTACCAACACGCCACTCTAAAACATTGCAAACGGAAAAATAATATTTAATTTGCGGCTATGGATGTCTCTTCTGAATGTAATTAACGCAGTTTGTTTTGCGGGTTTTTTCTTTGTGCGGATAAACCAATATAAAGTTTGTGGACGTGGAATATCTGCGGCAGTCAAGTTTTTGTTTATTGACCGGGCTCCACTGTATACTCGTCTTTCTGAATAGATTGCGTCTTTATTTATTTGCGTCAGCGTTACCTTGGTAATCAGCGTATTAACATGATTAACACACTACGGCGGAGATATGCTGTCCATGTCTTTGTGGACAATCTGGATCAAATAACTGGAGACAATCAAACCGATATCTACGTAGACTGATCACTACTTAGGAAAAAAATGTAACTATAAAACGCCCTTGCGATACAATGGACTGACGATTTGAGAAAGATGGCGTGAGTTGGATACAGACTACTGAGAATCTGATTGGCTCTCTTTGGGAAGGCCTACGTGCAGCAGTGGGCGGTGTTAGGTGGATTGATTGATTCAGCCTAATTAAATCTCCATTTGAGAAGTTACAGATCAAAACATCAATCGATATACATTAAATAACACTATTTAATTTTACTTTAGTATTAGATCACCTTCGTTAATAGTAGCTCTTTTAAATTTTTCATAATTTTGCCGGTTTAACAAGTCCAGTGTTTTGTTCTAGGTTTTTTGTGTTTACTACAAATACAATGGTAAGTGCGCTATTGTTGATATGGTCAAACTCAATGTGCATATTTCTGCCTCTCGCTCGGTTGACGTTTCGTGTTTTCGGATTACCTATAAGCGGTGCCGCTGTCAGAAGGATTTACCTCAATTTACCTCATTATAAATAGTATAAGTGGATTTGGATTCTCATTTCATAATTTTGTAAGGAACATTAGAGTTAGTAAGTTAGTTAAATAATGCTTTACTTGCATAGGCTTGTACACTGCACTTACAAGTCGTCATACAAATAATTGTGTCTGTCTGTGTCTTTTATAAGACTAAATAGGTCTAAGCAATCATTATTTGCATCCATCTTCATTTATACCCACCCTTTTTATGATGAATAAATGAATTTGTATTTGTGCCCCTTGCTCCAAAGCACACCAAGTATCAGCTGTGGACGCAACCAGGAATAAGACGATGAGATGAGAAGATGAAGTAGCCTTTCTCATCACCTGACGACGGCAGGCTGTTAGTGTGCTAACGACACTTCTCGCGCCATTACCCGCAGATAAAAAACAAAGCGGCCTAATGACTTCGACGATTACCAATCACCGGAAAAAATCGCCCCGAGCGGCCGAAACGCCCACGCAAATAAATGCTTTCTGGGTTTTCTCCACAATTATACCTATAGGTATACTCACTTAGGTGTAACTTTCTTTGTCTTACATTAGTAGGTATGTGTTTTTTATAGTGGCACAGTATATTGACTTGCATTAGCCTGATGGTAAGCGAAAGCAGAGCCCACGTTACAACGGGCACGATAGCCATGGCAACACTTCTGTTGCTATTGTCATACTGGCCCGCGAGATTCTTCGTCACGCTTCGTTTATCTAGGTATATTGTAGGACGGAGGATACAAATGCGCTGGCAAATTTGTTGTGTTCATGTTGAATGTGAATTTGATCTTGAATGCAAATTCAATAAAATAATAGGTACTCTTTGCTCACGATCGCAAAAGTGGTCACCTACCTCCTTAACCCTTTGCTTTCCAAACATTTTAAAATAACTAAAAGGTTTATTAGTAATAAATGCGGGCTGGTGCTGCGCCCGAGTTCGCAACTGTGGCTCGAGCCGTTATTCCCTTAGTTAGGCCAATAAAACGAATTAAAACCTAATTAGACGCCGCGATTTTTGAACATTAAAAGAGGGGCGGAATTAATTAGTGGAGGGCCGAAGCAATGATTCCAGTTCGGCGAGTAATTGCCGCGCCACGGTTTCAAATATAAATCAGGGGATTGTATAAGATATGAGCGACGGCGGGTTACCCGATACACGGCCGTAGAGTCCGCGCAACGATACAAGTCTCGCGGCAAAACATGAAACAAACATTTAAGATTCATTCTGACTATAGACATAAAGCTCAAATTAGAATGTTGAAGGCAACTAAAGCGCGCTTTTCACAAGACTTTTTGGTGGCGCGGACTCTACTTCTGGCCATTTCAGAACTATCAGACATACGTTTTCGCTTTACGATATAAGGGCTAAATGATGCCACGTGATTCGTAGTGATGTCACATGACGTAAGTACTATGTTATAATTTTAACTGGGAGTGATGGATTTTTTCCGCTCAGCACAGCATTTCCCCGACCGTCTGCCACGTATCTTATCGTGATTCATATGATATGTTGTTTTCTTTCTTCTCTGCGATAAAATGACTTAGATAAAAATATAAATTTACTTAATCAATGTTCAAAATCAAAAGGATTGCACCACCCTCCCCTCTTCTATCTAATGTCCTTTACCTGAAGGTTGTCTGGTAGAGATCGCTCCCAGCGATAAGACCGCCTAAATTGTACATTGTATCTCTGTATACCTAGCTTTTAAGTTTTGTATGTTGTGCAATAAAGAGTATCTATCTATCTATCTATCATGGCGTTCCAAAAACTAAAAACCATTTGAACGTTAGGAAAGAAATTATTAGTCAAAACTATGGAAAGTCCTTCTCCTAAGTATGTCTGTGAACTATTTCAATTCTTTTAGCTCATAAATTGTTTTGGAATCTGAGAAAAATAAGAATTATTTTCCAGATTTTGTCTCGTAAATTCCGTATTTTACTTCACGATTTCCGTATCCGTATTTTTACGACTTCAAGCATCGCTGAAAATAAGTTTTCGATCCATAATGAACGTTTTTACAATTTTGCAGCGAATTTTAAACGATCGGAAGCTCTACAAAATAGTAACAAATCCTGATTTCTCAAACGCCTTACCCCCACAGCTTGGGCCACAAAAAAAGGTTGAGGAAAAATCTTAGAGTGGCCGAGCCGAGATTCCCTTTGAAGGGCGAAGATCTTATTGAATCAACGGATGAATTATTCTGTTTGTCCGAGTTTTTAAACGTTTGCCTCCGCTCCTAATTGTTTGGTTTGGGGGAACGGGTTCCGTGTCTTTAATTAGCTAAGACAGGTACAAGAAATGGGAGGTTTTATTTATTTATGCTCTTAAGGGGAGGCTTGTGGTTGGTGATTAAGGAAATCTTGACCTATTGAGGACTGGGGATATCTTTTTGATTTTAGAATCACTTTCCCAAAGTTGACTTTGGTTTTTTGATATGTCGGATGATGGTGATTATATGTATATCGAAGGGATTACATAAGTCGATCTACTCGTGTGATTCGCGTGGTCTTATTTGTCTGTTACTTTAAACCTGATATTTTATTCACTATAGACAATAGTTGATATTTTTTATAGCAATCTTTTGCAATTTATTCTTAAGTAAATAACAAACTTGTCCCGCCTGAACATGAGATAACATTTTTAAGTGTGTTATTTACTATAGACAAGTATTATTGAGTGACTTGATGACTGATGATGATAAGTACTGTTGGTGGTAAATGCTTCTTTGGTACATTACTCCAGTAATCCAGGTTACCACCTTACCTTTTAACCTTATGTATATTGTATTGCCGTTGGTCCCCGGCAGAGTAGAATAGGCCACCCTCACCCTTACCGAGGTGTCGTAAACGGCGACTAAGGTAAAGCTGCTGGCATGATCATCAGCACCCAGAGAAGGAAAACTGTGCATTTTTATCAAAACCCTCGCCAACCCGTCTGCCAAGCGTGGTGAGTGTGGCAATTACTCCTCATGTAATAGGGAGGCCCGTGCCCCAGCAGTGGGGACTTCAATGGGCTGATGATGATGATTTTTTTTTCAATTAATAATTTTTCAAAATCTTAACTGTTTAGCATTCCCACTTTTTCATTTCATTCTGATGTTACTAGTATTTAGGTCACGCTCAAAACTATTTTACTAATCAGCGAAATTATTCTGCTGCAATAACCGAAGCCCTTTGTTTTCGATTTCCGTAACCAAATTAATCTTTCGTTTTCAAGGTTTCCAATTAACGAAAAATTAAAGTTAGACATATAAAATATTAGGTCATAAAGAGAGGCGGTAGTTAGTGAAAACTTCTCTAAACAGCGGGATCATAACACTAAATTGCAATTAGGTTGGATTGAAGTTGTCGCGGGCCTTTCGGACCGGGAGGCGAACGCGATAAATTAAAACTTGGGCCCTGCTGCACCTGCATTCTTTCAACAAAAATGTTTCAAAATCTTCAGCCCCTTATTTTTTGTAAGTGACACTGTATATTGGCTTGCCTCAGCCTGATGGTAAGCAAAGGAGCGAGTCGCAAGTCGCGTCCTGCAACGTAGCCCACGTTGCAATTACAACGGACGCGACTTGCGTCTTGTCGGCCGTTGTGGTCGACTGAGATCCTTTTCATCCTGGCCAATACAGTGTTGTCTAGGACGTCCTACGCTTCTCGGGTAGGTTGCCTAGGTATGAAAATGAAAAAGAAAAAACTATTTATTGGAACGGAACTGACTTAAAAACTAACTTAGGAATATGTTTACAAATGCTTAAATTTTTTTTTTATAGAAAGGCCAATCAGGATGACTTCACTCCGCCTGATGGCTGAGGCTGACAGGCACAGAAGAACTAACAAAGTACCCATTGTGTCTGCCATCCTCACCCTAATGGCCTGCTGAGATGCCGTTTCACGCCCCGCCTAAAAGACCCCGGATTGTATGAAGGAGGAAACACATGAGCTGGGAGGGCATTCCATGCCTTAATGGCTCGGGGCAGGAACGAGGAGCAAAACCTCTTGGCGCGCGCCGCCATTGTCTGGATGGTATGCGGATGGCAACGCTGTCCAGCACGTGTTGTTTGGAAGTGGAAAGGGATAAGTTGAAATAACTCATCAGAGCATTCCCCGTTATAGAGGCGGTAGAGAACACTTAGACTGGCAATGATTCCACGTAGCTGAAGAGGTTCTAGGGACTTAGTCACCTCATAATCTCCAACAATACGGATAGCACGTCGCTGCAACCTATCGAGAGCCTCTAGCAAGTACTTAGCAGAACCATCCCAGAGATGGGAGCAATATTCCACACACGGGCGAACCTGTGCCTTGTACAAGAGACAAAGCTGCGCCGGAGTAAAATACCGTCTCACTCTGTTCAGAATCCCGAGTTTACAGGAAGCAGTTCTTATTACGCTCTCGATATAGTCCCGTTGATTTAGGTTGCTACGAACACCGATGCCAAGGATGCTGAGACTATCCTGTATTGGTAAGGGGGTGTTCTGAAGAGTGGGATAGGATAGGAAAGGTGACACCTTAGCAGAGAATACACACACCTGTGTTTTCTTAGCGTTAAACTCGACAAGATTGCTGGCACCCCATTTGGAAATGCGGTCCAGGACCCCGTCGAGCTCAGTATCAAAAAATATTCAAAATCACGTGATTTCCAGGGGTTTCCACTAAGCAAAGCTTGTATCTTGGGAAACCAATTACCATTGTATTACAGAGTTGTATTTATTATGTAGCAATAATATAATATTGCTCTTATTCCACATTAATGAGTAGTATGAGAGTTTGTATGTGTATAAGAGTATCTATCAGTTTGGGATGAGAACTTCGGTTTGATCATAGTCAAGACAAGAAAGAAACTGTAGTAACTTTGATCTCACTTCCCTCTCAGAGGCATCACTAAAACAGCAGCTCTTTGCAACACTATTGTAAACCCAGACATGACAATAACGAGGGAATCTTTTGGCAAAACTAGTTTTAACACGGGGCACCGCCAATTTACCTACTCGTCTCCCACCCCCCAAAAGAATCGGCTTCGCTTCAGGTCGGTCGACGGACAGACAAGCATTGACAATAAATAACTATCTAATACGCATCAGATTTAGCTCTTTATATAAAACATTGGTAAGATCTGTACGGCTTTCTTAACATCACCTTAAGAACTGCGCGCTGCGCCCTTTCAAGCTCTAACATTAGGGTTTTTGCGGAACCACCCCAAATCCCTATGTGTGACCTACCATATCAGATTTGACTTTATTGTTTATAAGTGTTAGGTACTTGTTGTTTTTCTAAAAATGGATAAATGAGTTTTTGGCTCATCTCCTCATCAAGGTAACCGACGAACATAGAATCAAGCATTCAACCACCTGGAATGTGGAAGATGTGGGTTTGATTCCCGCCTGGACACGAGATAAAAATGTTACTCAGTTGATTAGATGGGCGATTGAATTTTTTGGGTATAGCATTTTTTTTTTGCAATTTTTATTCTTAAGTGCATATGCACTTAAAAATTTATCGACAGTCTTGGAGTGGGCCTCGAACCAAAGATCTTTTAATTTTTGATGGTCGATTGCAAATGAAACGGTTAAAAGGCTCATCTTAACTTCTTTAGCCGTGAGACCACTCTGCGTTATATATTCTTGATATAGGCATTTCTAGAGAATTTGAATGGTAATGACACCGAGACATGATGTACCAATGATTGACCATTCACCAACCCTTTGATTGCAGTGTCCCAGTGGCTCCGCGCGCTAACTGACTTCCGAACGTCATAAATCCGCCCCCGCCGAACAATTAACTCGGCTTTCATTAATTTCGCAAATGAAATCAACTTTCGCTATCGGCCCCTTCCATAAACACCTTCGTTCTCATGAACGCCGGTCATTGGAACGAGAACAAATTAACTGGAGACGCTTCCGCGCTATGGAGACAGGCGCGGGCGCAGGCAGACACTGCGCGGGGGTCACCTGGACAGCCACATATCAGGTTACAGCAATCTGTCAAATGTTTCTTCTCTTCATTAGTAACATGTATTGCAGGGCATATGCCCTCCAATTTCTCTCTACTTTATTCTGTCGTCGGTCTATCTGCACCACGCTGCTCCAGTTTGAGCAAATTTCCTGAATTGATATTGAAACAAACTGTATTTGACACTAAAGTATGAATGGATTAAAGAAATTTGCTAGTTGGCTGTACTATTAGGTACGGCAAGTAAAGATTGAAGGCACCGTTGGTCCCGTAATCTTTCGGCAAAAACGATCACGGGACCAACGATTTAATGACGCGTACATATACAAACGGCAAAAGGCGGAATGCTTTAAGCTGAAAATAACTAGCTGATGCGAGCTAAGTATAAAAAGAGACGGGCAAGTACCTTCCTTAAAGTAGGGCCTAAAATAGTATGTAGGTAAAATAGTATGTACCTTTGGCCAGCTCGCTTTAAGACGGTCCTGGGGAACAAATTTGTGTAAAGGATTTGTTACCCATTAGTATTCTTGATTGAGATTGTTACATCATCGTTTATGGCCTGCTTCATAATCTTTCGCTATTCATACCGGTTTCGGGTAAAATTTTGTCGGTCATAGTAAGACCCCCCATGATCCTCAGGCCGGCCCTGCGTTCCGAATGGCAGAAATTCCGGAACTTTGACAGGTCGGATGAAATGTCGCTCGATTTTTACTAATTAAGGGGAAGGGTTGCGGCGAGGGTGGTGTGGTGACCTGGTGCCTGGTGCTCGGTGCATTACTGGAATTGCTTTAAACAGATGGTGGCCAATTAGGGTAATTATTTTACCTGAGATGTTTTCGTTGATGCCAAACGCTACAATTACACAATGATTAGCTCTAGCAATGTATATTGTACGAGTACAGGCAGCTTCGATTATTTAATCATGACGGCAGCAATACGCTCTTACTATAAAACTGTAAAAAATTCCTCAGTTGATATTGAAGCAAATGTCTTTAACATTAAGGTGAGAATCAAATGAAGAAATTTGACAGATTTGTAAACATTGATATTTGGATGTCTGTACCTGATGTAGGAGCGCTTCGACAAACGTTTAAGGCGACGGGTAGCCCTATCGCGACGCCATTCATTTTTAATTGTTAGCTACTAAACTGGATCTATTTTAAACAATTTCGGGGCTACAACTTCTCGGCAAACACTTATACTATTTAATAAATAACCATGCACAAATGTTGGGTCCGCATTTGTGCATGGTTATTTAATAAATAGCATAAGCGTTTGCCGATAGGTTGTAATCCCTCAATTGTTTAAAATAGATCCGGTTTAGTAGCTAAAAATTAAAATTGATTGGTATCGCTAGTGTGCCCTACCCGTCACCTTAAGTCGTAAGGTAAGATAGTGCAATAATTCTTCAAACATGAATCCGAAATAATAAAGTCCTATTTTAATAATCTTTTTATTTTTTTTGAGATAGAGTGTAGACGAACAGACTGATCATCAGATGGTGAATGACTGTCGCCGTCTATAGACAACTGCAACACCTAATCGCACGTCACAAATACGCTCTTTTCTTGAAGGTTTTTCAGGCCGTATCGAATCGAAAATACCACAGGCGGTAGGTAATTCTATAGTTTAAAAACATTTCCGCAATAATTTGTTAAAATTAAATTTACAGCTAGAGGCGAAAACATGTTTCAAAAAAATAATTCCATGATTGTTCCTCAATATTCGTCAAGATTCCATCACTCCACCCTTTCTTGGGGAAGTTATTTTAATTTTTCCCCTCCACCCCCGGCCGGTGGACGACGGAACAAATGGCCCACGTAATTCGGCCCACAATCAAACGGAGCCACTCGCGCAAATTAGTTTTCATATTTAAATTAGTATTACCGCGGGCGATCGGGAGTGGGCCTTTACACCTTACGAAGGTGTATCAGCCTATAAACTTACCGTCCCATTGCAGGGTAAAGGCCTCCAATATAGAAATCATGTCATCGCTACTATGAAGGGATTAGGTTTAATCACAACGCTTGCCTAATGTGACAAACCAGAGATATGTTCGAAAAATTCGAATCATACCTACTTTTATGCTCAACCCGTGAATCGAACCCATGAGATCACGGCGCGGAACTTAAACCACTAGACAAACCGGGCCTTCTGAAGTAATTACTTGTACTTGTGAAGTAGTGGCTTGGCAATCGTTTACCATCAAGTAATCCGTCTGCTCGACTGCCAGCTATCACACAAAAATGTAACAAATACAACAGGCTTAGTCCAATGGACGAGTGACCCAAGATATGTCTTGGCTTTGTACAAGACTCCGTCAACGGTTTCGATCAATCGCACTTTTACACTAGTTGTTGACTTAAACCCGCGAAGTCTACCTGCATAACACCAGCGATGTGTAAGACGATTGATGACTACTGATAAGATTTCTTGACATACGATCTTGTCTCATTCTTTCCATGTGCTCAAGCCACAGAGTTTGTGTCATGGTCTTCTTTTAGTTAGGTCAATTCACCAGCTCTTTAATCTCTGATAAATTATTTAGTTTCTTTAGTCGTGGTTTCAATTACACCTGGAAAAACATTCGAGAGATGGAAATTTTTTTCGGTGTGTGGATGTTATTTGTTAAGGTAAGGCTTGACGTCATAAGGGATGACTCGCGTACCATGAACCTCACCACCAATGGATGTGAAAGACCGTGCAAAGTGGAGGAGATACAATATGAAAGCAGACCCCGGGCTCCGAAGCGAAAGCTTGGGATGCAACAGGAATATAACGCTAGGATGATGAGGATCTTCGTTGCATCCTTCCTTTTTCCTCGCACACACACCTCGTCGTGTCGTGGCGTGTCGACGCCCCGCGGCCGGCAGGTTCTTCCAAAGATTGATTCCTTCTCGACCAACTAACTACAACTCCCCCGTTTGATCGCGTTATTGCGAGATAAGTCCGCTAATTGGCCAGAGGCAGGTTGCAGATTTGCTCCGTACAGTTCACTGAACTGAAAAGAGCATATTCTTTAGAATGAACTGTCTCCTTTATTTTACTCGTTCATTTAGTTACCTGAATGAAATAAAATGAAGGCGGACACAAGGCTTCGAATAGCGTGGGACGAAACTGGGATTGAACGGTAAGATGATGATGATGATTAGTTTCCGAATCAGTAGTTCCAATAACTACATTCATACTAAGGTAACATGATAATAGAAATAAATAATAAATAAATTCGTTGATAATAGGAAACAAAAACTGCTTTAGTTGGACTAAATGAGTGTACTGATAGTTTGACACTGATATGGATCAGTTCTATGGACAAATGTAGTAATAAAAAAAAGACAAAAATCACGAAAGAGTTCAAAGAAAGGTCAAGAACAGTTCCTTCATCACAAGTAACACTTGATCCCTTAACGGGAAAATTCAATTCAATTCAATTTGTTCATAGCATAATACATGTTGCGTCTCACCAATGTTAAAGGTTTATGTGACCATATAATCTATACTATTTATAAACAGGTAAATCTTACAGTCAGCGGCGATGCTTATAGGTAATCCCAAAACACGAAACGCTTGCGCGATGTTAATGACACCTAGCGTCATCTATTGATAAAAAGTGGAACTAATATCCTGAAACGAAGTAAGGGTGGGCCATTAGTTACTGAATGAAATCTATATAGAAACGAGGCTATTGAGGGCTTATAGGTAAACCGAAAGAACGAAACATAGATGAGTACAAAGCGGTACCTATCTATGGGTACAGCTTGGAACTTAAGTCCTGAAACGAAGTGAGGACGGGTCACTATCAGAATGGACTTGTTGAGTGAACTGATACAAATTGAACAACTCCTTCAGCGACACAGGTCTAGCAGGTTGCTCTTATTGCCAATATTGATCTCCGAGCTCTTGTACATCTTCCGAGGCATTGTTAACGGTTTCCGTTTTTAATCGGTCGACTCGACAAAGACGTTTGAAGGGTTAAGAATCGCTCCAATTCTGTGACAGGATTTGAGGGTTAGGTTTTGATTGGAAGGAAGTAATTTAAAGTTATCGTATTTAATTAGGCGTAAGATGATCATAATTTTTAATACGAGTAAATAGATAGATACAACATAAAAAAGTTTAAAGCTAGGTATACAGAGATACAATATAGATGGGGCATGCACATTTTTGCACGTCCTGTGTCTCTTATGTATCTCAAAAATATAAAAAAATCGAGGATTTTTGGATAAAGTTTTATCACATACTTTAGTAGAACTACCCAAACATAATATAAAGTTAAAATTAAATCACTTTAGTGAATTATTTCATGTATACCTATATGTAGGCCACAGAAGATACACAGGAAGTCAAAAAATGTGTTTGACCCAGATCTATGATAGAATTTTATTTTTTTTATGTTCACAACATTTTTTTTAGTGTTATTGATACAAGAAGCTTCCAGAGCTCCATAACGTTAATGTATTCTTTTCTGCTGTTTTCTAGCGTCTAATGTGTCAACCATGATTCAGTTGGTCTGGTTTCCTTTTCAAAGGGTTATCGCAACCCTTTGAAACGTCTGACGGCAGTCGCTTCATTGAAAAACATCAAACTCCCCAAATTCTGAATCCTGGTATAAGCATACCCTGGCCTCTAAAGCGGCAGCTTGGGACGCAACCGGGATACAAGATAAGGAGGCGAATTCGGCTGAAAAACCCGGACATTTTTTATAAATTCCATCCGAATTAGAAAAATATGTTAAGGCGATACCGCGATCTCACTAACGCCGCCTATCGATTTGTATTAATTGTGACGAATATAGGATAATGTTGCAAAAAATGGGCAATGAGATTCTAAAAAAACTGTTCATGCATTTTCAAGATATATCTGGCACAAATTATCCCTCTACAAGTAACTTAATTTTCGATTTCCGCCTAAAGTGCTGGCCACTTCTAGCAATTCTCAAAAATTTGGTTACTTCTAAAGAGATATTTTGTGCCAGATATATCTTGAAAAATCACAAATACTTTTTTTAGAATCTCCTTGCCCATATTTTTCAACAATATCCTAAATTCGTCACAATTAATACAAATGGATTAGCGGCGCTAGTGAGATCGCGGTGTCGCCTTAAGTCTTATTCATGTTCCCTAAATAATGATAGGTACCTATCTTGTTAAGTTTATGAGCACCCATGTCGTTACTGGGTGTCAGTACCTTCGTCGTCTTTGCTAGATCACATAGCTAAATTGCAGTAAAAAAGCGATTTTTCGATCGGATCGATCCCGTTTTTTTCCAATGTGGTTATATAGTACTTAGCGGAATTAAGTTCTTATAGATGGTAGACTTCTGTATTAATAAAGAGGTAAACAGAAAAAATATAATTCATCTGAAAAAATACAGTAGATACAGTACAATCTTAGAAGAAAAGTTTTACTTAACTATCACGATCTTAAATTTATAGACACTTTAGCATGCTCTAAGCACAGTCAGCATAATAGATAATGGCTCAAAAGTAGCCGATTATTTAAGCAGTCGAGGAAAGACAAAGCAAGGTTGTTAAACACGGTTCTGAGAAAAGAATAATTTCTTGCATAGTAGCATTTATCAAATATAAATTATCACTTAAATTTTACGTGAACTTTTGCAAGCACATGCCTGGATTCAAATGTACGACATTTGGAAGGCGCACGTTGTTCTTCGTTAAATGGATGGCGATTGCATTTAGCCTTGTTTGTGCAAATTGGAGTAATAAGAAAGAGAGTACGTACAAAAAGTTTATCTGTTGAATCGTACCTATACACGACGTCATTTCGAAGCTATCCTTGTCCTTCATTGAAACATCCTTATGTTTGAGATAAAAGTGCTGTAGAAGATATATACCAGCCACACGAATATAATACTTATATTTAAAATAAATTAAAAGCTACTCTAGATCACTTATTATCATTTAGTTAACGACTCCCCACGAATCAATGAAGCGTCCATCTTGGGCGCCATCTTTGTTCGCAACTAATTCTTTGTAACCCGTCACCGAATGGTAATGTTGTATAAACGCTTAAGCCGGTTATTGTCGGCTCTTTATTGAATCTACAATCGGGATTATCCCCCCCCCCCCTCCACTCCCTGCGCGTGGGACGATTGCTCAACGGATTTTTTTATGCAATTAAATGTAGCCCTTTTTGAAAGGTATTTTTTGGGACGCGCTCTCTGATTGAAATTGTAGATACAATAAAAATTAATAAAAGTATCGATGAAATAACGTATATATTTGAATGAGAATTGTAAAGAAAACATAAATAGTACATATAATACGTGATCTAACATTCAGTATTTTTTTTTGTTATTCTTGTTTTTAGTGCTTGTTAATTCTATTACAAAAAAATTGAGAGCGTTCTTTGAAGTAAATATTACTTAGAAGACAAGTAGATTTTCCAATTAGTTTTGTAATTGAAGTCTTATTAAGTAGATAATAAATCATTCTTCGAAGTGGATCAAAGTTGAAAGGTAAATTAAAGTTAGAAAACAGATTAATTTTGCCCTTTTTCGTCGCAACGAAACTGCGCACGACAAAGTGAGCGACGACCTCCCTACAAAGTTAAGCCCACGGTTCGGCGTTTTATTTATCCACGAATTTCATAGATTATTTAATTAAAATCGAAACTAATCTCTCCCGGTTCTAAATCTTTGCATTGTGTGAAAATTGAAAAACTTTTCTCGTTTTCAACTGATTATATCGGACGAAGACGAAAATCTTTGCAAATATTTATCGAGGACGAAGGATTGGCGCCTCTCTTCGATACAAGGATTTGCAGTGTTGCCTTAACTTGCGCTTGTTACAGAATTGAAAAATCAACCCTTTTCTGTTTTTTTTTAAATTTTCATAATTGGCCTCGTATTGTTTAAAGTTAGTGCTATTTATATATTAGCTGTAAGATTCGCAAAAATTCTAAAATAAAATAAAATAATAAATTCAGTAATAGGACTTAAACAGTCCCATCTGTCGTAGAATAGACGGTTAGATGATTTCCATGGGCGGCGGCAATCGCTTACCATCAGGTGGTCCGTCTACTCGTCTGCCACCTGTTAAATAAAATAAAATAGTATTAATAATGAAACGCATTTTATAAGTTTGGATTACAGTTTAAAATGAACCATATCTCCTACTCGCGAATCTAACAACGAGAGTTTGACAGCTCGAGGGAGAGACGCCACTGAGGATATGTGATCGCCTAGTCAATCGATTTTTGTTCGGCTAAAAAGTTTTTATTTAAAATTACGATTTTTTTAGACTGGTATACTTTTCCTCTTCGGTGGCTCACCATAGCTGAAGATAAGCAAAAGCCCACGTAGTCGGTACAATTAAATGCTAAAAACTCATTTTCAAAAACACCTCCGAAAGGGAACTTAAATATTTTGGCAACACTTGCAAAGAAAATTCGAGTTAGCTAAAGAAACTCCATCCCCGTCATACGCATGGCGGGAGAGCGAGATGCCTGCTGGAATAGTTATCCGGCCGGTTGTTTTTAATTAATTAATTTTATTATTTCCCGTGGCGCGTCTTGCCGTTATTGGCGCGGGCAATTACTCTTTTATTATGATATAACGTTGTTTTTAAAGGGTTGAGGTGGGCGGCCAGCCGGCGAGCAGGGCCGTCCTAAACTATGGGGGCCCTTCAGCGTGCAAGAGTTAGGGGCCCTTTTGGAATTTCCTACTTTTTTTTCTTTTTCCTTTCATGCAACCTAAACATTCCATTTTACTGGCATAAAGCAGCACTGTGCTGATTTTCGCTGCCTGAGTGATGGTAGGTACCGGAGGCCCAATCCGGGGAAAGGGCGTTTAAAGGTTGGCAGCGCACTTGTGATTCCACTGGTGTCGCGGGTGGTCCATGGGCGGCGATAATCGCTTACCATCAGGTGATCCGTCTGCTCGTCTGCCATCTATCACATAAAAAAATCTTACACATTGACCTGATTTCGTGCTAAGTAGCTTAATCACTTATGTTACAAATATTAGACAACAGAGGAATTACAAATATATACTATTTAATATTTTAATTTTTAATATCCATTGGGTACAAAGTATCTCATCTACATAGGTAGTAGGTTTCACTATCGGTCAAACCCACGACCTTTGGCGTAGAAAGCAAACCAAATGCGCCACCGAGTCAGTCAATGTGAAGGAAATTGTCGGTCCTTAGAAGCTCTCTGATAGGGGCCCTCCTGGGGACCTGCCCCGTGTCCCTTGTGGCAAAGACGGTTCTGTACTGAGGGGTTATTAAACACAGCTT
Source organism: Marasmia exigua (assembly GCA_019059595.1). NCBI lineage: Eukaryota > Metazoa > Arthropoda > Insecta > Lepidoptera > Crambidae > Marasmia > Marasmia exigua. The sequence goes on from CM032468.1 coordinate 12,985,029, forward strand.
AGGCGAGGTGCTGCCGAGGTAGTTAGGTACCCTTTTTACTGGCGGATACTTCTTGGGTTTTTGTGAGGAAAATTGTGTTTGAATTTTATAAAACGCCTGGAAGGTTAGCGTTATTTTGATATCAAAACGAGCGCGGCTGAGATGTCTACGAGATTTATGTATTTTAAAACTTTTGAAAACGAATGCAAACCCTATGTTGGGCGCCATTTTTTCAAAGTGGCGCCCCTAACGTGGGATCTGTAGTAATTTATCAGCGTCAAAGGTGCATAATTTCACGTGAATGTGGAAACTGTCCAAATGGTATTAAGAATTAAGGGAGTAGTTATCAAGAAAATAATTCCACATTAGTAAGTAAAATGAAAAGGTTGGATTAATTCCTCCAAGCTTTTCGTTTTGTCAGTGTAGATAAAACCGCATTAAGTTACCTCAGAAAGGCGTGACTGTAGGAACACGGAAGTGGGCGTTACCAGGTAAGCCAGGTGAGGCGCGGCGGGCGGCAGGTGGAAGCGCCGCCCGAATGTGCCTTCATCAATATACCTTATGTGTTTACAGTGTCACGTTATGATAAAATATAATGTTAACATTTTGGTAACATTCATGACGTACAGACGAGCACACACCAGGATACCACAATCTATCAAATTCCTCAATTGATAATGAATCAAACGTGTTTGACATGAAAGTGAGAGTCAATTGGAGAAATGTGACAGGTTTGTTTACTTTGATACCTACTGTTGTTTATATTCTATCACAATCTCACCTAATAGAGAGTGAAGATGGGGTATTATGCAATTGCCTAAAAGATGCCTATACGTCACTTACTAATTATTTAGAAATAGTAAAACAATATAAAATTCGATAGGCCACACTATTTGGTGTGGAGAAACATGAGTCCCACTTTTCGTGCACTCGACAAAGAAGTCGAATGAAAAAATTCCATACATTCGAGAATCGCCCCGAGAATTAGGCTCCAGTTACACAGAAGAAATATTGTGTCATATGAGCGCTTCGCTCCGCGTAGTCCGTGCCGTGTCATTGCTTACATGTCACGACGCTGTTATTCTATAAAAGGCCCTGTAAGCATTATCTAGCGAGCTCAGTAAATAAGACGTTCGACACGGAAGTGCGACAATGCGGTGGGCGTGTCCAGGTGTCAGGTGCGCAGGTGGGGCGGCGCAGGTGAGCCACGCCCCACCTGCGCTACCTACCGTCTACCTGTCCACTCGGGCCCGTGTCGCGCGCCGTGCGAACGTGAGCATAGTATTTGCGATCGAGCTTAGTCGATTATTCGAAAGGTTTTCGCTAGTGCGCCAGCGACGTCAATTGATGGACGTTGTTAAGCTAAGTAGGTACTATAAAGTTCTAAATATCTTTATTATCACTTAAGGCAAGTAGTCACTTACGTGATAACATATGTTACAAAAGAAAAACATTTTGACGACCCATTTGGAACAGTGGTAGTGAACGCTGCCTCTGGTGCAAGGGTTGCGGGTTCGATACCCGCACAGTACAAACATTTGTGTGCATGAACATATCTGTTTGTATTGGTCTGGGTGTTATCTATGTATAGTATGTATTTACAAAAGAAAAGTTTAATGTGTATATATTTGTAATCCCACTGTTGATTCTGATATCCGTAACACAGGTGCTTGAGCTACCTATCTCGGAGTCAGATCAATGTATGTGATGTTGTGAAATATTTATTTATTTTAAGTCCGTTCTTTGCAATACATACGAGTTTCAAGTAGGAGTATATATGTGATAAATAATTTACGTGATATGATAATAATAAATTGAGACAACATCAGATACATTGTCTTGGTACCAAACCAAGGTTTTTTGTTGTACTATGGATAGCAGGAACAACCACCACAAACACCCAGACCCAAAGAAAATATCTGTTTCATCAAGTAAACCAGATCTATTTTTAATAATTGCGTTACCATCAGAATCTCGTTAAATACTTTTATTTTTTATTTAATAATTGTGCACTACTTTTAAACGTCAAAAACGGAATCCAACGGATTTCTGGTTTATTTCCCTTGAGGTCAACACGCTTTACTAGCGCGATGTAAAAATGCATAAGTGTCATTTACCGAACAACGCCGAACCATTTGCTTGATTGCTTTTTAAAGCTACATCTGCTTTTTAGGGTTCTTAGCCAAATGACGCCGCGTGGTCACTGGCAGAGCCGATAGGCCACCCTCACTCTTACCGAGGTGTCGTAAAAGGCGACTAAGGTAAAGCTGCTGGCATGATCATCAGCACCCAGAGAAGGAAAACTCTGCATATATATCAAAACCCTTGCCAACCCGTCTGCCAAGCGTGGTGAGTATGGCAATTACCCCTCATGTGATTGAGGGAGGCCCGTGCCCCAGCAGTGGGGACTTAAATGGGCTGATGATGATGATGAGCCAAATGGCAAAAAACGGAACCCTTATAGATTCGTCATGTGTCTGTCTGTCTGTCTGTCCGTCCGTATGTGACAGGCATTTTTTTCCGAAACTATAAGAGCTATAAAACTTGGTAGGTAGATGTATTCTGTTAACCGCATTAAGATTTTGATGCAAAAATAAAAAAAAATATTGAGCGCTCCCTATACTTAGAACTCAATTGTTTTTACATCAAACACATGGATACGTATGGGGTATCTGTGGATAGGTCTTTGAAAATATCGAAGTTGCTATTATAATTTTTTTTCTAAACTGAATAGTTTGCGTGACAGACGCTTCCAAAGTGGAAAAAAGTTGGTCCCCCCCCCCTAATTTCTATAATAAGAAATCGAAAAATCTAAATAAAACAAATGATGTACAGTACTATAAAAACTAACAACGAAAATAGTTTCGAACGAAATCCAGTCAGTAGTTTTTTTTTACGGAACCCTCTGTGCGTTAGTCCAACACGCACTTGGCCGGGTTTTCAAGCTCCATCTATCGAAAACTGCTAGAACTATTTTTCCCACACTAAGAAAAAAGTACTTAGTGAAATGACCCCGCCGGCCCGTGAGGCATAGGTACTCATAGAGCTGCGTAAGAATCGCGACAACTGGTGACAAATTAGTCGCTGACAATTTAAAAAGTAGGAGGTCACGATCCTCAGCACTCCAGGGCCGACCGAGAAATAATGTTCAGCTGTGGACTACAACAGGCTGTTGATGACAACTTGATTCATTGAAAAATAAGAAAGCAACACAGTCCAAGGGAGCAGGTACCCCTCGAATCAAGGGCCATTTATATTTATCCTCTGCCTCGAGTTTGCCAGAAACAGATCGAGCGCGTGTCACCTTCGGCGAGGCATAAATTTTTTGCGCACTTAACCCTGCGGTGGCTACACGGAAAAGGAGGTGCCGTCTTAGCGAGCAGTGAAGGGTTGACCTCTTTGTGCTGACCCTACGGCCGAGAGGGCTCTTCTTGTATGAGACTTTTTCATTTGGCCAATTTTTCTTGTTGTATTAGTAGTTTTTTTTTTATGGGATAGGTGGCAGACGAGCGGACGGATCGCCTGATGGTAAGAGATTGCCGCCGCCCATAGACACAAGTGACCAGTAGAGTGACAAGCGCACTGCCAACCTTTAAACGCCCCGGGATTGGGCCACCGGTATCCTCACTTCCCCAAATCACCCCACACGCAGCGAAACAGCACAGTGCTGTGCTCCTCCAGAGAATATTCTATTTCTTGTATTACTAGCAAAATATGTTTAGCAGTAGGTACACAAACTTTTGCAAAATGTAGGACCGATTTGGTAGTTTATGTGCTCTAAATGATTTTAATAAAATTTAATAAGAAAACAACATATTTAGACACTAGTTTAGTAGCAAATGACGGCAGGCACACACTTGTACGTACGTACAGATATAGCTTAACATAAAAATTGTTAAGCTATTAATGAATCAGGGATCTCTCGATTATCGTTCGCGTTACATAGACTAACTACATTTATTAAAAAAAAAACAAAATAAGCGCAATTTTGATTTGGTTCTTTCTAACCCGATGCTAACGTGGTCGGAGGCCAAAACCAATTTTGGAACGCTGAGTCAGCGTAGTAAGTAAGTAACCCGAATGAACCGAGTACCAATGCGGACAGCACCCCTCGCCGTATGTTAAGTGCGAGCGCACTTTTTCGCTACATCGCGGGGCCCAATGAGTGTTTTGTTTGGCCGCGGAGACCTGCTTAGCATAATCTGCCCAGACCTTTGTTCTGGGACAACTTTACGGGCTGGGACGATATAAAATAAATACAGACGTACACTTTTTCAGACTGAATTTATTCATTAGCGAATGGTAAATGTAGCTATGTCCAATTTTGGTTAAAAATTTGGAACTATGATTAAGCTTAAAAATGTTTTTTATTTGTTTAAGATATAGAAATATACAATAAAAAAGTATTTGGATATAGTGCACTTCCTTTCGTTACCTATTTCCTAGAAATTTGTACTTTTTAGGTGAGAAAAGTGGTACCTAATCAGCACTGAGAACATGCAACTTTAAACCCCCATTTCTCCCAGGTTGGGCTTCCGGTACCCTCACTCACGCAGCGAAACACAGCACAGTGCTGCTCCACGCCTTTTTGTTTTGAGCCACTTTTCTGTGAGACTTGATATCACTCCCGTCGAGCCGGTCTATTTATGCTGAAGCGTGGCTCTCCCACGGTACACCTTTCTCCTACATTCGGTTACCGTTGCCTTTTAACGCTTGTTATATTATAAATAAATATTTTTACAACATCACATACATTGATATGACTCCGAGATAAGTAGCCCAAGAACCTGTGTTACGGATATCAGAATCAACAGTGGGATTACAAACATATACATATAATACATAGAAAACACCCAGACCAATACAAACAAACAATATGTTCATGCACACAAATGTTTGTAATGTGCGGGGATCGAATTCACCACCCTTGGACCAAAGGCAGCGTTCACTACCACTGTTCCAAACGGGTCGTCAAAATCCCCTTTATACCCTTTGCTTTGATTTATAAAACGACGTCACTTTCAGTGGATGAGATTGAGGTCAAACCCTATTACGAAACGGATCCCGGTGTCACACGACGCCGCTCGATAGGTACAAGTGAGCACGAGCCAGTAGGGGTAGGTGGTGTTTGTCCACGGCCGCCGATAATTGAGCCAGGCGCCGGCGCCGGTGGCCCGACACCCTGTACTCCTGCGTCAAGGGTTGCCAATATAAATAATCTGTACCTTTGACAACTTTTTTTTTACTGTCTCGGTGGCGTAATGGTTAGTAAGTCGCATATAAAGCGACGGCTGAGCAAGAGGTCCCGGGTCCGATCCCCAGGTCAGGCCAATTTGTACCTAAGTTTTCGGTAAAAAATTCTTAGTGTCAGCCCGGAGTCTGGAAGTTGGCGGTCTTGTACCCCCGTGCTTCAGAAAGCACGTTAAGCCATTGGTCCTGCGCCCAATCCCTCTCCGGTCATATCACGCTGGTGTCCCATCGGAAAATGGGAATAGAGTATGCACTTATGTTTGCGCACATACTCGAGCACTATAATATCTCCTGATTGTCGAAATTGGCCGCCATAGCCATTACGGCTATTGGAGGATATTATTAGTATTGTTATTTACATTTGACAAAGAGGTAAATTCTAAGAGCAACGAAAAGGCTTATGGTTTAACTCTAAAAGCGGAACACTTGTGCGATGTAATCCACACCCAGCGCCATCTATACTCTATAGGTACAATTTAGAAATTAAATCCTGAAATGAAGTGAGGGCGGGCCACTATCTATCAATTAATTGAAAGATCATCACATACACCAGACTGAGGTTTCTCCTTGTACATAATATAGGAACCTGAAATAACGAAGGTACCACAACCACCCAGACCCAACTTAACGTAAAAACATGTAACATATGTAGGTATTTATAAATACACACGGCCAATTTGCCTTAGCAGTTACTTACTTATATTAAGATTTTCCCTGATATCATTTACAAAACTTTTATAATTCATTGCGGTTTTAAAGAAGCATTTAAAACCAGGATAACCTACCTACTTATAAGGAGGAAAACCTCAATATTCTATGTAATTTTAACTTTGCGGTCCTTTAAGTTAAAATTCCGTGAGTAGGCATTATTGGCCATCTATTTGGTACGTCACCAAATTCATACAAAATTAATAAAATTAATAGTTTTTTAGATTCGGGATGTATTATAACTATAAAATGTTGTATCTCATAATACATTTCGTGTTTATCTCCGTCTTAATTAATCTAATTAAATTAGCCATTAGCCTCATGATTGTTATCATCAAGTTGCAGTCCACTGCGGAACTTCTACACCTCTGTTTAAGGCTCGCGAGTTTGATAGATTGTTTCTACTTACTGGCATCCAAAACCTATCATCACCCATCCTGCCCAAATCGACTCTCCATCTGGCTGTGGGGGTCCTACACTACGTTTACCGAGCTACGCTTTTAAAGTGCGTTAAATGAGTTACGTAAATCGTGTTATCACTGAAAGTTATTATGAATATGTCAACCCTACCTCGCTTGGGGTAGAGTGCACCCGATACTCGTTGTTTGTCTAACATTATCCCGTTAAACAGCGTTCAACCCGTCTCATCAGGTGGGGGTTAACACGCCACTAATAACCTGCGATGTACTCCTAACAATTTTCAACAAACAATCTTAAACGTTCACATTAGTCCAATTCAAGCCATGTATCGAAGGAAATAGATGTATGTACCAACCTACCAATGCAATAAAGAAGAAAAAAAGTTAAAGTCAAAAATAGACAAACTAAATAAATGTTAGAAAACTTATGAAATTTAAAAAAAAAAGAAAATTATAACTGTGGGAGAGCATGGGCGGACTCGACCGGAGTGAAAACAAGGCCTCACAGAAAACCGGCAGCGGAAACGTAGGAATGAAGCGGCACTGTGCTGTGTTTCGCTGCGATAGTGAAGGTACCGGAGGCCCAATCAGAGTGAAAGGGGTTTTAAAGTAGGTTGGCAGCGCACTTGTGACTCCACTGGTGTTACGGGTGTTCATGCGGCAATTGGTTACCATCAGTTGTTTGCTCGTCTGCCACCTATCACATAAAAAAAATCTTCATTTAAAACCCGTTTATCTAATCAATATAAATGAGTAATTAATTTACTTAGTACGATAAAAGTATTTTATAATTTTAGTAGAAGATGGTCTGATCGTCAGATAATTTCACTAAAAGTTAAACGATCTTTAAGGTTTAACGACTTTTGACACTAAGTACGTTTTGAATAGTGGCGATTTAAAAATTACATTTATGTAACTGCCTGTTAACAGTGATTGGATATTAATTTGAAAACCTAATAATGATGAGACGATCTCCAACGTCTTTGTAAATCGTTTTTAAAGCAAGAAAATTCGTTTGTATCCGTTATTACTTTGATTTTAACACCTCGTCAAGTGACTCTCATAAGAGCTGTCCCGTCAAGTCTATTACTCCCCCCCGCAAACACACGTGAGTGCATACAAACAAACAGGCCGGTGTTTATTTACCTCTCCCCCCTCCTGTTCTCTTCTAGGGGTTTCCCGATACAAGAAAACACGTCTCAGTACTCGATATTTTTTTGTTTCGATTTGAGTATCAAATGAAATTTACGATTATAATCAGTGTGGAAATGGAAGTGAACTTCTATTGGACTCGAATGAGGCGGTTAAAAATTATCAACTCGCAAAGCTTTTTTTTTCAATAATTACAGAACACTTTGCAAGTTCTTGTAAAAAGACTGCTAAACTACTGTCTAAATCTGTGTAGGTAACTAACCTAGCTATTAAGGTATGTTTGTAATAAGTAGACATCCTCGCTAGCTGGGTAGCTTTCTATATCTTACGACAAAACTATGGAATGAATTATCGCCTGCAGTATTTCCAGACCGACTACGACCTGCAAACCTTCAAGAAAAGAGCGTATTCTTTTAAAAGGTCGGCAGCGCACTTGTCACTCTGGTGTTGCAGGTGTCCATGGGCGGCGGTTAATCGCTTACCATCCGTTGCCAGGTGATCCGTTTGCCTCCTATCTCATAAAAATATATATATATGCAACAACCAAATGATAATAATCCTCGCACCCTTACCTAATAATTTCTGTTTTTATTTCAGTCAATAATGACGTATTAAGATTATAATGCGATACCTAATTCTTTCCTCTACCCAAAGATTGTCTGGAAGAAATCGCTACAAGCGATAAGACCGCCTTATTGTACTGTCTGTTGTTGTATCATGCTTGTATTTTATTTTTGTGCAATAAAGAATATCTATCTATCATCTAAGTATTTTTTGGTCATTTGATCACTCTCCGCAGATTGTAGATCAGATCAAAATTAATTAGTTCTGTAGGTATCGATATTTTGCTGGTATCGGAACAACCCTACTCCCTAGTCTCCACTAACGTTGCAGTAATCGAAATTTTAATGGGAACAGGTGTGTGCCGCAAGCGCCATCTGTTGGCAAACAGACTCGAGTCGGATTGTTGACGGAGGTGGTTGAAGTAATGGATTGAAGTTTGTCTATACTCTCAAATGTTTACTATACAATATACCTACCTTGCATATTGGTACAAACAGCCACATATCAGGTTACAAGAATCTATCAAATTTGTTTAAATGATATTGAACCATTGTTGATATTTTATACAGCAATCTTTTGCAATTTATTCCTAAGTGTGTTATTTACTTATTGAACCATTGTGTTAAAGTGAGATTCGATTGAAAAAAAATGACGAATTGGTATAGTGATGTGTGGCTACATAATACACCGTGCTTTTTTAACCGTCTTTCTACCTGTCTAGGGCGCTATTCCAATGAAAACAAACATTTTTCCTCAAGGAAGATAGCGACTAATTTCTAAAAAAAATGTCTTCTAATACAAATTGCGCCCATCAGCTGCTCACTTTTGTATGAAAAGGTGTTTTTTTTTCTGAGATTAGACTGTATGTTCCTCGGGCGAAAATATGTGTTTTCGTTAGCATAGTAAAATAAAAATAATGCCTTCATTCATTTTAAGTCCATACAGAACATTTATGAATGTCAAATACCTATTATGTAATCCACCACTGATTCGAAATGCCAATTTCCATCGAGAAGATCAGCAATAAACTCAGTAGTTACTCTTTTCAAATAATATGGTAATTTCAATTTTCATTCTTATACAAATTATGACTGTAGTGAAAGTAGACATACAATGCTTATAATCAGTATCTTTTGGTAAATCGTCAAAGTAAAATTATGAAATGAAATTATACATTAGAGGACAGGCGAAGAGATCAACATGCCCAGGAATCCTTATCATTTAAATAATCATCTACTTTTTAGTAGCCTTTCTGCATTAGGCAGTTTTTTACATGCAACTTAAACTTATGTACCGGTAAATCAATAATTTTTTGAGGTAACTTATTAAACACTCTAATGCTAAATCCTACAAATGTATTGTCGTTTCTGCATGACCCAAAAGTTGACTGGTAGAGAATGCCTCTGGGCATTAAGTTCGCCTATTGTATCCTTTTGTGCAATAAAGTTTTAAATAAAATAAATGAAATTCCAATTTTATGAAGTCTAAGATACGGAACCAAAACGTGGCCACTTACAATGTGCCGATTAAGGAGGCTCAAAGTCACGCAGAGAGCAATGGAGAGGGCTATGCTTGGAATCTCCCTGCTCATCATTTTCTGATACGATCACGAAATTATGAAATCCGCAGGCGAACTAAGGTCACAGACATAGCCCAAAGGATAGCATGCCTCAAGTGGCAATGGGCAGGGCACATAGCGAGGAGAACAGACGGCCGGTGGGGCGGAAAGGTCCTCGGGTGGAGGCTACGTACAGGAAGTCGCAGCCGTGGCAGGCCCCCCACAAGGTGGACCGACGATCTGGTGAAGATCGCGGGAATCCATTGAATGCGGGCGGCATAGGACCGATCTGAGTGGAGAACATTGGGGGAGGCCTATGTCCAGCAGTGGACGTCTATTGGCTGAAATGATGAAGATTTGGGACAGCAAGCTGTGCCCTAGATAAGGGAGTAAGACGGTTAAAAAAGCACAGTCTTCTTCGCTTGTTGACTGCCTTTTTTTGATATATCTCGTGGTTACGGGCTTATTTAATTCTGATAATGTCAAATGTTTTAACGTTATGCTTTGCTTAAGGATTCAGATATTTTATATGTATATTTTAGATAATGTTCATAAGCGTACATTATTTACAAACATGCCTATTTTTCATATTTTTTTGTTATTTTAGCGTTGCATTATAACTATAATCCGCATACCATCCAGACAATGGCGGCGCGCACCAAGAGGTTTTGCTCATCGTTCCTGCCCCCGTGTCCATCAAGAGGCAGGAATGCCCTCCCCAGCTCATGTGTTTCCTCCTTCATACAATCCGGGGTCTTTTAGGCGGGGCGTGAAACGCATCTCAGCAGGCCATTAGGGTGAGGATGGCAGACACAATGGGTACTTTGTTAGTTCTTCTGTGCCTGTCAGCCTCATTTTTTGGATTTCACGGCCGCTTAGTATAATAATAATAATAATAACTATAATTTATAATGTATGTGTCCGCTCGCGACCACGGCTGCTGTAACGTAGCCGAAACGTCGAGCCAAATATGTGAGTACACAATGTTGTTTCACATAATAAATATCGTGTTAATCCCCGTATTGATACATTATGCCTATTTTTCAACTCAAAATCAAGTTACCTGCCACTCGTGAGTTCGAGAAAACTGAATCAAATTCTTTCTCCTCACCAAATTGCCAGGCATTACACCTACCTACGAGTATATCGCTTTATTCCGCCATTTCTCACCATCTCAATCAAATCGCGCACGTGCCGTAACAAGCCGGGAAAAACGGCCGGCAGGCAAAGAACCTGGATTGAAGTGCAAATGGAGTAATTCTGAGGGGGGGGGGGGGGAGGAGTCGTGCCTCAAGACGAACAAACATAAATTTGATTAGGGCAGGTTCCGACGCGGTGCGCAATCAACAATAGCGCGCGTTTAGCGGTGGAGGCACGACTGCGATTCGATCCTGAGGGACTACTTTAAAGCAGACGTTACGATTGAATCGGTCGGAGTTTCCTTCTCTTTCACACGCGCTGTGTGTCTCCTTGGTTTGGATGCGACAGGTGTATTCTCGATCAGTTACGGGCCGGCTTTCAATTAAGCCACCTGATAGGTGACACATGAGCATACAGATTACCTGGTGGTAAGCGATTGCCGCCCTGCTCTTCCCCGGATTACACTCACTCCTCGGCGAAAAACAGCATATACGCTGCTACACGCCGGTTTTCTGTGTATCACTCCGGTCGAGCCGGCCGAGCATTCATGCCGAAGCGTGGCTCCTCCGACGGTCGAGGTAGTGGACTTACACATTGTTCACGTCTTACAGTGTAAGGGCTCTGAGCTCCCAGATACATTTATGTGTGCACGTGGAGCCGGCTGATTGGCGCGGTGACGGCTCGTCGCTTGGCGGAGGTAAACACACTAACTTGTGTACTGACTAGCGTAAGCGATATCGCCTGATTACATTATGTTTTCTCAAAGTATTCCATGTAGCCAAGGTGATTGTTGGTTTAGTCCCGGAGCTCTGTTTTTGATTCACTCGTATGACTTCGTCGCATGCGACGTAAGTCACATTCGACTATTTTGACGTTGCTTCTACCACTCGCTTTAAATCACTCGACCAACGAGTGGGTGGGGTCACTCGTTGCAGACGAATGATTCAAAAATGTGGAATATATCGTATGTTGAAGGAAAATCAGTAGATATCGTGCGCTCGTTACGACGCTAAGTCATAAAATTAAAAAAAAAATGTTAAATATCATTTATTTCCACATTTATCATTTATTTAATAATAGCAATACAATATTTGACATTCATACATTGTAATACCTACCAACATACCTACGAGTAAATCAAAAATAGGTCTCCAGGCAAATAGGATATTGCGTCTGCAAATTAAGCACAGGATATTTAAGATCTGAGACAAAATTTGGTTGTAGATGATATTATATTGCCCGCTGGAGAGCCACGCTTAAGTATAAATGGGCCGGCTTGACCCAAGTAATACCACGGCCTCACAGAAAACCGGCGTAAAGCAGCGCATTTGCTGCGTTTTGCCGAGTAAGTGAGAGTTTTTTATGTGGTAGGTGGCAGACGAGCAGACGGATTACCTGATGGTAAGCGATTGTCGCCGCCCATGGACACTTGCGACACCAGTGGAGTCACAAGTGCGCTGCCACCTTTAAACCTCCCTTTTCCCAGGAATGGACCTCCAGTAACCCTCACTCACTCAGCGAAACACAGCACAGTGCTGCTTCACGCCGTTTTTCTGTGAGGCCATGGTATCACTCTGGTCGAGCCGATCCATTCCGGTCGGTGCCTAAGGTCATATCCAACGTAAGGAATCTTAAAGGTGGGCAGCGCACTTGTGACTGCACTGGTGTTGTGGATCCATGGGTAGCGGCAGTCGCTTGCCATGAGGTCATCCATTAGCTTATATGCCACCTTGTACATAAACCTTCATCGTCAGCCCATTTAAGTCCCCACTGCTGGGGCAAGGGCCTCCCTCAATCAAATGAGGGGTAATTGCCATACTCACCACGCTTATCAGACGGGTTGGCGGGGGTGTTGATATAAATGCAGAGTTTTCCTTCTCTGGGTGCTGATGATCATGCCAGCAGCTTTACCTTAGTCGCCTTTTACGACACCTCGGTAAGAGTGAGGGTGGCCTATTCTACTCTGCCGGGGACCACACGGCTGAACATAAACCTTACGCGGTACATATTTGTTACGCGGTATTTACACCATACGCTTTGTATGTGCCTTTCCAATCGTAAATTGCAAACTCTACATTGCACCAGTTTAATCCCCGCTCTACGGTCGTAGCGCACGCCGTTGGCAGGTATCGATATGATTTTATTACGTCCGTGCAAACATTTGCTCTCCCCCTGGGGGGCTCTACATTACCGCTCTACCAAGAAATCAACGTGTTTTTGATTTAATAATACAAGCTTTGTTTGTTTGCTGTTGAGAGCGTTGTGTGAAGAGTGGTTCTGTGTACCCACGTGAGGCCAAATTTTGAAAACCAGTTTGGGTTATTTGGGGAGCCATTAGGGCGCTTAAAATCTAAAACAAAGTATTGTTTTCAAACAAATGTCTAAATTGCCCGTGGGAGAGTCACACTCCTGAAGGAATGTATCGGCTCTACGGGAGTGATACCACGGCCTTTCAGTACAGATTTTATTTATTAGTTTTTTTATGCTAGTGGCAGACAAACCGAGCAAGCGAGTCACCTGATAGAAAGTAATCAACGCCGCCCATGAACATTCGATAAATCACAGAGATCGCTAATGTGTCTGTACTTTTCTTTTGTAAATACATACTTATAATACATAGAAAATATCCAGACCAATACAAACAGACATGTTCATGCACACAAATGTTTGTACTGTGCGGGGATCGAACCCGCAACGCTTGGACCAAAGGCAGCGTTCACTACCACTATTCCAAACGGGGCGTCCAATGTCAATAAGAGTATATAATGAATGGCAAATGTCTGTGAGCGGTGGTAATCGCTTGCCATCAGGTGATACGTCTGCTCGTCTGCCCCCTACATCGTAACAAAAATATCCCTATAGTTTATCCCTACGTATTAGGGACTTACAAGAGAAGAGCGTTCTCCTTTCTAAATAGCCTGTAACGCATCAGAGACCTCTCTGATTTTGCAAATGTTTATGGACGGCGATGCTTACTTACCGACAGGTGACCCGATCGCTCGTTGTGGGAAAAAATCGTGAATAAAACCTACATGTATTTACATTTACATTAACATATAATTTTTGAGATAATGATTATCTGTTTCCGTGATCCTGTCGGTCTGATTCCCCTCTCTAAGGGTTGCGAGGGTCAGACGGCAGTCACTTCATTGTAATTACCAGACTTCTGGCGACGAATCCTGGATCATGATGGATGGCCGTCTAACACTGTGCGTTTTTCGCAGAACTTTCTACCACGTACCTCAGTTCTGTGGAACGGTTTGCCTGCAGGAGTATTTCTCGACGGCTGCGACTTAGGGATCTTCAAGAGGCGTACTCCTTTTTAACAAAACACGAGCGATCTCTCAGATTGCGCGGATGTTCATGGGCGGCGATGATTACTTTGCATCAGGTGACTCGCTTGCTCGTTTTTCGCCTCTAGCATAAAAAAAAACCATGGTCCAAGCGTACTTACCCCGGGTTAAGACGATGTGAGGTGACCCGCTCGCTCGTTTATGGCCTCTAGCATAAATAAAGTTAGATGGTTTTCCACAAAAAATACTCTCGCTAAATCAGCGATGTGTTATGAAGCCACATTATAAATTCCCCTACTTTGTTTTCCAGTGTAGGGCAGTTGTCCCACCGCATGCGAGGAAACGACAAGCTATCAGCGATATTCTCGCACAAGAAACGTACAACTGGTATACTTTCCGTGTGTTAACACAAGAGATGCATGTGCATTAACAGTTCATCGCTGACTGTTCACACTGCTGCAACTGGCGAGTACTCGCTCCACTAGCTTGTCAAGTTTGACATGAGCTATCAAAGATAATATTACTTAGCTGTAAAATCCGTACATAGACATGCATCCTAACCAGACTGCCTTTTCATAGAAAGCCATAGTTGAAAAACCGCGCGAAACCGTTAGTACTGGGGTGACGTGCTGGGTGACGTTATTTCTCTACCGCACCCGTATAATATCCTCCAACCGATTACGGCTACGGCGGCCAATCTCAACGATCAGCCACGTACGCAGGATATATTATAGTGCTCAAGTGTGTGGGCAAACACAAGTGTACTCTCTATTCCCTTACGCTTGTATTCCGATGGGACACCAGCGTGACACGACCGGAGAAGGATTGGGCGCAAGACCAACGGCTTAACGTGCTTTCCGAGGCATGAGAGTACAAGACCGCCAACTTTCAGACTCCGGGCTGACACTAAATAACACACTTAAAAAAATCATCACGTGTTCAGGCGGGACTGGAACTCACACCGTTCACAATCCGGGTGGATGTTCTACCAATTAGCCACTGAATGCGTTAGTAAACCGACGAAATTTGTAAGTTTTTGATTCGACATGAGCTGTCGAAAATTGCAAAAGATTGTTTTAAAAAATATCAACTAAAAACTTATTGTTTTTAAACGTTCACGGTCACTAACATTAGAATAGTTATTAACGGGATTTACACCTTGTACTTTTCCGATATTTCGGCTGAAGTTTTTGCGGGTAAGATGTTACTGGCAGACAAATTGGTCTACCCTCCTTCGCAGTCTTTTACTACGCGCACCTGCGGTACCACTGTTCACTAACTCACTATTTTCGCGCACCTGTTCTCGACATACAAAAACCGCAAAAACTTCAGTTACTCCGTGACCATAGGTGCTTGCAACAGTGTACGAAATATTAGAAACTCAAAAATAAGGTATATGGTAGAAATCCCGTAAATAACTATTCTGAAACTAAGAATTTCTTACCGAAAACTTAGGTACAAATTTTTGACCCTGACACTTCATCGTGCGACCCACTTACCACTACGCCACCGAGGCAGTTCGGCACCCGTATAGAGATGCAGTAAATCTGCGTCAGGGTTGGTTGGATCTCTTTCACACTCTGCGTTTTTTTCAAAAATTCACATTCCGTTTGAAGCTTAGACAATTGTCTAAGGTTTAAAGCTAGCGTTTTCTAGTTCCATGTTAGTGCGCCTGTCGTGATTACAGCCCAGCGCCAAAATAATCAGAAGTACACTCGGATTATCGATTCTTCCTAACTTGTTTCTAGTTTCTAGCTTTCCTCGCTTCTCGCTCATCGCCGCCAGTGGGACAACAGCCTTGTAGAGGCGCGAGTTCGTGAATAACCGCGACTGTCTTTATTATTTTTTATGATTCCGCTGAAAATTGTCGCAATGATCCCTTGTTATTGTTTATCTGCGGTGAGGAAACTTCGCGTTGGAGGGCTCGGTGTCGCGGTGTTTTAGGGGTCCGCAAATAAACAGCCAGCAAACCTTCAAAAATATTTTCTTTACGATGAACTTTTTTCCTGGCAAGTAAACCAAAAATAGTGGTTATATTTTTGAGTTGTCTGTCTATATGCCTAGCTAGTGGCACCTAAATGGATAGATAAATTATTAAATTTGCTTTTTTTAAGTGCATTAGGTTTAGGAATATGTTATATATATTCGATAAATGGTCATACACTTTTTTACATATTTCCTTTCACTCTCCCTAGAGATTTATTGGCGACATACACGTGTTAATAATGCTTCAAAAAAAGTGCGAACACGAACATTTTTTCTGAACTAAATGTTCATTAAAAGGTCAATGCATAATTCCAATAACTTAGATTTCAACATCAAATTCTTAACACGTCTTAAAAAATCAATAATAAACTACTACCTACAATGAAGTAATGTTCACTTAAACACATTGATGCATCTTTACATGTTTCGTATACCTACTTACTTGGGGATTATAAAAACGTTGATAAATGTTATTGAAATAAATAAATATAAATATTTCACAACATCACATACATTGGCTATTTTAATAATAAAAAAAAAGATCTGACTCCGAGATAGGTAGCTCAAGCACCTGTGTTACGGATGATTGGTGATAATTTCTTTGTCAATATTGTGTACGGAACCCTTGTTTCACTTTTAATTCCGATTAAGTTTTTACGGCGCAGTTTACAACGTACAAGGCGGTACGGTCCGGGTGTAGCGCGGTGCGGTTGTAAACTACGCGCTAAGCAGTAGATGTAAACAAGTCTTTTAATATTCACTTTATTGCGGCGCCTTAGAGCTGTCATTGTCACGGTACGCCCCAATTTTAATTTCAACTGTCTGTCGTTTTACGAGTGTCGGCTGGTGAATTGAGTCCTTGCTTGTTTGTTATTTTCACTCACACACAGAGATCCAGCCACGAAGATGGGCGTGAAGCAGTGCTTGCACTGTGTTTCGCCAAGTAAGTCTTGCCCGGTACCGGAGGCCCAGTTTAGGGGGAGGGCAGTTTAAAAGTTGTGACTCCACTGGTGTTGTGAGTGTCTACGGGAAACATGGAAATAACTTATCATCGTGACGTGATCCTTCAGTTCGCACACATAACAAATATACTTACGTTAGTTTGTACAAGGTACACATCCCTTCAATTACACAACTGAAAACGGGCTTGATGCACAACTACATGTACACATACTCACAGCTCTATGACACATTTCAAAAAATAAAAATAAACAAAAATTCTTTATTAAATTTAAGTTCATACAGAACATTTATAAATGTCAAATATTATGTAATCCACCGCTGATTCGGAATGTCAATTTCTACCGAGAAGAATCAGCAAGAAGTTTCTTGCTTGCTTACTGAGTTCAGTAGTTACTCTTTTCAAATAATATGGTAATTACAATTTTCATTCTTATACAAATTATGATTACAGTGACAGAATGATATACAATGCTTATAATCAATATCGTTTAGATAAATTGTCAAAGAAAAAATATGAAATGAATTATACATTAGAGGACAGGCATTACATGAGGATTTGTTTAACGTGCTACGATATTGGAAGACAGAGACAAACCTAATTGTTTGACATAAGCGTCATGTGAGTCAAGCGTGCTACACGCAGCTACGCTTCAGATTTGATTCCTGTCAAAATGACTTAACTCGTCACACATTAATATATCATATATTTCTATCTCGCTCTGCAAAATGGTGACGAAAATATTAATATTTAGAAATATCATGAGAAATTGAAACTTTTCTTCTACTTATGAGTGAAATATGATTCCGTAAAAACATTTTGGTAACTTTTATCCCACCTAAAATAGTTAGAGAATATATTTGTGTGACACGACCGCTTATCAGTCTCACCAATTTGCGACTGTTTGTGACTGCGCGAGATTAGGCGACGGGGACCTAATTTAAGTCGTCTACGCGGTATAGACGAGTCACCTATGTTCCGCTATTTTGATTAAATCTTACAAAGTACGATAAAATTACAAACGGATCTAGGTTTCAAGTCAGGGAGGGGTAGGGGGTAGGGGGTTGTGGTAATTACGGCCGATGGTATGCAGATGGGTGATTGACCGCCAGTTATAATAATAAATACATATTTATATTATGTGACAGGTGGCAGACGTGCAGATGGATCACTTGGTGATACATAAGCGATTGCTGCCACCCATTGACATCCAAAACACAACTGGAGTCACATTTGCGCTGCCAACGTTTAAAACCCCGTTTCCCCGGATTGGGACTCCCGTATCGTCCCTCACTTGGCGTAACTTTCTTAGGATTTGGGAGGAGGAAGGAGAAATAGATTAAACATTTTCAAATGGAATTAGGACTTATTCTCCTGCAGCTGTTCTAGTTTACGTTGTCAGATTAAAACCTAAGGGAAGAAAGGCTTACCTATTAACTATTCTCTTCATACTGACAGGAACTTTCCCTATTGGTAACTTATATTACTATGATTACTTAAATTGCTTTAACGAGATCATGCATACGCACCTCAGTTCCCTCTGACCGTTCTGATAAACAATCAACACGTAAGCGCGATAGTGCGAGCAGTCAACCGCGGTACACGTGGAAGCCTCGGCCTTGGCCTTATCAGCTCGGTGCACAGCTCGAGCGACATCTCCACGCTACTCTTATGAGAGATTGAATTAAAGACTTCGGGTCAATGACATCTAGTGACATTTTACTTTGTTCAGAGGAAGGTAAAAGAAGAATTTATCCTCATCATCATCATCTTAGCCAGTGATTCCCGGTTGCGTCCAAAGCCTTCTGTCGCTCTGGAGCCTGGGGTAAGCTTAGACTATAATTAAGGAATTGAGGTTTGTGATTACAATGATGCGACTGTCTTTTTCTAAGCCAAACGGAGAGTTATGTTTTTGACTTGTATGTATGTATGTATGCTATATATGTTTGTATATATGGTTGTTCATCTGTTCCCTCATAACTTCTAAACTAGTAATCATATTTGAACAAATGAGGTGTCGTTGAAAGTGTGATTTTTCTTATGCTAGAGGCGGACAAACGATCAAGCGAGTCACCTGATGGAAGTAATCATCGCCGCCCATGAACATCCGCGAAATCAGAGAGATCGCTAATATGTTGCCGGCCTTTTTAAATAAGAGTACGCTCTTCTCTTGAAGGTCCCTAAGTCGTAGCCGTCCGGAAATACTCCTTGCAGCCAAACCGTTCCACAGAACTGAGGTACGTGGTAGAAAGTTCCTGCGAAAAACGCACAGTACTAGACCACCATCCATCCATAGTGATGATTGTCTTCTGGTTATAGACGACATGACGTCACGTTAAATTGACTACAGCGCCCTGTAGGGGACTTAGAGTAGAGAACTAAATAAAAAAAATGCTTGACGGTACCGTGTAGGGTATCAAATGAAGAGAGCCTTTTAGCACATTTCAAATAGTAATTTTATTTACATAACTAAAAATATGTTAAATAAAAATAAAGTTTATATAGGTGGCAGACGAGCAGACGAGTCACCTGATGGTAAGTGATTGCTGCCGCCCACGGATACCCGCGACACCAGTGGAGTCACAAGTGCGCTGCCAACCTTTAAACCCCTTTCTTCTGGGTTAGGCCTCCGGTACCCTCACTCACGCAGCGAAACACAGCACAGTGCTGCTTCACGCCGGTTTTCTGTAAGGCCGTGGTATCACTCCGGTCAAGCCGGCGGCCATTCATGCCGGAGCGTGGCTCTCCCATGGTTAAGTTAAGTTTCGAAGATATTAGAGTTTTAAAATGCAGGGACGGGGTTGCGCGATTCGCCCTATCGCCCGAACGCCAAAGAATGTCCCGAAACAAAGCGAGGGCAGGCCGCATATTCTATAACCCCCCGATTCTATACCTCCCGTTTCCTCTCAGCTTCTAGAATAATCTCTCTGAGTGTCTTAACAAGCCCCTGGCCCTAGGTCGAGCATCGCTCTCTTGTCACCTGATACTGCACCGCTGCACTTATCTTATGCGCGGAAATACTCGTGTGACGCACGCGCAGGTTATCGGCGCACCGTCTGCGCGGGACCTCTGCGCCGAGCGATCGATTCTTGGAAATTAATCTTCCTCTGATTCTTGCGTAATGTGTTTAGTTCAGAAATCATTGACTTGTAAAACGTGGAGACAATGTGAAGACGCGCATTACAATTACTGATCTGGTATTGGTTTTAATTATACTGGCCAGATAAGCTGTCACGTTGGACTACTTGCTTTGATCTTAATAAATTCCGTGGAGGAGAGCTACGCAGATATGGGCCGGCTCGCCCTGAGTGATGTCACGGCCTCTCAAAAAACCGGCGTGAAGCTGCGCGTGCTGTATCATACCGAGGCCGTGGTATCGTCTCTCTTACGGCTAAAGTTCTGCAGAACTATTAATATTCCTCCAACCGATAACGGCAACGGCGGCCAATCTCAAAGGTCAGCCACTTACGCAGGATATATTATAGTGCTCAAGTGTGTGCGCAAAAATGCGCACTCTCTATTCCCTTAGGGAAAGGGACACTACTGTGACATGACCAGAGAGGGATCGGACGCAGAACCAACAGCTTAACGTGCTTTCCCGAGGCACGGGGGTACAATACCGCCAACTTCCAGACTCCGGGCTGCCACTAAGAATTTCTAACCGAAACCTTAGGTAAAATTTTTTTGCCCGACCTGGGGATTGAACCCGTACTGGGTTCGATCCTCTTGCGTAGTCGCTTTAAAGTGCGACCCACTTACCACTGCGCCACCGAGGCATCGAGGTAAAATATTAGGTATTATATTAATGACTACATGCATAACATGTATATATTTATAATCGTAGATGTAATGTGTGATATTAATGATAGTAACTTGTGTATCGGCATAGATGGGTTTGACCTGGATTCGCATAATGATACATCAAACACGAGAGATACATTTCACGGTAATTATAATACGCCGCGCATGATCTGTGCGCTAAAATACGGTGAAGTATTGAGGTATACATGCCTCTTTTTCTTTTTAGCGTGCAATTCCCGGTTGTGTCCAAAGCTGTTGTTTCGGAGCCCAGGGCACGGTAGGACCATGATCCAGTATTTGGGGGTCTGGTAATTACAATGATGCGACTGACCTCTGACCTTCGCAACCCTTTAACAGGGAAGCCAAATTAACTGAATCATGGTTACATATTTCAGAAACTATCCGGAACGTGCAGGTTTCCTCACGATATTTTCCTTCACCGTCGAGCTAAGGGTAGAAATACGCACTGAAATGTATCCACTGAGCTAACATCGCTCGCTAAAATATGGAATGCTGCATACATAGCACTTGTGTACCTATCTACTCGTGCTATATCATATGTTTGTTGCATCAAGTTTGAATCCTACATTGCATATAGAAAGTTTATTTATTTAAAGACGACTATACAATTTTAAAGATGACAACATATATAAAATATGATAACAATATTTTTACATCACAATATGATAAAACCACATTGGCACCCCTCAGATTAAAGTGGTGTAACAAAAAACTAAAATTAAATATTAACTTACTGACCGTGGGAGAGCACTGTGCAGCACTGTACTGTGTTTCTTTGCATGAGTGAGGGTACCGGAGGCCCAATTCGCACTTGTGACTTGTGACTCCACAGGTGTTGCGGGTATCCGTGGGCGGCGGCAATCGCTTACCATCAGATGATCCGTCTGCTCATCTGCCACATGTAATATTAAAAAAAAAAACATAGAAAAGACTGCTGTATAATTTGTCGCGTGCGCAATCCGCGTAGAGGCAGCAATGATTAGTGACGCAAGCGGCGATCAATCACCGCATCGCACGGCGCAGACAATGCCGCGCCGCACCGCACCGCAGCGCGATGACTTGCGGTAGCTAGCGACGAATCAAGCTCTCTTTGTCTACGGCACGAGCATACCCAGCCAAGAATAAAAAAATACATGCTAATGGTAGTCGTGTTTATTATACATACGAGTACGTACAGTATAACAAGAGCTTTGTTATACCATGGCGTATACTGTGCTAATATGCTCAATGACTACGAGTATTAATTTTCATGAAGATTTCGTGCTGTTCATGAAGCGAAGAGAACGGAAAGGCGCTCGCCTTAACGGAGCCTGCTTATAATTCGCGATGTTTATTAATATTTTTTTTGCATATAAGTTAAAAATAAAAGCCTATTCTTTATTTAACCTAAATTCTTTAACAAATTTAGGCATCCCACTAGCGATCTCTCTGACTTCGCGGATATTCATGGGCAGCGCTAATTAATTTTCATAAGGTGACACGCTTGCTCGTTTTTTTAGCATAAAAAAAAACCTTTCCTACTTAATTTATTTTAAGCCAGCGCGAAACAAGCTGCGCCGCGCATCGCGCTTTGCGTAATCAACTAATTTACACGCGCTCAAAATTAAGTTACTTTCTAAATCGCTAAAGAATTTACTCTTTATCTCCTCTATTTATTTTGTTAGTTAAAAAAAATTGTTCCAGAAGGCTACTCACACGCCCCGGCGGTTTGGAGACACTGCCACGGTAAACTATTCTATTTAATTGTATTTACCTACTTACTTATACTTTTACTACCCGACTACGGCGAAGCAAAAAGGCGGGTTATGATTTTGATCTGTATGTAGGTATATATGTATGTATGGTTGTTCATCTGTTCCCTCATAACTTCTAAATCATATTTGAACAAATGAGAAGTCGTTAGAGGCGTCTTGATTGTCTTCTAGTTATAGGTGACATGGCGTCACGTTAAATTGACTACAGCGCCCTCCATGGAGCTTGAGAGTAAGGAACTAAAAAAAAATTTGCTTGACGGTACCGTGTGGGGTATCAAATGAAAAAGCTTTTATAGCACATAGCAAATATGTAATTGTATTTACATAACTAAGAATATGTTAAATAAAAATAAAGTTTAAAAACTAAAACCCGACTACCAAAAAAACACGCTCTAAAAAGTACGAAACAAGAAAAGTCTTTGCTGAAATTATCATGTCGTATTGCCGTGGTCGCATGCCACCTACTGTAGCAAAACAGATTCATTATAATAATAAAATAAAATCAATGTAGCATACGACTACGGCGATACGGCATAATAATAATAGCAGAGACTTTTCCTGTTTTGTACTTTTTAGAGCGTGTTTTTTTGGTAGTCGGGTTTTAGTTTTTAAACTTTGCTTTCCTTAATTAGGGTTTCGTTTTTAGTTCAATTATTGTGATGGTTTTAGTATGTCAGGTTTTCCTTCGAATCAAAGTTCAAAATAATTAAGGAACGAGTTCTGTCTCATTCAGTAGAGTCAGGTGGTTGAAGATGGACCGCATCCGGCTTACTGAATGGAAGTAACGAACTAAATGTCCGGAATCAAAAGTTGAATGGGGTATCCCTTCGATCTAGTATATTGGGACACTAAATACTTTCGGATTATTTTAATCGAGTATTCTAGTGAAAATATAATTAAACAGTTCATGCAGTTTCAATTTTATGTACTGCTAGGAGTTCCACAGATGACGATAGTGAGTCTGCCAGTTCACCAAAGCCTTTTTACATTGGTTTTCCACATCTCTGCATTCAACTTACAAACAGCCATCTTTCTCAAATCGTCTGGTCATCGTGCAGCAGGATGTCCTACACTTAGTTTCTCTATGTGGCGACCATTCCACTGTCAGTACGTCTGGAGATGTAATGACCTGTCTACCTGTACTTCAGCGTGCTGATCCTGCGTGGGAAATTTAAAGAAATATCAACAGTATTTAAGTGGGAATCTTTTGAGTAAATTCTATAAAAAAATTGTTTAGTTATATCCTTGTAAATCCTGTATGTGATCAATAAATGTTTACTTCCTAATTTACTACAAAAGCACGCTTTTATGAATGATCATAAAACCTAAATTAACTATGGATCGTTCAAGTATCTTCCAATTCTTTGTGGATTTTATTCGTCAAAGAAACTCAGCACAGCGCGAGCCATCGCTCCTTGGGCTACCTAGTCTAAGCTTGTGGACCACCACCTCCCATGGCTATACCAACACAATGGTTATACTGGCCGAATCGTGGGAGATGTGCGCGGATATTGCGTGCTCGACGAAGGTTCAAAGAAAAGGTTTCTATACGCAGATTGGTCCTGTGCCACACTCATCAAAGGAATTCTGTCACCGGTACACCGTGTTATCGCCAGCCTATTACCATTTGTTCGTTATTAAATACTAAATAATAATCGTATGTCCGTTCATCTGTCCTCTCTTCACAAGCGTAACAACCACCCTCGTCTTGTCCGGTGCTCAAATAAGTTGCCACCTCACTTCAATTTGACTAATTGCTGTCCCCGAGTCGCCAAGTCGCGGCTGTGAGTGTGTCCGAACTTGATCGAGAGATTACTTCGCTTCTTAGCGACTTGTTCAGTTTGCTAGACGCTGGTGAGTGAAGAGGCACGACGGAGGCACAGTGTCGAATTTAGGCAGTGTCTTGAAAATGTCAAGTGAAATGAGAAAGAACCTCACAGAAAACCGGTACAGCAGCAGCACTGTGCTGTGTTTCGCTGCGTGAGTAGGGTACCGGAGGCCCAATCCGGGGGAAGGGGGCTAAAAGGTTGGCAGCGCACTTGTGGAGTGACACCAGTGGAGTCATCACTGGTGTCGCAAGTGTCCATGGGCGTTGGCAATCGCTTACCATCAGGTGATCCGTCTGCTCGTCTGCCAGCTATCATATAAAAAAATGTATATATCAGATAGAAACACTTAAATACACTCTTCAGGACTAGATGTTTGACTGACTCCCGGATGCTAAAGCACCCGCTGTCCGCTGTTACAGTGACAGACAGATAGCGTGGTCCATGATCTTAAGGCCGTAGAGTAGAGGCAGAAATCAGTGGATGACTTGTTTTTTATTGTAGCCACGTTAGCCCGCTTGAACACGCAACAGCAACGATTAGGGCTAGGATGTGTCTTTCACGCCTATTCCGTGTGTTGGCTTTACTCTGTCCCCTGACACCTGAGTGAGCTCGTACTTCTGAATGTGCGTGGGCTGACGGAGTTTAAAGGTTTTTAAATTAGTGTCTAGTGGTTTTTAGTAAACAAATTTGTTTTTCTTTGTACAGTGAAGAGCCGCGGTGTGATCCTGATAATAAGAATCGTAGAATTGTATCGTTTTTAACACTAACTGTGGTATCGGCAAAATCCGTAGGTAAAACACCGGCATTTTATTGAGTGACTGTGACTTAGACTGTTGACTACCCACTTATTCTCAATAAGTTACTTGACATTGGTAAGACATCTTCGGGTGGAGCCGTAATATTAAAAAAAATAGTTTTGCCACTTTATTTTTTTTTGTTAGAGGCAACAAACGAGCAAGCGGGTCACTTGATGGCAAGTAATCATCGTCGCCCAAGAACGGCTGTTAGATTAGTCGCTGATGTGTTGCTGGCCTTTTAGAACGGAGTACGCTCGTCTCAGTCACAACCGTTAAGATCATTCCACAAAACTGAGGTGCGGGGTAGAAAGTTCCGTGAGAAACGCGGTAATAGACCGCCAACCATCGAGGTGATCAGGATGGAACGACGATCGCTTGTGTTTTCGATGTAAGAATTCAGTCAGATCGCACAGTTCCCGTTTACAAGGCCACCTGACCTGTCCTTATTGAAACATCTTATGCCTTGCTACTGACTGTTTCGTATACTGTGAAGGTATTTGCCACTTTATGTGTGTTGCTTAGGATGGAAGGCTGGGTGGTCTTCATTAAGTTGACGATTTGTTTAGCGAGATAGTCTTCGTCTGTTTAAGTTTTCGTAAGTGGCTACATATTCAATTGTTTCATTAAACTTGCTTGTAAGTGCAACAAAGATTTCCGGTGTGGGTAAGGAGTAAAATATAAGTAAATTATGGCCAAATAACACACCGCAAATGTTAGGAATGCCAAAAACTGCCAAAATCGATTTATTCAATGTATTAATACATTAAGGTGACGGGTAGGGCACACTAGCGACGCCAATCGATTTTGTTATTTATTAGGTCCACAAATTAGAATTATAATAATAAGATTTACAAACAAATGCAGATACAATATTAGGCTTTAACTCCACTAGCACGTGTACACAGCGTAATAATCTAGCATCGATATACATCTTAGAACAGAGTAGAATAGGCCACCCTTCTCTTACCGAGGTGTAAGGCGACTAAGGTAAAGCTGCTAGCATGATCATTAGCACCCAGAGAAGGAAAACTCTGCATTTATATCAAAACCCTCGCCAACCCGTCTGCCAAGCGTGGTGAGTACGGCAATTACCCCTCATGTGATTGAGGGAGGCCCGTGCCCCAGCAGTGGGGACTTAAATGGGCTGACGACGATATACATCTTAGGAACTAACAAATTATCTCAGGAATGCAATAGAGCATGATGAAACGGAACATAAATTCAATATAAATACCGAATATAAAAATATGATTACGAGTACATACATAAAAATACAAAAATAAAATAAAATAAATAAGTAGTATTAATAATATTATATTTTATAAAAGCAGATATAGCATTTTTATATTACCTATATGAATGAATGAATGAATAAAATTTTATTTGGTAAACACATCACAAACATAGTACAAGAAAATATAAAAGAAAGAGACACTTTGCCGTGACGTGTTACCAAAATGGTTACCACTCAGCTGCTTTGTCACGGCGGATGGCCATGACGCTGGTATTCTGTGGGAACCATTGAGGTAGAATCACCGGGAGGGAATCACCGGCTTATACAATTTATATAAAAAAAAAGACACATAAAGATGCAAACATTCAAATAGTAATAATAAATGTACATCGAAATCGAAATCCATGTAAAGTATCCTATGTGTGCTTATTTGGGATGCGGGCGTGCATACTGGTGTGTGTGGGTACATTCGTGCGTGTGAGTGTGAGTGCGGGCGTGCGTGTGTATGCGCGTAGTTACGTTACGTTACGTCAGTGTTGGTGTGTGTGATAGAAGGTGTGTATGAAAGAGAGTGTGGATGTTGTATAGTATAGTACAGCACGGCTGCGCTTACGTCATAGCTACTTGCTCGTCGAACAGAAATTTCCTTAGATGACGTTTAAAGGAGAAAGCAGACTGTGAATTTCTGATCGGCGGCGGCAGGTTGTTTCAACATTTAGTGGCAGCGTAACGAAAGCTGCCACGAAACGCAGCCGTGCTGTGCTGTGGACACCTTAGGCGTGGGGCAATACGCATCTTGCATTGAGTGAACTTTAACTTGTGGTATAGATAGGGTGGTTCTTTCTTTATGATGACATCAAAAAGTAAGGATGCAAAGTGAAGTGTGTAGCGAGCGGACATATTAAGTAAATTGTTTTTATTTAAAAA
The DNA here is from genome assembly GCA_019059595.1 of Marasmia exigua. NCBI lineage: Eukaryota > Metazoa > Arthropoda > Insecta > Lepidoptera > Crambidae > Marasmia > Marasmia exigua. The sequence goes on from CM032468.1 coordinate 13,012,402, forward strand.
TGGCGTTATACGGGAACGTCGGGGAACTGGGAAACAATAGCGCGCACAAGCATTTTGAATACGTTGAATAAGCTTTTTTGTACGACCCAGCAGACAGCCTCCAAAAACAGTGATAGCGTAGTTTAACTTCGACAGAACAAGCGATTCACACAGCTTAATCCGAGTCTCTACATCTACGTAATCACGCACGCGGTAGAGAATTTTTAGCCTGTAAAAACAATTACGCGTGATCTGATTTTATGGAGATCTGATCTCCATTTGTGAATTGATGAATTGCAGATTGATTGGTACTTCAGCATGTTCAAGCAACAGGGCATTAAACTCGCGGCACATACGGTTATGGTAGGAGACGTTGTTGCTTTAATTTTTAGCTACCTGAAACCTTTTAGAAACCTGATCTATTTTAAACAATTTCGGAGTTACAACCTCTAGGCAAGCACCTATACTATTTATTTAATACTTATAGTTAACTGTTTGGTCTGCTTTTGCACTTGAATTTTAGATTACCGCCAAAAGTGGCCGCTTTTGGCGTGAATAAATTTTTCGCGTACAAAAACGGACCCAACATTTGTGCATTGTTATTTAATAAATAGTTTTAGTGTTTGCTGAGAGGTTGTGATCCCGGAATTGTTTAAAATAGATCAGGTTTAGTAGCTTAAAAATTAAAATAGATTGCCGTCGCTAGTGTGCCCTACCCGTCACCTTAAGTATTTCCATTTCCTAAAAGTATTAGCCCCGTGTACTTCACTATAGCGCTGTCACCGCTAGCATGTCCGTGTCCGTTAATACATATGAATGAGGAAACTTTGATTGCCCTCGGATCAGCCGTAGGACTCCACAGTTTGTAATTACTACGTGTGTTAATTAACACCACACAGGGATTAGCTTTTCAAACAATCTTCCATTGTTGATATCTTTGCATTGTTTCGGCATAATTTATGACGTGTTTTATATTTAACGACCTGTCCCGGCTTACTACGGGTGCTATATACATACATATATGATTATACATTACCATCCTCCTGCATTACTTAATCTGACCTAAGTAAATAACACACGTAAAAATTTCATCTTGTGTTCAGGCGGGACTCGAACCCACACATTCCACATTCCGGGCTAATAATTAGACCACTGAGCGCGTTACTAAGCCGACGAAATGTGTAAGTTGTCGACAGTCTCTCGTAATAATATTTCCACTGGATATTGTAAAATATACCTACAATATTGATGAAACTATCGACAGCTCATGTCGAATGAAGAGCTTTCAAATTTCGTCGGCTTAGTAACGCGTTTAGTGGTCTAATTGGTAGAGCATCCGCACGGATTGTGGAAAGTGTGGGTTCGAGTCCCGCCTGAACACAAGATAATTTTTTTAAGTGTGTTTTGAATAAACTGCAAAAGATTACTATAAAAAATATCAACTATTAATCTGACCTGTATGGATCAGTGGTAGTAACAACTGCCTCAAGGTGTCACTGATGCAAGGGTTGCGGGTTCGATTCTCGCACAGTACAAACATTTGTGTGCATGAACATGTCTGTTTATATTGGTCTGGGTGTTTTCTATGTACATATATAAGTATGTATGTACGAAATAATAGTATTAAATGTATATATTTGTAGTTGTTTGTGCTAGAGCTACCTATCTCGCAGTCAAATCAATGTATGTGATGTTGTGAATTATTTATAATATATTTGAAACAGCCGCATCAAAATCTGTTGAGTAGTTTTAAAGATCTAAGCATACATTAATAAATATTAATACAGACATTAATTAAAATACTGTTTCACTATAAAAAAATGCAATATAGACAAAGTTGGCAGGTTAGTAAGTAGATGCTCGTATCTTTTAGGTTTTAATGCGACTAAATAAAATCAATTGCTAAACAAACACTGGCTACCGGAGGCCCAATCAGAGGGGAAAGGGGGATTTAAAGGTTGATAGCGCACTTGTGACTCCACTGGTGTCGCGGCTGTCCATGGGCGGCGGCAATCGCTTACCATTAGGTGATCCGTCAGCTCGTCTGCCACCTATCACATAAAAAAGACACGCCTCATTGATCCCTGATCAGGTAGAAGCAGCAAAACAAAACAAATGAGCCCCGGAGTTGGTCCTCAGCGTCATGAATATTGAGGAGGAGCAGCGGCCCGTGCTCTCCTCCACCTTCCTCCACCTTCTGACCCTCGTTTTTCAATAAATCTACATAATTATGGAGTTTTCCGAACCGGTAAAGAAATATTTGATGTCATTTAAATTCGATGGTAGAGTGCAGTGACGCAAAAAGGATAATACAGAGTTTTACTGACGAGTCTTTAAGGCGCAGTAGCTGAAGCGTTGCGCGTTACGGGTTCGATTTTCAGTCGTGGTAGTTTAGGAAATGAACTTTCTGAACTGTCTCTAGTCAGGGTGATGGAAGACCAACAGCCAGGGGCGTCTTCAAGTCGTTGCATTCATTGTGGCTCATCATACCTTACCTTCCTGCGTTTCTAAGTTAATTCTCAAACCCATAACACAAGTGATTAAGCTTTAGTAAATAATGTATCCAAAAGTTTAATTTATAAAATTGTTAATCAAGAAAAAGCTATTTACTTTGGAGCAGGTGGGTTACTCAATGTATATTTTATTGTCTGATGCTCGTGTCCTACATGCTTGCCTCTGCCATAGGCCATATGGGCGGATGTTAGATAAGATAAAGATAAAGAGTTCTTTATTGGCCACAGAACACAAATCAAACATGAGTGACATAAATACAAGTATGACAAATTCTGTAGCCAACAAGGCCCAACCTCAGCATTTGCTGCAGTGGCCGAAGCCGCTGCAGCGCTGGTTTTCAGGCAGAGCCTTGGGTGACGTACGTGCACACATACATAACATACAATAGAAAGAAAGAAGAAGGACAAAACAAGGAAAAATAATAATAATAATAAATAAAAAATCAATATTAGTACATAACAGGAAGAAAATTTAAGATGCCTAACAAACAATTATCCTATCCTAAAATAATAATCCACAAGTGTGTAAAATAAAAACGAAGCAACACATAGTAATGAAAATAAATAGAAATGTGTAAGTATAATAAGCAAAAATTAGATAATGGTACTGAAGGCATAATATGTAGTACATCTCTGTTTTCATCAAGTAAAACAATTCTTTCACCAAATTTAACTAAATTCACAAAACGAATTGCAACTCCTAATTCCCTAACATCCCAATCCGACGACAAGGGCACCAACAAATAGTGGTACAAAAATAACGAATCGAAACAGCATTAAAGTCGGAATAAGTGTTTCCATTAATCGTGGGTGCAGCGGCACTATAAATTAGTGCGGCCATAAATCGAAGCGGCTTCAACGCCAGTTACGCGCGCGAGCGGCCGCTGTCCGCCCCCTCCCCCCGGCGACCCGCGCGACGCTGCTTTGAAGTACAATCCTGTATTTGCAATAGTTAAAAAATAAAGGGTAAAGTATAATCAGACTATATAATAAATATTCCCTGATCATATCATTTTCAAAATTGTAAGATACGCGCGAGCCGCGTCTGTCCGCCAACTCCCTGTGAAGTACAAGCCTGTAGTTGCAATTAAAAACTAAATCATTAACGTACATGAAGATTATCTCTGATCATGTGATTAAAATGAGGTTAAGTATTCGTTATTTAACTGAAGCTTCTCTCCCGAGCGACCTGCGCCCCGCTACTGTGAAGTACAAGCCTGTAGTTGTAATAGTTTTAAAAATACCTAAATATTAAAATATGGATGAAGGGCAAATTTATTCGTGAAGATACGTAAGTCGGAATAGCTGAGCTTGGAAAATGTTGTGATAGATCAGCGAACAGTAGTTTTATGTAAAAGTTATAACAAATAACAAACTCCTAACAAAACATTACACGCGTTTTCAGACCATAATATAACATTCGAAGATGCATAATCAAATGAAATTAGATTTTTCAAATTAATTTTAGTGTTACCATAATTACCACTAATAAAGCACAAACAAGATATTAAGAATCACAAAAGGGGCATCCTATTACTTTAACCAACAACAACCCTTAAACTATTTCTACTTCACGCCAGTGCCCAATGTAAGAAGGTTTTAATATTAATTGCAGTTCGGCCCGCGCCAAGGAGGCGACCCCGCGGCGTAAATAAAATCCTTGTACTTGTCAATTTACCTAAATCGGAACAGAAACGGGAGGATTGAAGCCGACCTCCGGCCGCGAGGAAAAACTATAAGAAATGCACTTTGTAATACAATTACGTTGTTGCTTTTTCAGCTGTAAGATTTTCTTTAACTTACATTGACAGCTTTTGAACTGAATCTAAGTTTGATGATAAGATATACTCAGGTACTGCGCCACTGAGGCCGAAAGGCTAGAAGGAACTGGATGAGGAAAACCTGGGATACGATCTATAGTGATAGAATAGGCTTTTTTAAATGATAGGTGGCAGACGAGCACCACTCTTCTCTTATTAGCTCGGCGGTGAGAAAAAACATCGTGAGGAAACCTTCACGTTTCGGATAATTTCTGAAACAGGAAACCATGATTCAGTTATAGGAAACTCAAAAATAAGGTACATGGTATAAATCCCTTAAATAACTATGCTAATGTTAGTGACTATGAAAGTTTAAAACAATATAGGTATGATTCAGTTCATCTTTTTTTTTGTCAATAGACCAACATTGACCACTATCATCCTAGACTTCATCGTAAAAGATGCCTGTTCACTCTTGGCTTAAAGATGTCCGGATTATAGTGGTCACGAAAAACACACCTCGGCAGGGAGTTCTATTCCTTCGCCGTCCGCATCATAAATGTGGAAGCGAATCGCTCCATCATCTGGTTCCCCTGTGGGTTTCCAAGGTCAGACAGCCGTTGCTTCATTGTAATTATCAGACTTCTCAAATCCTGAATCATAGTCCAAGTGTACTCCAGGGCTGCAGAGCGACATCTATAGACACAATCGGGAATCACACGTTAAGATGAGGAGGATCAAGATCATATCACAGTAAAACTCACGTAATAGGTAGGGTATCTATTACGTAAAATAGCATTTGAGATGCTACCCACTCGTTCCTTCCTTGTTGAACGCATACTCGTACACACCCACTCACCTAGAGTGGGTGTTTATGCTGGTGCTTATAAGATTTCTAAAATCTGTAAAATTCCTTCTATTGAATCAATCGTGATTGACCTTAACATAAGATTTGATTAAAAAAAATACAAATTTGTATACATAGGTAGATTAAATAGGCTGTCTTTAATATATAGTAAGGTACTTAATATTTCTTGTTTTGCAATTCGTCGGGGTTTGCCGGGGAAAAGAGACACTAAAAAGTATGAAAAAAAGTTTTTCAAAAAAAGAAGTGAAAACAACGTTTAGTTCGTTGTACGTGTTAAGTAAAACAGACTCGAAGTCTACTGTTATAAAATGTGCGTAACATAATTATTTTTAGTTTATGAAGTGTGAAATAATATTTTTTTTGTGGTCTTGGAAGGCGATTCTTTTTCTTTGAATTTTTTTTTATCTCTGGGATTTAGAAAACGAATTTCAAATATTCTTCCATAGAATTCCGTTGCAGCGGGAACGCCGCGCGCGCCGCCTGGCGTCTGTCGCGCGACTTAATTTATATACCGCGCGTCGCCTGTTGCGGTCCGTATTTATTCCCTTTTTAGTGGCCTGTAATGTTTTAATTATTGCCTTTAATGTTTTATTCGCTCTTCGAGTGGATTCCCCGCGAGAAAGGATTTTTAAGTTACTGGAGAACATTTTAGCTTTAGGAAAAACCGTTACGGACTTTCGAATGTGACGTTCATGGCGGTTAAGTTCTTGCTATTCTTATTTGGAAGGAAAACTTGTAGTCGTCCAAACATCGAATACGTTAGGCTTGGTGGGTGGATGTTTTTACTCGACCCGGTCAGAAGGAGGATTATGTTTTTCGGGACTTTGTTTGTAATTATTTAGCCTAGGCTCCTTAAGTCAACCCTTACAAAACACCCTGACCAAGAAATTCGTCATAGCCGTTTGCAGTAATGAAAAGGATTCATTCTAGAAAGTCAGCCCAACGTTGATGGGACTGCTATATACTTTTGGGCATATATACTAGGCTCACATAAAACTAACAAGCCATACCAGAAACAAAGACAACGTTACTCAAATATAGGGTAATATCCAAATTAGCTTTCAGATATCCTCTTTGAGTAATAACAACACGAAATATGCCTCGGTCGGCCATTACAATACTCTTCTGGCTCATTATTATGCCAGCCACAAGATTACGTCAAGTTTTTTCGGGCTTATCTGGTTCTTTATGGGCGGTACCTAACAGCGGCCGTATTGCGTATTTATGGGCTAAGTCTTAATAAGTAACAAAAAATGAATATAAATACTTTGGGATAAACAACGTGTAGGGATAGCAAAGGAAGGAATGAAACCGAAGTTTTTTTTTATTGGAGCAAAACATACTGGTGGGCCACCCGCTTCACCGGAGGAAAGCCCGACATAACCCGTCCGCCCGCAATGGACGCGTCCACGGGGGGGGGCGGACGGGTTATTTCGGGTATTATGGGCATGCATAAGGCAGCGTCGGCCCATTGACTGACCGGATGGCGCAATTGGTAGTGACCCTGCCTCTTACGCCAAAGGTCGTGGGTTCGATCCCCACCCTGGACAAACATTCGTGCGATGAACACTTGTGTTTGTTCAGTGTCTGGGTGTAATATATGTATTTAAGTATATATTTGTGTTCCTCTGTTGTCTGATATCTGTAACACAAGTGCTTAAGCTACTTAGTATGGAATCAGGTCAACGTATGAGATGTTGTGAGAATTATTATAATTATTGTGCACTCTGTGCCGGGCCGCATTTCCTTAACACAAAAAAAAAACTTAGAAATACTTCTAGTCAAGGCCAAAATTGTGGCGTGAATTTATATCGTCCTTGGTATTTCCAAAGCCTCTTCTCAAGAAAAGAGCTCTACACTTTCAAGAAAAGATCATATGCGATTTTGGGCCTACCTACATACAGATTTAATTGTGAACCTGCTGTTACTACCATCAGGTGATCCGTCTGTCAATTTTCCCCTGTGACATAGAACAGCTCTACAACCCCGCACAGGCTACTAGTTCTCATAGCCGTTGCAACATGGTCGAAACCTTGTATAGTTAATACTATACACCAACGTGAGTGTTGGTACAATCTGTTAATTTTTTTTCAACTGATATTGACTCTAAATCTAGTAACCTTTACCTTCGCACAATCGTAATGTATTACAAGCAAAATAGTAAAAGTAGTTTTAAGTAATTCATTGCATTTAAGCAATTCCAGGAAAACAAAATCCATGTTGTTTTTTACGTGATAGGTTGCAGACGAGCAGACGGATCAGCTGATGGTAAGCGATTGTCGCCGCCCATAGACACCCGCGACACCAGTGGAGTCACATGTGCGCTGCCAAGCTTTTAACACCCCTTCCCTCCAGATTGGGCCTCCGGTACCCTCACTCACGCAGCGAAACAGCAGTGCTGCTTCACGCCGGTTTTCTGTGAGGCCGTTTTATCACTCCTGTCGAGCCGGCCCATTCATGCCGAAGCGTGGCTCTCCCACGGTCAATATGTCGTTGAAATTGAATTGGTTGACAGTACAGCAGCATTTAACAGTTTTTCTTTACTCATATGAATTTGGTCTAGCACATTTATTGTCCACAGTTATGAACTTTTGCTCATTCCACCTTGCAACGTAGTTTTTTGCGTGTCGTACCGGCAATCCTCACAGCGAGGTATTCCGCTCTATTATATTTGCATAGAGAGGGCGCCACTCCTCATGTTTATTGTCGCTTGTCCACAACTAGCCGCGGCCATTATGCCCAAGTAAATGCTGGGAAGTAAGTCCATTTTGTACTTTTACCGAGGAACGGTAACGCAATTACTTTTAAGATACAAGTTTACTATGCGATATACGAAATTATATTACGACCACCATCCGATGATACCTTTATTATCTGAGCGTTCCATTCCCGGTTACCTACAAAACTCGCTTTAGAGCCCAGGGTACACTTAAACCATGTCCAGGATTTGGTAATTATTCTGGTAATTAGTCTGGTAAATATAATTAATTGACTGCCGCCCGACCTTAGCAGAGAGAACCAGAACAACTGAATCATGGTCACACGTTTCAGAGACTACCCAAAACGTGCAGATTTCCTCACGATATTTTCCTTACCACTGAGCTAATAGTCGAAATACGCACATAGCTTTCAAAAATCAAAATTTGCATGCTCAGATTCTAACCTACATACAGCTACAACTACGAAAGGTAGGCGCGTTTTTATCCACTGAGCGAGTAGAACTTACTTTCACTGCAATTAATTAAAATGCATTACCCAGACTTAGTTCTCTTAAATCTCCATATCTTCCAATCAACTCGCTCCTAGACTAGTATTATTCGAATGGAGCGCGTAAAAGCGTCTTGACATGGAGCCGTATGAAGGTAATTCCGCGCTCACTATCCGAATAAAAATAAACAGACGTCCCAATCAGCTTCGCAATCAGGTGCTCTTATTCTCATCCGCGGCCGTGCGTAGGGCTGCCATACGACAGAAAAGAACTGAACAGACAACATTACTACAAAACATATAAATACAGAACAACCCGTGTTAATAATAATAATAATTTATTTATTGAGACAAAGAACATCCTCTTTTCGGTGCAAGTGCCGGCCAAAAAAAAATTGTTGAATTCTGTAGGACTTGTCCCTCTGAGTATTAATTACTATGGCACCAAAGCTGTAGGGTCAGGTATCCTTTGTTTTATTTGAGTTCAAATATAACATATTCATACATTTCAAGAGATTTTTTACAATTTTCTTTTTTAGTATGTAAAATCTCTATATTGGAACATCTCTCTCTCTATATTTGACGACCCGTTTGGAACAGTGATAGCTGCCTTTGGTCCAAGGGTTGCGGGTTCGATCCCCGCACAGTACAAACATTTGTGTGCATGAACATCTCTGCTTGTTTTGGTCTGGGTGTTTTATATGTATTATAAGTATGTATTTACAAAAGAAAAGTATTATATGTATATATTTGTAATGCCACTGTTGATTCTGATATCCGTGACGCAGGTGCTTGAGCTACCTATCTCGGAGTCAGATCATTGTATGTGATGTTGTGAAATATTTATTTATTTAAATATCCTAAGAGAATACCTCAAAAAAATTTGGCCGGCACTTTCATAATAGGACCAAAACATATGAAAGTGCGAGAATCTCCTTAGTCTTAGTAATAATTTGTGTTGGTAATAATGTCCTAACCTATATTTGTAATACAAAATCAGCTTAGCCCTACTAAATTTGTGTGGATGCCACATAAAGGGAAGACGTGTTGCCTGCTTGCATTGACCTCCAAGATGCTGTTGGTGCTATCCCGGACTTGGTTAGGTACTAAACAGGCAGTGATATCAGTTTCAGTTAGAATCGACCTTGTGTGTCTATCTATTTTGTGATACGAGAACTAGATTCTAAAATCAAATTTAAACTCCAAAAAGTGTGAAGAAAAAAGCACACTCATTAAACATTTTTAAAATCGAATAAAATGGAATAAAGTAACTAGCTTAAAGGCTCTTACTCGTATTATTACTATGGGTAGAACCAACGAAATGCATTTATAAATACCTCATCATAATCCTCCTGCCCTATTCCCAGATTATCTGGGGTCGGCGCAGTATGTTTTCCTTTTCCATACGTCCCTGTCATTCGTCATCGAATCATTCACCCCTTTTTCCATCATGTCATTCTTCACACAATCCATCCATCTCTTTTTCGGCCGTCCTCCGTTCCTCTACCCACTTACATTTACACTCATCACTTTTTTGGTTACATGTTCTTCCCCTCTTTATATTACATGGTCATACCAGGAAAGACGATTTGCCTTCAATTGATCAATGATGCGGGCCACTTTCATACTTCCTCTAATATACTCATTCCTTATCTCGTCCATTCTCGTCACTCCACACATCCATCTTAGCATTCTCATCTCTGTCGCATGCAATCGTCTTTCATCCGTCTTCTTAAAGGCCCAGCATTCTGACCCAGACAGGGCAACAGGTCTAATGACGGATTGTAAATTGCCCGTAAGTTTTAGGGGCATCCGTGGATCGCATTTATAAATACCTATAGTATCTTAAATTGATATTGTGATACTCAGGCACTGAATATAAAGGTGGGAGTCGAGCCCAAAATCATTATCACTACCAAATGTGTCATGGTGCTAGTTGATTATTTATGTACTTCTTCATCATCAGCCGTACCATATCAAATGCTGAAAGCTATAGCAGGTGGATGCCTTCTGCATAGATTTTCAAACCGGCTGATTGCAAGCAGCCCGGATGTTGTCGGTACAAGTGCATTTTATATATCCAGTTAAAGATTTTATTGCTTTCCTTACTTCGAACATGTCAGCCCTGAAGAGACTTACAGACGGACGATCAGACCTAGAGCGTATGTGTATGTTCACGCATGAGACACCCTCAAGCTGAGGAGTAACTGCGCGCTTTAGCACCAGGCCACAGAAAGGGCGATCAAGAAAATTAAAGATTATTATTTTTAAGAGTTAATCCAGAAAGCATTACCGTGGGAGAGCCACGCTTCGGCCTGAATGGGCTGTGAAGTGATACAACGGTCTCACAAAAAACCGGCGTGAAGATGCATCTCTGTTGCGTCTCGCTGCGTTAGGATACCGGAAACTCAATCCGGGGAAAAGGGGGGTTTAAAGCTTGGTAGCGCACTTGTGACTAAACTGGTGTCCATGAGTGGCGGCAATTACTTACCTACCTTGAAGTGATCAATCTGCTTGTCTGCCACTTATCATATAAAAAAGCTAAAATTAAGTGATTACCACAGTTTATCGATCGTAAGATACCCCAACTTTAATGGTTTTAATAAATAAGTTTTCAGGAAAATAATTTGAGTGTGTTTTTGAAAAATATTTTATTTTAAATAAGCTTTATTGGGACGAATAAAAATAGACTGTACATTTATAGACCAATACCTACGCTCAGTCAGTCAGCGAAGAGTTAACGAGTCATTGTTTTACCGTCTATCTCAAGATAACACAGCTGTAATTGGGATCGTACTCGCTGAGCCCGCTCATTTCGTGGCTGCACAAAATGTGTGGTACGCGTCACGCGCGCCATTCCGTCAGCAATATTGTCTAAAGCAATTTGTATGTAAATCAATTGTTGTTAATACTATTTATGCCGATGGTTATTGAGCTACACTACTTACTTTCACCAGAGAAAAAACCCGCGCGAAACTCGGTTTTATTTTCTTAAGAACAGAGTCTATTTCGACGTTGAATTATGTACATTACTTGACAAAAAAGCATCAACCTAAGACGTGATGTTAGGGAATTGTTAATAGGGGATTGCCTTACATTCCAGCTTTGTTCTGAGCGGAATATGTTGGTTATAAATTTTATTATATTATAAATAAGGAATTTATGAATACGTTATACGTTAAATTGATGATGAAAGTATTGGCCGATCAGGCTGGCGTCTCGGTTGAGTTTAGTGGAAATAATAAACAAGTTTATGTTGTAAGTTGTAGCGTAGTACGTTAAGCAAATAAGTAAATAGGCCAACAAATCACCGCCGTATCGGATTAGCTCTATACGTTATTTATGTTCGCTGAGTTCGCGATACGCATCTCGGACACGGAGCTAACAAAGGACGTGGTACGGTTAAAAAAAACACACACACACACGCTCTTGATATACGCTTTTATCCCTTTTAAATAAATATTACTAACTGCCCATTTTCAAACACCACGTTGGGCGCCACTTAATAATTTTGTGGCGACGAGACTATTAAAGAAAATAAAAATAGGATTACTTGTTAATTCACTTATGAAAACGTTAATATTTTATTATAAAATAAATTTATATCGTTACGCTATCTCAAACCGCTATCTACTCTAAAAAAAAGCAAAGAAATTTTCTCGTGGAATTGTTAAATCAGGAAGTTATGGGTTTCCTGCTTGATGTATTTACTAAACTCGCAATAAACATAAGGTGAATTAGAGTGTGTTGTACTTATTAAATGCCTCATCCTCAGCGTCGTGACGTTGGGCGTAAAAATCTGTCAGCTTCGTTTAGCACCCACAGTCAGTATCGCGGCGTCTCGCGGACATACACATTTATCACTCGATTAGATGCTCACTTGTATCGACTAACTGAATAGCTTATTTAAAAAAATGAAACGTATCTTATAAATATAAGTTCATTAAATTTTATGTATGTTATTGTTATAACATGTGGTATTGTATTGAAAGACTAGAGGTGCCAAATACTTAACCTGTAAGTCAGTGAAACATTTAATTCGGTACTGCCAGCCTGCCATGTCTGCCTTTGACACTTGCCGTAAAAAAGAAAACCTTTGAAATAACACTTATATCAAATATAATTTAAATTTATATTTTGAGGTTGACGTTGATATTTTTGCAAAAAAATTGTCTGTATTGAAATAGGTTCTGTCTATGTTTGCATAGGTCTTTATAGAAAGACCTATGCAAACTATGCTATACTGCGCCAGCTCAGTTTTTAATAGATCTTTCATTTAATCTCTTAAAGCCAAAATACTATTTACATTTAATGTAAATAGTTAACATTTTGACACAGTAACCATTGACTCACAGCTCAGTTTATTCCCTACTTCATCGTCTCACAATATGTATGGAGCGTAATATGTGGCCTGTGTATCTGTTGTTTATTACTATAAATCAATCGGTTTGACGGGCCGCCCTCTGAGCCCGGCTCTCCGCACGGTATTGCCTCGGACGTATTGAACACGCGAACAATTACATTCTCATTTGATTATTATCTCACTGTGTCTTGGGATTTACAAGTAATACTGTTTGTCACAATCCCAGCTGCGATCGCCAAGAATGTATCTAATTCCTGTGTTGAATTGGACATACTATTTGGAGAGGTTGATTTGTATGTGTGTATTGTTTTCGTAAATGTTTATTGTAATCTTACTTTTTGTATGCTTCATCAATTATTATAATTTACGTTAAAGAGGTGATATTAAACGACCAATACTATTTTTATAATCTCTTTAAACAGAATTTGTAATTTTTTTATGACTGTGTGTCTAAGTCAAAGACCATGAGTAATATCTTGACAGCCGATTTTCGAGCAACAGCCAATATGAACGATACCAACTCTAACAGGACATGACCGAAGATAGGGTGACCTTGGATTAACGGATTTTCAGAACTTCTCGAAGCGTGTTACAAAATTTAACTTGTCGATTCTGATAAACGGAAAATATTAAGGTTCATGAACCGTTAGTTATAAAATGAATTAGTTTAAATCTGTAAACAATTGACCACTGGAAAACCTGATATGGATGAGAAGAGTTAAGAAAGACAGAAAGAAAGATAAAAAAATATTATTTTGGACAGCACAACACTATATACGAGTACAACATTAGTTACAAAAGAATTAACAAACAAAAAAAATTGAAACAGAAAAAACAGAAAACAAAACAAAGGCAAAATAAAATAATAAGGGTACAAAGAACCAGGCAGTATAGGTATATATATTGTGTGTGTGTGTGTGTTGTGTTAACGTTTACCAAGGCAAGTAAACATACGGGACCATCAGATTTTGAACATTGTGTAGATAAGATAAGGTTGAAAACCAATGAAATAAATGATGTCTAGTTGCTTGGTTAAGAGCTAAAGTAATAAGACCTTTAAGAGGCATGGGACGATAGTAGAAGCTATAAAAAATAGCCAAACCTAAAAGTAGGTCTAAAAATCACTTGAAATACATGCAAAATTCAAGATAAAATGTTTACGTTTGTTTTTATTAATTCCATAACATCAAGCCACGACCAATAAAATGATTTGATACAATAATCAAGTACGAACAAAAGCGGACCTCTGCATCAGTTTCATAAATCAAAACTCGTGTAAACGTCACTTTTGGACGATCGTAAACCGGGGTGAGTGTACACAATACCCACAGCGAAAACACTTCACGCCACAGAGTGAAAAACCTTAGTACTGCTCCATCATCAAAGTGCAAGCACTCAAGTTTGACAATTAAAGAAGAGATACTCTGTGGCAGTTTTTTAGTCAGGTTTGGTGTATTGTGTAAGGCAAGGGATAAAAGTGTGGGCATTAAAAAGGGCGAACAATTTGAATAAGAGCGGAGCCGCGATCCAATTTGGAGATTGCTGAAGGTTTGGAACCATAATGGTGGTAGAAGTTAGTGAAAATTGATACTTGGAAATTTATATCTATATTATTTAAAAAGAGGTGAATCTCACAGACAGCAGCAACGCTTAAAGGTAATCCGAAAACTCGACGACTCGACGCTTGCGCGGTGTGATCGACACCTAGCGCCATCTATTGGTATAAAGTGGAACTAATGTCCCGAAACGAAGTGAGGGCGAGCCACTAGTACTCAATAAAATAGTCCAGTTAACTATATTGTTATTATTTAAACGGAATTCACGTTGTTCTGTTGACTTTCCTCAATTTACTAATTTGGTAGAATTAAGTAGTTTTTGTTCAAAGGTAACATCGCAATTACCACGTCGGATAAGGCCGGTAAACAAAGTAATCGACTGTTTGCTTCTCAGGGCCCTTTCTTACTGAGGGCCGAGTTCACCAACTTAAAAGCAACGGTAATCCAACTTCAACGCGCGCTTTTACCACTTATTAGTATTGTTAAATCACGATCAAAGGTTACCACCGTTTGAAAAGTTGGAGAACTCGGTCCTTAAAGGCTAACTCTCATCACCATCAAATAGTAGAATCAACCTTCACGGGACAGTCTTCGCCTAGTGTGGGGGTCAGTTTCATATATTCGGTGTATTCATACTATAATGGCAATAAATATTTTTCATTACTAGTCAGAGTAGGTTATTTACCTACCTCACAGAAAACCGGCGTGAAGCAGTACTGTGTCCCTTGGTGGCAGACAAGCAGGCGGATCGCCTGATAGTAAAAGATTGATACCCGCGACATCAGTTGAGTCACAAGTGCGCTGCCAACCTTTAAATCTCATTTTCCCCCGGATTGAGCCTCCGATACCCTCATTCACGCAGTTAAACACAGCACAGTGCCGCTTCACGCCGGCTATTTGTGAGGCCGTGGTATCACTGCGGTCGAGCCGAAGTTTTGCCTTACCGCAGAGCGTATGGTAGATACCACAGGTAAATACGCATATTTTGAAAATTCCAGATGTGCATGCTCATGTTCGAGCTTAGCTGAGCGTCGATCGGAGTAGCGAACATTTGGAGAGACCTATGTCCACTGGACTCCAACAGGCTGACAAAGATGATGAGCTACCATCGCTATTCAAAGACACCAATGCCAATAAAGAGAAAATCGAATGAAGAAAAAAAGTGTATTCCTTTTTAATATGCCGGTGACACCTGTCCTCTGGTGATGCAGAAGTCTATAGGCGGCCGCGATAATCGCTTACCATCAGGTAATACGTATGCTCGTCTGCCATTTATCAAATATAACATAGGCCCATCTTCACACTTTATACCAATAGATGGCGCTAGGTGTCGATTACATCGTGCAAGCTTTTCGTGTTTTCGGATTACCTATAAGCGTTGTCCCTGTCTTTAGTATATACACCAAAAAAAAAAATCAACACCTATTCTACCTAAATAGTTTGTGGTTAGTATACCGTATTACCGTCTTTCTTCGGGCGAGTCTACTAAGCGTTTTGGTGAATCAGTACCCTGAGGTAGGTAAATGGCTTTTAATTCGACAAATGCGGTAAATAAGCGGGAGTGTATACGGTTATCTAAATTGATTGTTTGTTTTTAGGTAAACGCTTTGCTGTTTGTTTGTATTCGATAACCTAAATTAATTACCTATCCAAGTAGATACTTAGCGATTCGTGTAATAGGTAGGTACATTTTGTAGATTGTAAGTAATTTGTCGCATTGTTTAAAATAAATGAAAAATTGTCATTAGGCCGGAAGGATAATTTGTTTTGAGGTTTCTTTGTTTAAAATGTCTTGGATGTGTATAGAATACTTAGTAGGTATGTAAAGAAGTCTAACCTAATAAAGTGACGTACCAGAGGGGCTTTTCTCGACCACTCGACATTCAATCGAATTTAAAGATTTCATACATTTTAACAACAAATGTCAAACTCGACTTGTAGAATAGGCCCTCTGGTTTACAACAAACTTTCGAGACAAATCGTTGCTGTGACAAACCTGATGTAAGCCATCAGGTGATCCGTCTGCTCGTCTGCCACCTTTCATATATAAAAAAAATTTTTACATTTAAATGTTTTGTTTCTTTTTTTTCTGTATCTATTTTCTTTTGTTTGTTTGTTCTTTTGTAACTGATGTTGTACTCGTATATAGTGTTGTGATCTCCAAAATAATATTTTTTCTTTCTTTCTTTCTTAAACAACTAAATGCGCATTGAAACCGTTGCAACAATACCCTGCAATGCTCAGGTGCACAATTAAACCGTATTTCAGATAAAATTGCAGCAGAGAAGGTTTGGAGGTCAGCGTTTGGTCGCCGAACAAGCCGGACAATGCGGGACATGTCCCACACTCGTTGCTTGTGCGCTAACCGCTGCCTTTAAATATCCAGAACAAAAGCGAACAGAAGCAGACTACGGGTTTATTTGCATTCTAATATTATTTCAGAGAGGGAAACTTTTACTACTGTCTTTTAGATCTGGCAACAGTAACAGCATTAAAAAACCTAACATTGGTTGCTGAGAAGACTATTACAACGAAAACAGTCAAGTCTCACTACTATATAATATTATTATCATCTCAATACATTTTTGATTGTATTATGTTTGTACGCAAGAACTTGCATCTTTACTCACAAAAATCAGATTTTCATAGCTTTAACACGCGAAATAAACATAGACTTGCTGTCCCAAATCTAAGACTTTATAAAACTGGAAATTCATTTGTAGGATTGAGCATTAGAATGTTTAATAAGTTACCTCAAAATATCATTGATTTACCTGTACATAAATTTAAGTTGCATGTAAAAAACTGCCTAATGTAGAAAGGCTACTATAAAGTAGATAATTATTTGAATGATAAGGATTCTTGGACATGTTGATCTCTTCGCCTGTCCTCTAATGTATAATTCATTTCATAATTTTTCTTTGACGATTTATCTAAACGATATTGATTATAAGCATTGTATATCATACTGTCACTGTAATCATAATTTGTATAAGAATGAATATTGTAATTACCATATTATTTGAAAACAGTAACTACTGAGTTTCGTGCTGATTCTTCTCGGTAGAAATTGACATTCCGAATCAGCGGTAGATTACATAATATTTGACATTCATAAATGTTCTGTATGGACTTAAATTTAATAAAGACATTTTTGATTTTTTTTATTATCAGTATCAAATTCATATCCGTGTTCTTATATTATAAAGCATTTTATATATTTTTTAAGGAACTTTGTTTAATAATGTATTAACTCTCTTCAATAAATAAGATTTCGCTTATATCAAGTGAGATAGGTAATTGACAAAGTAGTAAACTGTTGCCCCCCTTATTACAAATCGCGAAATAAGGATAGTCCTGTAACTAAATTCGTGCCAGGCCCTTTTTAATATTGCGTGTTGGAACGGGTTGACATGAGCTTAAGTTCGGTAATAACATTCGATCGCGATGAATAATAAGGTGGTTGATATCAGTCATAATTATAGTCACGTAATAAAACGCCCCTGTTTAGCATTTTATCCACCTACGGATTCTGCCGAGACTCTAAAACTTAATGAAAAATTGCTTACTTTTGTTTCAAGCCAAATTTATTCAGCGCCGAACATACACAAAATAATTTTTAAAAAATTGAACAAATGGACATTAGAATGCTACTGTAATGGGCTCCAGTTATTACCGCCGCCCATGGACACCTGCAACACCAGAGGAGTCACAAGTGCGCTGCCGACCTTTTAAAAAGGAATACGCTCTTTTCTTGAAGGTTTGCAGGTCGTATCTGTCCGGAAATACCGCAGGCGTAGTCCACTCAGCATGTGTCGCAGTGTCTAAAGGATACTCCGACGCTGGTCTTTCGTGGAGCCCAGAGGAAGTAATGGACGTTACTGTGCGTGCTGACGTCATAAAGTACATAAGTACACTTAACCTTAATTAAATTAATTAAAATGAGTTACAAGTAAAGAAATAGCAATACAACTTGTAGGGGTACATCCTTAACTGATTAATCCGATTATAACATGAAACATCACACTCATACACTTCTTTGACGATGACAAGTGACAATTTTTCGCGCCTGCAGATGACTGTTGATCGATTCATGAGATGTTTTTACGTCAAAATAAGCTTAAAACCAATTTATCTGTCGTATTTATTCACTTAGTGGACTAAAAGAAAAACCACAAAACTGACGTAAATTGTTTCGCATACTATCTACCTACAGACCTCAGAATTGGAAATAAAAAAGACTCAATAAACCTCTCCACAAAACCTGCTATTAACCAATTGAAACTATGGCCGTAACCGCCAATCGGATCGCCGCAGTAAAGCGGCGCTCGCGCATAAACAAACAGTTTGCGCTTTACACTTTACAGGACCCTCGTAAACGACGTACAAGACGCACCGAATCAGCGGTTCGGGAATAGTGGTGGGACCACCGATATCGGGTCAATTTGTATCGATACTTTTTATTTCATTCAACCAGTTAAGGATCCTAAAGAATCAGTTCCTCCTCCTTTTAAAGAAGGCGGAGGTCAGACGGTAAGTCCCTTCATTGTAATTTTACCAGGCAACTAGACATCATTTATTTCATGGGTTTTCAACCTTATCTCATCATAAAGTTCAAAATCTGGTGGTCGCGGGGAACTTTCCAAATCCTGGCCACTTGGACCATGACCAAGCGTATCAGCTCTAAAGATTTTAATATTTCAGGTATACTTTCAAAATTAGTGTAGGTAGTTACAACACGATATGAACCAGTTGATAATCTATTTCTGGAAGCACATGTTATGCCATGTTAGTTCGTGTAGACATAGGAGTAAGTTTATAGAATAGACGTACCATTATACGAGATCAGGTTATAAAGTAGTATTTTTAAACTGGAATTTATATTCTCTCTTTAGATTAAATTAAAAATTCAGCAATTTGATAATAAAAAGAAAACTTGGCACAAGAGACAATTATGAATTATCGTATTCGTTATGGACTAGGCCAGGTGCGGAATCTCCAGTTGCAGAAAAACTGGGTGTTGAATGTGGACTACTTCGGTTATTAAAGCAATTGAATTGAAAAATGAATTAAATTTGTCGCAATTTAGTTGCCTGCATTAGATCGGATTTTATTCACGAAGTAATATCGATATCGTAAGCTCCTCTCAGATTGTTAAACCTCCGGTCCTTACGTAGCCGGTTAGGAGCACAGTACAGAACAGATATTTGCATTTTATTCGCCGGGCCCTGTGTCCTCTCCGGCGCTCTTTATATCTTTCAGGTAATAACCTCTTTGACGGACAGCCTTGGGATAAATTGCTTTCTCAACCGCCCCCTTCTCGACTTTACGGCTTTGAGAATAAGGACGAAGTGGACTCTCGCAGACTGGTTACAAGGGGTTGAGAGATAAAAGTAAACGGATTATTGCTCGCGTATCGTCTCATAGATCTGTCCGGTCGTTTGTGGAGTGGAGGTATTCAAGCTAGTCAGGGATTCTAAGCCATGAATGGACTGGAAAAAGGCTGTTGGAAATACGCGCAGATTGTGTTTAAATTCTTTTAGTGTGGGCTTGCTCTTGGTATTACACTAAACCTTAAAGTTGAGAGGAAGCCTACATTGGACCGAGCTTACCAAGAAGCAGCATATCATATGGACAATTAAGTAAGCTAACTCGTAACCTTTCGTCTTCGATACGGGAGGTTCCTTAAACCGGTATCTGGTGCGCCCTTTTGCATGAAGAGGTTGTCTGAATGGACTCCAGTCAGCCAGGTTCCTCCTGGTATCTCCCAGTGGTGCTTACGCGTTGTTGAAGACTTTTAAAAAAATATATATATGATAGGTGGCAAAGGAACGCCCCGTTAGTCTAGTGGTGGCCGTGATCACGGAGTCTTGGTTTCGATTCTCGGGTCGAGCAAAGGTATGTTTCAAATTTGTCTAACAGAGCTCAGGTTTGTGATCACCAATTCGCATTAGGCAGGCGTGTTAATTAAGCCTAATCCCACCTTAGTAGCGATGACTTGATTTCTATGATTCTATGCAGTGGGACAGTATAAAGGCTGATACTTAGGTGGCAGACGAGTAGTCGATCCTCTGATGGTAAAAGATTGCCTCCGCCCATAGACTCCCAAAACCCGTGGAGTCACAAGTGTGCTGCGAACCTTATAACAATTTCTGAATTGGGTTTCCGGTACTTCACTCGAGCGGCTCAACACACCGCATTAGCTGTTTCTCGCAAACGCCAAATCGCAAACTTTCCAAAACCTGCCTCGTAGCCTTTTGCTTCGACCGGACAAGAAGATCACACCACATCCCTGATGCCTAAGTACCTGTCTAAGTACCAGTACTTAGCTCTGTCTGAGAGATAGTTTACAGAAATACTAAGATCGTTAAGTTAGCGTCGCGTGCGCGCGACGTGAGCACCTCCTTATGCAAATTCCATCACACCTTGTGCATACGTCGGGAATGCTCCTTGCACTTAATTGCACCGAGGGCTGACAAGAGATAATGTAAGAAAAAAAATTTAAAACAGGTCTTATTCATAAAAGTTTGTTAAAACTTTGTTATCTTAAACGGTGTTATAAAGCAGTTCTTATTCTTTTTTCGAAAATTTTCTATGATTTTTTCGTGTTTCAAATCTAAATTGCTCTATAACATCGTTTTTGCTAACAAAGGCTTATTGAATGTTTGTGAATAAAGCCCATTGTATTTAGAAATTATTCATATTTTCAAATTTTTTCGTTGGGATGCAAAAACATTGATTTTTGGGTTCATTTACTATGTTTAGATACCTATAATAATATAATGAAATTAAAAGATAAACTTGACAACCCTAAATTTAATAGCGTTGGGACTAGGTTACTTAACGACGGTTACGGTCAAAAACATATATTCAAATCGATAAAAACTACTCGTCGAGTCAAAAACTTTCTCCATGTATTTAAGCCCATTTATATAAACTCTGATCCTGATACTAATCTATAAGGACCGGTACATTTGTTAAATTATAAACCTATTTTCACGTATAAATCTCTCCTCAAGAAAACAGCCGTGTAAATTTGATTAAATACTTTCAAAAGAAATGTAAAAGTCCAGCAATCACAATCCAAACACGATTCCTATTTAACATCAGAATACCTTATTCCAACGGAATAATAGGAAAAGGTATTGAATTCCCTAACCTGCAAATGCCGTGGGACGCCATTATCTCGTCCGACAAAAGGTCCTCGACACCCCTAAAAATTGGCTACTCGAGTCAAGGACGGAGGAGAAGTCGAGGAAGACGAGCAATTACAGAGGTGGACCTGTGCTTGACACCTTGCTTCAGAGGCAATTTGAATTAAACTCACTGAATTTTTAAAGTAGCACTGATTTGGTCCCGAGATTAATACCTACCTAATATGCTTTAATGATGACAAAATGATACACGCACCACAGAATTCTAAGGGCCGATTCGACCAACCTTATTCCGATACTAAATCCATGGTATATAGCGCTGTCATCTATCTATAATATAAAAATGAATCGCAAAATGTGTTGGTAAATTAACAAGTCATTCCGATACAATAAAAATAGAAAAATATAAAAACATCAAAACATGGTTGAAACAGCCTCATGCATTGTATTAAAAGTGAATGTTAGTTCATTTTGTGCCTCTCCAACTTATAAAAAGTAATATAAGGTTAGTTGCTATATTGTACCTGTTAAACGGTTTGTACAAGTAGAAGCTTGGCTCATTATGAGATCAGATAACCTTACACACACTATTAAAATGTATAATGGTGATCTCATCTGGCAATCACATGATTTCATCTTGATAACAAAATCACCACTAATGCTTTTCAAACTATTCTATTATTTGCACTCATCCAATTATGTCCATAGGTGCTAACAGGCGTGACGTAATTAGCGATTGACGTCAGCGCCGGGTGTCCCGAACAGCGATCAATGGAACAAATGAAATAATGGCAGCGTAAATTAGAGATTAGAGGAAAATCGAAGCGGTCATCGACGGCACCGGGCGAACACAGAGATCAGCGTTTACTAAAATAAGCCTTGTGTTAGTGATCATGCGTCCAGTGAATTGTATAGTCCTGACTGGAATTCCAAAGTCAAAAGTCCCAAGACAGCTGTACATATTCATTGGTCAGCCTATCGGTGGTGCTGAACGTAGGATTGGCGCAAAAACAAATGATTGGGGACGGAAGTGATATAGCCTTTTAAAAAATAAAGATCTGTCCCTCTTGATAACAAAATCACCACTAATGCTTTTCAAACTATTCTATTATTTGCACTCATCCAATTATGTCCATAGGTGCTAACAGGCGTGACGTAATTAGCGATGACGTCAGCGCCGGGTGTCCCGAACAGCGATCAATGGGACAAATGAAATAATGGCAGCGTAATTAGAGATTAGAGGAAAATCGAGCGGTCATCGACGGCACCGGGCGAACACAGAGATCAAGCGTTTACTAAATAAGCCTTGTTTAGTGACATTTCGTCCAGTGAATTGTATAGTCACTGACTGAATTCCAAAGTCAAAAGTCCAAAGAAGCTGTACATATTCATTGGTCAGCCTATCGGTGGTGCTGAACGTAGGATTGGCGCAAAAACAAATGATTTGGGACGGAAGTGATATAGCCTTTTAAAAAAAATGCATCTGTCCTCGTCGCAATCGGAGTAAAATGGTGCTTGCTCAGCAACCTAGTCGTTTAGTTTCCCATTAAGTTTTCGTATGATTTTTCACTTTTTAAAATTTGAAATTACTATTCATCGTTCGGTCCTATCGATAGTTTTCGCACACCTGTATAAGTCATACGTAGGATGGACAACAAAGGTGAAATTCAGCCGCCGAGGAAGCCGGTCTGGAGACTCGTCACACAGGTCTTTTCTAAGACATGTATGGAGAGTCGCCTCCTATACTTGGGTCTCTAATTAGTGGAAATTATCTTGTATAGATTTCAGATTGTTGTATATTAGATACAAATGTGTATGCGGATTTTTTTTTATGCTAGAGGCGGACAAACGAGCAAGCGAGTCACCTGATGGAAAGTAATCATCGCCGCCCATGAACATCGGAGAGATGGTTAAAGTGTTGCCGGCCTTTTTAAAAAAGAGTACGCTCTTGTCTTGAAGGTCCCTAAGTCGTAGCCGTCCGGAAATACTCCTGCAGCCAAACCGTTCCACAGAATTGAGGTACGTGGTAGTAAGTTCCGGGAAAAACGCACAGTATTAGACCGCCATCCATCGAGATGATGAGGATGGAATGACAATCGCTTGCGAGTGGAAATAAATAGCTTTTGCATTGAATCTGTGTGGTGAGGATTTACGACCTCATCCAGATCTGTATAGGTAGCGTGCGTATCTGGCGTCGCTGGACGCAGGCGTGACAAAGATCGCCGACAACAATCCACGTCAATTTGTGAGCTGACAAGGTGCGGTCGCGACCGGGCTGCACTCTGCGTGCGCGCGCGGTGCCGGACAGGGGAGGCGTGGAGGCTATGAGGCGTCTCTCTATGAATAGGCATGGGCTACGGGAGTGACAATGTGGCCTTAGAGAAAACTTGCACTCTGCGTACGCGCGCGCGGTGTTGGACAGGGGAGGTGGTGAGACCACTAACGACCTTCATTTCCCCGCAGAAGTGTTACTACGGCTCCATAGAAAGCCGGCGTGAGCGCTTGGTCTGTGTTTTGCCGAGTGAGTGAGGGTACTGGAGGCTCTTGGTAGGGAAGGAGAAAAGGTTGGTAAAGACTCTACTGGTGCTTCCGAGTCCGTCTAGTCGTTTGTCACCTATCGAATAAAAAAAAGCAGTCGCCAGTTACCTTCGTAATCTAATGGTAAGGGCCTTTCCTTAAAGCCCGTAAATCGTAGGTTTGGATACCACGGTATAGATAATATATTACCTCGCGTATCGAATTGGCCGTAGTTAGCTTTAAAATAAAAAAAAATGGTCAAGTTAGGTTCGTTTAGAACATTAAATAAATCTACCGGACATTGAATGACTGATCTGCTAGGACATTGAAGTCTTGAAGGACCTGATTGTCTGCAAAAAAGATGTTTCCGTGCTTCGGAAGGCATGCTAAGCCGTTGGTCCAGATACTTTGTTTGTGGTCGTGTTAAGCACGAATCCCCTTTCGGCGTTGTTGACATAGCTATTTATTTATTTTATTTTATTTATTTATAGGTAGAAATATAGAAAACAATCTCACACGTTCTTAAAGTTATCATACAATGATGGCTTCTTAATAAAATTGCATTCTATGGTCGCCACAAGGCAGTAGGCCCTTTCGCATTTTCACTCCTCCTCACCATTATCAATGACGGGACCAATAGAATAAAAATAGCATGATTTGATGATCACAGCAGCTCCACACATTCGCTGTGCCGCGACCAAACAGTCAGGTCGATCAGTCAGTAGTTTTGAGCGGGCCCACTCCACGGCCGTCGGTATTTGCACCGAGCCTCCGACACGTAATCTATTTAGGATGCGCCTAACGGGCTATGGACTAACGGACATGGAATGCGACGAGATAAATCTGCCACTCATTCTGCTTTTCAGAACGGAAGAGTTTTTGTGAGCAAAACGTAGAATTATTACTAGGTAATAACACTATCAGGAGTCCCAACCTTTTCTTGACCACTTAACAACTACGACAAAAAACGCCAACGAAAATAAATTGCCAACGAAGGCTTGTTTTATACTTTTTCAGCGACGTTTTTTGTCGTAGTTGGGTTTTAGTTTTTTTACTTTTATTTTATTTGTACAATTTGGTGTCCAAGTGCTAGTAATATATATATATATATTCAAAATGTACAAGTCAAGCGCTTTCAAATGATACCAAACACGGCATATTTATCATAACTTTATTTTTTTACTCTGTATGTTTTGTCCGCTAGAGGGCGCCACATTAGATTTTGTGAAACTTCATATAGCCTATAACCAGCGGACGATCAAGACGCTTATAATGATATGTCATTTGTCGAATTCTGATAAGTAGTTAAGAAGTTACGTGGAAACAGATGAACATACATACATACATACATACATACATACATAGCCTGTCAAAATCATAACCCTCCTTTTGCTTTGCCGTAGTCGGGTAAAAATCCCCAAATCACGCTTTTATAACAATAGAGTAATGTATTGACATTCATTGCCCGCAATAGTTAAGGTTATTTCTTGAACCACATTTTGATACCTTTTGACCATTGGTTGAAAACTATTGGCCTTTGCTTTGTGCGATTGTGAAAGAAATATTGTTGGCTTGACATATCGACAGGGTTACGACTTGGTTATTGTTAAAAATGTCATAAAACTAATATCACCGTGGTTTATATTTATGTGGGTAACAAAATTGTGCCCGTCGGAAACATTTTCAGCAAAAAGGTAACAGTTTCCACGGCTAATTATGACATGATTGGTTTGTTAGTTGTAAGAAAATTATCGTCAGATTGAGCGCGCAAACACCGCAATACCGGAATTATCTGCGCCGTTGCGGGTGCGGCACGTCCGTGGGAATTATCCGATATTTATTTATGGGATCTCTCTCTCTCTAACGAACGGATCAAGACGTACCGTTTGGTAATAACCAACCGGTAGGTGGTAGGTGAATTGTGTTATTCGATTTTTATTTGTAACGGAAAGCGGAAGGAAAGTTTTCTAACTTCCTACTCTAAAAAAAAGGGTGGCCGCGAGGGCATGTTGTTTATGGTCATTCTGTTGTGTTTTGTGTTTTTTCGTTTGATTTTTTACTTCGAGAATTAAAATTTGAGCGTTGACAAAGTAGTATTTATTATTTGATAGAAATGGGGTGAGCCCTGCGTCTCATAGCCACTGCGACCAGTAGATGATCTATTGTGGCAGCCCCGTAATCTATTACAGCACCTCATGTAGCTCCTGTTCCAGGATAAACCCGAGAATGGAGCTGATGGGGGAGCTCTTGATCTCGTCAGCTGAGATCATGTGTGCTCCCAGGTGCCGGCTTCTGCAGCGGTGCAGCGCTATGCACTCGCCGACGACTGGATAATCGTTTCCTCGTCCTCGCGACAGAACCTGCAGATTTTGGTATCTGAAAGGCCCATGTTGTGCAGGTGCTTGTTTAATTTGCAGTGCCCTGTGAGGGTCCGAGTGAGTGCCCTAACATGTCCTCTACTCAGTTTTATTATTTCTACAGCTCGTTTCTGATCGAACGCCTGTATCAACGCCTTAGACTGTTCTAGTCGAGGTAGTCTTTTCCAGAATTCAGTGCTTTGCTTATGCTCAAAGTAGTAAGTCACACTTCAAATAACTTCGTATTAAAACACTCTCGAATGAAACCGCTCTTAAAAATTGCGCTCGTGTTTTAATAACTGTTATTATGTGACAGTTACATGAACTACTAAGTAACTATGAGGAGCCGTGTGGTCCCGGCAGAGTAGAATAGGCCACCCTCACTATTACCGAGGTGTCGTAAAAGGCGACTAAGGTAAAGCTGCTGGCATGATCATTAGCACCCAGAGAAGGAAAAACTCTGCATTTATATCTAAACCCTCGCCAACCCGTCTGCCAAGCGTGGTGAGTATGGCAATTACCCCTCATGTGATTGAGGGAGGCCCGTGCCCCAGCAGTGGGAACTTAAATGGGCTGATGATGATGATGATGACATGAACTACTATTTTATATCTCGAAAAATTACCAACACAATGAGGACTATAATTTTGTGCCGTAATCAAATTTCCAGGTCATGAAAAACACAATACAAACCAGATCAATTTTACATTACTGCACTATTAATTGCACCCAATCACGAAATAATTACATTTCGCAGTTTTAATAGGCCACCGGTGTGCAATCAGCCATCGGGATCCTCACCAAATGTAATTGTATGACATTCAACTGCAGTATTGTGCATCGTTGATGCGCAGGATCAAATTTCAATCCGACTTTAAGCGTTAATGTTCTATGAGAACATTAAATTAATAAAAACACGCCGTTGGGACGCTTTCGGACGATTTTATTGGTTGCGAAATTAGTTTAGGGCTGAGTTCCAGTTAAAAGATGAGCTGAATCTACTTTGAAGCTAACAAATAAACTTTATCACAAGTTAATGTAATGATTTTCTCTTTCACGTTTAAGGTGACGGGTAGGGCACACTAGCGACGCCAAGCGACTTTGCAATGCAAAAATGTTCGGTCCGTTTTTGTACACGTAAAATTGATTCACGCCAAAAGCGGCCACTTTTGGCGGTAATCCAAAATTCGAGTGCAAATGCAGACTATACAGTAACTATAAGTATCAAATAAATAGATAGGTGTTTGCCGAAAGGTTGTAACCCCGAAATTGTTTAAAACGGTTTAGTAGCTAAAAATTAAAACCGATTGGCGTCGCTGGTGTGCCCTACCCGTCACCTTAAGATAAAATTGATAATTTGTACAAATTACTCGCTAACTTACGCCGTGTAGTCCCGGCAGAGTAGAATAGGCCACCCTCACTCTTACCGAGGTGTCGTAAAAGGCGACTAAGGTAAAGCTGCTGGCATGATCATCAGCACCCAGAGAACGACAACTCTGAATTTACATCAAAACTCTCGCCAACCCGTCTGCCAAGCGTGGTGAGTTTGGCAATTACCCCTCATGTGATTGAGGGAGGCCCATGCCCCAGCAGTGGGGACTTAAATGGGCTGATGATGATGACTCGCTAACTAACTCTGATCAATAAATTGTCATTTAAAATGTGAATGTAAGTAGCATAAAAAGTAATATTTCAGCGCTATAAGTATTTCGTCAATAAAATACGAATTAAGAGGGAGGCCTTACACACCTCTATTCAAGAAAAAAATACTTACCGTAACAGTAGTGTACCGTACAGTATGACACACACACATCACAATATTAGACACATTTAAATTTAGAAATAATATATATTTTAAGAGCACATGCCTGGCGTTGCGAATGCCTACCTACTAAGAATATACGCGGAGCAAGGTATTCTTCAAAGTTATCGACATTGCTCACCGGATTAGCAAGCTTAAGTGGCAGTGGGCTGGCCATATTAGCCGCAGAACCGACAACCGATGGGGTAAACGAGTTCTGGAGTGGAGACCGCGTCTTGGCAAACGTAATGTAGGGCGCCCTCTGGCTAGGTGGGGGGACGATCTGCGCAGGATGGCTGTCAAGAGCTGGATGCGAGAAGCCATGGATAGATCACAGTGGCGAACAATTGGAGAGGCCTACGTCCAGCAGTGGACTGCGATAGGCTGATGATAATGATGATGATGAAGGTATTCTTAATATAAGCAGCTAACCTTCTCAGCACCACTTAAACTTCCTCGCC
Source organism: Marasmia exigua (assembly GCA_019059595.1). Taxonomy (NCBI): domain Eukaryota; kingdom Metazoa; phylum Arthropoda; class Insecta; order Lepidoptera; family Crambidae; genus Marasmia; species Marasmia exigua. The sequence continues at coordinate 13,040,938 of CM032468.1, forward strand.
CATCTAGATTCCACATTCTTGTTCAGCAAAGTTAGACTAACTTAGGTCAAAATGCTCCATTGAACCGTCTTGTTAAAGAATACATCAGTTTGGCTGGATCAAAGGGTCTCGATTTATTCGCGGGTGACATTCGCAGCTTTAAAAAATCATTGGCTGCCTAACAGCCACACTACGTAAAATGCGTTTCTAAATATTGTTTTCTTTACAATTTTTTTGTTGCTTCTTAACTTATTCTATAGCATGCAGTCTGCACCTGTAATTGTAAATGCATTAAGCTTTATAACCCATTATTTAACCCCTTATGTATTGTCAAAATGTATTTTATGTTGGTGTTCTAATTAAATAAACAAATAAATAAATAAGACTAGGAAAAAAAAAACACGAACCCAAATTGTAAATGCATTAAGCTTTATACCCCATTATTTAACCCCTTATGTATTGTCAAAATGTATTTTATGTTGGTGTTCTAATTAAATAAATAAATAAGACTAGGAAAAAAAAAAAACACGAACCCAGAGTCTGGTTTATTACAACCACAGACTCTGGGTCCGTGCCTTTTTTTCAAACTCAATGAAAAAATATTTTACCTGGTTCCTCACAAAGAACATTACGTAATACTCAAGTCTCCAATAGAAGGAGGAGGTAATACTCTATGGTCAATCATAATACACTGATTTTACTAGACTAAACTAGATAACACTATTACAACGAGATTACCATTACCACTATTTGTTGACATCTGCAACACAAAGAGTTACTATTGCGTCGTTGGCCTTCTAGAAGAAAATACACTCTTTTCTTGTAGGCTTGATGGTCGCATATTCGTCCGGGTATACCGCAGAGGATTGATCATTTTACAATAGACAATAAGACAAAAATAATATTAGATTTTATACGCTTTTCGAATATAGAAAGAGAAAAAAGATGTCCCATATTTTTTTTATTTAGCCTGCATCGTCCCACTGCTAGGCAAAGGCCTGCCCTAAAAGCCACTATTTTTAGTTATTATTAAAATATTTATTTTTAAAATTATTAATAAATATGCCGGAAGTGACGTAGTCCTGAGGCTCAGCGTATTGTGATGTCGGTGCTATTTGTCCAATAAAAAAAGTTACTTACTGTCACTATAATTATTTTGTCTTGTCATTTTATGATTGGAGATTTTACTTTTTTAAATCCCTGACGAATTTTTAAAGATGCCCTGTTGGTCTAGTGGTTTAAGTACCGGGCCGAGATATCAGGGTCCTGGGGTCGATTCCCAGGACGAGCGAAAAAAGTACTATACGATTTTTTCGAAAAGAGCTCAGTTTTTGGCAAGCGTGTTGATTAAGCCTAATCCCATCATAGTGTTGATAGCTTGATTTCTATGATGGAGGCCTTTGCCCTGCAGTGGGACAGTTAATAGGCTGATACTTTACTTTAAATTAACGTGAGCAAAAGCGCTTATAATTTGTCATGCCGAGTGATGACGTCACAGGATGATTTTTAACTTTTTTTTTCTTCATAAATATCTGTTTCAAAATTCTAATCTAGAAATAGTGTTTTTCATTTCGGAAAATGATCTTTTGTCGTATTTTCCATTTGGCAACTTTTACAGAAAGGTTATTGAGAAACGCCCAGTTGAAGACTGCCAGCTATGCAGATGATGAAATGGGATAAAAAATACTCATGTTTACAATGTCCTCTTCTCTCGCCTCTTTACTTCGCCGTAGATCATCTTCCTTACGTGAGCTGCGATTACTGTGTAATCATCGCTGAGGCAGGAGCCTGTGCTGCTCAGTTTACGAGCGACCCGTGGGCCGATTGCTTTATGGCGAGGTTTCATTTGCTCACGAAGTTATGATTGTCATTTTAAGGGCCCGTTGTTTAACAACACCAAGCTTTGTCTTTGTCTTCGCGATGTAAGTATATTACGTAAGCAAACTAACCCAAGACACACGTTTTTATGTGTTTGGGAGCAGACGAGCAAACAGATCACCTGATGGTAAGTACCTAATTGCCGTCGTCCATCACAAGTGCGATCCCAATATTTAAGGTCCTTTCCTTTGATTGAGCCTCCTGTAGTCTCACTCACTCGACGAAATACAATGCAGAACCTCCTTCTTGCAGCTTTTCTGTGAGGCCATGTTACCTCGACTCCGGTGGAGCCGGCCCATTCATGTCGGAGCGTGGCTCTCTCACGGTAGATAGTACCACCTCCTTGTTAGTTATCAATCGCAATACTGAAATTTGTTGTGAAGACCGCGGGAATCCATTGGGTGCGGGGGGCGGGACCGATATGTGTGGAGAACATTGGGGGAGGCCTATGTCCTAAAGATAAAGATAAAAAAATCTTTGTTCAATTTAGGTCCACACAGAACACTTATGAATGTCATAATAGGTACATAATATCTACCGCTGGTTCGGAATGTCGATTTCTACTGAGAAGACACCAGCAAGAAACTCAGTAGTTACTCTTTTCAAATATTGATGATGTTACAGAGTTTCAATTGAGAAGAGAAAAAAAATACAATAAGGAAAGTTAATAGACTACTATGAATAACAACTCAAAAGATTAATCAATTAACATGACCAAGAATCCTTATCATTTAAATAGTCTTGTACACTATAGTAACCTTTCTTTATTAGGCAGGTTTTAAAATGAGACTTAAACTTATCCAGTGATAGGTTAATGACATTTTGTGGTTTCTTATTAAATATCTTAATACTTAAGCCAACAAACGAATTACCGATTTTATGAAGTCTGAGAACCGGGACGGCAAGCCTATGTTTATTTCTGGTGTTAAGACTATGACTATCGGACTTTTTTGGAAAAGTGTGCAAGTTCTTACGTACATACAGTAATGCAGTCGACGATAAATTGGAAAGCCACGGTTAAAATATTATTCTTTAAATATTTCCCTAAGTGAGTCACGTGATCTAAGGTTGTATATAGCGCGGATGGCCCTTTTCTGTAATACAAAAATAGTTTGTATGTCAGCAGCAGACCCCCACAACAGTAGACCATATGACATCACACTGTGGAAATAGCTGAAATATACCAGTCTTGCCGTCTTGATATCAGTCAGACGCCTAATTTTTCTTACTGCATATGCAGCGGAACTTAGTCTTCCTGCCAAGGCAGCAATATGGGGACTCCACTGCAATTTCTGAAATGATGATACTGAAATTTAAAATACTAAATTCCAATTTGAAGAGCAGCCATGGAAACTACAGGCAGGTGACATACAACTACTTTTGTCGCCTTAAGGAGGTGCCACACTGGCGGATTGTAAGTGTTTTCAAAGCGGAGCGAAGACGCAGCGTTCACGCCGCGGATGCGCAACGGATTCGCGGGCGTTTTTCAGTCAAAAACTGAATCGAATTCGCTCCGCTTTGAAAACGCTCGCAATGCGCCAGTGTGGCAACAACCTTAGTGTTAGTCTATTAGTATTTTAAATTTAAGTTTCATGTAAAAAACTGCCTAATGTAGAAAGGCTACTATGAAGTAGATGATTATTTGAATGATAAGGATTCCTGGACATGTTGATCTCTTCGCCTGTCCTCTAACGTATAATTCATTTCATAATGTTTCTTTGACGATTTATCTAAACGATATTGATTATAAGCATTGTCACACTCTCATTGTAATCATGATTTGTATAAGAATGAATATTGTAATTACCTTATTATTTGAAAAGAGTAAGTACTGAGTTTCTTGGTGATTCTTCTCGGAAGAAATACCGAATCAGCGGTAGAGTACATAATATTTGATATTCATAAATGTTCTGTATGGACTTAAATTGAATAAAGACATTTTTGATTTTGAGTCTCAACGTCGTAATGTATTGTATTTAAAATCGGCATTTCGTGCTCACTCATACATTCTATTTACTCGACCAAAAGCTTGCCTATGACATTATGATAATCTTAGATCTGTACCAATAACACCCTTAAACTGTTAGGTATACTAGTATATTTAATGGCGAATCTGACTGTCCGCACATTCGTTACTCGGCTTCATGGAAACTTTACGACACGGCATATAAAGTGGACTGCGCCTCTTATGCCTCCATATGTATGAAATGTTTTTAGTACGTACATATGTATGAAACATGTTTTTTACTGTATTTTTATGTCATCGGCGTAATGTGCCGGCCCGACTCACCGCATACAAATGAGGCTTCGTTACTGGACTCTTGTCTCACAAACATTTACTTAGAGCCACTCTAGTAGAGGATTAATTTAATAATAAAACCGGCCAAGTGCGAGTCGGGCTCGCGCACAAAGGGTTCCGTAGCAGCAAAGTCCAAAATTACAGTTAAATCAACCTATCTCAAAAACTATAAGAGATACTTTGATCAAACCAAAAATCGTTGAAAGAGTTAATTAGCATGCATCACCTCTATTTTTTTTAGAATTTTATACCCCGTAGTTATAAAAATAGAGGGGGGGGGGGGACATACTTTTTACGACTTTGAGAGCTGATATCTCAAAAACCGTTCACTTTAAGAAAAATGTTTTTTAGAAAACTTTATATCATTTTAAAAGACCTTTCCATTGATACCCCACACGGGTATGTACATCGAAAAAAAAAATTTCATCCCTCAGTTACATGTATGGGGGGCCCCACCCCCAATTCTTTTTTTTACTATTTAGTGTCATATTTTTGTAGCGGTTCATACAACACATATTCCCATCAAATTTCTTCACAGTAGTACTTATAGTTTCCGAGTAAATCGGCTGTGACAGACGGACAGACGGACAGACGGACAGACGGACATGACGAAACTATAAGGGTTCCGTTTTTGCCATTTTGGCTACGGAACCCTAAAAATGGCTTTTAGGATTTGGAGGGTCGGGGGATTAAAGCACTGGGATACTGAAAATAATTGATAAATAGGTAGATATTATTTATTGCACAGAAACAAAATACAGATATGAGACATACATCAAAATAGTCAGTACGATAAGTTGTATAAATAATATAATATAAATATTTCACAACATCACATACATTGATCTGACTCCAAGATATGTAGCTGAAGCACCTGTGTTACAGATACCAGAACCAACAGCAGAATTACAAATATAGGCATACATACTTTTCTTTTGTAAATACAAAGTTATAATACCTACATAAAAAACACCCAGACTAATGACAAACAGACATGTTCATGCACACAAATGTTTGTACTGTGCGGGGATCGAATCCTTGCACCACAGGCAGCGTTCACTACCACTGATCCAAACGGGTCGTCAAACGTTATGGTCTTATCTCTTGAAGCTTATTGAATTAGGGGCCGACTTATGCAACTATTTTGCCTTTATATAAATAAGCAAGAGAGTATTTATATACCTTTTATATTACTACGGCATAATCCCCCTTATCAGAAAACGCGGTCAAAGAAAAGTTTCGGGAATAAACTCGTGCCTGCCCCTTTTAACATTGCGTATTGGAATGAGATGGCTTGAGCTTTTGTAAGGTAATAACTTAAAACCGTGATTTGTTATAAGATGGAGTGGGCCGTGTGAGAACCACGCTTCGTCATAAATGGGTAGGCACAACATGAAGGGTATCACGGCCTCACAGAAAACTGCCGCGTGGAGTAGTGCGTTCCACTCAATGAGTGAGGATACAGGTGGCCCAATCCGGGGGAAGGAGAACAGTTTGGCAGCGTACTGCTTGTAGTGTAACGTACTTGAGTAAGGGACAGGGATAAAAAATCGGTCGTGAATTCTGTCTCGTTGTTGTCTCCCTGAATTGAAACTTTGCGAAGTCGGTGGGTTTTTAATTACATACTCAATTCAACCCAGTACTTATGTGCCCCTATTTAAGAAATTTTCTTATTCTTTTTTTGCATTAACGGACATGGTGATTTCTCTTTAGGAAATATGGCAGTAACTACTTCCAGCAGCTTCGAGACAGATGTCGTCAATTTGAGGTAAGTGACTCACAATAACTTGTCAATAGTTTTTCATCGATAACTAATTTATATTGTTAATATTCATCTTCGTGTTTTCGCGGAGGTTTTATAAAGTTTATATTTCGGTCTGATTTCTTTAAAAAAATTAAATCCCATGAGATTCACGTAGTTACTTACTTAATTTTATCTATCTTTCGCTATCAGATCTTCCACACATTAACATTAGGCTGATTTATCGTCCGCATAATCCTAATCCATCCGTTGCGATTCAAATTCATAATCCAAGATGGCGTCGCAGCGCTCGCGCCACATGTTGCGCCGCGTAATCGAATATTCTATTGTACGGGGCTAATGCGTTTACCTGACAATGAGCAAATGTAGGTCCGAGGGGATGAGGTTTAAAACGCAGCGCTTTGGGGCATACGTAGGGGTGGTAGATTTTTAATTTATATGCAACATAAAAAATACCCCTTCGGAAGGAAAAGTAGGTAAGTACCTAAATTATCCTCATTCCAATGTACATGCACTATGTTCTTAGAATCTATAATGCGTTAAAAAGTCTTCACATCGAAGTTTTGAGCCGTCAAGCCGTACCAATGGTGTAGTTACAATACATTATAGATACCTACGTATTATCATATTATGACGTAAGTAAGCGGCAGTGGCGTATATTAATGTTCACGACTTTATCAACTAATTTTTGACAATAATTGTAATTACACCACCGATAAAAGTTGCTCGCTCGATGCACTAGTGCTGCCATAATAGGCTATTTGATTTGTTTTGAAAAACCTTCTCTTATTAGGTATTTATAGGAACCCTAAAAATAATATTTATTTTCATGTATTACGATTCGTTTAGAAAATCATTATAAAATATAAGGTTTATTTAATCTGTCAAAAATGCTTCAGTCAGCAATATGGTGTCGAGTCATTTGAGTGACGTCAACCTTTTGTAAACAAGTAGGAAATTCGATAGCACACGATAAATTTTATAGATGATTAGCGTCCCGCATGGATGAACACAATGGCGTTGAGTCTGTCACTTGTTTTGCTGTATAAAAGACTGACGTCACAGTAAATAAAGCCAATCAAAACCGTCTGTGGTCACGTGGTTCCAAGCACAAAACAAATTAATTTTATTTTGGTGGTTTTGGTGAAAATATTAAATATTTTTATGTGGTTTATTGTTAATATTATTTTAAAGCTATAAACTAGGCGAATGACTATAAATAAATAAATCTTTATTTTTCATAGTGTCAAATAGCCCATTATTATTTTTTCTTATTTTCTTTTTAAGCTTTGAGCGACCTATACAAATCAAGTCTAAAATTATGACGTCATGCCATGCATGCTCTTGCCTGTCTATTGGCAGTTTACGGGGACCATTTTCTCTGTCATTATCAATTATAATACTTAAAAGGAGGATGACGTTATTAATTCGACTTTATGTTTTTAGTACTCCGCCAGTTATGAACCGATCTCAAAATAACTTTTTTTTATTATTAAAGGTTTTCCATAACCATTTCACTTCGGCAACCCTACCCCTGTGGTGTAAAGTTACCTGCGGGGCGGCATCTGTCGCATCTGCCACTGCGACTGCGACAATGGCCGCGTTTTTTGTCGCCAATCAACCTCGCATTAACTAATTTCGGATCGATCGCCACCGACGGTTTTTGTTCTCGGTGAGGGCGGAAAGTTGGACGATTCAATTTTTATGGAGCGGATGTTACTTTCGTAATGATTATGGGCGGGTGGTTGACTCGCTTCGGGAGATTATTGGATTTCACTTTGTTTTTAATAATATATTCCTTAAATTTGTATTTGAAGAAGTGAAAATTTAAAATTAATTAACTGTACAAGACATTAAAAAATATTTTTACCTCAATCTGCTGCTTGACAATTGTAATTTCATTTTAGAATACTTTTTTTTCCGGGTAAATAAATTTAGTATCTCTACCGACTGAGGTATACCATATTCTATAAATAACTGATTGCATGTCATTTGTAACTATGATGACAGAGGGTCGATCAGCATGACCGACCATTCCAATCACACGATTTTAGTTCGATATAATATAGATCTTAAGAACAATAAAATAATCCGTTAGATTGTGAATTTTAGCGTCCGCATTAGGTACAATTTACTTGAGTCTTGAGTCACTGTCTTTATGAACAGTGTATCTCTAGGCAAAGAGCTAAGGCGCAACGTAATTCCCCCATAAATTGGAGGTGAATAATTTCCATCCCACTTTACCCCGCAAATGACCAATCTCCCAGAACATCTGCGACATCCTGCAGCCGTGTGTGCTTTTATTGCATTTATATTAATTGAAACCATCTCACTAAATGGCGTCTGTCATCGGCTCCCTCACAACATCTGCATTATCTTACCTCCGCACTCGCGAGGGCAGCACAAAGTGCATTCGCTGTCCGTTCGTCAAACTTAACAATTACTAAAACCGCACCTTAAAATCTATCCTATCACATCTAACTTAGAGTCCAAATTGCAATACTAAACACTAAAACTAGCGTCACTAAACGATGATAACTTCTACGAATCCATTCATTCGAAATTGCATTTTATTTTGTGAGTGTTTCGGTCGGTATTGCAGTTGGAAGGGCGACGTCCGCGCATCGTTTAAGCTAAGAGGGTAGTTCACATGTCGGCGTGCGATTTATCAAATTTTATAAGCACAGCGACATGTGCGGGACAATTGCTTAGGTGAGGGGCGCGGGCGCAGGGCTGGCAGTGTTAGGTAGACTTAGGTATTTCGTGTGATTACTCAGGAACCTTTGGAAAGATAAACGGTTTATTGTGGGATCGAATATCAAAGTCATCGGCATAGCTTAGGATCAGGAAGCCGGAAGCAAAGTAGCAGTGAGCTGGATATATCAGCTGTTTTACGGACAACCGTTCTGGTAAAAGAGTTTAGCTGTTGTTACGGTAAAAGTAACCCTACTTTTACCGTAACAACAGCTAAACTCTTTTTCAAGTCACTTTGGCCTGAGGTCGCCCTCAGGCCAAAGTGGATTGACGATTTGCACAAGATGGCTTCAGCTTGATGCGAGTGGCCGAAATTCGATCCAAATTTTAGAGAAGCATATGTCTAGCAGTAGACTACAACAAACTGATAATGATGATAAAGTAGATACCTTACAGACATTTCTACCACAGTCGTAGTAAATTTCGTAAAATAAAGATAAATTAGAATGAAATAATTTTATTCCAAGTGGCTAGAATATACTTACTAACATTTTAATTTTATTTTATTGAAACATAAAATCCACAACTCTTAAAAATTTGCACACTGAGCTTATTCTAAACATACATCCAATAATGGATTTACTTTTTTACCAAAAAAAAATCTCTTAAAATTATAATACAATAATCGCTAACAATAAACATTTCTGCCATGACGACCCACCCGTTTGGAACAGTGGTAGTGAACGCTGCCTTTGGTCCAAGGGTTGCGGGTTCGATCCCCGCACAGTACAAACATTTGTGTGTATGAACATGTCTGTTTGTATTGGTCTGTGTGTTTGTATGTATTATAAGTATGTATTTAAAAAAGAAAAGTATCATATGCATATATTTGTAATTCCGCTGTTGATTCTGATATCCATAGGTAACACAGGTGCTTGAACTGCCTATCTTGGAGTCAGATCAAATGTATGTAATGTTGTGAAATATTAATTTATTTATTTATATCGTAATAAAAAAACAGGTTCTATTTCTAGTAACATTTATTTTGCTAGCTATCATTCTTTAAGGTTTGTGTGCCAGCCCTAGCGTCAGGGCGAGGTATGCGAATTAAATATGGACCGTAGGTGGCTAATGGATTAGTGGCAGATGAGCCCGCAGCCGCGACTGATTGGAGCCGCGCAATCCTGCTTATTGCGGGATTCTTCCCGCATCCCGCGTAAAACCCTTCCCTAACGTAACTAAGAAATTGAGTTTCTGAAGGTTAATTCTCGTTAGTGGACATAGATGATGCAATTGATTTTAACTAAATTTGTAACGGTACGTTTCTAGAGGAATTTCATCCTAGAACTCATCGTTGGTTTGTCATTGCCGTGCATTTGTCGTGTGATTGTGGTCAAGCGTTAGCTTATTGACAAAAAAAAAACAAAATTCCTCCCGCATACGCTCCGGCTGTGGAATGAGCTCCCTTCATAGGTTTTCCGGGGGGTTAACAGCATGAGGTTCAAAAAGGAGTTTAGGTTTCTTAAGTTTTGACAAATGGCGCAATTGGTAGTGACCCTGCCTCTTACGCCAAAGGTCGTGGGTTCGATCCCCACCCTGGACAAACATTCGTGCGATGAACACTTGTGTTTGTTCAGTGTCTGGGTGTAATATACGTATTTAAGTATATATTTGTGTTCCTCTGTTGTCTGATATCTGTAACACAAGTGCTTAAGCTACTTAGTACGGAATTAGGTGAACGTATGAGATGTTGTGAGAATTATTATTATTAAGTGGTCGGCAACGCGTATGCACGTTTGCTGGACTGGCAGACTTTCATAGGTTGCGGTAATTGCTTATTTATTTATATTCTTCTTATTAGTTTACACTGGTAGGCCCAATCTGGTGGAAAGGGGGGTTTAAAGGTTAGCAGCGCACTTGTGACTCCATTGCTGTCGCGGGTGTCTATGAGCGGTGGTTATCGCTTACCATCAGGCGATCCGTCCGCTCGTCTGCCACCTATCATTTAAAAAAAAGTTTAAAGTGTCAACAAGTACAAATGCAGAATATCACAAAATCCAGTTTGTCCAGAGTGGGATTCGAACTCCCGTCACGACCATGAAATAGGTTACGTTCTACTAATAAATGCGCCATTGAGCCAAACAAAATACCCCATCCTTTACCACATCTTCTCTTCTCGTCAGCATTGGTAGAGTAAATGATTTCGTTTCCCGATGATTAACATTTATTAGTTGTATACATCTAGAAAGACATGAGAGTTACCTACTTATCCATACTATATAACCGTGGGAGAGCCACGCTTCGGCAAGAATGGGCCAGCTCGACCCTTTGTGATACCACGGCCTCACAGAAAACCGGAGTAAAACAGCACTGTGCTGTGTTTCGCTGCGTAATTGTGGGTACCGGAGGCCCAATCCGGGGCAAAGGGGAGTTCAAAGGGATGGAGAGTGACATAAGAGTGAGACTTGAAAAAGCTTAAAAAAATCTGCGAAAAAAAAGTTAAAAATCCTCCTGTGATGTCATCACTCGGCATGACAAATTAAAAGCGCTTTTGCTCACGTTAGTTTAAAGTAAAGTAAAAAAAAAATCCTGCAAAGAAAAACCGCCTTCAAATACCACGAACTAAAAAGTGTAAAATAATATTTTTAACACTTTATACACTTCAAATAACATTTTATAACAGTACACTCGAGAAAAGGTGTTACCGAAGTCGGCGCCCAATATTATCTTGTAATTTAATTATTCATCAGGATTAGGCACCGACTTTGGTAAAACCTTTTCTCGAGTGTACTAATATATAATGTTATTTGAAGTGTACAAAGTGTTAAAAATATTATTTTACACTATTTAGTTCGTGGTTTTTGAAGGCGGTTTTTTTTCGCAGAATTTTTTTTAATGAGAAAAATAAATATAATCTTAGCTAACTTCAAAGTGCCAACCTTATCTGTTCTACGATTAGCTACCAAACTTACGAGCTAAAATAATAGGAAAACTTTCACCCAGGTTTTATCTCGCGATCTCAATTCGCGGTGGACGCGCCGGTGATGTATGTGCGTAGTTAATCCGACTATTTACTAGTTTTAGTGGAAGGTAAAGAGGCCTTTTTCCGAGGGCTGAGGGTCTAAGGTTGCGGGTGTAAGCGATAGACGGGGAGCGAGATGCGGCAAAAGACTTTGTGATCTGCCATTTAACTACTATTCAACGTGGTAGGCGGTCGTGTGATTTTGATGTTGATCGGTGTGGCGTAGTAAGTTGCAAGTCGCACTTTAATGCGAAGGCTGCTTTTGGGATCACCGGTTCGATTCCCATGTCAAGCCGAAATTGTACCTGAGTTTTTCGGCAAGAAATTCTCAGTCTCAACACGGAGTCGGAGAAAGTTAAGATCTTGTACTCCGTGCCTCAGAAATCACGTTTATGGTCCTGCGCCCGATCCTTCTTGAGTCGCGTCAAACTGGTCACACATCGGAATATGAGGGTAAGGGAATTAAGAGTGTAACTTGTGTGATACACACACACACACACTTGTGAGCTGCAATATATCCTGCGCACGTGGCTAATCGTAGAGATTGGCCGCCATAGCCGAATTGGAAGCAGAATTTATTTGATAACATGACATGATCTGACAGCGAGATAAGTAGCTCAAGCACCCGTGCTACGGAAATCAGGACCAACAATTGGATTACTTTTGTAAATACACACTTATGATACAAAGAAAACACCCAGACCTATATACAAAATACAAATCTAGACATGTTCATGCACACAAATAATGTATGTAGATCCATTTCTCTTTTCCCTTGCGCCCTCTACCGGTCAGTAAGGCGGGCCATCAGTCTGCCCACGTGATGTATGCCCAGGGAGGGCCGCGGTTACGGCCCGGCCCAGAAGATAATTATCTGCTCAAAACACTTGCCTTATTAGCTGTGGATACGAAGAGTTTTGATAAGGGCTGTTGTTGGTGCATCTCTCATGGTAATAAATTTGAGGTTTAGATTTTGTAAGCAGCTGGACATGTGTTAGCTGATGTTATTTAAATGTTTACTTAATGTTGTTTCTGGTACTATAATTTGGCGGCGACATCAATAAATCTTCTTTTTTCTTGCTAACTGTTACCAAATGAATAAGTAAAATATTTCTTAACAATATCTCATACATTGATCTGATACGTAATTGGAACTTTACTAAATATTAACTTGTGTTACGAAATATAACTAACTTTAACTTAAATACAGAACATCGAAGAACACTCAAATACAGATAATCGAACCCACGATATTTAGCGAGGTCTGTCAAATAGGTTAGTTTGCCTACGTCATTACACAAAAATGCAAATGGTAAATTCACCGTACCTTTCGAAAGAACTCGCTTTATTAATCCCGCCTCAATTTACTCATAGCAAACGTCATGGCTGAACGTTTCCCATAACTACCCCCCCCCCCCCTCCCCCTCCACAGCTGGAATGAAGACGTCTTGAGTGTCGCGCTCGCCTGCATACGAATGGCGCTTATTTCAGTCGAGGTGCTGCCCGCTTGTGGCACTTTAGACTTGAGCTAAACCGTTCACTTAATTGAAGGGACGGCTGAACTTTTGACTGAAGTGAAAAGATTGAGTTTTTAAATTTCTTTAGTAATTCTACATTCTACATTGAACTGGGATACTAACATTGAATACCATAGACTAAGATATGTAAACTGTGCAATAAAGTGTATCTATCTTCTTCTTTTGAGTGATGGGAATATGATCAGAGGATAAGTAGGCGCCCCCGCGAAACGGGAGGTCGTCGGTTCAAACCCAAGCACGCATCTGCATTTTCCAAATCTATGTGCGTATTTTACCATTTCCTCGGCGGTATGGGTAACCTTCCAATTTTAAATAGTTTCTAAAAACTGTGGGAATCAACAAATTTTTGATATACGATTCTGGACGTGTAACCGAGTTCAGTTGGTCTGTTTCCTTTGTATAATGGTCGTGAAGGTCACATGGCAGTCGCTTCATCGTAATTACCAGACCTTCCAAATCTTAAATCATTGTCTAAGCATGCCATAAAACGTAACCGGGAATCACGCTTGGCTTGTTAATGTGATGGTTTGAACTAGTTCAATAGAACTACTCACACGTACCTTCAAAAATCTAATTCGCTCATGTACTGCTCTAACGGTATCCACGACCTTTGGCTATGTAAAAAGTGAAAATGTTTTGTCTTTACAAAAAATAGAGAACAAGACATATTGCGGAATTTTATTAAGGACTGGGTGATTCTGCTTGTGAAATATTTAAATAGTTTGAAACTAGTCATTGCCCTTGGATCTGCGAAGCTTTTTTTTTCCCCTTTTATCTTCATGAAATTCAATACAAAGCAAGGGTAACACAGTGAAGAAGTGCGATAAGAACGCGTCTTCAATAAAAACGCCAAGATTCGAATCCGTGTACCCATTTTTTGATTTTTGAAAGTGTGTATATTTTCCACCACTTTTCCGACAGTTGTCCAAACAGGCTTTTAGATTTTCGGAAAGGTCCTCGAGTGGAGGTCACGTACAGACCGATCTTTGTGGAGAACATAGGGGCAGGCCTATGTCCAACAGTTGACGTCTATTGGCGGAAAATGATGATGATGATGGTTCTTCTTCCCACATTTTTATTGCCCTGCGTGGGAAACATAAGAATCTCCTACCATTAAGCAGTCTGCATAGACCCAAAGGTTGACTGGTAGAGAATGCTTCTTGGAATTAAGTTCGCCTCATTGTATCAAAATTTGTGCAATAAAGTTTTTAAAATAATTAAATAAAAAGTATCACAATTTTATTTGTTGTCCCTGTCGCACACAAAACGTCATAAGTAGGTTCTATATTAATATGAACCTGGAGCATACGCAAATTACATGGAGCGGAGGCGTGAGCTGGAATGTCTCATAACGGTGCGGTGGGTTTATTGCGCCCGGCGCCGGCGCCGACGACTCCACGAGAATACCTTGCCTTTATGTGAACCGTATTGTATTCGTGCGTTACGTACATAGTATAGTCATGGCAAGAGTGAACAGGGATCTTCTAGGGTAACCGCCTAGATCTCATCCACGCTTTCCACCAGGTGGGATTGTGGTCAAGCGTTAGCCAATTATTAATGAAAAAGATGTCATGGTTTCTTCTCGTAGGGAGCACTATCTAATGTCTAGATATCACAGATCGAGACAGCCAGATATTCATAGAAACTATCTATTTAATATAACTGACATCTGTTTTATTTTCCGATCATAAATATTTTATTTTTTTGGTAACATTTCCGCTTGGACTCTAGGTTGAAGAATAAGAAAGAAAGAAAGAAAGAAAGAAAGAAAGAAAGAAAGAAAGAAAGAATGAAAGAAAGAAAGAAAGAATGTTTTTTTTTTTATTATTATAGACATCACAACACAGAACATATAGCAATTGTAAACAGAACACAACTAATAACTAACTTTATTTATAAAATTGGAAAAAGGTACCTACAAATGAAAGCTTAGGACAAGCCCGTGGGGTGGTGGCAAGAGATTTATATCGACAAAATGACAGGATGCCTCACAATTTATGAAGTAAAATAATAACGGCTACATAATTACTAAAGAATTTTTCGTTTGCAAACGCAAATGAAACAACATAATATTTCCATTCTTATTAAAATTACGAAGTTGCTGTTAGCAGCAGCTGCAGCTACAGTCAACTGCTTTTTTTCCCCAGAGGAAACCATCATGGCTTCCACCTTGTCACATGTAGGGAACAAGATGGCGTGGGGGACTCTAACCCTAAGCAAATCCCTGGGGTGTCCATCTTATCGTAATCACAGTAGAAAATCCCAGAGCCGGGACCGGTACCGATAGACAACTACTTAGCCCAAGACCTTAGTACTTTAATATCTTATTTTATTATTTATTTAAAACTTTATTGCACAAAACGATACAATAGGCGAACTTAATGCCCAGAGGCATTCTCTACCAGTCAACCTTTGGGATATGCAGAAAAGACAATGGTGTGGCGATAAGAGGACTTATGTAATTATTACAATTTCCAAAAATAATGGCAACATAAACTTAATATTATTCTAATAGAAATACGTTTATACCTATTCCTAATTATATAAAAAATAAAATAAAAATAAAAATTGTTTATTTCAGACCACAGTTTTGATCCATAGAGTGTTAGTAACAAAATGACTTAAAATTATATTAGTAGGTACATATTGACAAAATAAAATGCAATAAAATAAAATTAAAAAATTAAAAAAAGAGAGAGGTTGCTAGGAGTTACCAAAGAAACTGGTTTCAGTGGTCACTCTTCGCACCAGGCACTTCCATAGCGGTGAGGTGTACCTATTCGCTAGAGTATATAATAAATAATAAAATACTTATATGTATGTATATATATAATATAGTTATATATAAATATATATGTATATACAAGCAACTAAGTCTTATCTTAAAAGTACAGATGCGAAAGTATGCTCACGTACCCTTTTTTTGAAGGCATCTTTGTTATGAGCGGTTTTGATGGTAATAGGCAGCGAATTCCAAAGCCATATTGCCTGCACCGTGAAGGAGTTGGTGACGAACGAGGTGTGGTGTCGCGGGATGTAGAGACAAAAACTGTCAGAAGAACGAAGGGAGCGATCATGAGATTGGCACAAATATTGGAAATTGTCCTTGAGGTAGGATCTTAGTACTTAGTAATAACGTAAATTATTCCAGTTGTAGGTATTAAATACCTTCTGGTTTTGCGGATGCCTACATAACATCAGGCGACCCACTTGCTTGTTTGCTTCCTTTACCTATAAGAAACTACTCGCGCATACCCTAACTGCAAAATTAAACGCGAATTACGTTTAAAACTGTCGTTGCAGTCTGTCTTGACCTTACGTCGTCCAGCTCAAAGTGCCGAGCCAGCGGCCGCCATCTGCGCCGTAAGTGAGTCGCGATGAGCGCCGATAAATCACGAGCGAGATATGAGCGCTTCTTACTCCACGCCCGGGGCACACACCACCAACCAAGTGGTTGTACAGAAATTGAGAGACAAAGCCGAAAGCTTGATAATAACAAATAGGCAAAATCTTGCAGATACTCATTTCACTTATATTAGACAATATACAACGCGTGGCATTGGTAGGTCGATGGATTGAAATAAATAAAGCATATCACATAAAAAAATTACATTCGTCTTATGTTGCGGAACTATCGATAATTTCCCTATCGATAGTTGACCTCGAAAATCAATTAGAATATCGATAGTACTGCTATTTGTTAAAACTATCAATACTATCGATAGTATCGGTACTATTGCCAACCAGCAATACTATCGATAAACTATTGATACTATTTTACTTTTACTATCGATAGTTTATCGATAGACTATCAGATAGTGGACTATCAATAAGCAACACTAATCAAGACAAACAATGCAATCCAGCTTACACGCGAGATATGAGCACTGCTTTCTGCGCGCGAGATAATTATGAGCGCTTTTTACTCTGCGTGACATTAGAGCGCATTTTACATCTACTACCGCCGGCGCACAGGACCAAGTGATGAGTGAAATTTAAATGAAAAAATAATAGATAAATCACGAGCGAGATAATATGAGCGCTTATTACTCCACGCCCGGGGCACACACCACCAAGTACAGTACAGGTACAGAAGTTGAGACACGAATAGTTCGATGTATCAAAAGAGATAGGTAACCCAACTTTAAAAAGCCCACGCCCGCCCGGGAGACCCACCACCAAGTGGGTACAGGAAGAGACACGACGCAGATGTAGAAATATTTACACACATGTGAGACTGGGTAATTGATAAATCCAGGGATTCAGGATTATATACTTACTTACTTAGTCCGATGGCTCAACGATCCAAAATGAGTCTTGGCCTCCGATACGAGATGCCGCCATTTTTCTCGGTCTTGTGCAGCTTGTCGCCAATCTCCTGCTTGCAATTCCTGCAGGTCCGCGTTCACGTTCAGGATTATATACTTCTATAATTTATTCATCTTCTTAGCTACGTCCTTACGTCGTCGTCGCAGCCATTCGTCTTCTACCTCCCTCTCGCGCGTCATTCTTATTCAAACTTCGATCACTCGTAAACGTTCCGTATCATGCATCTACCGATTACCAATCCCACATGTATCCAAAGTTGAATTGTGAGATAACGCTTGTATATATGTATTTAAATTAAATATGAGAATATGAAATTAAATTAACGCATTACGTTGAAATGTTGCAGTCGTTGTCTTGACCTAATGTCGTCCAGCTCAATCTTTTGCTGAGCTAGTACACTGTGAGACGCGAACCAAGGTTGACACAGTTTCTACTGAATTGAATTGAGAGTCAAAGCCGAAAATTTTTTTTTTACTACATGGTAGCTTGATCACAGTCTCATCTGATGGATAGGACCTCTTCATCAGGTGAGAATTTACGCGTTTACCTAGAAGTTCTTTGTTGTGTTAAAGATATCCAGATTATTAGTTATCAGGAAAAATAGACCTCGTCAAGGAGTTTCATTATAAATGTGGAAGCGAATCGCTTCGTAGTCGGTTTGATGATTATTTTTCTTTTTTTTATGATATAGGTGGCCGACGAGCAGACGGATCACCTGGTGGTAAGCGATTACCGCCGCCCATGGACACCTGCAACACCAGTGGTGTTACAAATGCGTTGCTTACCTTTTAACCCCTCTTCCCCTAGATTGGGCCTCCGGTACCCTCACTCACGCAGCCAAACACAGCGCATGCACTGCTTCACGCATTGCTGTGAGGACGTGGTATTACTCCATTCGAGCCGGCCCATTCATGCCGAAGTGTGGCTCTCCCACTGTTAATAGGTAAAACTGTCGTTGAATATTTTAATTATACACTTATTTATTTAAATTAACATTTTTTTTTCTAGTCAAGTTTTAGTAACAGTTTGTAAATAAAAAATAATTTATTATTAAATAATTCAATTCACAATAGCTTTTAATAATGCAAGAGTAAACTGCAGAAAAGTAGGTTAGATTCATAGGTTTCTTTCACGCTCTTATTGTGAAATTAATTTATAATGTTAGAGTAATGGATTTTGATTAAAATCGAATTACGATTTGAAGATTTTAAAAACAAATCAACCAAGCATGTTGTTAGCAAGAAGTAAACGGCTTTTAATCATAAACATGGTTTTATGCCATCAGGTAAGTTTATGTCCTCTGTCACTGCCATTTTTGTATAAACTAACTAACAGACACACGTGATTATTGCTGTTATGTAGCTGTAAATTACTTTTCAGTGTTACTATGACAAAGTACAAGTAGGTAGGTGCGTATATGTATTGGCGGTTAATTGTTATTTATCATAATTCGTCCATGGCTTTATGAACGCCATGGTTTATCGCGTTTCCGGTGGGTATTCCCACATGGTTCATGCCGGAATTATCTCGTTTGAGGATTTGCAAAAATAACAATTTAATTTGTACTAAATGAAATTGTTTTGTTATTGTTTGATAAGGCCTATAATATAAACCTGACATTAATATTATTTAATGAGGTTATGTTTTGCAAAATCCAGAGACGTGGGTTCATATCCAGCCTGACCGACGTATAAAATTGAGTTGAGCCATTGCCAATTATAGGTTTGATGGTATGGCCCTTGCCCTAATACGTGCTGTCAGCACTTTCTACTTTTGGGATATCAATCAAATCAGTAACCCATGCATCTTTTGTCAACATCAGTTATAAAGTTTAAAAAAGTTATCCGTGACAGAGACACGCTTAAGCGTAAATGCTCGACCGGAATGACAGACGTCACTGAAAACCAGCGTGAAGCGCGGGTTCTGAGTGCGGGTGGGTACCGGAGGCCAAATTCTGCGCATAGGAGAAAATGTTAGCGGAGCAATAGGGGATTTGACTAAGCTCGAGATTTTACAAAATTTTAATATTTCATCAAAATATAGGTAAATATGTGCCAATAGCAAAAAATCTCAATTAAAAATATATCGTCTAACCGGTTTTATGGTCATTCAAAGATTCATGGGCAAGTCCATTTTAAAAGTATGAAATGATTAAAAAATAATAATACCATTGAATAACCCATACAATTTGCAACAACTATTATAATAGAACCATTGGCATAAACGTAACATTTGATATAGCTACCATACAAAATTCAAATGAAATTCAAATGAAAACGCTTGCGTGACGTCACATGTTAGTCGCCATTTGTATGGAGCGTTTTGGGTTTGCCCAAAATAATGTGATTTTAAGAATTTGATATCTCTGGTAGTTTAAATGAGAATCAAGTAGTTCTTTCAACGATGTTTCTATCATTAACAGGTATTTTGATTACAAAAATTAATAAAAAATAGTCGAATACCGTATTGTGTTCTTGCCGCTGCCCATCGACACCCATACCTACTTGACTTCCTCCTTCTCTAGTCGTTTTCCTCATTGAGGGTCGTGATTCCTCCCGTGGGCGGCCAGTTTGCTCTTTATAATAGACCTCCATCTATGTCTGTTCTTTGCAATGTGGAGTGCGTCATACAGCTTGGTGTCCAGCGTCGAACGTATTTGGTCTGACCATCTGATAGGGCTACTACCTCTGGGTCTCCTTCCATCACCTTGCCGGTGACCATCAGCTGCTCCAGATTATGTCCCTTTTCCCGGGCTATGTGACAAAAAACTCCAGGATTCTTCTCAGGCAAGTGGTAGACAGCCTGGTTTTAATGTGGAGTTCCCGGCTACTATCTACCTACTTGGCTTACTTGACTTATTATCCTATATCCTCGAGCTAAGGCGTCAGTCGTCTTCCATGGCGTTCGGTTTTGAACTTCTAGTTTGACTTTACTCCAAGTCTTGCCGATGTTTTTCGCCTCGTATGCCAATGTACGTCGCCAAGCTTGTTTTCAATCAATCGAAAAAATTCTTTATTTGCATAGGCTTGTACATAGCACTTACATTTAAGTAATTTAAAACTATTTGTAAGTACCAGTGGCGAAGAGTCCATACAACCCGATTCCCGTCGGCTTCCCTTACGAAAAATCGAATCTATGGGCCAACGATATTTTTATCTGTTAAATTCACTTAGTGTCACACTTACCTACATAGTTCAAATAGTTTGAATTATAGACTTAACGCCTACAAAATTTGATGAGCAACGCAAATAATGCAGGTGGCAAGCCGGTAAAATACCGAGTTACTTCTTCATACTACAAATTCTCATACTGAGCATCTGTCCTTTTCATTTATGTGTATAGATCGTTATGTTCCGTCTCGTTTTAGCACGTGCAAATTTACTAAGAAATAACTCGATGCCTATCGGCTTGTTATAGAGATAGGATAATTAGCAACGCACAGGTGCAAGCGAGAAAGAAGAAAAATTATAATGATTCCGAATTAAGAATGAATGTAGCACGGTATTAAATCATGACAGGAGCGTACTATATTTTTATTTCCCTTGCTTTTTAGTTTTTATTTAATGGCGGATAATGTAAACAACTTGTTGCTTTCGTTTTGTCGAATTTTATTTGTTTTGGTGTTGAATTGTGGTGAATTGGATAAATTTTTGTATTGTGTGTTGTGCTGAAGTCATCTTAATGTCGGTCGTCGGTTAAAAATGTCATTAATACTGATATATTGTTGTCGCACAGATTATTTGCTATCGAACAAGACTTCGTTCTCTAAGTTTTGAAAACAAAACACATGTAGGTAGTAAAATTAGGCCGCGCCAATAAAAATTTTTTTTTTCGACTTTAACTTATGACCGTGGGATAACCACGCATCGGCATGAATGGGCCGGTTCGATCGTAGTGGTACCACGACCTCACAGAAAACCGGCGTGAAGCAGCACTGTACTGTGTTTCGCTGCGTGAGTGGGGGTACCGGAGGTCCAAGTCGGGGGAAAGTGGGGTTTAAAGGTTGGCAGCGCACTTGTGACTCCAATGATGTCACGGGTATCCATGGGCATGCTGAGCATTTTGGTAAGTTATATTCCGGCTTCCCTTTTGAAAATATTCACCCTTCGCCACTGGTAAGTACTTATGTATAATTCGAACATGTCTGTTTGTGTTGATCTTGGTGTTTTCTATACATTATAAGTATGAATATTTACAAAAAAAGTATTATATGTATATATTTGTAATCCCCCTGTTGATTCTGATATCCGTAACACAGGTGCTTGAGCTACCTATCTCGGAGTCAGACAATCACTGTATGTGATGTTGTGAAATATTTATATTTTTATTTTATTTACATATTAATACATATACATGCTGATACATAAATTATACTAAAAAAAATAAACATAATGCGATTCTACCACCGGCTCGGAAAGTTGTTTCTGGTCGAGAAGATCCGGCAAGAAACTCGCCAGTTACTCTTTTTAATCGCCAAACTTTCATACAATGTTGTGTCTTCATCATACCAACCCGCCATACAGTTTAATTGTAACAAAATTGAATAAAGAAAATAATAAAATAAATATTGTTCACTAGTATGTCGTAGTCAGCCGTCTTGTCACTCAACCATATCAGAGGGAATTCAATGACCCGCCACATAGCGCCACCACCTCAGAGACATTTGAGTGAGTATGACTACTGGTTCCCCTCATAGGTAATAAGAGTAGTAGTTAATCCAGTACTAATAAACTGCAGGTCGAGGTGTACATTAGTAGGTGGTTAGCATCTTGTCAATTATTGACACCGTCGCCCATAGACACCCATACTTGACGTATTATCCTATGTCCTCGAACTGGGCCAGAGGGTGGCCACAGTGGTATTCCATCGCGTCCGATCTTGAGATT
Source organism: Marasmia exigua (assembly GCA_019059595.1). NCBI lineage: Eukaryota > Metazoa > Arthropoda > Insecta > Lepidoptera > Crambidae > Marasmia > Marasmia exigua. The sequence continues at coordinate 13,063,325 of CM032468.1, forward strand.
TGCGTTTGACTTCACTCCAAGTCATCATCGTCAGCCCATTTAAGTCCCCACTGCTGGGGCACGGGCCTCCCTCAATCACATGAGGGGTAATTGCCATACTCACCACGCTTGGCAGACGGGTTGGCGAGGGTTTTGATATAAATGCAGAGTTTTCCTTCTCTGGGTGCTGATGATCATGCCAGCAGCTTTACCTTAGTCGCCTTTTACGACACCTCGGTAAGAGTGAGGGTGGCCTATTCTACCCTGATGGGGACCACACGGCTAACGGCACTCCAAGTATTGCCGATGTTCTTTGCCTCGTCTGCAACTGAACGTCACCAAGTTTGTTTGTCCTACACCTACCACTATAACCTATCACTTAAAAAATCGAATGCTCCCGCTGTGCCTCAACCCTTCAGCAGTTATCAGTTAGCAGCCGCGGCTCCAGCGGTTTGATTGCGGCTGCACATATTGATATCTTCATATCGTGGACGAGCGGCCGCCGTTCCTTTGACTTATGTGGGACTTCAGAAGCGGTATTGCACCTTTACTCGCATGTAAAGTGCAGTTATATCTTTCCTAAGTTTAAGTTTGTACCTACCTGCCTTAGTTTTCGGTGTGAAATTCTTAGTGTCAGCCCGAAGTCTGGAAGTTGGCGGTTTCGTACCCCCATGCTTTAGAAAGCACGTTAAGCCGGGTCCTTCGCCCAATCCCTCTCCGGTCGCGTCTTGCTGGTGTCCCATCGGAATATGAGGGTAAGGGAATAGAGAGTGCACCTATGTTTGCGAACACACTTGAGCACTATAATATATCATGCGTACGTGGTCATTGAGATTGGCCGCCGTAGCCGTAGTCGGTTGGAGGATATTATTATTATCTTTTGATTAGTATACTTGCGAATTGGCTTGTACAGCCACATATCTTAAGGGCAACTTTTTGTTGAATTTACTTTTTTTGCAGATGCATTGTCCTTACCCGAGTAGCTACTTAAAACATCTGACAACATATAAAGGCCACTTATATGTATACATATGTGTATCTTTCTTTAGTTGTGTATAAACTTTCATGATTATGTTCTGCATCATTACTTATTTCTTGCAAGTGTGAGTATCTATTATTTATGAAGTATAGGGCAAACGAGCAGACGGATCAACTTACGGTAAGCAATGCCGCCACCCATAGACATTCGCAATACCAATGGAGTCACAAGTGCGCTGACTACGTTTTACTCTCTTTTCGTCCCGATGGGGGCTCTGCTACCCTCATTTCTAGGCCAAACTGATTCAGGAGCTGCTTCGCGCGGGTTTTCTGTGTGGCATCATTCCGGCCAAGCCGGTCTATTCGTGCTTAAGCATAGCTCTCTTCTTCCAAAAAACTATGAATTTATGATTTGGCAAAGATATTTGGAATAAGTTGGACACAGACTGTTAAGACTTCACAAGTGTTGCGGCAATTGGTGATCTGTCTGCTTGTCTGCCACCTATCACATAAAAATCTTATAGCATGGTGTCCTACACTACGTTAACCAACGTCCGCTAAAGCGTATAAAATATGCACAAGAATCTACCTTCCCACTACGAACTTGGAATGACTTCTGATAGTACATAAATTTCATAATACAAATGACGTCAGCGTAATGGGGAGGCAGGGGGTCCCCTGCAAGGTGGACAGATTAATTACCAAGCCATCGGAGCGCATTCGCAGGACAATCCATTGTGCCGGCACTATTTGCATACTGGCGAGTTTTAGGCGATCCTATTCTTACACAAAGGAAAGGTTTAAAATGCGAGCCATTGAAATTTGGGGAGGTGAAAGCAATTTGATTTTAGGTACGGTACAAACGGTGGCAAATAGGCGAATGGATCGCCTAATGGTCGCCTTACCATCACAAATTCCTACGCCTGTTTTCAAGACTGCAACTCTACAGGACTTGCATTCGTTTGGCCGATCCTTATCACCTTATCACTTCTTTTTTAAGAATGTCATACTGTAGATTCAAAATGAAGTATAATCATATTTATAATAATTTTAAGCAGTAAGTAATGAGATCCGCAGGAGAACTAAGGTCACAGAGATTGCCCAAAGAATTGCATGCCTCAAGTGGCAATGGGCAGGGCACATAGCAAGGAGAACAGACGGCCGTTGGGGCGGAAAGGTCCTCGAGTGGAGGTCACGCACAGGAAATCGCAGACGCGGAAGGCCCCCCAAAAGGTGGATCGACGATCTATCTGGTGAAGGTCGCGGAAATCCATTGGATGCGGGCAGCGCACGATCGTTCTGTGTGGAGAACATTGGGGGAGGCCAATGTCCATCAGTGGGTGTCTAGTGGCTGAAATGATGATGATGATGAAGCAGTTACACTTAGTACACATTAATATCACATACTTGTAAATGACAGCTGTCACACTTCCTAAACTTGTGCTTTTTGGCGTGTTGTTACAGTCTTGTAAGAGACACCATATTGCTGTGCGATCGCACGTTACTTAAAGAGTGAATTTTCATTTGCAGTTTTTAATGAAATAAAAAAATATACATAACTAAATAAATCAGTTTTTTTTACATTTCTACAAATAATACTTATATGAAGTTATTATAAGCTTTGAGGGATGTCGCTATATATACTGTGATTTGTATGTTCAAGAAGTTTTGCCTAAGATTTTTTCTATAAAAGCATAATTATTATAATATTACATAAAACCCATGTGGTTTAGATGACTATTACTGCGGTTAGGTAGGTACTATAAAGTTTCTTTTTATAAATGCCATATTAGGTTATTATTACAACCTCGTTTTCACGAATTCCTTGACCTAATTAGAGTTCATTAATAATTAGTTCAGACTTCGTGATGACTACGTCTTTCAAGTCATTTTTTGTCTACTCGGAAGGTACTGGTACCTAAATAACAACAAGTTAATGTAGACTTTTATCTATCTATGCTCCTTACAATTCAGAAAACACTTAACGCTTGCGCGATGTAATCGATACCTAGCGCCATCTATTGGTATAAAGTGGAACTAACGTCCCGAAACAAAATGAGAGCGGGCCACTAGTACTAGTATAAAACGATAGATATTTTTATTGCACATAATGAAAAAAGGATACACAAGCTACGGATTCAAGAGGTCTCCTAGAGCTGAACTTGTAATTAATACAAGAAGATTACGATTTCACTTTATTCTTCGCCTTTTCCATACCGACTTTTCAACCATGTTACATTAATATAAGAAAATATATTTACGAATTCTCTTCCTCTGAGCATTTGCCCCAAAAAAATACTCGTAGCTAAACCGCGCTCACACCTCATTTCCCTCAAGTCACCGGACACCTGCCGGGCGCCTGCCGCCCCTCCCCCCCGGGAGATTAATTACTGTTTGATCCTGCCCCCAGGTACCCCGTGACGGGCATTACGCGCTGTCACTCGGTGATTTACGGACTCCACTGAGGACAGACAGGCCGTAACTAATCAGGGTAGAGCTAACTAGGCTATCTAGTGTAGTTTAGGTATCTGGCTAGTAAAAATATACCACAGTGTTTATGTCTGTGACTGTTATTGACATAATTATGGAAGTAGCCTGTATCCCCAAAGTATTTACCCAAGGCTTCCTCAACCACATTAATATGCGTTTTTTTAGATAGTTGGCAGGCACAGCTGCGACTTCCTGTACGTGGCCTCCACTCGAGGACCTTTCCGCCCCAATGGTCGTCTGTTCTCCTCGCTATGTGTCCTGCCCATTGCCACTTGAGGCATGCAATCGTTTGGGCTATGTCGAGTGGAGGCCACGTACAGGAAGTCGCAGCCGTTGCAGGCCCCCCACAAGCTGGACCGACGATCTGGTGAAGATCGCGGGAATCCATTGGATGCGAGCGGCACAGGATCGATCTGTGTGAAAAACATTGGGTAAGGCCTATGTCCAGCAGTAGACGTCTATTGGCTGAAATGACAAGCAAACGAGTCATCTGATGGTAAGATCTGCAACACCAGATTTGTCGGTTCTGCGGCTGACTAACCTACTGCCTCTGAGCATATTTATTGGTTGAGTTTTACGAAGATTTAATGGAAGAACTCTCTCATAGGGTCAAACTCAAACCCCCTTATAACATTTCGCGATATCTGAGCATATTTATTGGTTGAGTTTTACGAAGATTTAATGGAAGAACTCTCTCATAGGGTCAAACTCAAACCCCCTTATAATAATTCGCGATATCTGAGCATATTTATTGGTTGAGTTTTACGAAGATTTAATGGAAGAACTCTCTGATAGGGTCAAACTCAAACCCCCTTATAACAATTCGCGATATCTGAGCATATTTATTGGTTGAGTTTTACGAAGATTTAATGGAAGAACTCTCTCATAGGGTCAAACTCAAACCCCCTTATAACAATTCGCGATATCTGAGCATATTTATTGGTTGAGTTTTACGAAGATTTAATGGAAGAACTCTCTCATTCATAGGGTCAAACTCAAACACCCTTATAAGAATTCGCGATTTGTAAGCATAGTCTAAGCATTCACGGAACAAAATTCGTGCCAGCCCTTTTAATATAGCGTGTTAGAACGGAATGACATGAGGTTTAGTACTGTAATAACTTTAGGTCGTGATTTATAATAAGGTGGAGAGTGAAAGAAAGTATGAGTAGAGATAAAATGACTTCATCCACATATATTTAAAGTTGAATTAACTTTAAATATATAATCACACCAAAATCAAATTCTTTCAAAAACAAACCTCGACAATGTGGCTTCAAAGGTAGCTTGTAAAGCAGCTTATTGGTTTGTACCGTCAGCAGAAGCGGTTTTGTCCGCAGTATTAATTACTGGGCAGTGGGCGGCGATGGGCTAAGTAATGACCCTTGTACATTTGACAGCCGCCCGACAGGTGCCTGCCGAGGATCTAGGCTGCTGGAAGGGATAGGTTTCATTAGTGTAACATATTTGTTCCTGGTTTTCATAGTACGAGGGAAAACCTTAGCTTTGGATTAGACCATAGTATTTAGCATCACATCATATTTTTTTATGACATAGGTGGCAGACGAGCCGACGGATTACCTGATGGTAAACAATTACCGCCGCCCATGGACATTTGCAACACCCGTGGTGTCACAAGTGCGCTGCTTACCTTTTTCTGTCTCAATTTTCGAGGACGACTGCATTATGTCACATAGGAAAGCGAAATTGACTTAGCGAAATTGACCTTTTAGTTAGCGGACGGTATCACCAGACTGCAGTCTAGTGCGTGGGTTTGTGAAGTAGTGACAGTGACTTAAGGCATACCTCAGGCATAATATCGCTGAACTATGTTCCAGTCCCGGCTGTCCTGGGGTGTCCGACCGCGATGGCTCTGAAATGGGCAATGTGGAACATCCCCAGGGCGCAGTTACCCCGTTTGGCCGTAAGCGTGATATGAGAATAGGTGAGCGAGTCCGATCGCTCCCGCCAAGGCCTCAGCCAGCGAAGCTTTGTCTTGACAGAGGATTGACGCGAGCATACGGCGCACCTACCTGGAGCGGCCCTTTAGTGAGATATGAGAACAGGTCAGCGGGCTTGAGCGTTTCAGCCAAGGTCTCAGGCAGGGAAGCTAAGTCTCGACAAAGGTATGACTCGTGTATACGGTGCAGCTACCCGGTGCGGCCATTACCGAGATATGAGAACAGGTCGGCGAGATTGAACGTTTAAGTCACGGCCTCATCTAGCGAAGCTAAGTCCCGAGAGAGGTATGACGTGAGCATACGGCGCACCTACCCGGTGCGGCCATTAGTGAGATATGAGAACAGGTCAGCGGGCCCTGATCGCCGCCGCAATCCATCACGCTAGGTGCGTCGCGGTAGGGACGGGGGTATATATGAGAAAAATGTCGATAAAGGGAAATAATAAGATCCGTCAATTTCTTACCGTAAAAGAATTCAAACATTTAAGGAACTCAATAAGGACCTGTTATGACACTGCTTGCCCTTTCAAATTATCTTAGCATTAACGTCGTATTATTTTATTTATCTTGATGCCTAAATACGAGTATATCGTACGGAAAACAGTGTTATGTTTTTGAGGCTAGAATGAATATTAATATTTTTGGATTCAGTCCCATTTGTCATTGATGTAAAAGTTGGGCAAGAAAACAAAACTAAATTTAATGGTACTGTGCTCCGTGCATATCTTTTTTTTAGGTGAGTAGACGAATCACCAGATGGAAAATGATTGCCAAGTCTGTCTACATTTAGGTAAATTAAGCCAGGTAAGCAGGTCTTAAAAGCGATTTGAAAAAATATCTTACGCAATTGTACAATTTCAAAAAATTTCGATATATTGTGGCCCTCCCTAAACGTCACTGCGTCGAATCGCGATTTGTGCTACAAACAAATCTACCATTTGTTTTGTGACAAATGCTCTATTGATCGGGGGCAATTAGAGCTCCCATCTAACCTAATTCACAAAACGTTTTCCTCCAGATCACTAAAACATCCTATATTTAACAACATAACATGTTTATTTTGTCAGCTGGTGCATATTTTAGATAGAAAGAACGGAACAACCCATAAAACCCACCTTATGGCAACTATATTATGGAAAAAGAGAGTGATGGTAACTTCTTTTGAACGTTGTTGAGATATTTTTTCTAAAGGTGTAATCGTATTTCAGTTAGTCTGGACCCACCTGTTTAAGATTCATTTTAATCAACTAGCACATTTCTTAGAAATGGATCATGTTCCAAGCGTAGAGCTCCAAAGCCCAGAGCTTTGGACGCAACCCGAAACGAGACGTAGAGTTGAAAGACTATACCACACACGCTAAATTGACTTTCAAGAGAATGACGTGGAAACCATCCACAGACCTTAATTAAAACGCACCTAAACATTGAATAACCCAAACATTAAGAACAAGCGCAACGCAATTAATGGAGGCCCACCGTCTTGGCCGCCACGCGGCAGGGTGCGGCAGGGTACAGGGACGGAACTCTAAAGTTGACACTAATTCAGGCACGTAAGCTGCTAACGCCAAGTTATGGCCTATTAAGAAATTGTTCTCACTCGGACTGGGCAGTGGGGTCAAGCGTGCCCCCGCGGCACAGTCGGAGAAGAGGCGGTGAGGAGACTATCAATGAAGTAGGAAACCAATGCATCGGTTTGTGACCGAAAAGTGCTTTGAGCCGGCCACTACATGTAATATCCTTTCCACTTATTCTTATCTTGTTATCTTCAACTTAGGGAATATATCTGAGTTTCAAAGAATACCTATAACTTGTTTTCACCCACCAAATGTTCAGAAAAGTTTAATAACAGCTTAAAAGTAACATTATTCATATTTGATTTGGGCTTGCCATTGATAGAACTATAAAGTTGAGACGAAACCTATAATGGAGAGAACTTACCCAGAAGTTGGGTGTTTTCTACTGTATTATAAGTATATATTTGTAATTCCGCTGTTGGTTCTGATATCTGTAACACAGGTGCTTGTGCTCTATCTTGTAGTCAGATCAATGTATGTGATGTTGTGAAATATTTATTTATGTAATTCACTCTACACAATTAGATTAGTGTCATCTCTTATTGATCGGATGGCAAAGGATATTTTCTATTTTGGTGCCAAGTGCTGGCCAGTATTTTTCTTTGTAGTATTTTGTAGTACTTGCCCTTATGAGTATTTAGGTACTATGGCACCAAAGCTATAGGGTCGTTTTCCTTGGATTTTTATGAGGTCAAAAATCAATATCTTTAATACATTTACAATAAATTAGGTAACAAAAATGTTTTTTTTTTCGTTAATGCCAAATTTTGACATATGAACATCAGGGGACAAGCCCTAACAGAATACAGCAAAAAATCCCAGAAATCTCCACACCTTTTAAAAGGTGCACATATTGTACTAAACTAAGAGTCTTTGTCTGGAGTGTAAAAGTTTGTTCCCTCTAATGACTATTTTGAACAACTTAACATATATAATAAATATATATTATAAAATACCGTTCATCTGTACTGTATATCTACCGCCTAGTCTGTCGCCTGTATTTGCTTTTCTAATAGTGAACTTTTTTTTTTATGTTAGGACAGACAAGCATTAGACCTCAATCCCACCTAATGTTAAGTGAAGATGAGGTCTAAGGTGTGTTTCCATGTGAACACATGCAAAAATTGCATGTGTTTCACTGTGACCTCTATACATTGTGGCAGGGGGAGGTTATTTGCGTAAAGTTTGAGCGCCGTGTGTGCCGCCACCCTTGAGGGGATCGCCGGATTATGTACAGGATGCTTTGAGAACTTGCTCCGCTAACTTGGGATTTGGTTGATTGCTTCTAGCGTGTATTGAGTGTTCGATGCTTTCTAAGTTTCTAATGCGATCTTCAAAAGGTATGGGTATACTCGCGGTTGAAAAGTTAGTTACGGGCTTACTAGTCTGGGAGGCCACTGCACGTCTACTTAACTCATCCGGTTAAAGGAAAATACCACTTTAAATACGATAAGTTGGAAAAAGATGGAATTACAGTGGCCATGTAGCTCATGATTGAATGATGGTAGCTCAGTGCGATGCGATGACTTAGGGCCTTCAAGAGAAGAGGTTACTCTTTTTTAAAGAGGCCGGCAATACGTTAGCGATCTCTCTGAGTTCGCGGGTGTCCATGGGCGACATTGATTACTTTCCATCAGGTGAAACGCTTACTCGTTTGTCGCCTCTAGAATAAAAAAAAGCGCAGAACCAACGGCTTAAGTTGACGGGTAGGGCTCACTAGCGACGCCAATCGATTTAAATTTTTAGCTACTAAACAGGATCTATTTTAAACAATTATCGGGGTTAAAATCTCTTGGCAAGCACTTATACTATTTATTAAATAATCATGCACAAATGTTGGGTCCAACGTGTACGCGAAAAAAATAATCACGCCAAAAGCAGCCACTTTTGTAAATCGATTGGCGTCGCTAGTGTGCCATACCCGTCACCTTAACGTGCTATCCGAGGTTCGAGGGTACAAGACCGCCAAAAGCATATTATTTGTACAAAGTTCAAAAAAGCATTCCGTACTACCCGCTACACAACATTATTAATTTTGACACCTACGAATTTTCTTAATTGGAGTCAAAATAAAGATCTTTTGACACCCTGTACGGAATTGTATGGGATTTAAAGTGCCCAAGTCAGGGTCCGCGAGGCAAATTGTATGAGGTGTTTAAAGTCGTGTCCTGCGTCTTAGCGAGTGGACACCCCCTTGGGGGGAGGGGGGCACTGACCCTTGTACTTACCGGCTCTAATCAACAAATCCGTGGACAAATATTTGACCGTATTGAGAGCAGGTTTGCCAAATGTGGGGGTTCAAAGAGGATTGTGTTTTCATTGTTGGGTAGTTAAGTCATTTATTAAATTAAAATTAAACCAAGTTTACGCTTAGGATAGTTTAACCTTCCTGATAGCATTCGTTCTTTATGTGATAGTAAGTAGACATTTATCGATCGATAGACACGAAATACAATTGCAAAAAGTGCGAAGATACAGACATTGTATTATGTCAGTAACAAAAATGGTAGGTGGCAGACGAGCAGACAGATTACCTAATGGTAAGATGTCGCAGGACTAAAGTCCAAGACGTCGGATCAAGAGTGATGTAACTAAAGTGGAATTGGGCAGAACACTTGGCTAGGCGCGGTGATGTAATGCAAGTGGAGTAAAATACAGGTTGACTGTAATGACCCTGCCTCTTACGCCTAAGGTCGTGGGTTCGATCCCCACCCTGGACAAACATTCGTGCGATGAACACTTGTATTTGTTCGGTGTCTGGGTGTAATATATGTATTTAAGTATACATATATTTGTGTTCCTCCGTTGTCTGATATCTGTAACACAAGTGCTTAAGCTACTTAGTAGGGAATCAGGTCAACGTATGAGATGTTGTGAGAATTAAAAAAAAAAACCTGACCAAATGGTGTCCTAGAACCGGCAGACAAAATCCGGGTCGTCCAGTGTCACGATAGCTTGATGACATCACTAAAATCGTGGGGACTACAGCGGCTCAAGACCGGGTACATTGGCGAAAAGGAAAGGAGGCCTATACCCAGCAGTGGGTACTACCGGGCTGATGATGATGATGATAAAGATATTGGACATCCGCAACACCAAGCGAGGCCAGAAGTGCGCTACGAAAAATTAAATCCGCTTTTACCCCGGAATGCGCCTCTGGTACTCACTTGGCGAAACACAGCATAGCCGCTGTAACACACCGGTTTTCTGTGTGGCCGCGATATCACGACGGTCGATCCGGCTCATGTATTCCGAAGCGTGGCTCGAAGGTCGTAAAGTCAATGGCTCAATCATCAACCGCCTGCCTCAATCCACTGCTGGACATATGCCTACTTTGTTCGATTTAGTTCCTGCCACCTTACGAAAACTAGTACTCCATCCAGCCTGAAGGCGTTCTACGGTTAACGAGATGCGGAATCCACTCCAAAACGCTCATCCCAGCGGTTGTCGGTTCTGTGGCTAATATAGCCAGTTTCTCATATTTATTTATAGATCCATCATATCCTAGTAACTAGTACATCCGTTTAGCCCCAAAACAATACGAGGTAGGTAAAACATCGTGGGGAAACCCAGCGTCGCGTCTGACTCCGATATGCGTGCGGTCGCGAGCACAATTACGCGCCTCTTTATTAATTGTACTTGTTTTGATAGGTAATAAGGTAGTCTATTAATATTTAATTTAAATGTTTAATTATTCTCGGTATTCGATCGGCTAACTTCAATAAGTGTTTTGCGGTTTGTCTTCGGTTAGGTAACGATCTTATGAAATTCCACTGCGAAGGAACTTAGAATGCTTAGAACCTGTGTAATGATAGATTTTAGACTGAAAATTAATACTGAAATTTAAAAAATAACCCGAACAGGCTCAAGTCTAAATTATGCACCTTGCGGTAACGTACTTAAAAGTTTAAAGTTTAACATATATACATTGTACAAAGTTTTTTCATTACAAGAATCAAGTTCTGAAGAAACAGTATGCAGTTTGTTAAACCTAAATCAAACGTTCTTTATTCAAGTTAGGTCCATGCAGAAATAATGTATTATACAATGGATGTAATTAGTCCACGATTATTTATAATGTGGTACGTAATCGAACGTTGGTTTATTTTATGTGATAGGTGACAGATGAGGAGACGGATCACCTGATGGCAAGTGATTTCCGCCGCCCATAGAAACCTGCCACACCTGTTTGTGCAGTTACAAGTGCACAAAGGTTGGCAACCCTAAAAACCAGAGGAAATAATCAAGACATTTTTATCAAACAATAAAACATACACAAACGCACATACGTAGCATGCTTTAAGACTAGAGGAACAACAAATCCAGACTGAACGTATTTATTCACAAAAGAAGGAAAACAATTACTAAACTAAAAGTTAAAAAATAAATAAAAAAAGCATATACTTAGGCCCCTGTGGCGTTGTCCCCAAAATGCTAGCAGCTTTACCCCGTTGGATTATGATAAAAAATCACTTGGCGAAGTAACTGCCAGCGTGGCTTCAACTAAACCAAAAATAAAATTACTCTCACTAAAATAATCTTGTAAGCACCAGATTAAAATTAATTAAACAAACAATAATAGCATTAGGGATCTAGTTAAAACTTCAGTAACTGTAAATTTTATTGCTAGTCCTACACGTTCGTTTGTGTAACCTCTACGACAAGTTACTTCCAAACTAAGACCCCTCACTAAGAAGGTCCAAGCATCGACCCACATTGCTTTTAATAGCACATCCACGTATCTTAGAAATCGATGTAGGTATCCTTAGAGGGATTAGCGTTTGTGTAGTACGCAAATAGGAGCGGGCGGGCAAGTTTCCCAGCGGTTACGCCGCCAACTTCGCAGAGACCGCCTTTTGACCGGTGCACGCACTGGGACATGGGATCGAGCGTTTAAGTGTACACTGCCAAAAATCAAGTCAAAGTTCAAAATGATGTGGCATAGCCAGGCAACTTATCTTCTTCGGTATAAATGAGCCGGCTCGGACGGATCTTCGGCCTCACAGTGACACCAAAAAGCAGCGCTTTTGCTGTGTTTCGACAAGTGAGTGAGGTTACTCGACCGGAGTTATCACTTCGTTATAACCCCGTCAGTTACCAGCCTGTGGTATCCCATCATCATCATCAGCCCATTTAAGTCCCCACTGCTGGGGCACGGGCCTCCCTCAATCACACGAGAGGTAATTGCCATACTACGGGTTGGCGAGGGTATCCCACGACCTCAAAGAAAATCGGCGTGGAGTAGCATTGGCACTGTATTTTGCCAAATAAGTGAGGTTACTGGAAGCTCAATCCAAAGGAAAAGGAGTTTAAAAGTTGGCAGCAACTTGTGACTCCACTATTCATGGGAGGCGGAAAGCTTACATTACATTAGGTGATCTGTCTGCCAACTATTACCGACATAAAAAACCGGCCAAGTGCGAGTCGGACTCGCCCATGATGGGTTCCGTAGCAGCAAGTAAAATATATGGAAGGTAAATTGCGGTTTACGGTTTATAACGTACTAAATAAAACTACTCACTATATCTAGTTAAAACCAATTTTCGTTGTTAGTTTTCATGATTATGTACATCATATATATTTTTTAGTATTATAATTCATTTATTATAGAAGTTAGAGGGGGGGGGGGGGACACAATTTAACACTTTGGGAGCGTCTCTTGCGCAAAGTATTGTGTTTAGAAAAAAATGATGTTAACCACCTCATTATCATTTTTAAAGACCTATACATAGATACCCCACACGTATAGGTTTGATAAAAAAAAATTGAGTTTTAGTTTCAAGTATGGAGACCCCCCAATTATTTATTTTTTCCAATTTTTATGTCAAAATGGTAATCATTATCATCATCATAATTTCAACCAATAGACGTCCACTGCTGGACATAGGCCTCCCCCAATGTTCAGACACACAGATCGGTCCTGTGCCTCCCGCATCCAATGGATTCCCGCGATCTTCACCAGATCGTCGGTCCACCTTGTAGGAGGCCTGCCACGGCTACGACTTCCTGTACTCAAGTGGCAATGGGCAGGGCACATAGCGAGGAGAACAGACGGCCGTTGGGGCGAAAAGGTCCTCAAGTGGAGGCCACGTACAGGAAAAATGGTAATGCGGTTAACAAAATACATCTATTAACCAAGTTTCAATAGTATAAGTTCTTATATTTTCGGAGAAAAGTGTCTGTGACATACGGACGGATACGGACAGACATGACGAATCTATAAGGGTTCCTTTTTTTGCCATTTGGCTACGGAACCCTAAAAAATAATGAAGTTTCCTGGAAGCTTTTGCGTTTCTGGGCGGAATCAAGCTGGCTAAATAGCTGACTAGGACCTTCAATGCGGAGAGGAGTCTACTTTACCTACATTGTATTGAAAACATTTGACGGTAATCGTCACTAGTAAGAAACCCAGTGCGTCTCGCAATCCAGGGGAAGTGGCTGGAAGTAGCTCGGCCTCAGCGCATCTATTTCTGCGAGGCTCGATACGTCCGCGGCCGCTTTGAACTGACCGCCTACACATTCATGTACTGACCGCCTACACGTACTGACGATTAATTAATCTCATATAGAGGCTTAGATTTAATTACAGTATAAAAGCCAGGAAGGAAAGGACGTTTGAATGAGCATTCAAGAGAATTCTAAAATAGCAAGTAGAAGTACGAGTATTTTTTTTTTTGCTGTAGATAGGTAAGCGTTTGACCATATTTCACCTGTTGGTAAGTGATAATATGATCAAAGATGTAGCACGATTACCTAGAAGATACCTATTCACTCGCGCTTTCAAAACCCCCTAATTGTAGCTTCTAGGGAACACGAACACCTCCTCAGGCAATCATCATCAGCCCATTTAAATCCCCACTGCTGGGGCACGGGCCCCCTCAATCACTTGAGGGGTAATTGCCATACTCACCACGCTTGGCAGACGGGTTGGCGAGGGTTTTGATATAAACGCAGAGTTTTCCTTCTCTGGGTGCTGATGATCATGCCAGCAGCTTTACCTTAGTCGCCTTTTACGACACCTCGGTAAGAGTGAGGGTGGCCTATTCTACTCTGCCGGGGACCTCAGGCAATACAACGAGTAAATAACTCATTCTTAATAAATAAGGAGTGTGTAATTCTCTTTCTCGCACTTTTAACCATGGGAGAGCCATTCTTTGGAATAAATAGCCCTGTTTGAGTGATAACACGGCCCCATAGACAACCGGCGTGAAACAGCACTCGACTGTACTAAATGAGGGTACCGCGGAGGCCCAATCGAGGAGTTGCAAGGTTGGCAGCGCACTTGTATCCACTGTTGCGGTAGCAATCGCTTACCATCAGGTGATCCGTTTGCTTATCTGCCATCTGTTACACAAGTACCCTAACAGGGTGCAACTGTATAGTGTTTTTTGTAATATGTTTATGTTTTGGATGGTTGTTAAAGTGCAAATAAATAAAAAATAAAAAAAAATCATGCGAAAATATAAATAGGAAGACAAAGTGTAACATTCGCCCAAAGTAAGCGTTCATCGCCACTTATCCTAAACACATTTACCCCAAAATTAAATCCAATAACTTAAGTTAAGGTTTGTATCTCAAGACGGTAAACAGCAGGTTAAGTGGAAGGGGATGGGGGGGGGGGGGGAGGAGGACTGAATTTAATTAATCACAGCGAATAGTTAGCGTTAGCCACGGCCCAGCGAGCACTACCTTGAGTAGGGTAGCTGCCCTGTTCTCGCCGGTGCACAACGTTTCATCTGAAGATAGGTAGGTAATGGAATTTCATTCGTGTCCAAATGATTTTGCCAGACGCCTTTTTCTAAAGGTTTTTTTAGTGTTGGTAAATGAATTGGTTTTCTAAGCTATGTAATCAAATTCAATGTTAGCTCTCCTTGTATTGTACAATAAGGAATAATTTATCTATCTAACACAGTGCAATTGTCCTAAATTTCGGATCGTTTATCTTTAGTCGATACACACATAAAACATCTAGCATTTTTACCCAAAGAAGAGCGTTATTTCTGTGCAGTCCTGTGAAAAGTGGTACAAGTCGACTTATATCGAATTTGATTAGGTACTTCTTGCTACTTCATCACATGCCTCTATTATTCATGTCTGATCAGACGGAAAAATGGAGGAATTCTTTTGCATGTCTAATCAGATAGAAAAATAGAGGCATGTGATAAAGTACCAAGAAGAAAATCAAATTTGATATAAGTCGAACTTGTACCACTTTTCAAAAGACGCACAGATTCGTCTGTGGATTCAAAGTAAAAAAAAACTAACGAAACAAAATTGTTTTTTTTTTTATTTTTCACTTTGAATTTCATTTCTGTTCTATTTGTAATTATCGATGCATTACTACAAATATATTTGTTTTTTGGCAATAACACTAAACGCTACTCGTACGTCGGTGGTATCGAAATCGAAATTTACGACTGATTCAAGAACTGAACAGCCATCTACTAGTCCATTGACCCTTTTCCTAACGTAGCAGAAGTGTAATTGATTAGTGAGAAAGAGCTAAAACTTTGATTGGTCGCGTCCGTCCCTTTCATCTGGTTTATGCATAAGGAAGGACTGACCAAGACTTTGCAAACTTCTGCTGAGATCGCTGTTCTGTCTTTGTTTATGTATGATCACTCATTACGCCGTGTGGTCCCCGGCAGAGTAGAATAGGCCACCCTCACTTTTACCGAGGTGTCATAAAAGGCGACTAAGGTAAAGCTGCTGGCATGATCATCAGCACCCAGAGAAGAAAAACTCTGCATTTATATCAAAACCCTCGCCAACCCGTCTTAATCACATGAGGGGTAATTGCCATACTCACCACGCTTGGCAGACGCCAAGCGTGGTGAGTATGGCAATTACCCCTCATGTGATTAAGGGAGGCCCGTGCCACAGCAGTGGGGACTTAAATGGGCTGATGATGATGATGATGATGATTCATTACGCATAGTTTCTCAAAATTGTGTGTACTAACAATATTTGAGATAGTGACTCCGTAGTTGGTCTGGTTCCCCTGAGGGTTGCGAAGGTCAGACTTTAGTAGTTTCGTTGTTATTATTAGACTGAATCCTGTATCATGATCCAAGCGTACCCGAGTCGATAGTTTGTACGCAACTGGGAATTACACGCTAAGATGAGAAGGAACACCCATTAGATGGCTATGATTGTTGTCTCGTAATCTAATCTGATAGATAAGTTGAATAATTCATTGATTTGAAATGAGCTTTTAGGTGGTTTTAGAAACTGGCGTAAAACTGATTAGTCACAGAAAACCGGCGTGAAGCAGCACTGTGCTGTGTTTCGCTGCGTGAGTGAGGGTACCTGAGGCCTAATCCGGGGGAGAACAGGGTTTAAAGGTTGGCAGCGCACTTGTGACTCCACTGGTGTCACGGGTGTCCATGGGTCGCGGCAATTGTTTATCATCAGTCAGTAGTAGTATAACCCATAGAAAAGTAAAGAACCGTAGTGACTGACGCGTCTGTGTGATGAAATTTGATGGCCTAAATTATGGCGCAAATTTGGAGTGTAACATTGAAGTGATGTCACAGTTATAGTAAAAAATCTTTGGTGATCACCTTCATTATTATCATTGACTAGTCAGAGACAATCTCATTGAAAGTGGCACTCGCCATTGGATATTACCAGCCAAACTTGCCAATAACAACAATCTGATAATAGATTTAATACTCCTCCGGATGATATTTACCTGATAGATTGAGTATCCATCCCGGCGTTTAGAGTCGGTATTGAGATTTACGAGCGGCGTAAATCGCGTCCGCGACCGGCGCTTCCGCCGCCCACCGCTGCGCGTGCGCTGGTACACCGACAATATACTATGAGATTCTAGCTTGGTTTTTAATCATGTTGTTGGCAGCGCACTTTTGTCGCGGGTGTTCATGGGCGGTGGCAATCGCTTACCATCAGGTGATACGTCTGCTGGTCTGCCACCTATCATATAAATAAAAAAAATACACTTTAATATAGATTTATAAATAAATGTCACACATCCACTTTATCTATTTTTGAATTGCCGGATAAATATTATTATTCACTAATGGATTTAATACAAGACACTTTACCTATTACAACTTTTTGTCTTTTTTATTTCTTATTGCTTTTATTTATATAGTATATCTACGTACAGATAAATATTTTAAATTATGCAAATTTGAAGATACAACATGTGCTTAAACATACAGCGATTTTCCATATTTTTGAATTGTTTAATATTGTTTTCTCACGGATTGGCTACAAGACACTAGAAACTTTACCTACAACTTTTCTTTTTTTCCTTGTATTATTTGGTAGATTTTTAAATTATTTTATTATTTATGTATATTTATTGTTTAGCTCCAAAATATAGTTATTTCTCGTGAAATTGTTACATATATTAAAAGGATATTTCATTTTACATGAAGGGACCAATAGGCCTAATTACCGAATCGGAGTTTCCCTCTTTTTCACACGCACTGTCTCCTTTAAAGATAAATATAAAAGATAAAAAATTATTTATTCAATTTAGGTCCACACAGAACACTTATGAATGTCAAAATAGTACATATTATCTACCGCTGGTTCGGCTTTGTTTGAATGCGACAGGTATATTCTCGTTCGGTACGGGCCGGCTTTAAATTAAGCCACCTGGTACGTCCTAATATTTTTGGATTGCTTAATATTATTGTCTAATGGATTGACTACAAGAAACTTTACACAACATTATTTTTTCTTGTGTTTGTAGGTACTTATTATTTAGCTGCTCTGCTCCAAAATATTATTATTTCTCGTGGAATTGTATATATAAATGCAATAAGTAAATTGCATATCGCATCGTCAGCCCATTTAAGTCCCCACTGCTGGGGCACGGGCCTCCCTCAATCACATGAGGGGTAGTTGCCATACTCACCACGCTTGGCAGACGGGTTGGCGAGGGTTTAGATATAAATGCAGAGTTTTCCTTCTCTGGGTGCTGATGATCATGCCAGCAGCTTTACCTTAGTCGCCTTTTACGACACCTCGGTAAGAGTGAGGGTGGCCTATTCTACTCTGCCGGGGACCACACGGCTACTAACTACTACTAATTGCGTATATTATAGCATATTTAATTTCAGATGAAGGGGCCCGGTATTATGCTGTAATGACAGGTTATTTATGAATCCTATCCCAGGCACCAGTATCAGAAATACGCGATGATGTCAGTCCTAGTTGTTAAGACCTTTGTGATGAAAGAAAAAGGCATTTATTATTATTGTAATAGTTTTTCATAAGATAAAAACCACACGGTGTTATTGTACCTACTCGTAATTCCTTTTACAGACGACGCTAATCATTCGTGTGTAATTCGTTTTGTCACGACTGCCCAGCGCAGTGAAGAACAGAGAGGATACTTATTTTCATCTTTAAATCTACGTACTCGTAGCGTAGCATTGTGAAGATGCTACGAAACTATTGTAGCAAGTTACATTGGTTGATTAAAGCCTACAGTTAGGCCTTAGTCACTTGCTCCGATATTTTCGTAGTATCTGCAGTCTCCAAGTAAACAAGTCAGGTGCACGCTTTTGTAATTGATGCACAATTTAATTCAACACCTATCTAATGACTTATTATTGACACTATTTTTTATTTATATAAATATTTAAATTTGTTTAAAACACTTCAGTTTTTTTTTAAATTCTGAAGTGTTTTAAACAATTGTAAAATAATAAATATTTGCATGCTGTTCGATACGGCTGAATTTGTACTAAGTACTTACAATAATTATACCACTACCAAATTTATGTACTGTACCCTATATAATAGCAAATTAATGATTTGTATTTGTCTATTATAGATTGCAGATTACGTACATAGTTTATGAACTATACAATACAAACTGACATCGGTACAGTATCGTTACTTCTAGCATTAGCCATGCGCTACGCGTACTACCGGTTTGCGAGAAAACTTAACGTTTTCCAGTGTGTTATGTTGTCGTATTTATTTTTTAGGTATACGTCTATCGTCATTTGTAGGTTTCATGAAATCATCAAATTTGTACTTACCTACTTGAGAACTACGCTTCGGCAATGGACCGGGTCAACCGGAGTGATATCACGGCTTTACAGAAAACCGGCGTGAAGTAGCACTTGTACTGTGATTCGCTGAGTGAGTGGGGTACCTACGCGGGATTCGGGGGAGGGAGTAAAGGCTGGCAGTGACTTATGTCTCCGCTGGTGTCAATCAGGTGATTCGTCTGCTTTGCATGAACAGTCTTTCTTAAATACATAACCTGGTGGCCTTAGTCATGTTGGCAACATGTCGCCCGGCGGCATGTCATAAATGTAAAAATGTTATGGCCGCCCGACATGTGGCCGACAAAGTTTTTCGTGAATGAAGCCGGCTATAATATCGTCGATAAAAAGTCATCATCATCAGCATTGGTCGGCGGCCTGGCGACTTTAGTGCCACCTTCTATATTGTGAGAGGCCCGGGCACCGGCCGCGCAGGCGCCGCTGACAAAATAAATAGGTATGCGGCCATCAGACGTGACAATGTGCGCCGTTGTCCACTGGTTCCGGTGATCTCATAGCGTCACTTTGTGCTACTCCAAAGTACAATGTTGTGCCATATAAAAGACAATAGTTTTTCAGGTCACATTATACATGTATCGATATCTAGTTGTCGGACTATAAATAACTTTTTTTCGTAGTAAATGGTTGTTATCTTTACATATGTTGCTTATTAGTAACCGATAAATTGCAAATGATCAATGATCAATGATAAATGCGATGGCAAAGGATCGTGCCACATATACCTTAGATCGTGTGTTCCATCCCCACTTTGCACAAACACGTTTGTGTGGTGAACATTAAATGTTTTTACTCTATTATTTTCTATCTCTCTTATCCTCATACTAATATGGGAGTCGTCCCAGACCTTGTCATGGAAATTCTACAGTTAAATAAATACTCCTGTATTCTTCATGAACCATATGCCACCGTCTCAAAGCTCTCTTTGGCCTACACCCAATCCTTTGTCCGACTGCGCATGACGTATGTGAGTGTTGGTCCACATGCGATAAGGTAATTAAAAAGTCCGTGCGCCACACCGCCAATAAAAGAACAAGTGTGTACTCAGCACATGCGCGCCGTTCTCACGGCAACCGTGCGCACAGAACATGCGCCCACGCAGATGGGGATACTGGGACTAATCAGTTAGATTTAATATCTAACGTTGAATGATATAGGTAGATGGTGGCTCAGTGGATAAGAATGCGCTGTCTACACGGGAGGTCCAATCCGAGCATGCACATCAAATCTTGTGCGTATTTCTATCATACACGTGACGTAAAACGGCGTGAGGAAAACGGCACGTTTAGTATAATTTCAGAAACGAGTAACTATTATTCAGTTGGTCCGATTCTGCTGTTAAAGGACTGCGAAAGTCAGACGGTAATCGCTTCATTGTAGATATCCTAAATATTCGATCATGGTTCAAGCGTACCTCAGGCTCCAAAGTGACAGTTTTGAAAGCAATTGGTAAAAAATACACGTTTAGATGAGGAGGAGAACCTCCTTATCTCAGTTTTTGTTGACCCGCACCACTATTTCCTAACGGTTAAGAGTTTAGGACTTTCAAGAGATAAGGTAGTCCTTTCTAAAATACTAGCAATACATCAACGACTCTCGCAGCTGTTCATAGGCAGTCGTGATTACTATCAGATGATCCACTTGCTTGTTTGTCTCTTCTAGCTTGATGAAAATATATTACCTAATAAGATGATTGAGGGTACCGGAGACGCAAGCAGGTGGTGGAATTCAAAGGTTGACAGCGCACTTGTGACTCCACTGGTGCTGCAAGTGTGCATTGATTACCTCATGATGTGATCATGTGATCCGTCTACTCGTTATCCACCTATCCAGTCTCGATGGCGCAGTGGGTAGTGCGTCTCACTTTATGGCGACGGCTGCGCTTGAGGTCCTGGGTTCTATCCCCGGGTCTGGCCAAAAATTTGCGCCTGAGTTTTTCTATAAAGAAATTCTTAGTGTCAGCTGGAAGTTAGCGGTCACTACCCCCGTGCCTCGGAAAGCACGTTAAGCCGTTGGTCCTGCGCCCAATCCCTCTCCGGTCATGTCACACTGGTGTTCCATCGGAATATGAGAGCAAGGGAATAGAGAGTGCACTTGTGTTTGCGCATACAATTGAACACTATAATATATCCTGATTATGCGGCTGATAGATATGAATAGATAGATAGATAGTTACACTTTATTGCACAAAATTTACAGATCTTAGTCTAAGTTATTATACTAAAACAATGAAATTGGCTGGTTTGGCCGAAATCGGTTGAAATATATTATTTATCACTTAAAAAAGGACCACTGACAACCCAATACAAGAAGTTTTACATATATCAACTGACTTCTCCGTCTGTTCGTGCTAGTATTTGAGTGCGTATCGAGGTCGCATGTGGCCTGTGAATCACATCGCACGTCTGATGGCCGGTAGGTGCCCACACATCTGTTGTCATGGAGGTACATCCATCTGCGCTAATACATCACCAGGAAAAGTAATACAGAACCAGATGACACGTTTTTAAGTGCGTTCAAAAATAAACGAGAAAAGTGTCAGTGCTCACTGTTCACAGGGAAACGCATCGTTATGTATGATGAATAGCTGGTAAGTATTATAAACCACATGTTCATTTTAACAGATCGTTGGTTTTTTGTAAGTCCATGTACTCAGGACCGAAATGTAGATATGAAAGACAAGGACAAGGTCCATACGCTATTTGACGTAGTTTTTTTACGTGTCGCAACAAAAGTGGAGTCACAAGTAAGCAGCCAAATTGTTGACTTCCTTCCTTCTAGATTAGACCTCCGTCTACTCTTTTGCTCACGGGGCAAAACAGAGCACAAGCACTGCTACATACCGATTTTCTATCAGGCCGTAGTATAATTCCGGTAAAGCCAGCCCATTCATGCCGAAGCATTGCTCTCCCTTGGTTCGAATGGTGGTTCTCGTACTCGAGTTGTTTAAATAAGAATATCTTTTAGTAGGTAGGTAGGTATGTGGTGAATACCACCAAAATTTGTTTTTATATATTTGGCACTGTGATAAGAATTTTGGAACTATGCGACTAAAATAATTTCTTTCGTCCATTATAATTTCAAATAAGAACCTGTGTTAGTAAACATTGATAATTTATTACTTACAACATTCGCTGTCTCATTACAAAATCAATAATCACACAACTGCACTAAACCTGTAAAACATAGGATGTTTACAATGTTATTCAAACTATTGGCATTTACGACCCTATAAAATTATCAAGGTGATCACAGAAGCCGACTAGCGCAAAATACCGAATGGCTAGGTGTTGACGTAAGACAAATTTCCTGAATTAAATAAAGTTACGACCACGTTACGACATTTGACACACTTTGAGCCTACTTCGTCTATTTTGAAAATGTCATTGACTAAGTGGAAATGACCTATGTGGATCTATAGAGTTAAATACGTGAGTGACACGTTTCTCTGCCACCACCCAGGGTAGAAGAACCGCGGGAAAGCATGAATAAGTGACTCAACGGGAGTGATACCACAGCCTCAGAGATAACAAGCGAGAGGCAGCGCTTGCTCTGTATTTCGCCGAGTGAATGGTGGCATTCATTCAGCGAAATACAGATAGGGATAATTAGACAATTTGATAGAAAGGTCAGGTTAAAGGCTGGCAATGCACTTGCGAGTCCTCCGGTGCTACGGGTGTCCATTGGCGGCGGCAATCGCTTACCATCAGGCGATTCGTCTGCTCCTCTGCCATCTATCACATGAAAAACATCTCCCAAAGAGCACTAACCAAATCCGAAGCACCATCCAACGCATGTCAGTCATTTTTCTCAAGTCGTCATTCCAATATTATTTATTGACTGTCCGGATGGCGCAATTGGTAGTGACCCTGCCTCTTACGCCAAAGGTCGTGGGTTCGATCCCCACCCTGGACAAACATTCGTGCGATGAACACTTGTGTTTGTTCGGTGTCTGGGTGTAATATATGTATTTAAGTATATATTTGTGTTCCTCTGTTGTCTGATATCTGTAACACAAGTGCTTAAGCTATTTAGTACGGAATCTGGTCAACGTATGAGATGTTGTGAGAATTATTATTATTATTATTATTAATATGCCGCAGAGCATGGTGCACTATATAACCATTCGACCTCATGGATTGTTAATCAAGAAGTTCTACAGACACAAAACTATCTCCCTCTTTACCTCTTCATCTTCATCATCATCACCTTAGCGTTTTGTCCCGGTTGCGTCCCAAGCCGTCGCTTCGGAGCCCGGGGCGGTTCCTCTATTTCACACGATCTTGTGCACCCATTGTGGTCAGTTTATTGCGTCCGGCCACACCTTTTTGGGTCTACCCCTAACTCTGAGACTCGGCGGTGAGGGAATGGCCAGAAATTTGTTTCCCACATAGTTATCCGGTTTTTGCTGGACATCACTGTACTAGCCTTAACGACTCTCCAGCAGTTTGTCTGCTATGTCGCGGATGTCATGAAGGCTGCCATGCATGTGTGAGTATGTCACGCGGTCTTTCCGCGTAACTCCGTACTATGTTCATCCCCGTGACATACAACTCCTGCTTATGTCGCTCAAGTACAAGCCAAGTCTCACTGCCGTCCAAAGGGACAAAATGTCTAAAAAAACTTGATCAACGATGTCAGCGATTAAGCCAGTTCACTACTCGGGCTCGCTAATAGAAGCGCGGGATCAGAGGCCAACTGGCGTAATACATCTAAATTGTAAACATGGCGCGCGGGCGCAGGATCCACTTGAGCGGAGAGCCAACGACCGCCGCGACGGTGATGAATAATGGCGATAGAAAGTTTTAAAAGGAGACACTAACAAACATGCTTGATACTTGAATAAATAATGCTCTCAAGTGCATTTATCGTCTGTCTTCGAGCCCACAACCTTTTGCGAAGCGGAATCTTTTTTTTTACCAACTGCGTAATCAAGGTTTTTTGTAAGTTGATCAATTTAGTATTATAATTGCTGAAAATTGCTTAGCACTAGTATTACACGTTACTGTTTTATCCTACCCTTCAGTAGGTACTCAAATGCATTTTAATTTTAATAACTGTTCATGCTTGATCTCTTTCTACGTCAGCTTTTTGACAGAGACAGTAATATATTTGGAGAAGCCTCAATACGGGCGTTTGGTCTCTTAATCTTGGTAAATGAACAATATTCTTTGTTGTTTTCGCTGCCTTTGCAAGCTTTTTACGATAATTTCTTGGTGTCTTTTTTCGGTTAGGGCATAGAGAACTGGTTCTACTATAGATATTGGTCCTTCCGCTTTCATAGTTATGTTGGAACTGGTTGTTTGCTATTTTATTCCCATAAATTTTGGATATGCTAACTTTTCAATAATTCACGCGACAGCATAAACAAATACTTTTATTTTTCTAACAAACAATTTAATTATTTTGTAATATTGTAGCAAAAGTAAAGTAAAGTATCAGCCATACTCGTACTATCCCACTGAAGGGCAAAACCTCCATAATAGAAATCAAGTTATCGCTACTATGAAGAGATTAGGCTTAATCATCACGTATCACCTAATGCGGATTGGTGATCACAAACCCGAGCAATGTTTGAAAAATTTGAAACATACTTTTCGCTCGACCCGGGAATCGAACCCAGGATCCCGAAATCACGTCCCGGCATTTAAACCACTAGGCCAACAGTTCATTTCATTGCACATGTCACATAGTAGTCCTAAAACTTAATATTCTTATTAATGCTTCTAGTTCTAGCCCCGTTGTATGAATTATCAGTTTTTTTTTTTTAATTTATTTATTTAATACAAATACAGTACTTATTACAAAATCTGCCAAACTGCAGAACAGTTTGTCGGCAGTAGCTCTCGTGGATGCTTTACACAGTTCTTAAGTACTAACAATGTATTATGTTACTTTTACAGATAAATATACGACTTATAGAAAATAATACCTATATATCTGGCTAGATATATAGGTATATCACGCACGTATACATGCTTATGCATGGCTATGCATAAGCATATATACGTACATGATTATAGGATAATTAAACACACACACATATATAATTACCTACATTATGCTTTAAATAACTAATTTTATACCTAGTTGAATAGACATATGGTTTTTATGTTTCATTTAATAGACGATGTTTCATAAAAATAAAGATAGATATAATTTATTGGTTGGACAGACACATTACCAAAAACGAAGGATAGGTAGGAGACTGACTGACTGCCGTCCGCTAACCAAAAGGTCGCCAAGTCACAGGGAGTCGCTGTGGCCTAGCGACCTCTCAGTCAGCGGACGGCAGGAATGTTGGCTTCACGGACACATAGATAAGTAATGCTTTCGGAGTGTCGTCTTCAGGTGATTTTTACTATGTATGTTGCTGATCAGTCCTCGAGGCAGCTCATTAATGAAAGTAGGTGTCAGCCAACGCCGTTCCCGAAGTAGTTATTTACCCTAGGGACAATTAATTTAGACACCTTTGATGCTCGGGTCTGGTAAGTATGTTCTCTCTTCCTTTTGTACTCATTGTTATTAAACTGTTCAATTAGGATAGCAGATTTAATTTTTAACTCTATCGGTAATATTTTACAAATTTTAAATAATTTTGAATAATCTTTTTCAAGTGAGTATTTAGTTTTTTTATTTATTAAAAATTTGAGAAGCCTGATTTGCAAGTATTTTATTTTATTTAAATATGTTGAAAATGTCAGACCATACGCACCAATCCCATATGACATGATAGCATCAGCGAGTGCATAATAAAGCATGTACATAATACCTTTCGACACCCTGTATCTTACACTATGAAATTTACCTATAACTGCTCGTAATTTATTGCACACTACATTTACATGTTCATTCCAGCTAAAGGCACTATCAACCGTGAGCCCTAAATACCTAAATGAAGACACCATTTCTAAGTTGCTGCAATCACAGTTACTTTGTTTGTTATGAATGTTGTTGTATAATCATTCGCGAAAGCAAATCTTAACTTTTCGTTTTGGGACCGTATCGTAACAAAACTCAAAATAAAAGTTCATATCGTAATTGTTAAAGAACAGACCATAATTTGTAGGAAAACTAATTCTCTTATCTCATCAATATTCTTATAAAGAATCAACTAAGTACGACGAGGTTTTACTCTTTGGGTCATCATCAGCCCATTTAAGTCCCCACTGCTGGGACACGGGCCTCCCTCAATCACATGAGGGGCACTTGCCATACTCACCACGCTTGGCAGATGGGTTGGCGAGGGTTTAGATATAAATGCAGAGTTTTCCTTCTCTGGGTGCTGATGATCATGCCAGCAGCTTTACCTTAGTCGCCTTTTACGACACCTCGGTAAGAATGAGGGTGGCCTATTCTACACTGCACTCGGTACTCTTTGGGTACGTAAACCTAAAAATATAATATATATTCAAAGAGATCAGACTAGCAATTTACCTTTTCTACTATTAAATGTTTTTTTTTTTTTTTTTTTACCAGAAAGTTGTCTGGTAGAAATCGCTTTTTGCGATAAGACCGCCGAAATTGTGCACATAATTTCTGTGATGACCAGTACTTAAGTTGTGTATTTTGTGCAATAAAGTATGTATATCTATCTATCTAAGACTAGCGGTAGTGTTAAGTTAGCGAGATAACAGTAAAAAAGTATTTTTTGTGCTCGGAGAACCATAAATATAAGCAAGCAAACAAACTATGTTACTACTTTGCTAGTAGTACAAGAGTACTAACCTAGAGTCTTTGGTATGTAATAAACCAATAAAAAAAAGGAAACAAAGAACCCTAAAACGAATCACAATACCACATTACATTGCGTTCTACATTATATTTATAGCAGAATAGGATGTTATGCTATAAGCTGCTTCAGGTACTTTTTCCTAATGTTTTAACCTCATTTAGCTATTACTCGTACCTAAAGGTAGGTAATGAACATCGAACAAAGACAAATGGATCGAATTCTAAACCGATGTATGATTCACTGTCTCTGGGCACTTTGGTAGCTGTAGGTACGAGCCATGCGACAACAACTTAAAGCTAATAATACGCGTGGAGAACAGTTTTAAAAGCATTTGATAACTCGCCTGATTAACGCGGGTTAGGCTGGCTGCACATAAGGAATTTATTCTAGCTCATCAGTTATGAATCCTCTTCTTTTTTAATTTTTTTTCAATCTATCAGCAGGTTTAAATTTAGAACGAAGTTATTCGTGAGAGAACTAGAGTCAACATAGTGCGCAGAGTTAATACCCCAAAGTGGATGTCTTTAGGCCCACTAGGCCAATGCGAGCTAGGGTGGAGTAATCGCTACGTAGACGAAAATAAATAAATACCCGTAGTGTGAGAGGCTCTGCGGAAAGATGAACTAATGATTTGAGAAAGTTGGCCTAGTCTAATTTAGATGCAAACTGCTCAGGATTGGATTCAGGCTCACGTTCAGTGGAGGACTGCGACTTCTGGGTACACTTGGAAAGGAATAAACTGCTTATTTACTCAGCTGGCATGTTATTTCTCCAATTTTAACTAAAAGCGATACTGGCCGCTAAAAAAGCGACGAGTATTTCATGAGATACGAAAAAAATACGATTATGCACATTACCGGCTGTTTTTCTTTAGCACGGTTGCCGTAATGCAAGACCGAATTAATATTTTGATAACTCCAAGAAAGAAACAACATTCAAGACGTTGCTTCAGTCACGCACGAGGAAAGAGTGAGAAAGTAGTAGTAGGTACCTATGCCAAAAATCCGATCAGCCCTGATATTGCTGACATGATGTCGTGCAGGACGATCTTCGCGTAAGTTGCTTAGTGCTATGTAGGCAAAGCATTGGGATGGAACTCATTAAAGAAGTCTTATATCGGAGTCTAGGACATATTTTGGAATTTGTCGAGCCATCGAATTAAGTAAATGTAAGAATGTACCATGGACCCTGGTGTATTTAGCCACTCTAGGTGAAAATCACTGAAGACGCTTCGTTCGAGTTTTGAGTCTGATCTGTGAGCAGCCTTAGCTAGATACCTACATGCGCGTGAGTCAGTGCGCTCCTGTTGTTTGTGAACGCATGGGAGCGTATCTGGCGCACGCTACTTCGTCAACTAAGAACAAAGGACACTAGGAGATGGGGACAGTCTTTTCATTATTTTGTCTAAGTTTTAAATTTTCATAAGCGTTTTATTGAGAAGGAGGCGAACAGAAGAATATGCTTGGGTTGGGCGGCGTTCGGGAAGCTGCGTCGTATAGTCGTCTATCCCCCAGTCCCTTAAGACCAGGGTCTTAAACGACATATGGGACCGAAATGTGGACACTGATTGCGAGGCAATGGAGCGTGCTATGCTTGGAGTCTCTCTGGCGGATAAAATTCGTAACGAGTTAATTCGTCAGAGAAATAAAGTCATGGACATTGCACGCAGGATCAGCACGCTGAAGTGGAGATGGGCCAGTCATGTTTCTAGACGTACTGATGAAAGATGGAGTCGACACGTACTGGAGTATAGTGGTCATCACGTGGAGAAACACAGTGTTGGACTCCCTGCGGCGCGATGAACTGACGATTTGAGAAAGATGGCTGGCGTGAGCTGGATGCAGACCGCTCAGGACCGGGTTAGTTGGCGCTCTTTGGGGGAGGCCTACGTTCAGCAGTGGACGGCGATAGGCTGATTGATTGAAGCATTTTATTCGAACTATGAACCAACAGTTTGAGAAGTATCGCTGGTGGATGAAAACTGCTTAGTATCGGGTTGACACACTTTGAGATAAGCCAATAGCAGTTGATGGTTATAGGCTGCTCGATTGATTGATTTCATTGAAACATTCAGTCCTAAGCACCTATCAAGGTTCCCAGGAATACAATATGCTCTCTATCTTAAAGCAATACAAGTCAAGACACTAAGTCGTCTACTATTGAATGCCTCTGAGAGTAGGTTATCAGGTGTAGGCCTGAGATCCAACTCAGTTTACTCTGCTGTAGTTATAGAATAAAAATATCCAACACTTATTAGTTAGCTAGACTGGAGCTACGCCTTACAAGCACATAATATTACAACGTACATCATAAACAGTCGCTTAAATAGACCCCTAATTATCCATAGCATAACAGAAAACCACCTTTCGGTCGGTGTACGCCATCTCCTGTCAGTCAAGAGTCCGCGCGAATCCTTTTAGATCTCATATTTCCATCTCCACTTTTTTTAAGAATCACAAAACTTTTTATCCCCATGAAGTCTCCATAGTCCTCGCACGTAGGTGCGGCACAATTAACATGGGGTCAGGCGCGGCGGCGGCGCGCGCGCCGACCAATTCGCCCAATTGCCCACGCGCAGCCGTGGGAGCGCGCCGATACACTGAATCACCTTCGGCCATTGAGCCAATCAGCGTATGTCATCGTGAGGCCTAGTTGAGTACTATGGAGATAAGGTATGATTGAAGAATCTAAGCTATCAACATTATTATAAAACGACAACAACAAAATATAGTTACTCATATAATATCATGAACACCTACCCCATTTTAGCTTGGAGGTAGAGTGATGGCTGGAACATAGGAATGTCAAATAGTTAACACTTAGTTAAAGTTACAGAAGCATGTAATATTTTTTCTTTCAAACTATCAGGTGAAAACATTTTTTCAATATTATCTTTTTTTCATAAATTTTTAGTCACATTCAATGATTCTTCTCATCATCATTATCCTGTTCTAAGTTTATCAGGAGTCAGAGCAATTTGTCTTTTTACCCGACTACGGCGAAGCGGCCATGTATGAATGTTCATCTGTTCTCTCATAACTTCTAAACTAGTTATCATATTTGGACAAATTATGTTATCGTTAGAAGCGTCTTGATTGTCTTCCAGTTATAGGCGACATGACGTCACGTTAAATTGACTACAGCGCCCTCTAGGGGACTTAGAGTAAGGAACTAACAAAAAATTTGTTTGACGGTACCGTGGTTGGTTTATTAGCACATTTCAAATATGTAATTTTATTTACATAACTAAAAAATTGTTAAATAAAAATTAAGTTTTAAAACTGAAACCCGACTACCAAATAAACACGCTGTGAAAAGTAACGAAAAAAGAAAATTGTCTCTGCTGAAATTATTATGTCGTATTGCCGTGGTCGTATGCCTACTGTAGCAAAACAGATGCATTATAATAATAAAATCAATGTGGCATACGACCACGGCGAAACAGCATAATAATTTCAGCACAGAGGCAATTTTCTTGTTTCATACTTTTTGAAGCGGGTTTTTTGGTAGTCGGGTTTTAGTTTTTTTTCTTTATACGTTTCAGTTAATCGTCATAGATTCACTCACTTTCTTTATTTTTTTCACAATCCATGCATCTCTATTTCGGTCGTCGTCTGATCCAACATTTAATACCATTCATTCTCTCTACCCGGAAAATGGTTACAAGTTCTTCATTTTTTCTGTTTACATTCCCATTCCAGGAGTATTCATGATAAACGATACAATTATCCCCATATCATTCAAAAAAGAAAACTTCCTGTTAACTTCCTACTTAAAATTATAATTGAATCCAAACATCGCGATTAACACTTCAGCACAAACAGGGGTGTTCGAGGCCCCTCTCAAAAAGTTTCCAAAAAACTTGAAACAAATCGCCGGCAATCTTGCCCCCTGCAATCTGCAGGTATTCCAACAAATTGGCTTTAATAAAATACTCCTTCTAATTAACGAGGGTTCCAAAGGAATTTTAGGGTGGCCAGGCCTCGAGAAAGAATGAAACAGTCTTGGTCATTATGTTTGATGGTTATTGTGTAAATAATTATCTAAAACTTTTTCCCATAATACTGTCTACACTTCATGGAACTCAGTTCACCTTGTGGGGGGCCTGCCACGGCTGCGACTTCCTGAACGTGGCCTCCACTCGAGGACCTTTCCGCCCCAACGGCCGTCTGTTCTACTCGCTATAAAAATTATGGAACTCAGTTAAGGTGATTTATATTGATTGTGGCGAACAGGAGACATATTTTCCAAAAGTGAGCTACAAATACGAAAGTATTAACATTTTTTTGAGAAGAACTTATGTAATATTTATTTCCCTAAAATTAACAATAATCTTCATAATAGCTAAAAGTGAGCACTTACTGCCGCACTCAGAGACGTTAATTAAGCTATATGTTCACTTACTTAATTATGGAAAGTCTTTATGCGTATTGAAATAAATGTCAATATTTTTTTACCAATTATAGTAACTTTGACGTCTCTGAGTGCGACAGTTAAAGTATTTAATGCATATTTTTTTTCAAAAAATCTCCTATTCGCCACAATCGATGTAAATCACTTGACGGCACCAGTATCGTCACGGTGTCGCCTTAAAGGCATTTCCGTTATTTCATGTTCAATAGACGTTTTGCATGAATTTGGTCAATACTGCATGTTGTTGTTGTATGGCTAATGGTTTCACACCTATCATTCAGTCATAAATTCTATATACTATTGAAACACTAAGAAGGGCACTGCACTAAAACAGTATTAGCGTTCATAGCCTTGAACACTTTTTAATATTCTTATTTGTGAATATTATCTTCTTATTATCATATATTGAATTTCAGTGGTATAATATGGATCTTCATTGTAAAATTATAGCTACGTTAAAAATACAAGGAAGTTACATTTCATGTCCTATTCAATATGAGATAGTAATACCAAGATTATTTTTGCTATGACAAATAGGCATTTAAATGTTTTATCACGTGAAATAGAGAGCCCATTTTATGCTCTTCAATAAATAAAATCGAAAGCTATCCAACACCTTCTTTACGCCATGGTCACACTATCACCATGCAAAGAAGAACAGGGAAAAATAATAGGAATCACCTTCTTAGATTGGAGCGATCTGCGCTAAGTGTGCCGGGGCACGAGGGACGATTGATGAGCTCATTCAAAAGATTGGACGGTTTGGAAAAGATGATAGAGGGAATTAAAAGAAGTTCTGGCGTAAAAAAGACAAGAGGCACCAACATTTTTTTTTAATATGTGATATGTGTTAGATTAATTATCAGATGGATCATTGGCGTGTATTGGCGTATATTTTAACCACTGGGGAACCACATCTTTTAAGTAGGAACAGACAAAACTTTTTTAGACTTTCAATTTTTTATTTAAATTAGAATCTTTTTGAGCTTTTATTTAAATTAGAATCTTTTTTCATCATCAGCTGTATCCTCGAGTTCTTTATTACCGATCATTTGTTATCATCTCTCCCTATTCGAAATCCAACAGAGCTGAAAAAGGTGCGACCCCATAGGTACACAGCACCCTCTTAGAGGCCTCACTCTTAACCCCCATCACGTGGGCAGTTTGTCAAAGCGCCGGAAGCGGTCCCAGAGACCCCGCGCACGTCACTTCCGCCCCGCTACAGCCTCTGGACATGCGATGCGTATTGTCTATTTCCTGTGAGACGTTTGAAGAATTAAAACACCTTTGTACGTATTTTTAGTTTCGGGGAAATTTATCTTACTTATGTTGAAAATATCAACGTATTATGATTTTGTTTGGTTACGCTGATACGGGACCGTGGGAGAGCCATGTTTCAGCATGAGTGGGCCGGCTTGACCGGAATGATACGACGGTCATACAGAAAACCGGCGTGAAGCAGCACTGTGCTGTGTTTCGCTGCGTGAGTAAGGGTACCGGAGGCCCAATCCGGGGGAAAGGGGAGTGTAAAAGTTTGTGACACAGTTTGTGTACAGCGCACTTGTTACTCCACTGGTGTCGTGGGTGTTTAAGGGCGACGGCAATCGCTTACTATCAGGCGATCCGTCGGCTCGTCTGCCACCTATCACATAAAAAAATGGATGACAAAGGTGGATGGAGTTGCTTGATAATTAGTTATACACCGTGACTTTTTAAAAACCTGAAAATAATTTCAAAGGCATTATACTTACAATATTTTTTCCCCAAGGAAAATAGGGTCTTTTCCCAAAAAAAAATATAACCTCCCTATTCTTAAGAGATCAGATAAAATTTGTATGGAATGGTGAATATTTTTTTTAATATTAAGTTTCTTTATGCCATCGGCAAGTTCCTAGGGTATTAAAAACACCATGTATAGATACGTACTTACCGTGTACGACTAAGAAAATTAATATTGTTATTGAAACAAGTGGCCTACAAGTTTACCTACCTACCTACCTATTAAATTATACGATAGTTTTTGATACTGGAGACAATGACTTTTGCTTAAAATAAAACAATAAAACGGAACCTTAATATGGTGTGGTCGATGTGCTGTTGCTATTTTTTACCCGACTACGGCGAAGCAAAACGGAGGATTATGATTTTGACCTCATCGTCATCGTCAGCCCATTTAAGTCCCCACTGCTGGGGCACGGGCCTCCCTCAATCACATGAGGGGTAATTGCCATACTCACCGGGATTTTGACCTGTGTGTATGTATATACATGCGTACGAGTATGGTAGTTAAGTTAAACTAGTAATCATATTTGACAAATGAGGTGTCGTTGAAGCGTCTCGATTGTCTTCTGGTTATAGGCGACATGACGTCACGTTAAATTGATTACAGCGCCCTCTATGGGACCTGAGAAGAAAACTAAAAAAAAACCGTGTGGAGTATGGTGTGGAGTAGTGTACGACAGCACGTTTTTAGCACATTTCCAATATATTATTTTATTTACATAGCTAAAAATATTAAGTTAAATAAAAATAAAGTTTGTAACTAAAAATATGTTAAATAAAAATGAGTTATGTAAAAAAAATGGTTTTATTTTATCATTATGATGAATCTGTTTTGCTACAGTAGGTGCATACGACCACGGCGATACGGCATAATCATTTCAGCAGAGACAATTTTCTTGTTTCGTTCTAATTAAAACGTGTTTTTTGACAGTCGGGTTTTAGTTTTTAAACTTTATTTAAGCTATCCCAAAGTTATTATTACAAAGACCTCAAGTTAGTAGTTTGACGAAAGAGACTTACATTCAATCATCAAAGATAACCCAAATTATGTCCACACCCTAACTTCATAAACAAACCTCTCAGTCAGACAGTCGACTGCCATCACCGAAAACTGGTTTGACTTAGGCGATTTCCTGCGCATAAACGGGCTCGTACGCCCAAGGCGTTCTTCCGGCCAATGCAAAGTGACCCTTAGATGTTGGAGTTACGGAGTTTAGTGTGGTGATGACTCGAGTTAAACTTGAATACTCGAGTTCTTTTACGGGGCACTTCGTTTTATTCTAACTCTCGGCCCATTTGAGTTACCGAATGTGTACCCAGCTTTTAGTTTCGGGCAATCAGTCAGTCAAATTAGATTTTTTTTCCGTCTTTTTCTATCCAAATGATTAATGTATACGGGATAAGAAGTGGTTATTTTTTATTTAAGTACATACTCGTAGTATTGCATGCCTCAAGTGGCAATGGGCAGGGCACATAGCGAGGAGAACAGACGGCCGTTGGGGCGGAAAGGTCCTCCAGTGGAGGCCACGTACAGGAAGTCGCAGCCGTGGCAGGCCTCCTACAAGGTGGACCGACGATCTGGTGAAGATCGAAGTCTATTGGCTGAAATGATGATGATGATGATGGTACTCGTAGTAGCATCTACTCGCAGCTTGACGTTTCGACCGCGTTAACGGCCGTGGTCACAAGCGGACAGGGGGTGCACGGCGTCGTCTGCTACACCCTGCTTGTGAATCTTCGGATACCCTCTCATTTTCGTTATTTACACTGCCACTAAATAAAATGTTCGCGAGGTGACTCCGACACACTACACTCACAGTGTCCGGGTTGGAAGTAATTTGAAGCGGTAAATTGGCAAATTGCGAGGTTTACATTTGTCAATCACTGGATTTCGCCGGTGATAATTAGAACCCGTCCTCCTGATAGTAAATTCTGATATTTCTTTGTCATTCGCTTCACGTACTACTCTCGTGTGGGTAATGACAATCAGTGGAGAGGATTTCGCTATCCAAAAAACAAGCTACACAAGTTCTAGGCTTGATATTTGAATCCAGCTCCTACTTGTTATTTCCCCTTCCCTTCTTACATGAACTTTACATAACACAAAATTATGTAGACTTATATGTCTCTAGGATTTTTACCTTGCGGATGAGACTTGTCTGAGGGCACTTGAGTCTATTTTTTTTTCAATTAATGCCAAATTTTTGCACTACAGCTTCCCTTACAACGAATGGATGTGTATTTTTTTTCAGTTCAAAGATTTCAGATCAATATTTACAAAAGAAAATTAATAGAAAACACATTTCCGTGAAATACTAACAAAATAGTTGCCACTCAGCTGTCTTATCACGCTTCAGAGTGCCATGTAATTCTGTGGAAACCAAAGTTATTTTTCTCTGTCTCTGAGTCACCCGGCCACATCTCTAAAATAGTGTGGGTGTAATGGTGTAATTAGAGCTAGAGCAGGTCAAAGGGGCGGAAGCTGACCGCGCGGCGTGCGTACTTCCGTGGCGTGTCGCGGACGTCTTGGTCGGAAGGGCCCGCGAGCGCGCGGGGGTTGCTTTGTGGCGGGTAAACAAAGCTGGGGACGGACGGTTTCTTTGCACCTCTGTGTGTTTGAGAAATTGAAAAATTAAGCACCTATTAAGGCGACGGATAGCCCTAACTAGCGACACCAATCGATTTTAATTGTAAGCTATTAAACCGGATCTATTTGAAACAATTTTGGGGTTACAACGTTTCAACAAACACTTACATTATTTATTAAATAACACTCAAATTTATTAATTAACACACAAATAAGTACAAATGTTGGGTCCGTTTTTGTACGCGAAAAATCGATTAATGCCAAAAGTGGCTGCTTGTGGCGTGAATTAATTTTTCGCGTACGTATTAGACCCAACATTTGTACATAGTTATTAATAAATAGTATAAGTGTTTGGCGAGAGGTTGTAACCCCGAAGTCGTTTAAAATAGATCCGGTTTAGTAGCTAACAATAAAATCGATTGGCGTCGCTAGTGTACCCTACCCGCGTCACCTTAACAAAACATGGTTGTAGTAAGAGAGTTATATTTTGGTTTACTTTGATCGTGGGAGAGCTACGCTTCGGCTCGACCTGAGTGATTTATTTATTAATAAATTTCTTGAAGGCCTTACAGTCATCCCAAAGCGCCAACAAGTCATTTAGTGTGTCTTGTGTAATGATACCACGGTGTCACAGAAACAGAAAAGGCCGGCAATTCATCAGCGATCTTCTGATTTCGCGGATGTTCATGCCATCAACTTCATGGGCGGCGTTGATTACTTTCCATCAGGTACCTCGCTTGCTCGTTTGTCCGCCTTTAGCCTTAAAAAAAATCGGCGTGAAACAGCGTCTAGGCTGCGATAGTGAGGGTACCGGAGGTCAAACCTGGAGAAAGGGGGGTTTAAAGGTTGGCAGCGCACTTGTTACTCCACTGGTGTTGCGGGTGTCTGTGGGCGGCAGCAATAGCTTACCATCAGGTGATCCGTCTGCTCGTCTGCCGTTTATCACATACTAAAACTAATTTACTTCGCTGACTTAGCGACCCGAAGTGGATCTCTCTCTCTTCGATACGAAAATTCGCTATTCCGTTCTGTTCTCAGCCATCTGTCGCCAATTCAGCCTTTGTACTCAACCAAGATCCTTCTCGACCTGGTCTATCCAGTCCAGCAATATATGGGGCGTTTTTTTCCCCAAATTCTATGAAACTCGTGATATTTTTGTGGATGTGCTGATCAATTGTCTCACAGTTTCTTATACAAACGCAATGCCCAAAACTTTGGTCTCTAGTTATTTAGTATTTCTTAGAATAGCTCTGTTAGCATACTACTTATCCAGTTACAAGATTACAGCTAGTGGCCTTTAGAGATCTATCTAGTGATATTATCACTAAATTTACTGGACATATTAATTATGATAAAGGTTAGCTAAGGCCTTATTGATACCGGTATAAAATAAACACGTTTTAAGAGCAACTGTTTTTTATTGACATGTAAAAAAGAATAACAAGTAAAAAATATAGAGAGTAGAAAAGAGTTCGAATATACAATTTATTTATAATTGACGCTGATCACCAACAACCGGAAATATGAAACTCAAAAAAAGTCCAGCAAAAGCGCATACTACACTTGTGTACATGAGTTGTCTATTGGTATTGTTCTTGGGTGTTTTCTTTGTACTATAAGTATTTATTAGAAAAGGAAAGTATTAAATGTCATCCAGCACATTTCAGCCAATAGACGTCCACAGCTGGACCATAGGGGGCCCCCCCCCCCCCCTTTTTTTTGCCTCCAATGAGCTCCACACGATCGGTCCTGCGCCGCCCGCATCATGATTCCTGCGACCTTCACCAGATTCGTCGGTCCACCTTGTGGGGGTCCTGCACGCTGCGACTTTCCTCTACGTGACCTCCACTCGAGAACCCTTTTCACCCCAACGGCCGTCTGTTTCTCGCGCTATGTACCCTGCCCATTGCCACTTGAGGTATGCAATCCTTGGGCTATGTCTGTGACCTTAGTTCTCCTGCGGATCTCATCATTTCTGATACCATGAGCAAGGAGACTCCGAGCATAGCCCTCTCCATTTCTCTCTGGGTTAAATGTATATATTTGTTATTCCGTTGTTGGTTCTGATATTCGTAACAAAGGTGCTTTTTACTTAATAGAGGGGGCGATATTTCACTCCAGCTCGGTTACAACTCTATAAGGCACAAGTTCGGCCCCATATGGAATACTGCTCTTATCTCTGGGCTGGTGCACCTCATAATCATCATCTCGATGGATGGCGGTCTAATACTGTGCGTTTCTTGCGGAACTTTCTACCACGTAACTCAGTTCTGTGGAACGGTTTGGCTGCAGGAGTATTTCCGGACGGCTACGACTTAGGGACCTTCAAGAGAAGAGCGTACTCTTTTTTTAAAAGGCCGGCAACACATTAGCGATCTCTCTGATTTCGCGGATGTTCATGGTCGGCGTTGATTACTTTCCATGAGGTGACTCGGTTGCTCGTTTGTCCGCCTCTAGCAAAAAAAAGGTGCTTAAGCTACCTACCTATCGCGGAGTCAGATCAATGTATGTGATGTTATGAAATATTTATTTAATTATTTTGTTAAATTCTTCATCCCTTAGCCAGCCTAAGATAAACCACAAACCAGTGATGCGATACATAAGCTCAATTACAGTCCTTATAGCTCACTCAATATTGAGACTCTTGAACTCTTCGCTCCCTGAAGTGGTAATTACCCGGTGTCTCTGCGCAGGTGAGTGGGCGCGCGCCGGCGAGTCAGATCAAAGCGGCCTTTACTTAGCCGCCTAATTGGCTTGACCGACCTGAGGACTGTAATATGTCGTTACGGAATGTTCGTAGGAACTTTTTTCATTATGAAATTTTGTATTTCTTGTTCTTTTCTAAAAAACATGTTGAAAACGCGCAAATAAAAACCAAATGTTACTTCACATTTTGCTTGTCAAATGTTTCACTCTAGCATTGTTTTTGTACACGTGTACAAATTTGTACCTAGGTTTTTGGTAAGAAATTCTTAGTGTCAGCCCGGAGTCTGGAAGTCGGCGGTCATGTAATTAGAATAGTTATTTACGAGATTTCTACCATGTACCACGGCGTCACGTCGAGTTACCATTTTTGGACTTTAAACCGTCCTTATGTCTGAACCACAAGTGTTATTTTTGCACCGCGCGTGGGTAACTCGACCTGACGCCGTCTGTAACTTATTTTTGAGTTTCCGATATTTCGGCGCTGTGAATAAATAAAATATCGGAAATTCTAAAATAAGGTAATATGGTAAATAACTATTCTAATGTTAGTGACCATGAAAGTTGTGACAGGATATTTTACAAGCGCCATTTTAGCGCCAATGAATCCGTACGACATTCAAAGCCGACCAACTTATATTTTTACCAACTCAAAAGCCACTTGAGGGTGCTCGGCACTCGCAGAGCCACAAACTCATTTTAATTGAGGAATACTCACCGTTTTGTCATAAAAGAGGAAGTTATCCTGCATTCGCCAGTGGTCTACCTAGGACAAAGTTAAAATTAGACAAGGATATTTTTTACTGTCATAGTTGGCAGACGAGTAGACACCTTTTATATGTGATAGGTGGCAGACGAATAGAAGGATCACCTGATGGTAAGCGATTGCCGCCGCCCATGGACACCTGAAACACCAGTGAAAGTCACAAGTGCGTCTCCAGTTCCCTCACTCACGCAGCGAAACGCAGCACAGTCTGCTTAATGCCGGTTTTCTGTGAGGCCGTGGTATCACCCCGGTCGAGCCAGCCCATTCGTGCCGAAGCGTGGCTCTCTCACGGCCAAACACGAGTAAACACCTGATGATCAGCTATTGCCGACAGTGGCAAACATTAGAAGAAGCCTATATCCAGCAGTAGACTGCAACAGGCTGATGATAATGATCATGAAGCTATTGCTGCCGCTCTTGGACAACTGCAACACCAGAAAAGTAACAAGTACGCTGCCAACTTATATTCTTCAGCTACCCGGATTCCTCACTCAGGCGGTAACACACCGCATTGGTTCACACCGGGCCATGTGTTTTCTGTAAGGCCGTGGTATTACTCTAGTTGAGCCGGCCCATCCATGCCGACGCGTGGCTCTTCCACTGTCAGAACTGAACGATTCTGAATTGCACCTTCTGAATAGAAGACGCATGTTTTTATAAATTATTATTATGAGCCCATAGTGTCCCACTGCAGGACAAAGGCCTCCCTACCCTTTTTCCACCTCTCCCGGTCCTGGGCTGCTGAGGAACAGTCTTTAAAGAACGCGTCGAGTTAAACTCGCCACCGTCGCCTCGGTCTGCCGCTAAATTAAGTTATCACAAAAAAAAATCAAAAGGTAGGTACCTACGACAACTGTTTAAAATAACAGGGGCGGAATGGTATCGCTTGTCTAAAACATTTTACCGCAATCACGAGAATATGGAAACAAAAGGAACGCCAGCCAAGGAAGCGAGTAAAATAAAAGAAGCCGAGCTATCTGGCGAAGTTGGCTGCGTTCAGCACGACTTGGTCCCAATTGGAATTATTTCGAGCTGTCTACCGCTGAGCTCAACCTAGGCAAACTTCTGGATACACCCGGCTTGTGGGTTGTGTGTATAAGCGTGCTTGTAATACAAAAGTGTGTATCTTTAACCTTAATAGATTTTTTAATAATAAATTCATAAAATATCTTATATATTGACCTAATTCCGTACTATGGGTCGATTCGAAAAATCTTAATCCAATACTAAATCTATGGTCATTCATTCATTCATTCAAGTGTTTATCACAGAAATGTTTGTCCATGGTGGGTATTGAATCCAAGACCTTTGGCGTATAAAGGCATTCCACAGATTTCGTCACTACCCATCTGGCAGGAAAAGCTTGAGGGAGCTATCGTAAAACTCAAAATAACTTTATGGACATTGAACTCTATCGAAAGGAGAAAAGAAACTTCAAATTCGAATACGCACCTCTGGGTTCTAATATGAAAGTATTTCAACCATTCACCTGTGATATTCCGATGGGACATCAGCTTGACACGACTGGCGAGGGATTGGGCGCAGGACCAACGGCTTCCGAGGCACGGGGGAACATGACCTGCTGACTTCCAGACTCCTGGTTGACACTTAAAATTTCTT
This sequence comes from Marasmia exigua, assembly GCA_019059595.1. Lineage (NCBI taxonomy): Eukaryota > Metazoa > Arthropoda > Insecta > Lepidoptera > Crambidae > Marasmia > Marasmia exigua. The sequence goes on from CM032468.1 coordinate 13,103,965, forward strand.
ACCAACAACTTAGGTACACATTTTTGACCCGACTCGGGGACCGAACCCGGGACCTCTTGCGCAGCCATCGCTTTAAAGTGTGACCCACTAACCACTGCGCTACCGGGGCGGTTGGATGAACGTACATAAAGGCCCCAGTACACAATGGCCTGTGATGGGCCATGCTTTGCAATGCACAACTGTAGGCCACGATCACTTGCCGTTCACACAGTGGCGCATGTCTCATTGCTGCCTGGCATACCACTGAAGAGAAATGGCGCAAAAGGCGATGGTGGATGCTGACCATTCATCGTAACAGAACTTTCTTTCTTCTTGCTTCACGATAGTGATATTTTGGGCGAACAAAAATTCTAGTTCTAGCACGCATCAAAAAATTGTACTATCCCGGTCAGCGGTCGGTGACGAACTAAACAATGGCCGATTGTGTGAACACCACAGGCCACGCTACGCCACAATGGACAACATTTCAAAATTTCTAAGCTCTGAAACAAAAAATACCAATTCTTTATTTACTTTTCCGCTGCTCGAATATATATTTATTCATTTTTTAAATTGCTTATTTACTGAGAAAAAAATTAAAAACTAAAAAACGTAAGATGACGTCATCGGACGGCAGAATGTAAAATATTTCTTTGCTTAGCACATTATAGTTTTAAATTTACGAAATGCCAAACCCATGACATGCCAACCAAAAAGACAACTTGTCAACTTTGAATGAATGAATGACGTTGACAGTTGACACTAGTATTATTTACCTTTGACAGTAGTACCTTTTTTTATTAAAACAATGATAAGCGAAGGAATATCGCTGTATTCAGCCGTCCGATGACGTCATTTGGCGCTTACGTCTATTTAGAATATAAAGAATTTCAATAATTATTTTATGCATGAAAATGGACAAATTTTGAAAAAAAGAAAAAATATGGGTCTGTTCATTTTATGTCTATTTTCATATAAAAAAACAATATGGACATGTTAAAAATATGTAATGTTGTCCATTGCTTTGAAGTGTGCCCAAAAAAACGACAACTTACCGATTGCGCGCCACGATGGACCGTTGTCCGCCACTTTATACCACTACCCCCTGTACACAATGGCTATGGCCTGTTGTGGGCCAGCAAGGGCCATTGATTACTGGGGCCTTTAGAAATAAATATCGGCAAGTAACAAACTCCTGTCTTCGTATCGTTGTTATTCGAATCGCCAGTGAATTAGTATGTAGTGGCGTCCACCTTCTGTTGTGAGGCAAGTTTGATTGAGAAGCAACAAAATATGGCATCAATAACTTGTACGTGGATCTGATCGGAGGTCAGTGCAGCCTGCCCCGCGAGGGTTGGTACTGATCAATATTTCTTCTTGTAATTAATACTAACATTTATGGATCTTTGTTGTCCTCTAAATAAACATTTCTTTTTTTATTATTACTGTGTAAGAATTTGTTCTTATTATTAATTGAATGATTGATTTTTTTACTACTGCACAGTTTCAAAACACGTAACTTAAAATTATGACAATGAAATGTAAAAAAATAAACATAGTTTATTTTTAGCTTAGCTTTCGGTTTTAAATGAATGTTATATCAGTGAAAAATCTCTTAAACCATCTGTGTGCAATCTTGACGCTCCATACAACTTTGATTGGATGCCCGTTTCATCGCTTACGGGTGAATTTATGAGTTTTCTTTGCTCAGTCCTACATCATAGCTAATGTGTACCAAATTTTAGCTTACGTTGATAGACGAGTCATCCAGTAACGGTATCTTTTATCTGTATTACTTCATTTTAAAAAAAAATAACCCAAAGTTAAACTTACAAATACGATTCGTTTTTTTGGAACAATTTTCTTTGCTTCTTTTATCTTCAGAAGAAAAAACTGAATGTAAGTTGAAATTCCCAAACTAACGTGCTTTTCTGATACCATCACTAACTGGTCAAGCTACACCGAACGTTGATTTATTCAGTTCGGACATGAATGTATCAGGGGCGCGATGTTTGCCAGAATATGCTATGTAAATGCCCGGGAAAATGATACCAGGAGGCCGCCAGGTCTATCAATCAATTTGTTCGGCGCTGATAGTCTTGAACAACAGGAAAATGGTTACGACCCAGCTGAGGTGTTGCGTCCGAGTATGGAAGGACCCGGGTTTGATTCCCGATCGAGTGAATATAGAAACGAACTTTTCTAAATTTTCTGGTCAGGCTGTAGATGCCCGCGGCAATTATCATCTGGTACTTACTCCAGGATTGTCTAATATGAGACTGAGTGATTGGTGTGAATTATATATACTACTTTTATATTGGCGTATTTATTTATTTATTTTAGGAGAACGAGAGCAACACTAATGGGGGAAATTACTTAGGACGGATAACCATGATTCCAGCGATCGCCAACCCGCATGGTCTGGTTCCACTTCCTAAGAGTTTCAAAGGTCAAGGATAGTCACTTAACGATAATTAGCAGACTTATCAAATTGTGAATTTTGGCCCAAACCTAAACCGGGCCCCAAATCGGACATCTTTGGACGCAACTGGAAATGACTCACTGTTTTTATTATATTTATTTCAAAATCTGTTTTGCACGCACATTTGGTACACACACAAGTCTAACGTCCATGGCACTCACTCAGCTGGCCACACTGAAAATCAGCAATCATGACTTTTTTCAGGGCCATGACATGGGCTGATTGAGGGCCAATTATGTTGGAAGTCACAACATTCGACAGTGTGTAAAAGGTTTTCCAAAAAAAATTATGATCACCATAGGCCCTAATGGCACAACAATAATGAAGAGGAGGAAAAACATAAATTTAATAAATTATGTTAGAACATATTTATATCAGTAACATAACATTAAAAAACTTGCTTTACTTTTCTTCCCCTATGTGAGCTATAGGAATGGACTGTATGAATGAAAGAGTGATTTAAATAGGTAAATAAAATATAATAACAAAATGATCAAACCAACCGCTATGACGTTTGTACAAGAAGAGACAGATAGAGACAAAACAGAACATAAACAATATGAAAGACTCTAAAAAGGCTCCCTAGCGATCCTGTAGTCGACACCCTAAATAAAATAAAAAAATAAAAAAGATTATTCCCCCCGTAAGCCAAATCAAATGTTCCCATCACACTCGCCGTATTACCACGCTGAATAGCGATGGCCAGCCTCTGCACCAGGAACGAACTGGAGCGTGAGTCACCAGTCACATAGTTTAGTCTACAAGGCTATCTCACGCACAAAGACTCTATCTAGCCTCTGACCCCCAACCTCCCATCGTCTCCACAGCCATAGGCACAATCTCGTAAAGAGGCTCCAAATTGGCGTACATAAGCCTCTTTTTAAAACTCGATTAAACTTCGAACTACTCGATTTAATAATTAATTTATCTTTGCTTTGTTTTATTTCTGTATTCATTTTTTGTTTACGAAACTCATGTTGTACTCGTACATAGTGTTGCGATGTCCAAAATAATAAACTTTTCTTTTTTTCTATTTGACGTTTTCTGTAAAATCAACATCCATCCCTTGCATTTATTTGTCCAAAAAGTTTGTTTACCGTCGCCGCGATTTTTCTTCGTCTGAAAAACTCCTGAACGCAAACACGGCACTTCATAAATATTTACACGACGACCTCTGCTCACCTTGACACTGTTTATTTGTACGGAACCCTTCAAAACACGGAGCTTTCGACAAAGTTCACAGTAACATCTGCCCGTAAAAACGGTGACTTTTTTCGTATATCGAGTAAAAAGTAATCGAACACGAAAAAGTCAACACTAAACGATTTTGCGCGATGGTGAAATACCTACTCCTAGCAATACTTTAACATTAGGTACTTACATTTTTTATTTCATAACAGGGACATATGGAAAAGGAAAACATACTGTGCCGACCCCAGATAACCTGTGAAAAGGGCAGTAGGATGATGACTTACATTAGTAAAATGTAAGTCATCATCTTTCATCATCACTTCGACTTTAGTTCTCTGTTAATTTTTTTTTATGTAATAGTTTTTATGCCCTGTTGGTCTAGTGGTTTAAGCACCGGGCCGTGATCTCAGGGTCCTGGGTTCGATTCCCGGGACGAGCGAAAAGTATGTTTCGAATTTTTCGGACATAGCTCGGGTATGTGATCACCAATCCGCATTTGGCAAGCGTGGTGGTTAAGCCTAATCCCATCTTAGTAGCTCGATAACTTGATTTCTATGATGGAGGCCTTTGCCCTGCCGTGACAGTTTATGGGCTGATTAAAAAAAACAGTTTTTATGGATATTTAAATACATTTTATGGAAGCGACTGCCGCCGCCTATGGACACCCGCGACACCAGTGGAGTCACAAGTGCCCTGCCAACTTTACCCATTACCCTTTTTTTTATAGTGACACTGTACATAGGCTCTACTCAGCCTGATGGTAAGCAAGAGATGCGCCCACGTTGCAATTACATCGGAAGCTAATGTCAGGCATCACCTCCGTTGGGACTGCCATATTGGCCCGCGAGATGCTTCTTCGCGCTTCGTTTGAAGGAATCTATATTGTAGGAAGGAGGAAGTATTTTTTTAAATAACTTGGCATTTTTGCATACGAACATAACCCCGAACCCTTTATTTAGTCCATCTCGTCCTAAGCAAACAACCGGCCTTTGAAAGCGAGACACCTTGTAACAGTTTGCTCGGAACAGGTGGCCGCAGCGGGCGGAACCGGGTGTTTACAGCAGTTTACGAGCGCGGCCGCGTAAACACGGGCACCGGTAGGTAACGACTTAGTTTAAAGGATTTTGGAGTTTCTTGAATAAAGAGACAGGTTTTACACTTGTTTATATCTCTACTCATTGATTACTTACTCCACTGGCTCAGTGACCCGAAACGTGTCTTGGCCTCCGAAACAAGAGAACGCCACTTTGGTCGATCCTGCACTACTTGTACTCAATGATTCATCATCAGCCCATTTAAGTCCCCACTGCTGGGGCACGGGCCTCCCTCAATCACATGAGGGGTAATTGCCATACTCACCACGCTTGGCAGACGGGTTGGCGAGGGTTTTGATGTGAATGCAGAGTTTTCCTTCTCTGGGCGCTGATGATTATGCCAGCAGCTTTACCTTAGGCGCCTTTTACGACACCTCAATGATTAGTCAACTACTATTTGGTACCTACCTATTCAATTATATATCTAGGTACCTACACAAAAGTAAGTACATTTATCGACCACATACAATATTTACATAGATAAGACACATAACATTAAATAGATATTCCACAGTAACACAAAGGAAAGAAATAGTGTTTTTTATATGAGAGGTGGCAGACGAGCAGACGGATCACCTGATGGTAAGCAATTCCGCCGCCCATGGACACCCGCAATACCAGTAGAGTCACAAGTGCTCTCCCAACCTTTTCCCCTTCCCCACATTGGGCCTCCGGTAACCTCACTCACGCTGCTTCACGCCGGTCTTCTGTGAGGCAGTGGTATCACTCCGTTCGAGCCGGGCCATTCATGCCTAAGCGTGGCTCTCCCACAGTTAAACAAAAACAAATAAAATAAGTTAATACATAAACTAGTGACCAAGTAAGAAGAAAAGGAACAAAGTGAAGTGGTCAACAAGGTCCAAGCTCAGCATGTGCTGCAGCGGTTTGCATCCGCTGCCGCGCTGGTTTTCAGCTGTTGACATTGAGTGACAAAATCAATTTTGAATGTGAAAAATAAGAAAAGACAACAAAAAGACCGAGGATAAGAAACAGCACCTTGCAAGTCCTAAGCTATCGGCACAAGCCGATAGCTAGCAAAGTTATGCATTTTTACGTGAATATTTTCTTATGACGTTATCAGGCAACTTGTTGTCCGTAAACCGACATACATACAACTCATTTATTATATCTAGAAAAGCGCAGAATAAGCCACGCTAACCGAAATAAGCGAATTATTCAAAGCGAACTGATCGTTACAGCGCCCCCTGGCGGCTGAATTATTCAGAGCCGGCTCAAGGTGGCCGCTGAAATGAACCCAGGTTAAATGATTCCGAAGCGATTCTATTAACTACCACTGAATTGTGTGCGGGAAATAGAAAAAGGGTAAGAAAATGTGTAACTACGTTTTCAACTATCCTCTCATATTATGTTAGAGAAATGCTCCATAATTATTTTGAACAAGGAGGATATATACTTTTATTGCACTCAAAATAAAGTATGAAAACTTCAAATCTGGGTATTACAGGATGTGTACAAATAGGCGGCCTTATCACTAGGAGCTATCTCTTCCTGGAAACCTTTGTGTAAATAACACTTGATAAAGGTGTAGGGCGGTGCAATCTTTATATTTACATACTTACACAGAAAGTTTAAATATAAATACATTAATGAAATATGAATACATACATACATAATATATATGTTTAACTATAGATCTATTCATTATACTAAAGAAAAATTTACCGTAGGAGGCCCACCCTTCGGCATGAATGGGCTGGCTTGACTGCAGTAATACCACGGCCTCACAGAAACCCAGCGAGAAGCAGCACTGTGCTTTGTTTCGCTGCGTGAGTGTGGGTACCAGAAGCCTAATCCGCCGGATAGGGGGCTTGAAGGTTGGCAGCGCACTTGTGACTCCACTGGTGTCGCCTGATGGTAATCGCTTACCATCAGGCGATCCGCATTTATTCACGGGGGCGGGGGGAGTTCATTCCTCTCCAGCGTCACCAAAAAAAGGTATGCCTGTATTTTATATCAAAGATTTTTTTTGGATATTTCACAACTTTACATATATTGATCTGACAGATAGGTAGTTGTGTTACGGATATCAGAATCAACAGTGGAATTACAAATATATACATATAAGTAAATAACACACCTAAAAAATTCATGGCAGGACACCCGCCTGAACAGGAGATGAATTTTTTAAGTGTGTTATTTTTTTAAGAATAAATTGCAAAACATTGCATAAAAAAATAACTTTTAAAAATTGCATAAAAAAATATGTAATACTTTTTTTTTGTAAATACATACATATAATACATAGAAAACAAACAGACCAATACAAACAGTCATGTTCATGCACACAAATCTTTGTACTGTACGGGGATCGAACCCGCAACCCTTGGACCAAAGGCAGCGTTCACTACCACTGTTCCAAACGAGTCGTCTGTCAGGAGTCTTTGAGGTACGTTTTGTATGTTTCAGCTAATTTACTTAAAAATATCTTCTAAAAACACAACGAAGCGCTTTTAAATACATCTCAGTCATTCATTAAATTTATTAGACATTCATAACCACTCGCGTAGAGCATAAATTGACAAAATTTGCATCAAAATGCACAATGTTAAGTGCTCGAAATTCAATTAACACAAGAAAGTCGGGTTAACCCTCAAAAGAGGCGGCATTTTTCCACAACGAGTTTTATGAAAAATAAGCCACTAACATGCAAATACCGGCCGTTATGTCTTACGCCACTATTAAACGTTATTTGTTGCCGAAATTAAAACAGGCGAAACTATTGTTGCCAGGCTTGCGGTGAGATTGTGGGATGTCCTGATACTTCGATGACCCTATCCATGGTCATGTCATGAACTCATTTCTGTTCCCCATTAGACAATGTGCGTCATATACGAACCACTGTATACGATATATGTATGTAGGTATACGATATCTAAACAAATATTATATCACTTCTTAGGATTTTTTTGCGGCAACGTCTCAAGTGGGGGAGACTGGGACATTCAAAGAAAAAATCCCAGTCGCTCCCCAAGGGGGAAATCCCAGCGACGCCTTAGCCTTCATTTTGAGTATTTAATTGGCAAACGAGACGACGGATCACCTGATATGGTAAATACTTTACATGGGTAACCGCAACACCAGTGGAGTCGTAAGTGGGCGACCAAACTTTCAACTTCTCTTTCCCACAGATAGGCCTCTTAATTCTACAATTAGAAAATATTTTGTATTACACAGGATGTAGTCTGTGAACATCTACATCCCTTTAACCACGTGTTCTTACTAATCATCATGAACAAAATTTGTTCTATCAGTTTTGGAAATTCGCATGAAAAAATATTCAACTTTTCATACAAAGTCGGTTACGTGACTTGGTCATTTTGTATGGGGAGTCGAAAAAAATTTCGATGAATATAGAAAAGTCGTTGAACAAATGTGGTTCAGAATGGTTGGCAGAACACGTGGTAAAAGGGATGTAAATGTTCACAGGATACCCTGTATACCTACGTGTTCGATGCATCAAGAGTTGGTCGAACCCGTAGGGGGTTCGACCAACTCTTGATGCGAGCGAGCAAAACGTCGTTTTTCGTAGATTTTTTTTTCATGCTTTTTAGTGTCTCATTTCTTTGGCATCATGACATGATGACAATGGGACTGCCTTGACAGTGTGTTCTTCAAATAAAAAAAGAGTCGTGCAAATCGATCAATAACTAATTGGCGGAGAATTCGGTGAACCTATATAAATATATATATATATATACGTATAGTCGAGCATAGAACTCCTTTTTTGAAGCCTGTAAAAATGTGACTCTTCCGATTTTTCCTTACCATCTGGTGTCACCATTTGAAACAATTCGAGTGGCAGACGATTGTGATGCAAATGTTTCGCTCGCACCTCGAGGGTGAGGAGCCGACGGATTTATACGTTCTTTTTCAGCTGCGAACTTGCCAGGAGCCATAGTTCATCGTAACAGCCTTTTTAAATCTACGCTTTTTGTTATTACACGGTTTTACGTGTGTCTATTATACCCACACGTATTCGTTATAGGGTTAAAGACGAATTCACCCAGCTTTATCCCTGGTAGATGTAAAATCTATAGTGAAATATCTTCGTTAGTTATTAGTAGATTTTTTAACCCGAGAAAGCCACGCTTTGTCATGAATAGGGCCGGCTCGGTGGGAGTGATACCTAGGGCTCACAGAAAATCGTCGTGAAGCATTAGAAACCTAATCGACGAGAAGGAGAGTTTAATGTTGACAGCGCATTTGTGACTCCACGACGTTGCCTGTCGGTGGCGGCAATCATTTGCCATCAGGTGATCCATCTATCACATAAAAAATCAATCATTCTACGTGTCCCTTATTACCTGTACCTGTCGATGAGATTTCATTTGTAAACAGATTACGTATTTTCCACTACCTCCAATTCCGGTTTTCATCTCACCGTGCGATCCCCACTTTTTATTCGAAGCTAAGTGTTGAGCGCCATAAAGGGCAGGAATGACGTAATGTCGGGCGGGGCGAGGAAATGACGTTATTATTTATGTTAATTCCGAACTAAATGACGTCTTACGTGTTCGCCACCTTGGCACAACGAGAGGGAAAACAGTAAGATAAATAACTTGTATGTTTACACATCGCGCGGGGTTTGTAACTAACAAGTCCCCAATACAAAGGCACCCTAGGAGCCAGGCAGTTTTTTTTTGCTACCATACCTATATACCTAGCCAGATGGCTTGAGTTATTTGGTCCGGTGACATTTCTTTGCACGATGTAAAAATTCATAGTTCCATCTACCGGAACAATGACAAACCGCCTGCTTATTTGTTTTATACTCAAGACTTCAGCTTTTTATCTTAAAGTCTTGAGAAGAAGTATTTATATCTGACTAGACAATAAAGACATATTATGCGACCGAGAGGCAAATGTCCATAATAATCACTAGATGGTAAGAATCACCGTTGCCCTTGGACATATTGTTACACCAAAAGGTAGGTATGCAAATGCGTTGCTGGTCTTTTGGAAGAAGCCGCATTTCTTGATGATTTCAATGTCACTTAGGAATTTTAACACACGCTAGGTTTGTTCCTATTATTATCATCTCAATTCTCAATGTGACATTCCCGGTTTCGTAAAGGTTATCCGGTAGCAATCACTACCAGCGATAAGTTGTACTAAATTGTATACTGAAAATCTGTATACCATGCTTTTAAGTGTTGTTTATTTTATCTATCTACTAGTGGCCCGCCCTTACTTCGTGTCGGGACATTAGTACCACTTTATACCTATAGATGGCGCTAGGTGTCGATTACATTGCGCAAGCGTTTCGTGTTTTCGGATCACCTGTAACCGCTACCGCTGTCTGTAGGATTTACCTCTTTATAAATAGTATTGATTACTTGTATGTATTAGGTTATGCATGGTTATAAGTAATAATGTCCTTCAACCGATTTCAGCTAAGGCGGCCAATCTCATCAACGATCAGCCACTTACGCAGGATATATTATAGTGCTCAAGTGTGTGTGTAAACACAAGTGACACTCTCTTTTCCTCGCTCTCATATTCCGATGGGACACCCGTGCGTGTGAGACAACCGGAAAGCGATGAACTAAGTACTCCTTCCGCGAATGTAACTCTACTGCATGATTTCTACATTGTGTTCTTGAGCCACCGCAGGGTTACCACACGGAAATATGGCTGCCATAAATAAAGGGGGGCTTTGCAAATTACTTTTAAAATGTCAGTGCTAAAAGCTTCGGATTGTTTTTTGATGGCTTTATTTTTTTAATGTGCTCGGGTGCAGTTTGTCAAATAAATTACGGTTTTAGTGAGCAATTGGGAATTGGGAAATAAAGTGTTCATTCAATTAGAAATGTATTCAATTACCTATACATGGTTAGATGAAAATTGAAACGCGTGCAATTTGCTATTCAACGTTGATAAAGTCATAATGTTCCAATTTTGTTCTTGCTAATCACATATATGTCTACGTTCTCCTAGATTACCAAATGGTAACCATGAATGTGTTGGACACTTAATTGAATATTAAAGTTCAAATATAAACTAGTGAGCATTGTATAAATTGAGAACATAGAATCAACTGACTCGTGAAAACGTTAACTTTAGTATAAGTAGTCTTTATGCATATCAAAATAAGTGTCAATATTTTTTCTTAAGTAGCCTACTAAGTTAATCAACGACTCATGAGTGTGGCAGGTAATGCGTTATTTACCTACTTAAAAATAAATTGCAATAATATATTTTTGTAACGTCGAATAACTGTTTTGTGTCGATTTTAAGGTTCCATTTAGGTCAAACGGAAGAGAGTAAGTGCACCTTCATAAGACGGCCAATCGGAGCAGGGTTAGACAATCTAGGCATCGCAGGAGGGGTTATATGAAAAAGGATTTGCGTTGGCGGCAACAGTGCTTTAAGCAGCCTTTTCTAAACTTACATTATTTTGCCACCCTTTAAAAAGTGCCACTCGAGGCGCCAATACACTATGCTACCGTTAGATGCGCAGCTGGAACTAATCAGGAGCAAATAGTTCTTGCTTGGTCTGTCCATTTTACACTGAGTGTCCACCGCCCGTACATGGGACCCGCCCTATTTACGGCAATGGCTGGAGATGGCCTACTGTCGAAGGCCAAAACTTGAATCTTGACCAACGGGTATGGATCATTGAGTCAGAGGAATAAGTATTCATACTAGTTGTTGACGATGACCACAACCATCCTTTTTGATAGTGTCTATGTTATATTTTTTTTATTATTCTTTAGATTTATATTTATTTTGATACTATCTTCTATATTGTCTATTATAAAATAGTTGCCTGTAAGTTGTGGTTTGATTATATGGTGTGAAAATAAGTGTGTTTTATTTAATTGGCTTTAGATGTAGCTAACACTAGTATCATAAATCCATCAATTAAGTCAATTAAGTCCATCATTAGACCGGTACTTTTGTATGGCAGCGAGACTTGGCCTGTACTTAAGCGACACAAGCAAGAGTTGCATGTCACGGAGATGAACATGCTGAGGTGGATGTGTGGAGTTACGCGAAAAGACCGCGTGAGAAACTCACGCATACGTGGGAGCCTTCATGTCCGTGACATAGCAGACAAACTACTGGAGAGTCGCCTACGTTGGTACGGTCATGTCCTGCGGAAACCGGACAGCTACGTGGGAAACAAATGTCTGGCCATGGCACCACCGCCGGGTCCCGGCAGAAGGGGTAGACCTAAAAAGGTGTGGCTTGACATCGTAAGGGATGACATGCGTGCTAATAAACTGACCACTATGGATGCACAATGACCGCGCGAAGTGGAGGAGTAGAAGTAGGAAAGCGGACCCCGGGCTCCGAAGCGACGGCTTGGGACGCAACCGGGACAAAACGCTAAGATGATGATGAACACTAGTATTATAAATGGAAATGTGTGTGTCCGTGTCTGTTTATTTATATGTCTTTCACGGCAAAACGTAGATAGATTAAGGGTGACCCCACACGACTGATAATCAGTGAGCTATTTTTTGTAAGGGAAAAATAAAACGTACTGATTTCAATAGCGCAGCATACAACATTTCATACAAAAGAATCGGTCAGAAATTGTATAAAAACTTTGTTAAGCCGGTCGTGTGGGTAAGTCTATCTAGTTGTACACTAAACTATAACAAAGCGGACGAAAAAAAAACTCATTAGTTATACTACTTGGTGTAACTTATTGGAATCGAAAAATTTAAAAGAATTTAAGGTTTGAGAGTGACATGAGTTATGTGGCAAACCAAATTCTACACAAGCGGCGGGCGACCACTAGGTACATATAAAAACAGCCCTACCGTTCCGCGGGTAGCCCAAGAAAACGCAACTTTCCCGCGAGTCACCGCCGCAATTGTGCCACTTTGCATAATGTCTATTTTAGTGGCGCGCGCATTTTTCACGAGGCCCTAATGAGTCGTGAAGTGCTGACGTGCTCTAATGCACGAAGGTACCTCGTCTCATTTGCCGCGAATAGCAACAAGAGATTTATGGCTGCGTTAAGTGAACTCGATCGCCTTCCACTTTCACTTTGCTCAAGACGAGGACAGTGCGGGTTTGCTAGCAGTGAAGTATTTTACGACTCATTCTAAACGGATAAGACAGCCGGTTACAATGTAAAATGTTAGCCAAAATACTAGACCTACTGTTCAAATCTTATGAATCTCGTGAAATTAAAGTTACGTAGAGTATCCACACTTATTCTACCCGTTAATCGAAACAACTTTAGATGAAATGTACGATATGGTTCCCTGATAAAAAAGAAAAAAACTGCTAAAATCATAAACCTTCTTATGTAGCTTTACCGAGGTCTGCTAAAAAAGACGTAGACTTTTCATATATAGCCGTCGCCCCGTTCAGTCCTACTGTCTTACAGCAATCGTGACTATTTTATTTATTATTGTCTTGAAAAACATATTGTAAAATAAACTTTTAGTATGATTTTTGCCTTTTTTATGTGATAGGTGACACCCGCGACACCAGGAGAATCAGAAGATTTGGGTTCGAATCCTGGCAGGGTCGCCATCTAGTAAAGCGGAGGTTAGAGGGCGATGATGATTAAAACATGTTATCTCGTTGATGTCCGTTTATTGAGTACTCTCAAAAATACATTTTAAATAAATCAATTAGTAATTTTCAATAATGCTTATTTGCAATTAATTTAGGTAGTACGCGCGTGTATGTTCGCTTGCGACATGACCCCTTTACATTTCCGTTAGGTATACTACAGTCACAAATGCGCTGCTAAGCTTTAAACTCCGGATTGGGGCTCCGGTACCCTCACTCACGCAGCGAAACACAGCACAATGCTGCTTCACGCCGGTTTTTTGTGAGGCCATGGTATCACTTCGGTTGAGCCGGCCCATTCATGCCGAAGCGTAGCTCTACCACGGTAAAAAAGAGAATCTGAATCCAGAGCCTCTAATTCCATTCGTGATTCTTGCCAATGATGTTACAAAAATGTCGTTATCGAATCGGCAAACGTATGCTTGTTTGCTGACGTGGAAACACTTTTATTAGCCTATTTCAAATATTTTTAAGTATAGGCCCCAATCCGCATTTTCCACTCTTTACGGTATTGAGCTTTTTGCACCCAGTTCAAGACAGAAATCCTCTTTACACTACGTCGTAGTGACTACGCCTATAACCGACTCGTCACCGGTTATATGGCCGACGTTTAGGGATGTCGCGAGGGGACCTGACTGACCCGACTGACTGGTGGTCTCAAAAAAAAACTCAAGACAACAAAAAAAAAATCAGAGACCACCGAGACATGACAGGTACCTACTGATCAGCCTACTTAGGCGCGGCCGATGAGGAGGACCTCGCGGCCCAAACCCAATACACCCTGGACAGCCACCCGGGAGGGCCAGGAGAAGAAGCCCGGGTAAGGAGCCTTGGCTCGAGGCCCGCACTCACGCCCCACGGCGTGAATGACCCGGACGACGACCTCTTTACACGTCTTTCCTTCTTCTGTCTTCTAGACTAAAGACAAAGAAGACACAGCTGTTTTTAATTCCCGAAAATATCTTAGATTCCTCACTGCTATTCCTCTAAATATGCGGTGGATGTCGGCAATTTGAATGCTGGGGTGTAGTAATGACGTACATTTAATTCTTAAATTGCCGCCAGATAAAAATGGCCGTATTTGACGGTTAGCGTGACGTCGAACCTTCTTATTGCGCATTTGTCAGGTCTAATGGCAGGGAATGACGACAGGTGGAGAGAAACGGCAATAAAGGCACTTTGGGGTGTGTACAACAAGTTGCAAAGGGTAGAATGTGTGTAGCTTTTTATTTTATCGGGTTGGGTGAATCTGGGTGTCATAAGGATTTCCAGTCGATTTGCTTACAGTATTTGTTAGAGAACTTAAGTCGTCTACTTTGTACACAGGATAAGTACGCTCAAGTGAAGATGGGCTGGCCATTTCGTTTCGTATTATTATCACTAACGATAGAAAACGTTATGTAGCATGTACCATTTTTATGTAAAAAGTGGCAGGCCAGCAGCCACTTGATGGTAAGCGATTGCCGCCGCTCATGAACTCATTGAACACACGCAATCGCAAAAATCACTCCCTTCGATTCATACCGAAGCGTGGCTCTTTCAATGTTTAGTTATTTTATGTGATAGGTGGCAGACGAGCAGACGGATCACCTGATGGTAAGCGATTGCCGCCGCTCACGGACACCCGCGACATCAGTGGAGTCACAAGTGCGCTGCAAACCTTCAAACCTCCCTTTCCTTTTCCGATACCTTCACTCACGCAGCGAAACACAGCACAGTGCTGCTTCATGCCGGTTTTCTGTGATGCCGCGGTATCACTCCGGTCGAGGCGGCCTATTCATATCGTCATGTCAAGTTGATCTGCAGATTACTAATTATTTTAAAAAGACCATCATTATCACCACTGCTAGACATAGACCTACCCCAATGTTCGCCACACAGATCGGTCCTGTCACGCTGCTGAGTCACATATATAAGCTGTGTCGAGAGTTATGACGAATCGTCTCGTACGCAGGTTTGACGACTTCCAGCCTCCCGAACAGGCCGAATCCCGAAAAGGCTTTAACACCATAGACCACATACATACGCTGCGGCATAGGTACAGAACGGCGGTTATACAGAAGACCGAAGAGTATAATCTGCCATTATGTTCAGCGTATGTGGACTATGAGAAAGCCTTCGATTCTGTCGAGACCTGGACCGTGCTACAGTCTCTCCAAACTTTAAAAAGATGGTGGTTGTAAATTGGATTAGATATCAGAATTAACTATAATACCGGTAAACAAACCCACAACCTTTGCAACGTGAAACACCTTCCCTACCAAATGCACCAGTGGCTAGTCAAATTACATTCTGCTCATGTTACCGACGCTTAAGTCTATTACCAAAACTTCCAAAGAGGATCACCTATCCAGCTAAACAAAATGCTAAGAAGGTGCTGGCAATAAATATCAGTTTACTCGAGTGAGACGGCTCCTCATCCACCGCGTGTATGAGCCGAATTTACAATGCGCAATTTGCCAAGTTTTACAGTCCGGCTGGAGGGATTTGCGAGGCACCTTGCTTAGCCTTGGGTTGTCGGCTGCATACGAAACGATTGTAGTGAAGACCTAAGGTCTGAGGGAGAGACAGCCTACGTAGGCCGCCGGACGTACGCACAAACTTGCAGAGAATTGTTCATTCATAGTTTGAGAGCAATATTTTCACTTTATGTGCATAGCTACAGTTCATTGTTGAAATAATGATTGAAAAAGCTCAATACTAACGAGTATTGAGCTTTGTTAGTCTATTTCCTTTTCAAAAGGGAGGTAAGATATCCATGTCCGTTGGCACCATTGTAGGACAGTTTCAAGAGAGTACGTGTACTGAAATAGAGGCTACACCAGGTGGCGTAATTTAAAGCCGTCCCGCATCTCACGAGAATATACCTGTCGTATCCAAACAAAGGAGACACACAGCGCGTGTGAAAGAGAGGGAAACTCCGATTCGGTCGTAGCGTCTGCTTTAAATTAGACCTTCAAGATTTAGGAATGAACGAAAATCTGTTAAGACCAACGATATCCGACGACACCGCAGGACAATGCTGGATGAGACGGGAACAAGTTAATCATAGCAAAAATTTAAGGCGGTCTACGGACGTAGACGTCCTGGATAGGACTAGATAGGATTGAAGCTATTAAATGAAAATGAGGGTAGTTATAAAGTTACTATTGAATGAATGAATGAATGAATATAACATTTATTTCGACACACGTACATACACAGACAATAATAACACAATTTAAATATAACATAATATAATAGAGAAGAAGGATAAAACACATAGAATCGTGTGCCGAAAGAGGCGCACGCTCAGCATAATGCCGTGTCGTAACAATAGGTTTGCTACTATTAATATTATTTGAATGAAATGCCCTTTCATTTGTCAGCTCAGCAATGGGCAGGAATCGAAGGATGTTCCTTTAATATTGTTATCTTTCGCACTAACCCGTTTCGACAATTAAGAACTTACTTACCACATCTTATATCATAGTCAAGTGTACCCTCAGTTCCGATGCAACGACTATGTGATTTGCTGTTTGAAGATATATTCTCAAGTTACCGTTAAAATATTTTCTTATATCGTTTCGTAAGGTGTATAATTTTAAGCTACTTTAACCCTCGCCACGTCTTGCGCAGGTTTCGGTCGTAAATAAAAGGTGCGGTGTAGCCAGCTGCATGCACACCATAACTTATAGTGTATCTTGTACTATGTATAGAGAATCATGCATGAAAAATACAGTGCTTAAATAATATAAATAAATATTTCACACCATCACATATTCATCTGACTCCGAGATAGGTAGCTCAAGCACCTGTGTTACGGATATCAGAACCAACAGCGGAATTACAAATATAATATACTTTATAATACATACTTTTAATAATAGGTTATAATATGTATTATACACCCAATACATAGAAAACACCCAGACCAAAACAAACGACTTTTCGAAATTCGTCATATTTTTTTCGACTTCTCATACAAAATGACTAAGTCGCGAAACCGAAATTGTATGAAAACTTGATAATTTTTAATTCAAAAGTCCAACCACCTTATTACAAATCGAGATCAAAAGTTATTACCGTACTAAAGCTCATGTCATCCTGGCAAGCCAAAGAATTTTGGTTCGCGATTTGTAATAAGGGGATAAAAGTCAAAGAACAAATGTTGTTCAGATTGATTGGTAGCACACGTGCTGAAAGGGATGTAAATGTTCAAAAATACACCCTGTATACATAATATTATGTAAAAAGTAAAGTATCAGCCTATCTATATACTGTCCCACAGGGCAAAGGCCTCCATCATAGAAATCAAGTCATCGATGCTATGATGGGGTTAGGCTTAATCACCACGGTTGCCAAATGCGGATTGGTGATCACAAACCCGAGCTATGTTCCAAAAATTCGAAACACACTTTTCGCTCGAACCGGGACCCCGAGATCACGGCCGGTACTTAAACCACTAGACCAACAACAACATTGTGTAAAAGAGAAATATTTAATGCATATTAATTTGTAAATAAATAAACTCAAAAAGATAACTAATTAAACAAACCGCACAAGTTTATTATTAACTTCGCGTATGACACATCCTGCGAGTGAACTGTTATGAAAATACTAAATACGTGTATTTTCATGTTTACATAAAGCTGTGACCTAATACATAGGCTTGTTTGGTATCTTCGGATATGTGATAACTGACGTCAAGTCATGGGTATTCTACGTTGAAACCAAAGTCTATGCCTGACAAGTCACGTAGTCAACTTTTGTATGGTATAGGAACATTATCAACGCGTTATATCTGGGTGAGTCGATTTTGGAGCCCGGGGTAGTATGATTGCATCATCTTCATGATCCATGATTTTGTATTTGATATTATTTAAAGCAAATTTTTGCAATTTATTCTCAAGTAAATACTGCACTTCATCATCTTAAACATCATCATTTCAGTGCCCACTGCTGGACATAGGCCTCTTCGAACTCCACATAGATCAGTCATGTTCCGCCCACATCCAATGTATTCCCGCGATCTTCACCGACCTGCCACGGCTGCAACTTTCTGAACGTGGCCTCCACTCAATGACCCTTCCGCCCCTATGGCCGTCTGTTCTCCTCGCTATGTGCCCTGCCCATTGTCATTTGAGACATGCAATCCTAATAATAATGCATTTAAACTGGTATAATTTTTATGCTAGAGTAAAAGAAAGTAATCAACGCCACCCATGAACATCCGCGAAATCAGAGAGATCACTAATGTGTTACCAGCCTTTTTGAAAAAGAGTACGCTCTTCTCTTGAAGGTCCCTAAGAATATATATATAATTGGTAGAAATGTGGAAGATGTGGGTTCGATTCTCGACTGAACACGAGATTAAATTTTAAAGTGCGTTATTTACTTATTCATGTTTTTGTAAGTCAGTCAATCACCGACAATAAACGACTGCTGTCTGATCTTCGCAACCTATTAAGAACTGTTAGTTTAGGAACCAGACTAAAAATTCAGCTGTTGCAGTCACTTGGCTTTTTTATGTCATCATCATCTTTTCAGCCAATTTATAGATGACACTGCTGGACATAGACCTTCCCCAATGTTATTCACACAGATTGCTCGTCTTCTCGTCCAACTCATGTTTTTATGTAATAAGAACAAATGAGCAGGCAGATCACCCGATGCCCAAGTACAGGCGCATCATCAATGGAGTATAATGACAAGTGCGTAGATAATCTTATAACTCACTTTTTCCTCCGATTGGGCTTTTAGTATCCTCATTCAGACGGTGATTTCACTGTCTAAGTGAGGGTACTAAAAGCCTAAAGGTGGGTTTAGAGGTTGACAGCGCAGACAGGTTTTCTGTAAGATCGCAGTATGACTCCGCAAATAATTTAGGTATTTATTTTTTACTTATTCAAGTGTTGCCAAGTTTATCGCGCGAAAATACCTACTGTTTATCATTCTAAACAACAGCATTGTCTTAGGGCAGTGCCCCTTTTTACATTTTGATAAAAACCTCCACATCTTTCTATTTAGTCTACTCTAAAAAACGGTGGACAATTTTCCATGCACCGAATTAGCCTCGAGGAGTTTGTTATTATCTCCCCAGGCTCTGAACAAGCTTTGGTGTTGGAATGAAAATTTCAAGAGGGTGTTTTGGTAATGTTCCTGAATTTTGACCGATGAAAAAGCCCAAGGTGTATTATCTCGACTGGGAGAGAACCACGCTTTGGCTATGGGCCGTCTCGACCGGAGTGATGCCAGAGTCTTACCAAAAACCGGCTTCATGCCGCTGCATTATCAGCAGCATAGACTCTTCTGTGCTATGTTCCGCTGAGTGAGTGAGGGTCCTTGAGGCCTAATCTGGGACGGAAAGGGGGGTTTAGAGATTGGCAGCGCGGCAATGACTTACCAACATATTAGCCATCTGACCGTCTGCCCTCTATCACAAAAAAAAATGACTTTAACACCAATGTGGAAACCCGCAAATTACTAGCGCTGCTACTCAACATCATCATTTTCTCATATGCTCCTATCCTCGCAGAAACGATCTTCCAACATTTAAGCACGATGTAACGAGGCATTAAGATCTTAGCCTTATTCCATGATCTAGGAGTCATGTTTAGGTCCATGATCTAGGAGTTGGGGAGTCAAGTAATAGGTAATATGAAACGACAGCCGTCTCATCTCCGCAACACTTAGACAGGGGAACAAACCATACCTACATCGTAAAGATTTACGCATAGTAAGAGTCAAGTTCAGTTCAGCTCTTCCTCTTAAAATGAAATTTTACTTGACTATTAATAAAAATTCAAAGCCTTATAATTTTAGATTCAACTCATTTTTATATGATTAACAAGCAGACGGATCATCGACGGTAAGCGATTGCAGCCTCTGTTTACCTGTAACACCAGTCAGTGGAGTGGAATCAATAAACGCAAATAATCTGTTCATGTCTAATATGATAAGATAAGTCTCATATAAGAAAACAAAGAGTTGCGGCCAATAAGGCTCAGCGTCAGCATATGCTGCAACTGCCACATACAGCAGTTGCAGCGCTGGTTTTCAGGCTGGACCTTGGGTGACGCCTTTGCATTGAAAAAATATTTTAAAAGATTGACATGCAATACATAGAATTAAAAAGAAAATGAAAATTTATATATACAAAACAAAGAAATAATAACACAGAAATACATACATAATCAATTTTAAAACATTAAAATTAATTTAAAAAAAAACTGGCATTCGCGGGTGTCAAACCAATATCACAAGCGACAGTGGCGCCATCAATTAACTGCGCGCATTATTATCTGTGCCATAAAAACAAAACAAAAAAAAATAGTTATAGAAAAATATTTTGACAATTGATTGACACCCGACGACTAACCTACCTACGAACCAATATTATATTATTTTTATAGTTAATATGTAGTAGAAGAAGCATGTGCTTATTCTACTCATATTATGTTCATGTAACCTTTTTTGGTAAGCTTTCCTAAGCCCCGCTGGCAACAATGGTTGGAGGTTATTTTTCCAGATCCCGTGTAAAAACAAAGTAGATTGTGTGTGTGATCCCGCGAGTTTCCTCGCTAATGAGTTTGAAGCCGGTCCCGGGGATAAATCTTGCAGTTTTGTGACTCGAAACATTTTGTCTGTGGTACAAGTTAAAGGAGCAATTGTAAAAGGTTTTTTCTATTCGAAAAGGAAGAGTTTTACTAACGAGAAGATTTTATTGATTTTCTTCTTTGAAAAGACGAAGGCTGTTTTATTTAGTCTCCCTTAAGCCCTTACTCCTTTATCTAAGCGGGGTATCTCTGAACCGTGATTCAGGATTTACAAATTCTGCTATTGACATCTACCGTTAGGATTCAAATGACGCGTTTGGTAGTGACCCCTTTATGTACGCTAAATTTTGTAGGTTCAATTTCCACTCTAGATATTAACTAACTTGCTGAATCTTGGTCAAAGTATATTCAAAACTGGGCAGAAGAAAAATTTGCAAGGTAAAGTGGCGTCTATCGTAGAGCCGGCAAAATTTAGAGCAGACGAGTCTTGGAATGTAGACCGCGGTTAGTGTAGAGCTCTATGTCCTTTGTTAGACTGCTGTCCTTAGAATATTAGGTAGCAATTGGATCAGAAAAGTCTGAGATAAAAATCTATGGCGCTGCATGAAGTTCTTTGTTTCGACGCAAGTATGTATTTCGCCCACTTCAGCTTATGTCTTGACTCCAGATTATTCACCCCGTGTTATATTCCACGGATCGTTATAAATCAAAGCACGTTGCTTCTTATAAACATATTTTGTGTGTCTTCTCTTTTTTAAAACAGCTTACGTTATGCCGTAAAGCACTTTTTGCCATATCAAGGTCTTTTGAGGTTATAACTTTATTGTTGAATATTTGACGCCTTAATTTTCTATTCTGCCTTATAATATGGAATACATTTACTGTGTAATTATTTAGTAATATGATTCTAAATAATCCTCTAAAAAGCGTTAAACTGTATTTCAACAATTTGGATATATTAACAAATGAAAATAGTCTCCTTACTGAAGTGGTAAACAAACTTACTACCCACGTGATTGTAAGCAATCACTGTAATCTATGGACGATTTGGTTCTGTATATGTTGTAGTTGTCTATTAGCATCAATTTAGCGATGTACGATAGCGATTACATTTATTCATTAATAAAAATCATTTAATTTGAATAAAACATTAATACCAGTAAGTCGAAGAAAAGTAAAATATAAAAAATCTAAATTTTTCTCTCAGTCAAATGTGTCTTATATGCATATCAAGAAAGATCTTGATATATGCACATCAGACAGTCTTGGTATCGTCAAGAAAAAGTAATGGAATTCAAATAATAAAACAATTTGAACAACAAACGCTGCACTATTTTATACCCTTTAACTCAAGAATACGCAAAACTTAATTCAGCGTAAATGTCTCCAGGGATTTGCATATTTACCCCAAGTTCAACGGTCACCGTCGGAATGTCCGCCAAGAAGTGACCGTCGGCCTGTGTTGCCCAGTGCTGGCCTGAGAGAGGTACACAAATATCAGCTTACAGAGTATAGGTGCTTTGTAAAGCATGTGGTCTTCCTACTGGTAACTACATCATTATTTCAGCCAATATACGTCCACTACTGGACATACTCGTATGTCTTCCCCAATGATCTGCATAAAGATTGGTCCTATGCCATCTGCATCCAAGGAATTAATGCGACCTTCACCAGATCGTCAGTCAATCTTGTGGGGGGCCTGCCACGTCTGCGACGTCCTGTGCGCGGCCTTCACTCGAAGACCTTTCTGCTCCAACGGCCGCCTCCATAATGTGCACTAAATGCGTGTTTCAAACTACCGTGTTGGCGAAGTGGGTTGGTGGTCGGGTGGGTTGGTTGGCAAGTGGTGGTGGTTGTCATGGTGCCAGGCTGGTGGCAAGTGCGAAACAATTTAAAGCGAAGGCTGCTTGGAGTCTCAGGTTTGGTGAGTTATGTTGAGGAATCCTCAGTGTCAGTCCAGATTCTGGACGGTCTTGTACACCCTTGCCTCTTGAAGCACATTAAGCCATTGGTCCTGCGTCTGATCCCTCTTCAGTCGTGGCACACTGGTGTGTTATCGGAATATGAAAGGAATAGAGAGTACACATGTGTCTGCGCATACTTTTGTGCACTATAAATGTCCTACTGCGTCGATGGATGATTAGCTGCTATAGCCGAAATAATGGTTATGAGGACATTACACTAAATGCATGGTTATGCAGACAGTCTCGCGCCCTGATAATAATTGACACTGAGAATTCCTCCACTTAGCTACCATCGCTCTTATAACCAATGACTATACCGTGATAGTGTTAGTTGGCAACACTGCATCTAAGGCGGCGACAGGTTAAGGCGACAGCGGTCAGCGGAGGCGGTTAAGTGCGGCCCTTGAATTATGCGCCTTAATTATACACTAAAGGCTTAACACGTGGCAAGATCGCTGTTCACATTGTGGTACTGATAATTGTTCCTAAAAACTGTTTAATAATGAAAAAAGTGGTAACTTTCACATGTAAGGTATCTTAGTCTTATTGTGTGTTTCACTGAGCTTTTAAAATATATTTAAATAGGTCTTTTTCGAAAAAGTTACAATAATTTCATGTTCATTGATTTCAACACACATTTTCTTACGACTTTGTATTATTATCAACTTGATCTCTTAATATCTTACGTATACTGTAAAAATGAATCAACATTAATAAAATGTATTCTAAGGGTAGTACACACATATTACGCTCTATGTGTCTTAACCTCAATGTGGTTAGAATAAATTCTGTAATTTTATTCTTATCTGTGACTCAATACATCATTTTGGTCGGAGCAAAGATTGAGTGTTATTTCCCAGTGACTCTGCAAATATGGTCTACGTGCAGTATACACAGTAAAATCTAACATTTAGGTAGGTATTCTGAATTAAAGCTGGAAAATACATTAAAGATTGAATGGATTCATTTTCTTGTATCCCTGTTGTTCACTAGCTTATAAGAATAACTATGCCTATTTTTACATAAGAAACGTGTAATGTTTAAGGTGGAAATAAAGATTATTATATATTATTATTTATTATATTATTTATTTATCAGCGTTATACATTTAGCTATCGAAACGTCATAGGGAAGGAATATTAACTAATTCAGTCTCTAACTGTGAATGGTCGATTATACAATTTAAGTATCGGAGTAAATAGGATCATTTATAAATAATAATGTAAGCAGTTACATAATTGGGATTTTCGCAGGATAAACGACGAGTTTAATATGTAACTTTGTTTGTTGTGCTTAATTAACTAGTGGGGTTTTACAATATTTTATACCTACCTAATTTTGCCACCAGATAATCACGTATTATTCCATTCATATTTTTTAACCACTTTATTAATAAAATTGTCTTGTTTGTTCTTCTATCTAGCCTAAAATTAAAATTTCAAGGTACTTTTTTTCCTTGTCTCTCTGTAATATTTTGTTTTTACTTTTGTTTCTATTTCACCAGTTGTCTTTTTATTTTTAATGTCGTGTGTGTTGAACAAATAAATGATTTTATCTTATTTAACTGTACCGAATCAACTCGTTATCATGTTATTATATATTATGAACATAAATGAATGAATGCAGACTTTATCATCACATTTAGGAATTCTTATCATTAGATTGTCTTGATAGCCTACTGTCAAGACAATTATATTATTAGGAGTCTTTATTCATTTTGAAGACTTAAATTATTATAGCATTGAAACTTATTTACAAGTAAAGCAAGAAGCTTATTAGTATTCTATCGCATTAACAAATAGTCTAGAAAACTAAATGTGTTAAGTTCACAATGCCTAATGTAAGGCAGGTCAAAATGAATATTGTAATGAATGACGAACCTATCGAAATCATAAACTCCACAGTTTTTCTGGGTATCACTCTGGATACAAAATTGCAATGGAGCCCTCATATTGCTGTCTTGGCAGGAAGACTTAGTTCAGCTGCATATGCAGTAAGAAAGATAAGGAATCTGACTGATATCGGGACAGCGAGACTGGTTTACTTTAGCAATTTTCATAGTCTCATGTCATATGGTCTGCTATTGTGGGGATCCGGTGCTGATTTACAAGCCATCTTCATTTTGCAGAAGTGGGCCATCCGTGCCATCTACGGTCTTAGATCACGTGACTCACTCAGAGAAGTATTTAAGGAAATTAATATTTTAACCGTATCATCTCAATACATTTTTGATTGTATTATGTTTGTACGCAAGAACTTGCATCTTTACTCGCAGAAATAAGATTTTCTTTAACACGCGAAATAAACATAGGGTTGCTGTCCCAAATCTAAGACTTCATAAAACTGGAAATTCATTTGTAGGATTGAGCATTAGAATGTTTAATAGGTTACCTCAAAATATCATTGATTATCCTGTACATAAGTTTAAATTGCATGTAAAAAACTGCCTAATGCAGAAAGGCTACTATAAAGTAGATGATTATTTGTTAATCATGTTGATAAACATGTTGATCTCTTCGCCTGTCCTCTAGTGTATAATTCGTTTCATAATTTTTCTTTGACGATTTATCTAAACGATATTGATTATAAGTAAGTATTGTATATCATACTGTCACTGTAACCATAATTTGTTTAAGAATGAATATTGTAATTACCATATTATTTGAAAAGAGTAACTACTGAGTTTCTTGCTGATTCTTCTCGGTAGAAATTGACATTCCGAATCAGCGGTAGATTACATAATATGTATTTGAGATTCATAAATGGATGGATGTATGGACTTAAATTGAATAAAGACATTTTTGATTTTGAGTAGATATGCTAGCTTTTGCCCGCGACTTCGACCGCGTAAAAGTTGAAAATGGATCAAGGAGGATTTTAAATTGGCTTTACGTTACACATTCATTTTGATGTACCTAAAGTATTCGTTGTCTGAGGTTTGGGAAAATTGTCTTCTGTTTAATACCTCATTACGTTCATTTTTTATGAAATAGGTGGCAGACAAACAGACGGGTCACTTGATGGTATGCGATTGCCGCCGCCTATGAACGCCCGCAATACCAGTCAAATCCCAATTGCATTGCGCAACTTTTTCCCTTCTCCCAGAATTAGGCCTCCAGTATCACAAACTATTTATTTGGTAGAACAGAGCATGGGTACTCTAGTTTTCACTTGAGGCCTTGATATCACTCCGGTCGAGCCCACAATTTCTTGCCGAAGCGTAGCTTTCCCACATAATTACAAAATTAATATTGTATTTTTCAATATTGTGCTCTTTTTATCGTCATTACTGACTTCAAAAAAGGAGGAGTGTGGCAAACCGACCTCTTTAAATAATCGTTTTATTTTGTTTTCTCAATTTGACGTTTTTATAATTGTCATTGATTTGGTTTAGTGCAAACGGTACGTAAATATATTTTATTTCTATATTTTTATTGTTTTCTTGCAATATTTACCCATCTCCCTTGCTCGCTAACAAGGAGGTCCTATTTATTTTTACGTATGTTCGCCGATTTCTCCGCCAATTGTTAATCGATTTGCACAATTCTTTTTTTATTTGAAAGAACACACTTCCTAGTCAGTCCCATTTTCATTATGTCAGGATCTATCTGATGAGGAGATCCCAGAGACCTCATTTAGATTTTTTGTTTTTGGGTCTGCTGATAATGGAAGGTTAACTATCAATCATTGAGGTATTTACCTCAATGCTATCAATAATACCGTAGCGTAGCAGCCAATGCTGAGGTCGGAGACTGTTAGACCTCACACAATCACACCTTATCTTTTATTTGTAGATAGATAAGTATTCTCTATTGCACAAAAACAAAATACAAGTTTTATACAACCAAAACAGACAGTACTATATATATTGCTTTACTTGTATGTAAGTAACTGTTATATGTGCTTCTGAATACCATGTATTTTGTAATACTGTGAATTGTTTCTCTATTTTACTATGTACTCGAAGGTACTTTGTTTTT
Organism: Marasmia exigua; assembly: GCA_019059595.1. Classification (NCBI taxonomy): domain Eukaryota; kingdom Metazoa; phylum Arthropoda; class Insecta; order Lepidoptera; family Crambidae; genus Marasmia; species Marasmia exigua. The sequence goes on from CM032468.1 coordinate 13,130,752, forward strand.
TGTGTTTGTGAATATTGTGATGGGAAATAAACGTATTTTTTTCTTCTAATTTGCATCTAATGAATCTCAAAGCCGCAGTGCCTCAGTCAGAACATCATCAACAACAACTCAAGACGAAAGTCGGAGGCTCGGCCGGATTAAATTAACATTAGGCGGAACCATCGAGGGCGGCCATTCGGCACAATACCGGCCCCTTATTAAAATTACAACATGTAAATGCCAACGTCTTGGGCCTGATGTTTGTTTAAAAGTGTCCAAGTCAGTTGCGACAATGCCCACTGTGCACAACGACGAACAAAAGTCACACAGCTGAACATTATTTTGATCCTTACGACTTAAAAGATAAGATTCGTCCAAAGTTTATCAAGTCTAGCTACATAGGACATATGTACAAACGGCATTGTTTAATTAATCATTTGGAAGGTAATGTGAGGAGTTTGGGCAGTTTCAGTATTGTTGTGGAACTTGGAGTGGGCAGTTGGAATGGGCAGGCGAAATTTTTGGAGGTCGAATTCTGTTGAAAGATCAGAAGTTGAAATGGTATCGAGGACTTTTTGGCAACCTTGATTGTTTGTCCTTGTAAATTCAGTGTTCATCTATAGTATTTATATAAAATAAAAAAGAAAAATTACCCAATATCATAACGTCCCAACATACGATAAGTATTTCGAATTGGTTTTGTTTTTTTATTAGGAACAAAATCTTTAATTCTAATGTTTATTTCTTTCTATTTCTATATTTTCATTTTGTGTGTGTTTGGCGATGAATAAATTATTTTATTCTTAGCTGATATTTTTATAGCAATCTTTTGCGATTGACTGACCGTATGGCGCAATTGGCAGTGACCCTGCCTCTGACGCCAAAGGTCGTGGGTTCGATCCCCACCCTGGACAAACATTCGTTCGATGAACACTTGTGTTTGTTCAGAGTCTGGGTGTAATATATGTATTTAAGTATATATTTGTGTTCCTCTGTTTTCTGATATCTGTAACACAAGTGCTTAAGCTACTTAGTACGGAATCAGTTCAATGTATGAGAAGTGGTGAGAGTTATTATTATTTTTGTTGAGAATTTTTCTTTCTCGAAACATTGTTTAAAATATTTCGGTATTTTGACTGGGCTCACGGGCCTAGACCAAGTGAGTCCCGGTTTCCACTGTAGAATGGTTTATTGGTGAGCTATCATCCTGAAGAAACTTTCGAACAATACGGCAGTTATTGAGAATGGCGGCTTTCTGCATCGTCATGTAAGTGCTTTCAGGTAAGTCTAGATTTCTTAGGGACGCCAACAAATGCTTGGGGATTACTCCAGTGCTAGAGAGCACCAGCGGCACGATGTATACCTTATTCATTTTCCAATTTTTTCTATTTCTTCTTTTAATTATTATTATTAATTCTTAAGTAAATAACACACTTAAAATTTCATCTCGTGTTTAGGCGGGACTTCTACCAATTAGACCACTGAACGCATTACTAAGCCGACGAAATTTGTAAGTGCTTGATTCGACATGGCTGTCGATGGTCTCATCAATATTGTAGGTATATTTACAATCTCCAGTGGAAATATTATTACAAATATTTGACCATCATTAAAGATGAGACTGCTAAATCAATAGTTGATATTTTATTCTTATTATCAAATGTATAGATGTTGCAGTGACTCAGGTAACCCCCAAGTGTAGAAACTTTCGGGGTCGATTTCTACATTTCCCAGTAGAGTTATTAATAGAAGACGAACTTTTCTGAATTACGTATATATCTTTTTTGATATCATCGGGTCTAGATGTGCTGGGAGTAGTTTTTGCCTGCTTTCACTGTATTCTGTATAATAGTTTGAGATCTTGGTAAATATAAAATCTGCTTTTATCTGGCATTTATTATATTTTTTTCATTCTTTTAAATTCTATTTTGGTACATTATCCTAAAATTTAGAGAAAAAAAACTTTTAACTGGTGTAAAAGTTCCAATAGAAGCATACACGGTTATGTCAATGTTAAAGGTGTTCTGTTGTGTATATTTTTAGGGAAAAGTTAGCCTATTTTACACTTTACCATAAATCTTACCAACAAAAAAGACAAATCCTTGCCTATGAAAAGGGACAACCAAACCCCTTCCCAACATCCTGTATCACTAATGACTGGATTACTTTAAACTACACATAGGTACATAATACCTAAATCCGACCCCGTTTAAGTAGGAAAACAAACCGCAACATATCTCCTTAATTTAATAATTTCCGAGCGTTTAGTCCTGCGATATTTGTCTTGGTCCAGAATCGAGCGTAGGATTAACCCGGAATTTTGTTATCGTGTCCCTCGCTCCCTCCCTGCCTTGGCCGTCCTTGTTTGGACATGTTTCGACCCTCAATAGCTAATTGTGACGATAAACTTTCGGCCGTCTTTGATTGTGTTGGCATAAGGTGTAGTCTAGGGTTAAGATTAAAAGAGGAGTGCAGTTTCTGGGTAATGCGTCGCTTAGTTTGAATTTCATATTGAAATAGACTAAAAATATAAGAAGCGTAACTTATTTCGCTCTATAATGAATGAATGAATTAATTAGACATTTACCATTTACCACCATTTAGACATGTTTGTGCACAGGGTTCCTTTTTAAGTTTTTTTTAGATCCTTTAATATATATAAGTTTGACGAATAAATAATAAGTTAGACGTGTCCGTGTGTGTCTGTCCGTGGTATCGTAAGTCCCGATCGGATGAACTGATTTTGTTTTTTTTTTATTGTTTGAATGGTGAATCTGATCGGATGTGTTCTTAATAATGTAAGATGGAAATTGATCCAAGATAGCCGCCGCTACAAAATGTCGGTCTTACATATTGTATGACCTCTCGATATAGGTACCAAATAAAAGGATTTGAGTAGTAGAATACAATAATATAACAAGTTTCAAATCCAAGATCCAAGCCCTTATAAAATGGCGCAATAATAAATTATAATAAATATTTGAGTAGGGTGCCTATTGAAAGCGGGAACTGATTTGAACTTAAGTAAAATAAAAATTTGAGAGTACGATTTTTAAAAAGCGAAATATAAATAATAAATTTAAAATTTAAAAACCTGTGACAAAATTTTAAAAAGTCCAAAAATAAATTGAAACTGCTATTGACATTCATTTTTTTTGGATTTTTTAATTTTTGTAGGGGGTTTTTAGACTTAAAGACGTAAGGCTTGATGAGAGAGTATATTCATTCTTCTAAGTCTGTGGAGACACACAACTTGTATTTTTCAGCTTTCACAGAACAGAAATAGACCTAGTTTTGACAGGTAAAGTACACATGAGGTTTTAAAGCTAGACCTTTTTATGACATGGACTACTATATAAAACCACGTTGTTATGGACGGACACCAACATTTTGTGCACCTTAATTATTGTGATGATTAACATTCGTCTCTGATGGTATAGGAAGAAGATACATTTTAGTTTACAGGGGATATGAGTAGAAAAGAGTGAAAGAAAATTGTAAAAAAGAAACTCAGTAGAAAGTAAGATTAGTGACTAATGACGGTATATCGTTAAATGTGATCCGTGTAGGTCGACGAGAGATAGGTAGGCACCTATCTTATAAAAAATATGTATGTAAGAAAACAATTATTTGTGCTCGGAGCAACATTATTTATAATTTGAAGTCAGCAAACAAACTACGTACCCGTAACTAGCAAAAATAAGCACGGACCTAGAGTATGTGGTATGTGATTAAACCAAAAAAAAAGAGAGTGAAACTAACAATTAGATGTAAAGTTAACTCTATCTTTTTTATTTCGATAGAAAATATACATACCTAAAATGATATAGATAGAAATATTATTTCAACAGAAAATTTAGTAAAAGGCGATACACTTACAGCCACTTAGCGCACTGTAAGCAATCGTAGAGCTATGACAAACGCAAATCCTTGTAGTTTTGTTTGCGGGCAAACAACAGCCATTCCATGTGTCTCGCGAGCGTCGGTCACTTAGCATAAGTGGTGAGTTTACCTGCGGCTGTGCAATAATGAATCCGTGGACACGGCTATTGAAACAGTTTAAATACTTAGCTTATTGAAACAGTCCAAACGTACGGGGTTTCTGAAACAACAGCCACCCCATGTGTCTCGTAGTTTCGGTCACTTGGCATAAGTGATGAGTTTACCTGCGGCTGTGCAATGAAAACAACAGCCATCCCATGTGTCTCGTAGTTTCGGTCACTTGGCATAAGTGGTGAGTTTACCTGCGGCTGTGCAATGACGAAACCATGGACACGGCTATTGAAACAGTTTAAATACTTAGATTATTGGACTGTCCAAACGTACGGGGTCTCTGAAACAACAGCCATCCCATGTGTCTCGTAGTTTCTGTCACTTGGCATAAGTGATGAGTTTACCTGCGGCTGTGCAATGATTAAACCGTGGACATGGCTTATTGAAACAGTTCAAATGCTTATATAACTGTGCTATGAATCTCCTGAGTACCTGAAGAAACGGAGACAATGTTTCACAGAGTCACATCACAAAAATAAATCATTATAAATTTTATTCCAAGGCACATCGTACATTTTATATGTCATAATTATATTACAATAAATAATTAAATAAAATTTATTGAAAAATTCAAGTTTGAATCAAGTTTGTTTTTATGAGACAGGGAGGCAAACGAGTAAGCGTATCACCTGATGGTAAGTGATCACCGCCGCCCATGTACATCATCCACACTAGAGGGAGTGTAGATTTGTTGCAGCTTTTAAGAAACAATAAAGACTTATAATCTACTTATAGTAAGGTTTTTAGTTTAAAAGCTATTTTTAGTTTTTTGTAGTGGGTTATTCTGGTTGCATTTCAAAATAAAGAGTGATTTTATGAGAACTTCGATTTGATAACCCTTACTTTTACAAATTAAGAATTTGATAGTAATATATGATAAGTAATTAAGATTTTGCAGTTCATAAAAATGTCTTCCTGTATCATTTTAATTTTTCATCGCCAAAAATATTTTTCTTACGCACGTGCTATTATATTTCATCGCTACTATGATTGGATTTATACTTCTGAAAAAAAAATAGTGAGCGCCAGTTACCCCTAGATGCCGCATCGACCTCTTTCGTACCTCTCAGCTACCGAACAACAGTCGTTACATAAATAATAATCGCTGGGACAACAAAACACGGTGTTTACCTCAACTCAACGCACACCAGCAAAAAATATCGCCTAATGGATAAAAACCATCAAATATTCTACTGATAATACAACTACATAGTTATAGTACTAGTGAATAGAGTTTAGCTATGCCTCAAATAGGCAGGACCATTTTTTTTTCTATGCCATCGAAAGATTTCTTAATCACGTCTTCTTCTTAAAGTGCCTCTCCGACTAGCGAAGGTTGGCCGTCAATCTAGCATATTCTTCTCGCTCTCTAGAAACGAAACCGCTCGGCTGCGCTCGCGATCCCCGTCCACTCCCGGATATTATGCACCTACGCATTTTTCCGGCGACCCACATGCCTCTTACCGGCTAGTTTCCCCGTCATAATGAATCACGTAAATATTGGTAAAAGAATGGCTTTCAAATTCAAATTCAAAATATCTTTATTTGCATAGGCTTGTATACATACAGTACAATCAAATCGTCATACATTAAAAATTATGACCATTTATAGTTTAACATGTTAAAAACTTTCCGAGATGTCACGATTTCAAAATCGCACTTCTAAACGAGGCCGTAATCGCTTTAAAAAAATCTTCGCAAAGGTATTTTCTATGCGAGAATACAAACTACATAAAATGTCGTATTTAGGGAACTTTCATAACAAATGTTACTTAAAGAATAAAAAACCTGTCACAAAAAATCTCACTTTGACTCCAGCTCTAAGAATTCGGAATTATACTTGGTTTGGTTAAATTGTTTATTTCAGATATCCGAGGTTTTGTTAACGGAGCTCCTTAGCATTTCTGATTTGTAATTTTTAATACACTCCATTACATTCTTACGTAAATATGTGTACCTACACAAATAGCCTAACACTGATTGCCAATAAATTCTCCGGACACCGCTCCCATCGCGGCCAGAAAAAACAGTCGAGATATTTTCTAAGAAAACCTTGCACAGTGGGCACTCGGGCAGGTCAATAATCTGCATAATCCGAGCGAGCCGCGCATTCTCGGTTCAAACTATGCTGAATATTTTTAATCAATACAAATTAGGTTGAGGCAAGACCGGCCTCGGGCGCCGCCCGGATGTACGGAGATACGCACAGTGGATCGTGGCGGTGAAAGCGTGGGCAGAAAACTTTTTCACTCGCCTTTATTTTCTTGAAAATTTGTCTTATTTCTTATATTGAAATATTACTTTAGTATTCACAATAGCATTCTGTGACAGTTGAGTGAGATACCTAATCTACCTTATACATATTATTAATATTCCTTTTTTAAGAATAAAGGAATAATATGCTAAGATTTGTACGTTTTGAAATGTAACGTTGTGAATGAGTTTCTATGCTTACATAGAACATAGAACAAAACCCTTAGGTTTTTGTCATTCTAATTTTCATTATTATTAGGAAGGTATAGCAAAAATACTGTTTATTAGGTATTTCATAATCAATTACTTAGTGTGAGCTTCAGTTTTAAACAATGGGCTTCATTGTTTATTTGCAAAAATGACACCAGAGCATAAAAACCATACGCTTTTAAGAAGATATTTTGAACAAGAGTCTCTAAGGAATGTGACGATTGCGCTGTTCTTATTCTATCATAGTTACTAGTTAATAACATTTTACCTAATAGATAATAAAAGTTTCATTTTAATTTATGTAAGGAAACAAGCATTCGTGTATAAACAATCGAAATTAGTTATTAAAAAATACATATGCAGTGCCTATAAATACGAAGCATTATAGGAAGATAAGATACGATTAAAATATTATTCTACGATAAGACATAAAAAGTAGGGACTTTTTGTTCTCAATATTTTCTTATACCCATTCCTCTGTGCAGTCGACGTGCATACGCTATCGAAGCATCTCGGGATAAACTTACTTAACAAGCTGAAGATATTGATTTATCGAGCCCGCCCCAGGTACCGGGCTATTTGCGGGAATCCCGCTCCACTCAGATTAGATGCTCATTTGCTGTGCCCGAGGAATTCTAGGGGTTACTTTCGAATCTAATTTAGATTGAGTTGTTTTAGATTAGGTGCACAGTGGTGTGAAAGTTAAGATAATTGTTTTAAGTGTAATAGAAACGTCTAATAATTTGAAGAAATATGGCTGGCTGATATTGCCATCGGATTGCTTATGGAATTACTGATCAATTTATGTGTTATCTAAGGTTCTAAAATTGGCTTTCAAGGGCCTAGCGGTATTAAAAACACTAGAAAATGTGAAGATCCTTCGTCGGAATTTGGAATAACTAAAAGAAAAATGTAAATTTGTTACTTTAAAATTTCAATTTCATATTAAAAACCGTTGTCAAAATATGTGACTTGTTGCACTATGATACTAAGGTTCTGGACTAAGTCACCTAATTCATTACGAACTCAAGGGTATGTAACATAGAATTATTATCGGATAAAGATTGGTCGAATCGGGGCTAAACACGAGAGGACACGTAAAATTAGAAGATTGATGCTACATGCGATCTGATAACTTTGTGAAACTTCAAACCATATGGCTGTATCACACATCTTGGCCATGAAAAGTAAGTGAAGTAAGTAAATTCTTTATTAATTATTATCAATACACATTTTTACAACTATTGCTTGTCCTCACACTAGGCTATGCCTGTGCTATGAGGAAAAATCAAAGATTTCCAAGAGAAATTGTGACACGTACATACATACCATACAGGTTACAGAGAACGGTAACATAAGTTATATTGGAAATATTACAAGTCACACTATCTACGTACTAGCAAATTAAATATGCATACTTTAAAAAAAAAATAAATTTAACCATATAATACCCAGTAAACACAGTTTTGTATTTTTGTGGGCATAATGTAAATTGTGGCTGTAGGTGTGAGTGAGTGAGTGTAAGTGTGCGTAATTGAGAATGAGAGTATAATTCAGAGTAGGAAGTATCACAATATAGGTTTAAGTAAATCTTCCGCCTCGTTATAATTCCTTTTCAGAAGGATCTTTGATAGGAGCCGTTTTGTTTGGTTATGATCGCGTTATGGGTGGGACTACATTTAACTATTAAAAAGTAACAATGGATTCGTCAGTGTAAACCACAAGGCGTGGCTTATTTCAAATATTAAGTCATCAAGGGACGACGGACTGGAGGAACCCAAGAAAAACCACAGATAAACAATATGTAGTACCTACATATTCTTCAATCTGTGGTTTATGTAACTACATTAAATGTACCTATCAAATTAAAGTCAACTTTATGACAGAGCCAACAACATGTTTGAGCAACTCTCATAGTTAAGAAGTGCTTGAGCTAATCGTAAGAATTCACATACAATTTAAATCTTGCATTCCAACCATACATTCCCAAAAAAAATGCATTACACGCACACATTTAAAACAGTTAAAGATACAAGTACAAAAGGTCATAGGTATGAATCAAGTTACAAAATGTCACTATAAAACCTTTTGATAGATAATAATGTAATGTAAAATTAAAGATAAAAAGAATCATTTACTAGCTAAACACACACGACACACAACATTACAAATAAAGAGAAAAAAACAACAAACTTGTGATATATATAGACAAAAGTGAAAAACAAAATATAACAACAAAGGAAAAATAAACAAAAAAAAGAACTACCTACAAGTTGAAATAATTCAGGCGGGCAATATATACTTGCATTGTGTCCAGGTGTGTCGCGGTGAATACAAAAATTAGCTCACTCAGCTGAAGCCTCGACTTAAGGAAGGGGTAGGTACCTTTCCGTAGGCCATGGCGATTTAAATTTACGTCCCACATAAATATCCCTGCTTTCCAATACGTAAACTGTTTAGCATACCTTGTCACAAGACTAACTTAGGTGCTCATAGCCCCCTCGCTAGAATCTGCAAGGAGTATAATGAAATTATGAATATATTACGACTCGGCTAGAATATTCAAGGAAAAAATAATTAATTATTTGCAGTCTCTCAGTGTTCCCTCAATTGATGTTTAGGTCAATAAACCTACCTCATTAGCTACAATATAATGAACGCTGTGTATCCTATAATTGGCAAACATATTTAAATATTTCCTTTTTCAGTATCTGCTGTCATTTCTGATTGTTATATGTGTATTGCTGTTGATGTACCTTCTATATAAATAAATTATTTATTTATTTCACAAAATCAACAGCTCTTGAAATAAAATTACAAAGTTACAATTTTTCTTACAGCCAATAAAGGATGTACAATTTATATTCATAATTTTCTTAAACAGTCTACAGCAAACATAACGATAATTTTATCTAGTTGTGTTAAAAAAAACATTATTTATTACATAAGATACAGCCACGAACTAAAAGTAAAAATAAAATATTCACTTGTATTTATCTTAAAGATTTTCCATACATAACGTTTGAGATATCATCTAGTTACTTAAAATTGAGCAAAACTTAAAGAATGTAAACAAAAAAAAATAAAACTGTGCATGTGTGTGTGGTGTGTGTATGTGTGTGTGCGTGTGTGTGTGCGTGTGTGTATGTGGTGCGCGTGGCTGTGTTCTCTAATTATAAAATTTAATCATCTTCATTAACCCTTTGAATCTGTCGCCTAAAACCTCTATTGTGCTACAGAAAATATCAGCAGAACCATACTTCTTATTGTAGCGGCTATGTAGTATAATGTAGAATTGTTCTTAATAAGTAGAATACGTTAAAATAATGTTTTATCAAACCGAATACCTATAAAAGAGCAAAAAGTTGCTATCTTCAAGTCGCCAAACTCAAACCGCAGCCATCGTCTAAAAAGCCTACGCCTACGGCAAGAAGTGTCTTTTTACCGAGGGGGAGGGGGGCAACATAGGACGGCCATTTAGCCGCTGGCCACAGAGCTAAGTGCAAAGCGTAACCACCTCTACCTACTTGCGACTTGGTGGTGGAAGTTTTTACCGCTAGGATTGCGTACTCATCTATTGAAGTATTTACTAAACTGTTTTATATGAAAACACATTAAATGTTAGCCATTCAGTACTCAAAGTACCTACAGGGAATGCCCTAGTGTGAGACGAGGTGATTGTTGTGAACTGTATGGCGAATATTTTTTTTATGACATAGGTGGCAGACGAGCAGACGGATCACCTCATGGTAAGCGATTGCCGCCGCCGCCTATAAACACCCGCTACAATAGTGGAGTCACAAGTGCGCTGCGAACCTTTAAACTCCCCTTACCTCTTCATATTGGGCCTCCGATACCCTCACTCACGCAGCGGAACACAGCAGAGTGCTGCTTCACGTCGGTTTTCTGTGAGGCCGTGGTATCACTCTGGTCGAGCCGGCCCATTCTTGCCGAAGCGTTGCCCTCCCATGGTCAAATTTTTTACACAAACAGTAATTGCAGTAGGTGTAATAGGGGGTCGCTGCGAGAACACACTCTAGTGACTGAGTGTTACCGATACATCCAAAAAGTCGAAAGGCAAAAAATATTTATTTTGCGGAACACAGGTAGTTTGGGTCTTAATGTATTACAAACGTAGCATCTCTGTGTCCTGCCCTTAGGCGTACAAAGATAAAAGATAAAAAAGAAAAAAAAATCTTTATTCAATTAAGGTCCACACATAACACTTATGAATGTCAAAATAGGTGCATAATATCTACCGCTGGTTCGGAATATCAATTTCTACTGAGAAGACACCAGCAAGAAACTCAGTAGTTACCTTTTCAAATATTGATGTTGTTACAGAGTTTCAATTGAGAAGAGAAAAAAAATACAATTATGAAAGTTAATAGACTACTATCAATAACCACTCAAAAGATTAATCAATTGACATGACCAAGAATCCTTATCATTTAAATAGTCTTGTACACTATATTAACCTTTCTTCATTAGGCAGGTTTTAATGTGAGACTTAAACTTATCCAGTGATGATAGGTTGATGACATTTTGTGGTAGCTTATTAAATATCTTAATACTTAAGCCAACAAATGAATTACCGATTTTATGAAGTCTGAGGACCGGGACGGCAAGCCTATGTTTATTTCTGGTGTTAATACAAAATATATTAAGTATATGAACATGCAGACGGTATTTGACAATTTTTTTATATGTTTCTAATCAAAAGACCTCTCAATGATAGAAACATCGTTGAAATAATCACCTGATTCTTATTTAAACTACCTAGATATCACAACATTAAAATCACATTATTTTGGGCAAACCTAAAACGCTTCATACAAATAGCTACTTAGATGTGACGTCACACCTAAGAATTCTGTATGCATGTCATTTGAATTTTGTATGGTAGCTATATCAAAATAATGTTTCGTTTATGTCAATGGTTCTATTATAATAGTTGGTGCAAATGGTATGGGTTATTCAATGGTATAATTATTTTTTAAATAATTTCATACTTTTGAAATGAACTTGCCCATGAATCTTTGAATGACCATAATTTTTTCGAACCTTGCTCGGGTTTGTGATCACCAATCCGCATTAGGCAAGCGTGGTGATTAAGCCTAATCCCATCATAGGGCGATAACTTGATTTCTTTGATGGAGGCCTTTGCCCTGCAGTGGGACAGTTATATACTGAGTATATACTTGATTGGTTGATACTTTATTTTACTTTAAACTTTAATCAAAAGCAACTTTTTCAAACTTCATTTAGTCGTTTTCAAATTATAGGTACGGATATAAAGGCAGATTTAATCACACTAAATTGATGATATAAAAACTAGAAGTACGTTGTACTAAATATTCTGAGTAAGAATTAAAGTTTCATTACATACTCATACAAGACTTAAAAGCCGAATAGTAATTGGTTCTCATCATATAAAACTCAGTATTCAAAAGGGTTATCTTTTTACATCGGAATCGCAAACCCAAATAGAACACTGTAAACCGCTATCAAAAAAATAAAAACACGTCTTAACCAAACTCCATGACTTGGTTCCTTTTCCCTCACTGTTCTCGGCGATATTTCAATTGAGCTCCTTTGTCCGCGGCAATAAATTCGAGGAGCGCAGGGGGTGGAAACTACCAGTCATTATGTACCTCGCGGAGGGCTCGGTGCTCATTACTGCGAGTTACAAGTCAACAATGGTAAGACATGGAATGATTCTTGTTCGAAGTTCGAATCAAATCGGTTATCCTATCTCTCAACTTGTACTTTGTTTTTTTGCTAAATAAAGATACCTATCTTTGAAGGATCCGGCTTTTAAAGGTGATGAATCACCACAGAGACAGGTGGCTGTACTGGCTGAGAATATAATGGAATGGCGAATTCTCTTATCAGGGGCAGAGATCCTATTTGAATCGCTGAGTTTGCGTATCAAGTAACTTTGACAGATTTACATAAATACGAGTATATGTTACTAAATTATAAAGCTAAACTTTTGCGGATTTACCTATGGTCTAGGTGTACTCGTACTTAGAAATGCCCTCAACTATTAAATATAGTACTCTTACTACGGTGAATGCACTTGTTGAGACTAAGTGTCGTCTAGTTTAAGTATTGGTCTATTTTATTCAATAGATTAACCAATCTCAATACCATACATCATCATTCGTGTTTGGTGGCTGTAAGTTTACTTACTTTGTTGCTAAGCCCAACCCCGGTCCAACTATTAATTGGTACCTAAATGCTTATGGATAAAGTCATGACACGATATCATAATCAGAGCTGATTTTCACCTCTTACACATTAATAATAAAACCCTTTCTCTTTTTGGTTTCATTTTGCCAATTTTCATGTTTATTTACATTTTCGCCTCATTTAGCTATACCTACATATTCTCATATATACAACGCGACACCACGCCAAGTCACCGCGTAACATTGGAGACTGTCTTTTTCACTGCCAAAAAAGCGGCAATTTTTCTAAGATGTTATATGTGCTACCCACGGCGACGCCCCACGGGCGAGCCAAACCGCTCGTCACCTCCCAGCACTAAAATAAAAACCGTGTACCCACTAAATCCCCTAAATCTATAGCTCCATAAGTCCCAGGAACCGCCTCAGGCAGACACAGCGTCCTCACTTAAACGAACTTAAACTCGACATCTCGAGACTGAACTATAAGACGCCTCTAATAAACTTTGACCTAACAAGCGGCTAAGTGCGTTATTTAAGAGTCCATCGTGTATCTTCACACTATTGACCCAATGGCCACAGACCAAAGAATCCTTTAGATAACACTCAAAAACCAAGTCAGTATCTAAAAAGATGGTGCGAAGCTTGGTTAAGCTATGGCAGAGGGTGGGGTAGTGTGTACAAGTCTCGTCGCATCGACTATGGCCAAGTGCTGACCGTCTTTGCCTTAGGCGTTTGAATAAATGGTCCTACTAAACTGTAGACTGAGCAATTAAATATTTATTCTGGTTAAAATATTATATAGAATAGATTTTGAACTCTCACATAATAAAGTTATGCAATATGTAGTGTAAGTATGTATTTACAACAGAAATCACATAGATTGACGACCCGTTTGGATCAATGGTAGTGAATGCTGCCTCTGATTCAAGGGTTGCGGGTTCGATCCCCGCATAGTACAAACATTTGTGTGCATGAACATGTCTGTTTGTATTGGTCTGGGTGTTTTCTACGTGTTATAAGTATGTATTAACAAAAAAAAGTATTATATGTATATATTTGTGATTCCGCTATTGGTTCTGATATCCGTAACACAGGGGCTTGAGCTACCTATCTCTGAGTCAAATCAATGATGATGATGTTGATGAAATATTAATTTATTATATTTATCGTCTGCTCTACTATAGTCGTAGCTCAGCGTGGAGCCCGCGGCGCTCAACCGCGCCTCAAACGGTCGAGTTGGATGTGCTCATGCCCGTCTCGCCTGAACCTAAGACGTTCATTAGTACAGACTAATTACGTACTTAGACTTTGATGTCAGCATGAAAGAAAGTATGACGTTTGGATAATTTGTTGAGATAAAAGAGAAGAGAATAAGAATATTTATTTGCATAAAATAATGACACAATTACATCTGGATACTCGTATGTTGACACACGTAATTTTACCTAAATTAGCATGCCGGGCCGGCTTGACCGGAGTGGTACCGGGTCATTCTACGGTTAATTGATTACTCCGACCAGTTTTATTTTGAGTTTGAGTTTATTGAAACTCAAAATACAGCAGGTCGGAGTAAGGTATTACTATTAGGTATAAGAAAATCTACCTTGTTTCTTGGACTTATTTCCAATGCCTAAATTTAAGACACACATAAAAAAATATTTAAAAGCCTAATATACAGTTTATGATTATTTAAATGACAAGAATTTGTGGAAACGATAAACTGTTTGCCTACACCTTAGACATTGTAATGGATATATTTATTTTTTGACATGAAATCGACTTATTCATGCGAGTAATATAGTAAATAATAACATTGTACCTATTAAAATTTTTGACGATTAAAAAAAGATAACTGGCGAGTTCTTGCGGGATGTTCTCGTCAGAATCAATTTTCCGAATCCGGTGGTAGAATCACATGAAATATGTTTATTCATTTCTTAGTATATTTTATGTATCGACATATTATGTGTTATTAGATGTATATTATGCTTACAAATAAATTGTAATATTTTTTAATGTATGACGATTTGAAATTGCTGTATGTATACAAGCCTATGCAAATAAAGATATTTTTATAAAAAAAAAACATCATTGCAATATCAATTAATTATCAATTAATTCGTTTTGTCATTTTTTTTTGTTTATATTTGTAATTATTGCACGCGAATGTAATTTGTCTATAACAAATGTGTTGTAAATTAATAAATGTATTTTCTATTTTACTATGTTTACTTAATGACAAAGCCGGAGGCATCTCCCAGCACGCTCAAACTTGAGTAAATTTAGAATTTTTTTTTCCTAAACTGGGCTCGGGAATCCATCCCAGAGCTCTATAGGCACTGCGATGTCGAGGTCGTCTAAATATCTTACGAGTTGTCTTTGACATAATACACGTATGGTAATTATAATAACCAGATTAACCAACTCCACTTAAGTGACATCAAAACCAAATGCCACGTAACAAGAAATGGGGTGTACGTAAGCACGGGCGACTACCAGCGGGTAGAAGGGTGTATTTCCGGCGAGCATCGGAAACGAGACGAGGTGCCGTCCGACGCGAGACACTAGTCTTGGTACATGAGTGGGAAAGTAAGTCATCTACAAATTAAAAAAAACTTTTAACTTAAACATTTTGCTGTCGAAAAAACTGAAAATTTAACTGTGCTTTATAAGTTACTATGAGAATACTTATGATACCATTGAAGGTGTTTCGCAGAGGCCTTAGCCCAGCAGTGGGTCTGTTGTGCTAAGCTGACAGAATAAACTTAATTATTAAACTATTTTAAGTATTTCATATCTATAGATTTCTCTAAATAAACGAACTTTCTTCTTAATTCCTTTACTAAAAAAAATATAATGGCCGCCCATTCCAGCTAAAGGTGAAATTTGTAATACATAAAATGTGTGATTTATACGTTTCTTAAAACGCTGGCGAAAGATAGTTCAGCAGAAAGTGAATCTTCGGGGTCACGGCTCTCGTATGAGGCCAATTTTAAAAAGGCTGACAGCGCACCTGTGACTCGTTTGATGTGGCAGGTGCCCATGGGCGGCGGTAATTGCTTACCATCAGGTGATACGACTGCCCGTCTGCCTCGTATATCATAAAAAAATACAGAAGGATGACGAAAAAACTGCGACATCAACGAAATTTACTTTCCTCACATGTACTATGTGCGAGCAATACAAGTTAATGGGAGATTAGGGCAAGTTGAACTAACTCCTGTTACCGGCAGCGGTGTTCCGAATGTGCTGTGATGTTGTACAATGTTCACTCAAAGAGTGGACGGTAACAAAGAGTGGATTTTATTGTGCGGTTACATACAAAGGTGGAAAACTGTGGAAAGATTTAGTAATGGATTGAGAACCGGTGAAGGAAAGGACGTGGATTTTATCTTTGGTTTAAAGCTAAGGTGATAAATTAGCAAATGGATTACCTCACAGTAGATATTTATTGTTTTGATTTTTACGTAAACTTTTTGAAAAGATCTAGTAAAATAGATAGATACCCCCGTTCTTTTGTATATTTAAAAATGTTATTTGCAAAATTGAAAATTTTGAAAAACCCTAGACGGTGGCCATCTTGGATTTGAATATCAATAAATATATTCTGCTACTCAAGCTCTTTTATATTATACCCATATTGTGGGAGTTGTGTTAAAACATACAATCCATATCTTTGTGACGGCGGCCATCTTGGATCGATTTTTTTTATTCAAACAAAAAAAAAACAAAATTAAACCGATTCATTTGTTCGGGAGCTACGATGCCATAGACAGATACACGACGTTTTTGCGTCGGGGGTTAAAAAAGCACGAATTTGTCATGTATGTATCAATCTATATTGTATACTAGCTGACCCGGCGAACTTCGTACCGCCTTAGAGTAGCTTTGATGCACTACTTTATTTTGTATAGTTGACCTATCTTATGTATGAGTACCTATTCAATTTGAACTGGAATCTATAATATCCTCCATATATAAATTAATCCCTATTTCCCTGGTCTCGCCATATCTGAAAAGGACCTAATTTTATTAAATACAAAACAAAATATATATATTCATAATAGTGTTTATTCCATAGGATTCAATAATTCCACTTATATTTTTACAAATCGCTATTGAACAACTTGGCATTTTGAAGTAAATACTGAGCTTAACACCACGCGCGCTCTAGAAAACAACTAATAGCCTCTATACCCTTCACTGTTTCTCTCTATTCTAATGCTGCTGTGTCTTTAATCTAATGCTTTTTGGTACACTATATTTTTAGTTTTATGTTCTAGCTCGTAAATAAATAATGCTGATGGTTTTCCGACACGGGAACAGGCAACATATAATTGGCCATGTGAAAAACATTGATTTTCTAGATTGATGCCACATACACTTAGCGACTGCCCTTGTGATTTATTTATGCCGCACTGGAAACTGCCGCCGCACTGGAAACTGTAAACGCTTAAAGCTGAATGGCATATCGTTCGGTATCATAGGGATGCGTGGGATTAAAACATCTTCGCCTTTGTACTTCCCTTTCAAAATTGTGGCTTGCAATGTGGACACACAATATTCATTAGTCCAATAGCAACAATTCGCTCTGAACTGTAATCAATTGCCACATTATAACTGAATGCAGCTCTGTGGGTATTAAACAAAACATTTCTATGTTGATTTCGATTCCGTTGAAGTTCATTTCGCGCTTCGCGTTGCTCATCAGTTTGATTTGCTCGTAGATTTCTTTGACTTGCCGTATTTCGAGTTCTGCGGCCTAAATTTGTACGTCTGGTTGGTGGCATTGTTAAAAACTAAAAATAAAAAGCTCTCATATATTTTCTGTATAACCAAATTGTACTATTATGTAGTCACCAAAAGTTACCAAAAATCGATATGAAGCTGTCAACTTACCACGTTTCAGAACAAACGATGCTCTTTTAATATAGTCTATGGCTGTGAATGACGTTGACATTCGTAACGCGCGTTTTTTTAAAATATGCAAAATTAAATGTATACTTTTCAATATTTCTCAGAGATTTTCTTAATATTTTTTTTCCGTAAGAACCATCCTTGGACTTCCACAAACATTTAAAAAAAAGAATTATCGAAATCGGTTCAGCCGTTCACACGTGATGCCGTGACAACGCGAAACGGGTTTCATTTTTATATATATAGATGTATTATACGTGTATATACTTATTTATAGTTACTTATCTACACACTCACTCGCAACCAGGTTCCACCAGAATACCAGCATGCCGTAGCAGCAAATGCTGAGGTCGGGACCCGATTGTCCACACACAACCACACCATCTCTTCTCGTATCGCCACTCCTTTTGGTATCTGTGTCGAGTCGTGTTATGCCTACTGTATTTATTTTTTCTTTGTTTTGATGGTCAATAAATATTTTTCTTTTTTTCTTTCTATTGCATAAAGTTTACAGATCTAAGTCTATAGTTGTATACTAAATTTGCCAAGTAAACGCCAAATACGAGTGAAGGGGAAGTTAAAATGTTGAAAGCGCATTTGTGACTCCGCAGGTGTTGTAGGTCTCCATAGGTAACAGCGCTTACCGTCGGGTGATCCGTCTACTCGTCTGCCATATATCACAATAAAAAACAACTATAAAAAAAATGTTTATTTCAGACCACAGTTTTTGATCCATAGATTGTTAGTAACAAAATGACTTAAAATTATATTAGTAGGTACATATCGACAAAATAAAATACAATAAAATAAAATTAAAAAAAAAATTAAAAAGAGAGAGGTTGCTAGGAGTTACCAAAGAAACTGGTTTCAGTGGTCACTCTTCGCACCAGGCACCTATGATGGAAGCCTGTCATTAGGTACACTACCGAGGCAGTTAAGCACATTACTCCACATTCACAATCTAATACCTACCATACGCCTTGTACCCTAACTAATACCGTCCTAATCACCACTTCAATATCGCAATGAAATGTAATCTATTTACCAACAAGATTGTTTCAGACGTGCACATTCACTTAACTGTATGAGGTGATAGCTAACGGGTCATTGTCAGGTCGTTACGCCGCGGGCGCCGCCAACTTCGACAATAACCGGTGATATTACCTCCTGTGTACACACCCCCGAACCTCCTGTATGTACGTACCTTTATCGTCAGCAGCATAAGGTATACTAAAATGCGATTTTGGTAAACTGGTATTTTCGTCACTGTTATTAAATAATAGGTAACTGTTTCGGCAAAATATGTGATTTAAAAGACTGATATTGAATAATTATGTCAAAAATATTAGTTTGTCAACATCTATTACCTAATAAACTTAGTATTTAATAACAGTGACAAAATACTAGTCAGCTAATTTCTCAATCAACCATTTTTGTCTATGATACCAGCAGTTGTTGTAGTTACTGTTTGTCTGATATATCTGTGACAAAATAATAATATTCTCACATAAAAATAACATCAACAGTTATTTTAAAAACCATTGATAATATCAAATAATGTTTCAGTTACAATACTACCAGCAAAAGTATCAGCCTATATACTGTCCCACTGCAGGGCAAAGACCTCCATCATAGATATCAAGTCGTCGCTACTATGATGGGATTTGGCTTAATCACCACGCTTGCCTAAATGCGGATTGGTGATCACAAACTCGAGCCATGTTCGTAAAATTCGAAACATACCTTTGCTCGACCCGGGAATCGAACCCAGGACCCCGAGATCACGGCCCGGTATTTAAACCACTACACCAACAGGGTGTTTACTGCCAGTACCTAAAATTATTGTAGCCACAGTAAACTTAACAAATGGGTATCTGCTACGAAGGCAATACTACGCGCTATTGAGGTGCTACAATCATTGCTACGACCCTACGAGTGCTACGCGACTGCGACTTCGTGCTACGATCCTACTACGAGGTAGTTTTTGCACGGTTCATCATTTCAGCCAATAGACGTCCACTGTTCTCCACACAGATCGGTTCCGTACCGCCCGCATCCAATGGATTCCCGCGATCTTTACAAGATCGTCGGTCCACCTTGTGGGGGCCTGTCACGGCTGCGACTTCCTGTACGTGACTTCCACTCGAGGACCTTTCCGCCCCAACGGCCATCTGTTCTCCTCGCTATGTGCCCTGCCCATTGCCACTTGAGGCATGCAATCTTTTGGGCTATGTCTATGACCTTAGTTTTCCTGCGGATCTCATCATTTCTAATACGATCACGCAGGGAGACTCCGAGCATAGCCCTCTCCATTCATAACACATCATTATATTCATTTGGCACTGTCTGGACATGATTGAATATAGTTTCGTTTTTTTTTTTCTTTTGTTTTATTTTATGTATTTTTGATTGTTTTATGTTTTGTTTTCTGTTTGTACCAAATTGTGTTCTGTTTATAATTGCTATATGTTCTGTGTTGTGATGTCTATAATAATAAATATTTTCTTTCTTTCTTTTTTCCATTCATCTCTGGGTGACTTTGAACCTCCTTAATCGGCACATTGTAAGCGGCCACGTTTCGGTATTGCTACATGGAATAATTCCATTCGATATTAAACCACAGCTACTGGAATGTAGCAGAAACGACAATCATTAAATACAGTCTTACATCCATAAAATTATCGTCGCGATCGTTTTTATCAATTTATTGTTATACTGCACCGCAAATATGTTAAATATTTAATCAAATACCTTTGTTTGGTAGCTAAAACAAAGTAAAAAAAAAGAAATATACATTTAAAAGTGTTCTTCTGCGTAGAAGAGCTTGCGCAGAGCCCATCTGCTGGAATGATATCCTAGAAATCTACATAATAAATACTGAATATTCTTTACCACAAGGTAAGTAAGCCTTTGTTTTACCTGTTACCAAAAGTAACAGATACATTATATGCACTTGTTACAAATATACTAGATATTATACCTATTAGGTAGTACCTACCTAGACTTGCCTCCACCCCACCTTCAAACAATGGACCCACCTGGGGATTGATATTATGAGCCGAAGTTTAGTAATTTAGAT
Source organism: Marasmia exigua (assembly GCA_019059595.1). Classification (NCBI taxonomy): domain Eukaryota; kingdom Metazoa; phylum Arthropoda; class Insecta; order Lepidoptera; family Crambidae; genus Marasmia; species Marasmia exigua. Next base: position 13,151,437 of record CM032468.1, read on the forward strand.
ATCCCGTTGATAGTTTGTGTGAAATGTTATTCTGTAAGGAGTAGTTAGACTGCTTAGCAAGGGTATTAATTACTTGGATAAGTAATTTACTTTGAATGACCTTTGATGTGTGTGGCGTTCGGTACATGCATGGGGTATCTATGAATAGGTCTTTAAAACGATGTTGAGGTTTCTAATTTTTTTTTCTAAACTTAATACTTTGCGCAAGAGACGCTCCCAAAGGTGTAAAATGTGTCGTCCCTCCCCCTCTAACTCCTATAATAAAAGAATTGTAAAACTAAAAAAATATATGAAGTACATAACTATGAAGACTAACAACGAAAATTGGTTTGAACTAGATCTACCAAGAAGGTTTTTTGATGTCATAAACCGTAAACCGCAATTTACCTTCCTTACTTGTTGCTACGGAACCCTTTATGGGCGAGTCTAACTCGCTCTTGGCCAGTTTTTTTTAATGAGTACGAGCAAGCGAGTCATCTGATGGTAAGTGATCACTGCCGCCCATGGACATCAGCCACACCAGAAGGAGTGATTTAATAATAAGACGTGTATAGCTGCCGAATGCCTTAATTGCAATGATTTTAATTATTTGATTTTACGAGTTGTCAAAAGTAGTTCGTCTTACAATAAAATGTTTGAGTTGACTCGTATAGTGTAATTAGTTAAGAAAATAAATAGAACAATTAGTTGACTACAATCTGATAACTTTCTTCATCTGATTCTTTTCTTAATGACAGACATGATTGTTTATAAAATCAAGTGAGGAAACTTTTAAATGTGATAGGTGGTAGACAAGAAAACGGATCGCCCGATCCGGATGGAAAGCGATTGCCACCTGCCATAGACACCCGCAACACAAATAGAGTCACTAGCACGCTGCCAACGTTCTAACATCTTACCCCCATTAGGCCTCCGGTTCTCTCGTTCGCTCGGCGAGATAGTGAAGTGTCTTTTGGTCTTTTACAGGTTGCATTTAAGAATAAGAAATAATTTATTGACCACAACACATTACATACAAATCTAAATAAGGACAAAACATTATCAAGTTGCGGCCAACAAGGTTCAGCCTCAGCATGTGCTCAACAACAGCAGCGCTGATTTTCAGGCTGTACCTTCGAGCGACGACTCACAATAAAACATACAACATTTCGGTGAGTGTTCGAAGGAATTACATCTGATTCTACTGGCCCCATTTCATCATCGGGACACAAGACGGAGAAGGGGTTACCACCCTTATGTGGTAGGAATACCGGCAACACGTACCAAACGGTTCAAATGTATATTCATGTTGCGTACAGCTACGGAATGGAACTCTTTGCCGGAAGATGTGTTCCCTGAACGCTATGATCTGAACTTATTCAAGAAAAGAGTGAATAGGCTGTTACTAGACAGGTATGATCCATCCTCGGCCACATCATCACTTACCATCAGGTGAGATTGTGGCCAAATCTCTGGCTATTCTAATATAAAAAAAACGCGGCTTCATGCGGGCTTTCTTTGACGCTATAGTATCACACCGGCCGAGACGGCCCTTTTCACTATCGATGTCTTTACCAAGTTTCATGATGAATCGCTAGTGGCTTATTTTATAATAAAACTAACTTTTTGCCTCGCTTACAGATAAAAAGAAACTATTTACTGACTACAACACATAATACATAAAAGAAATAATATAAAGTACACATAACAGTACAGAGCATAAGAGTTGTAGCCCACAAAGCTCAGCATCAGCATGTGCTGCAACTGGCGCAAGCAGGAGCTGCAGCGCTGGTTTTCAGGCTGGACCTTGAATAAGATGATGATGATGAGATGAATAAGCCAGAAAACAGGCGTGAAGCATCACTGTGTTTTCGCTGCGTGAGTGAGGGTACCGAAGCCCTATCAGGGGTAAAGGGGGTTTAAAGTTTGGCAGCGCACTTGTGACTGCACTGGTGTCGCGGGTGTCCATGGGTGGCGGCAATCGCTTACCATCAGGTATTCCGTCGGCTCGTCTGCCACCTATGACATAAAAAAAAGATTAATAAGAGTTTTCTTACATTCCATTTACCAGGTTTAAATGGATGCTGACGAAACATTTCCCGTCACCACCATTCGTCACAACTTGCAATAAGAAAAGGGGCTGGCTTTTAAAATGATTATCAAAAGAAAACGTCGCTGATAAATTTAATTACCACAAGCGATTAGCCAATACGAGGGCTTTGTCCGGGGAAAGAAAAGGCCTTTGTTTTTTTGTCTTGTTTGTTTCTTGTTTGCGCGTCGCCCTAATCCTTGCTTATCCGAAAGATTAATACAAAAAGGGAGGTGTTGGGACATTTTTCAAGAAGCGATATCGGGACAATAGCGGTGATATTTCTTGGGCAATAAAAGAAGAAGCAATTAGTGATGTTTTGTTTGCCGGCGGCCCGTCACGGAGCTACGCGCGATTTTTCATTGTTAATATCTTCGTTGATTGTGGGCTGTGGACAAGTTTTGTTTGGGGATCTTTTAGGGTCAGACTCCACCAAAATGTGAACACGACTAAATCGACACTTTTACTAAGAATATTTTGACCTCAAAAATTGACATATTGTAGTATTTTAAAATTGTAATTGTATTGTTGTAATTCATTACTATTAATTCATGTTCTACATAGTTCGTACGTGGTGATGTGTAACATGAATAATTAATGAATTTTATAAATAAGAAACAATTAATTTGCATTCCCTGTATGGGTGAATGTACTCCTTAACATTGATTGTATGAAACACCTGTAATATTATATACCTCACTCTTGCAAATAAATTTATACTTCTAAATCTACAAAAAAAACAAACCAATTAATATGATACTCCTTCATAAGGTTTTTAGTTAGTATGTCACTATGAACGTTGTATCGCGAGAAAGTATCATACACCTTTATCTATAATACGAGTATATCTCCAAAAAGACAGTTAAGCGGAGAGAGAAAGAAACTTGTCAATATTATAGATAATTTTTAATTAACCTGTTCTTTAAAACCTATAGCTGTTGTTGTTTCAATCAATAAAACAAATCCAATACTCTAGGTTTTTTATTTGCAACTCCGGTATAATTCTGTTGCCATTGAAAAAAAATAAAATGTATCATATATTGTTTGTAAGGCCCTATTAAAACTATTAAAATATGTTTTTTTTTGTTTTTGTAATAATGTTAATGTGCATTTATTTTTGCTTCTGTTTATTTCTAATGATTGGCTGATTATGTATCTTCATACGAGTTTTGTCACCATTACAGACAAAATGTTTAATAGTCATGACTTTTTTTAATGTGACTGTCCAATGTAGCACACCGCGCGAGGATGCGATTCCTATTATCTTTTTTACATCCCCTTTTCAGTGGAGTCCAACCTTTATCTGTGCCTTTTCAGTTCCTAAATGGTGGCTGTTCTTTTTGAGTTACGATGTTTGAGTCTGTATTTTTCCCAAGGGAATATTGATGGATTCATGAGGTATGGTAATTATTGCTTTTTTGTTTACCAATGGTAGTTTTTTTCCTTAGAGAGCAAAATGAAAAAGTAGTTTATCTGATAGTAAATGGTTCTCAAAAAGTTTTCTGTAAATTACAACCCCACGTTGGGCGCCATTTTTAGGGTTTTAAAGTTTAAGAAACCCCATAATTTTGCCATGTCCGTCCGTCTATCTATCCACAGCTAGAAGTTGGAAGTTATTAGCTCAGAGATTCTTAGTAGATACTAGAAAGCTAAACTGGCATGAGTATTTTTGGAAATTATTTGTCAGGCCAACAAAGTGGTATAAAAAAAAAATGTAGGGTAGGTCTCATACCTGTATTGGGGTCGTATTTTGTTTCTCGATCACTCCATCTTATGAGGCTTACTAGGAAAGGTAGGTCTTTTAAAAATGTGGGATTTCGAAAACGATGACCAATATCGAAATTTGATATATAAAATATTCCATTTTTTTACATTCGTCGTACGGAATCCAGCATACTTATTGCGCACACGAACTATCATCTCAAATATAAAAAGAAAGAGCAGATTTTTAGTACCATTTCTAGACTTACTCAAAATATAAAAACAAACAATGAAATAATTTATACCTCAGCGTCTAGAAAGTAATGTCGTGATAATAAAATGTTTAAATGTCTCTTAGCTGCATATAAATCGGCTCATTTCTCTGCGAGTAAACCTTAAAAAAGGAATTGTAGTTCGCAAACGGTCGCAAATTTAAATTGGTTGGCACCTACCAGCGATACACAAGCATGACTAATGTATCACTTTCAACCTTTTGTCTGTATTTTTATGTGGAATTTTGAACAATGAAGAGTAATTGCATCACGCCCTTATACTAGTAAAATGTGGACACAATATAAAATTTTAGGTTTATTAGTATTATTATAAGTAAAAGTCCAATGGCACTTTTAGTAAAAGTCCAATGGCGCATTTAGTAAAAGTGCAATGGCGCATTTAGTTAAAATGCAATGACACATTGAGTAAAAGTGCAATGACGCATTTAGTAAAAGTGCAATGGCACATTTAGTTAAAATGCAATGACACATTTAGTAAAAGTGCAATGACGCATTTAGTAAAAGTGCAATGGCGCATTTAGTTAAATTGCAATGACACATTTAGTAAAAGTGCAATGGCACATTTAGTTAAAATGCAATGACACATTTAGTAAAAGTGCAATGACGCATTTAGTAAAAGTGCAATGGCGCATTTAGTTAAATTGCAATGACACATTTAGTAAAAGTGCAATGACGCATTTAGTACCTAATAGTGACTTATACCCTTATCGCCGTGTGGTCCCGGCAGAGTAGAATAGGCCACCCTCACTCTTACCGAGCTGTCGTAAAAGGCGACTAAGGTAAAGCTGCTGGCATGATCATCAGTACCCAGAGAAGGAAAACTCTGCATTTATATCAAAACCCTCGCCAATCCGTCAACCAAGCGGTGAATATGGCAATTACCCCTCATGTGATTGAGGGAGGCCCGTGCCCCAGCAGTGGGGACTTAAATGGGCTGATGATGATGACCCTTATCGAGCGACGATCTTGATTTTAATTTCTACTATTGACTGAAAGCATAAGAGGTTGAGATTTTGTTTTATATAATAGGTGGTAGACGTCCAGACTAATCACCTAATGGTAATCGGTGGCCAATTCCCACGGAAACCCCCAACAGTAGTTACTAGTGCGCTCCCAACCTCTATGCTCCGCTTCCCCTCAGAATTGGGCTTTTGTTGCCCTCACTCACTTAGCAAAACACAACGCAGGCGCTGCTTTACGCTAGTTTTCTATGAGGCTACAGTATCATCTCTTCGGTCGAATCCTAAATTGTGGTCAAATCGCCTCGTATAGAAACGGGATTCTGCACTAAGCAATAACAAGTTCCTACAAACTTGAAATTTTCCCCAAAGTAGCACTTACTTTGTAAATATGAACATTTGTACTTTAAAATCAAACACAATGTCATGCGAATTACATCTCTTCTCACCCGTATAAAGAGAACAGACTCTCAGACAGTGACGCATGTATGCGGCTATAAATCTCTCGCTACCCGCGCAGATCCCGATCCCGGAGACTCCGGGATTCTGGAATTAGTGATGAAAGTTTAGTCTAGTTTTTCTTTGATCGAGTTAGGTAAAAAGAGTTTTCGTTTTGTTGATCAGAGGTTCTATTCTCGAGTACTCGACATTGAAGTCGAATTAGATATTTGTATGGACGAATGTGTTGATGACGAATTGTTTTTTGTTTATTTATTTTATATTTACCCAATACCGCTTTATTTTCATTTTGTATTTTTTTATTTTTCTTTTATTGGTTCTGTATACTTTTTGTTATTCATATATTCACGTATAGATTTACTTTGTATCGTTCCGTTTTCTGTTAATATTAACTGACAGTTTTTTTTTCTGTTTGCATGTTTTATTTTGAGGCGTCACTCAAAGGTACAGCCTGAAAATCAGCGCTGCAGCGGCTGCTTAGCGGTTGTTGTAGCACATGCTTAGGCTGAACCTTGTTGGCCGCAACTTATAGTGTTTTGTCCTTATTTAGATTTGTATGTAATCATGAGTTGTGGTCAATAAATTATTTCTTGTTCTTATTCTTATAGTGTATGAAACCTCTAAATTTGACTTAAACATCGAGTGTACAAGAAAAGCCCCTCTGATAGGTTATTCGAATCGAATTCAAAGTTTGTTACGCTACCGGAAATTGAAAGAATCTCGGAAATGCAAGAGGCTGTGTTTTTCACTACGAATCATAGAGCTAACTATGGCCTTTAAATCATTATAATTAAAAGAAACACGTTTTAACAGCAACAGTTTTTATTGACATGTAAAAAAGAAGAACAAGTACAAAATATAAAGGCAGTAGAAAATAGTTCGAATATGTATACAATTTATTATAACTGTTGCCGATCACCAACAATAGTATTTAATATGTACTTCTGATTTTGTACGTTTGCTTAGAGCAAGCTTTGTCACGCAATTTTATAGCCTCTTTGACATTGTATGTGAAGTACAAGGGTATGAGTGGTTTAAACGAATCGATTTAACTGGAGCATGCTTATTAAATAAATTTAATATGAAGATTTTGAATTTCTCTACCATCACATTTACATCTGCTGACTATACTTTCCCAAGTTGACTCGATTTATTCGAATATAAATCGAATAGCATTCCCCTCGATTCGCATCACTACCGAGCTCCACCAGATTCGCAGGTAGCATCGTGAATTGAATCGTCGCCCTCTGTTTGCACGTTTTATATTCGCATCGTGAATAATTTGACAGTTTCATTTTGAATAAATTGTGCCAACAATTTGTCGAGTTGCGCGCGGATTGTAAGCTGCAAAGTTTTACGAGATTCGTACCTTGTTCTGTTGTAAAATTGACTCTTTATCTCGTCTTATGAATATTGATTCTAAAGAGGGAAGGTTTCTTATTCAATTGAGTGTGGTTAAAGCGGAGCAACTTATTGATTGGAGATTTGATTGCTTAATTACTACCTATTCTCATTTTCGGCACGTGGGTTCGATCACCATCTGGATAAACATTCGCATTCTATTTGTAGTTTAAGTATTTAGGTAAGTATAGTTTGTGCTTCCCATAATACAAGTGCTTAAGCTATTTACTCTGGGATCAAGGTGACACCGCGATGGCGACTAGCGCCCCCAAGTAATTTATATATTTTTTTACATAGTGGCTTAGTATATTGGCTCTCCTCAGCCTGATGGTAAGCAAGCGAATCTGTTTCCCAAGTCGCAATTACAACGGAAGCGATGTTAAGGCATGACCTCCGTTGGCACCGAGATACTGGACCGCGAGATGCTTCTTCACGCTTCGTTTGAAGGAATCCATATTGCAGGAAGGAGGGAATACATGCGCCGACAACGAGTTCCATTTCTTGATGGGTTGGCAGAAATAGGAACTGCCAAATTTTTTAGTTGATTTTGGCCAGAATACCTATACGTGTTATGGGAAGATACCGAAGGAGATTTGAGTAACCAAAAAATCAGCTTCAAGTAAAAACTGAAATGTGTTAAATGGCAAGTCCCATCATATTAATTAGTAACACTTTCCATCTGTGTCCCAAATTATTCACTATTTATACAGACATTTCAACCGCGAACCAATAAACAAAGAGCTCACTTTTATCGCGAACAAAGCGGTAAATAATTACGTTCGCGCTTTCAGTTGAAAAGCGATTGTTTGAAGCATTTGCAGCACTGTGCTCTGTTTCGTTGCGTGAGTGAGGCTACCGGGGGCCCAATTTGGGGGAAAAGGGAGTTTAAAGGTTGGCAGCGCACTTGTGACTTCGCTTGTGGCGGCAATCGCTTACCATAAGGTGGTCCATGTACTCATCTACCACGCAACTTACATCTTTTTTTATCAGCCTATAAACTGTCCCACTGCAGGGCAACAGCCTCCAACATATAAATCGCTAGTATGATGGGATAAGGCTTAATCACCACGCTTGCCAAATGGGGATGGGTGATCACAAACCCGAGCTATGTTCGCAAAATTTGAAACATTCTTTTCACCCGATCCGGGAATCGAAAACAGGACCCCGAGATCAAGACCCGGCTAAAAACTAGACGGACAGGGCGTTTATTCAAACAACAAATACCTACAAATGAAAACGGCGCGTCATCGTAATTTGCAAGAATATTTTGAATCAACAAAACTGCAACAAATAAATCGCCTACAAGATATTACTTTCACGGGTGAAAATATCAAATGTAAAATGTAAATTTAACTACCTAATACGGGTTTAAGCCGAACGTAACTGCGCCGGAGCGCTGTTTATTTGAAATTTGAGTGGTGTTTTTATGTTAGTGTCGTTGCAGAGGAAATAAAAACGTCTGCTCGTGGAGTAGCTAGCGCAGTTATGAATGGCCTATGAGCTCTCCAATGGCGGAGAGAGCACGGCTTGGTAGTACAGAACCGACAACTGGAGTATTGTTTCTATAATGCAAAGACAACAGCCGGTAAAGTATTTTATTCATTCATTTATAAATGAAATATGAGACCGACTGCTACAGTCTTTGGTTTGATTATAACAGAAACTTTTTTATGTGATAGGTGGCAGACGAGCTGACGATTTATTTGAAGTGATTACAGCTCAGTGGTTTGGAACACGCCTCCCATACGGGGCAAAGTTTAACTAATAATAAAACAAAATTAAAAAATCAAGCTTAAGCAAATAGGACAATGGGTGAAAGCGGTCCAAGAGTCCATTAAAACATACATTTAGTAGTTGTTACAAATAAACATATACAGTTGACGTTTACCATAACCAAACCATATTTGGAAGAAAAAACGAACTTTGAGCACAGCAGATGACTTTAACCTAGATACATAGTTTACTTTACAAGATGAATTCAAAATTATTATTTTTCCATAAACACTCGAACTAATTTTGATGCCCCTCTATGACTTTGAAATAAGTACTTATATGGGCCTTAAATTTGGCATATGTCTCAATCGTGGAGGCTCCAAGACCAAGCTCTATACACATTTGTCCATTGTCCTTTAAATCTACCAAAATCTATCGAAAATCTAATCAAACAGTTTAAATATTCCGAAGTTGCAAGTGGTGATAGGCAGGCTGAAAAGAGTATTTCATAAGAGAAACTTCTTTTGAGAGTACATAAAAAAAACCTTTGTAATGTCACACCGCTTGATTTTTACGAGTATTTGAGTGATTATTTTTATGTTTTAGTCTCTGGTTTTAGCAAACAATAGCTGCTTTCTTTTGTTATAAAGACTTCTTTGTTTGAGATTTAATACCCACGTGTTTTTTTACCTGTGCTACATTTAGTTTTCTCTTTCCCTTCTACTCTGTATACTCTTTGCAAAATGTCTCTTAGGTGGCGTTGCATCGCAGGCAGTTTGCTTGATATAGTGCAAGTCGCGGACGTTATTGCTGCAACCTACTTATTTATAATTGTTGCTGTCGCCACCAGCATCCCACGACCTTCGCCCCCCTGCCGGCACCATACAACTTTAGAACCCATTGGTGGAATCTTAAGATGTATCACGGCTCAAGTTAGACTGGCGGAGTTATGGCCAAGGGTAAGCTCTCGAGAGCCAGTTAGGTCGGCACGGACAATTTAGTTTTCTTTCATGGTGGTTGTTAGAACGACCTTTATTGCATTAAGCATGGCTCTCATGGCGTGGGATGATGCATTGTAATGCGCGCACAGTTATAGAGCGGTGGTGGGATTGGATTACCTTTTGAGAGTGCGGTGTATTTATTTACTTTGCAGTGGAAGCAAGGAAAAAATCTTTGATAAAATCTGCTTAGATTTCGATATTAGATAGCAATGAAAGAAAGAAAGAATGAAAGAAAAAATATTTATTTATTGACACAAATAAAATAAAAAAAAACATTATTACATCTATAAAAATAAAAAAAATATTAAAGTTGGTTTTTTTATGTGATAGGTGGCAGATGAGCAGACGAGGATCACCTGATGGTAAACGATTACCGCCCCCCATGCAACACCAGTGGAGTCACAAGTGCGCTGCCAACCTTCAAACCCCCATTTCCCTCGGATTGGGCCTCCGGTACCCTCACTCACGCAGCTAAACACAGCACAGTGTTGCTTCACGCCGGTTTTCTGTGAGACCGAGGTATCACTCCGGTCGAGCCGGCCCATTCATGCCGAAGCGTGGCTCTCCCACGGTCAAGGTGCAATAAAAAAGATAAAGTGAATGTGTTCTTTAGGGTATTTTGGCGGTAGTGCTTGAATAACCTTAAAATACTTAACCAATCAGCTAACCACCGTTTGCTACTAATTATAAGTACCTATGCCCCACGCCAACAACCCTACTACGAAACCGTCCCGTAACGAACGAGAAAATACCTGTCAAGCCCAAGCAAATGAGATGCACATTGCGTGTGAAAGACGGGGATAATGATTAGGTCGGGTATTCCGATTCGTTGTAGCCCCAGTTTCTAGTAGAACTAACGGACGTCAAGAGAAGAAGTAAAAGACCACGCAGCACGATTGACTGACGATTTGAAAAGCGGCTGGTGCCTAAAGGCGGCGGATATTTATCAACCTTATGGTTAGACACCTGGTCTACCACCTATCTTCTAAAAAAATATGTTCCAAGCCTATCCAGGGCTCAAATGACTTAAACGCAACCCAGAATGATTTTCTGAGATGACAATAAATAGACTGCCAATAGACTGACCGGATGGCGCAATTGGTAGTGACCCTGCCTCTTACGCCAAAGGTCGTGGGTTCGATCCCCACCCTGGACAAACATTCGTGCGATGAACACTTTGTGTTTGTTCAGTGTCTAGGTGTAATATATGTATTTAAGTATATATTTGTGTTCCTCTGTTGTCTGATATCTGTAACACAAGTGCTTAAGCTACTTAGTACGGAATCAGGTCAACGTATGAGATGTTGTGAGAATTATTATTATTATGTTCTTTATACGCTGAGTATCACAGCTATTTGCTGGCTTTTCAGAAATGTACGGGCCTAGGCCAAGTAGAATTCCTAGATCTGATTGTGATGTGGTGGGGGTAATGAGTCTTGATTGTGATGATCTGTGTGGTTGTGTGATATTATTATTATTATAAATAAATATTTTACAACATCACATATATTGACCTAACTCCGAGATCGGTAGCTCAAGAACCGGTGTTACGGATATCAAAATCAACTGTGGGATTACAAATTATATACTCACGTTTAATACTTTTTTTTTTGTAAATACATACTTATAATACATATAAAATATCCAGAAAAACTGATATGTTCATGCACACAAATGTTTTTACTGTGCGGGGATCGAACCTGCAACCCTTGGACCAATGGCAGCGTTCGCTACCACTGTTCCAAAATCACACGAAAGATAGCATAATTTTTTGCCACGAGGCCAAACAGAATAAGATTATTGGAGTAATGCGTGAATGTCTCTATTCTGCAGTGACTGAAAAATAAAATCGGCCGTAAAAATTATTAAGTAGATGCAGTTTGGCTGCATTACAGAGCCGCGCTACACGATACATTGAGCGGTGCCCTGCCGGGTGAAATGTAACTTCTGTCCTAACTACATATACAGGTTGAGTCAACCGTCCTGAGGCAGCCATTCATAACCTAATAGCAGTGTCAAACCCCTCGTAAGTGAGTGAGCAGTGGCAGAAATCCATGACATAAATGCAATTTCAACCAAAGGAACTCATCTTTGTTTGAAAAGAAGTGCAGAGATGTGTGTTGGTTAGTAACCAACAAGAATATCGATTAAATTGAAAGGTTTTGTCTTGACCTATTTTTTTTACGTACCACAAACCATTCAACAAACCAGTTTTTTCCTATGTAAGCTGGGCGACCTGGAAACACATTCTCTTCACTTTAGAAGTGACATAACATAATTTTCTCATCATAGTTAGGTAGAGTTATGGCGTTGTCAAACCTTTGATAACTAAAACGGTGTTATAAAGCAGTTTTCTAATACTTTTTCGTAATTTTTGTATGTTTTTTTTTGGTTTCAAACGTCAAAACTGCTCCATAACACTGCTTAAGATAACAAATGTTTATTGAACGTTTATAAATGAGGCTATCAGCGCAAAAGTGGTGTAACCCCAACCTACATCATTAGGAATTAAAATTAACTTATATTATTTTTGATGTAGTTTATTGTGAACATTATTTCAAATGTTTTGTTTTTTATTTACTCTAGAAACTGTAGAATCTACATAAATTGTGAACTTATATATTTTTAAATTAAAGGCATTGAAAGATTTCAATGTAACGAATGTATTTTACAGCATAACCGTACTAAAGAAACTGTGGGTTACACTACTTTTGCGCTGATAGCCTCAAATAAAGAGCTTAGTGTATCAGCCAAAGGGACTCTAAGCACCCTAGAGAGTTAGGTATCCTTCTGTTTCTACATTCTCTTTATATTCAGTCCATAATTTTATTTAGGTCAATCATTTTTTTATTTTGATAAATACTATGTTTATCTTACACCGTTATTTTTTTATCGCTTACACTTCGAAAACCTCATAATAGGTATCGTGAATAAAATCTATATAGCATATTAGATTAACAAAATAAGAGAAAAAAAATCTGCTGTTCCATACATTATTGCCGGGTGGATATTCCGTTTTGTATGGAACAGTTTTTTGTGGAGTGGAGTCAGGGAACCAGTGGAGTCACAAGTGCGCTGCCCATCTTAAACCCCATTTCCTCCGCATTGGGCTTCCGGTACCCTCACTCAAGCAGCGCAACACCGCACAGTTCTGCTTCACGCCGGTTTTCTGTGAAGCCGTGGTATCCATTCACGCCGAAGCGTGGCTCTCCCATTGGCAGTAATTTTCGTCCGTCGATTTTATTAAATGTATGTTTATTATATAAGTATCAATATCAGCCTGTATATCGCACGTCCATTACGCGTATGCATGCGTCACATCCCCCGGGGCGCGCAGTGTCGCCACCTCGCGGGCGGTCGCAGCTCGCTTTAAACATTTATGTAGCTCCTGCCGAGAAAAATTATGAAGGTAAAAGTGGGGAACATGTTGGCGTGCTTTATGACGCGTTTTGAATATTGTTTTATGACGATATGGCTCCTTTGCTTGGCTATATGGTGTTGTCCTAAATGAAAGTTAAGCGATAAGTGCATCAGTCAAATGCTTTTCAAAATTCAATATTTACTTTTATCTATTGGGCATCTCAACTATGAATTGCTTTTTTATGTGATAGATGATCCGAAAGCCGCCTACGATAGATCGGTCATGTCATGAGAGGCCCAGAAGACCATGTCGTGAAACAGGCCCTAGCATTGCCAAATAATAAGAGAAAAAGAGGACGCCCACTAACCACCTGGTCAGTCCACTGTGGCCAAGGACTTAAACCTTGCCCAAGCAACAACCCCAGGACAGACTGTCCTGGCGCCGCAGAACGAGGAGAGTTGACCCCAAATAATAGGAAATGGCTAGGATAAAGAAGCAGAAGAGAGATGGCAGACGAAAAGACGGATCACCAAAGCGATTAGTCACAAGTGCGCTGCTTACCTTTTACCCAGGATTAGGCCTCGAGTACCCTCACTCATTTGGCGAAACACAGCGCCGAGGCCGACACTTTAAAGCGCTTTAGTTTTTTAATGTATGTTATGATACGGTTGTATGCTACATTAAAATCGCAATTTGAAATCTTTAAGAAGAGCTTATTATTATCCTTTTTAAAAAAACCGACACCGCATGTGTAACTCCACTGGTATTGCGGGATTCCACAGGCGGGAGCAAACACTAACCATCAGGTGATCCATATGCTCGTGTGCCTCGTATCACACAAACACATTAGCAATATAAAGCAATTTTCTAAAAAGCCAGTCAATTAAATCAAATTTCCGTAGTACTTAAGCTATCCTTTTGCTTCCAAACATTAGCAAAAGCGCTCAGGCCTCAGCTCCCAACCATCGAAACTTTACCTTAAAACGTTTTAATTTCGCAAAGCGCTCCATTGTTCCTGAGAAAACCGATTAATTTTATTGCCCTGGCTAATTCTATCAAAGACTCCCCGCTTTAATAGCGCACAACAAAATAAGACCCTTAAAAACTAATGTTCAGCCCTAAGACCGCAAATACCTCTTTGTGACTCCAAGCGATACTGCTGCGCCAAACCTGGCTATACTATCTTCCCTTTACGATCCAGCCACGCAAACAACTTTAGATTTTAACAATAAAGACTTAAGTCTACATTTTCCGTGCAACAACGTCTCAACTCGAAGCGAAGTAAGACGGCGAGCAGATTAAAAAGTTGGAGTCGGTCGCACGATGTCATTGTAAGTGGAAAATGAGTTAAATAAGGCAATACATTTTAATTAGGAGGAAGGGACCGCCCTTTATTCCTTACGCGATAACTCGCTGCGTCCTCTATTAATTGAATTTCATGTTTAATTAAGTTGGTTCGGTCTCAGATAATCCTCGCGATCTCGACGGGTTGATTAAGTTCCCAGTTTTTGACGATTGCCAAGTTTTTCGGCGGCTGGCGTCTTGTGGAGAAAGGTGGGTTTTCAAATTTTAGTGTGGAAAAAATATGATGAAAACAATACCATAAAATATGCTTGGCTTAGCAACTTGTTTTTGAAAAATATCACCGGACTAATTTACTCGTCTTTTAAGTACATTATACTAGCTCACTGATTGCAAACAGCTTATTATTTTTTTTATTTATTTATTAAGGACAACCAACAAATCTTACACTAATTACATTGTATTTACTTAAGTACTACAATAAGGCGAAGTGCAGATTCTCTTACAGGCTGTCACGACATACAAATGTGAGCAGACTAAATAGAGAAATTTAAATAACAAATAAAAAATAACAAAATTTAAAAATAGCCAAATGGCACCAGACCGCTACAACTTGAACGAATCAAGTATAGTCCTCTTAAATTTGTGACTGCTACATGAAAAAACATCAACTCTTGCTGACCTCTTCATCAATCCGTTGTATTGACGTTGAAGTCTGTTTATTAGTGAGTGATGGTCGAGATTGCTTTTAGACCCCTTGGGTGCTTATATCAATGATGTATTATTAATTTTTAGGCAATTAAGATATTCAAGAAAGATTTTTTATAAAGCCAATCTGCAACTGCAACGCTCTAAAGAAAAAACTCCATTTGTTTATCTGAAAACAATCATGTGGCTTTATATGTGAAATGTGATGATTAACTCTGGATACGAAGTTCATTTGGTTGTGTGATCGATGCTATGCAATTACAGATGATTAATTAGTTTACGCCGTAATTATACATTTGTAGGTACCAATTTGATTTTAGATTGACCAATGTAGATACCAATTTTATTTTAGATTTATTCAAATACTTCAATAACAAGTAAAATATTTGCATGCTGTTATACAGTAAGTGTATGCTCTAGTTTACGTTATAAGATCATTTGTTACCACATTTACTGCAAATAAAGAACTTTGAACTTAGAACATAGATGTTCCCTGATCGCTACGACAATGTCCTTTTTAAACGAGGTTTGAAAAGAGTTCTTATTTCACGGTAGGCAGCGGCATGTCTGTGCTCCGGCATTGTTGATGTCTATGAGCAGCGGTTACGATTTACGATCAGATGGGCCGCATGCTCGTCTGCCTTTTTTTTGCAATAAAAAAGATGATAGGAATAAGGATTAATTATTGAAAAAAAAAACATAAGTTGTAATTTTTACCAACCGGAGAGGTTTCATGTTCGGCTGTATTGAAAATCCGGAAAAATAACATTGTTAGTGAAAACACCTTGTTTTCTTTTCTATAATTCCACATAAAAAAAATATATAATTTAAGGGAAGGAAGCAACGGTGAGTTTAATGTAGTGAGATAATCAGCCATTAAGTGGTTTGTGTTGGTGTCTTAAAAGATTAAAAACTTCGGGGGCGCCACCTTCGCTCATCCGTGGGTGCGTAAGGATGTAGAAATATCGAAAAAAAAACCAGTTAGTAAAAAATGGATATATTTTTTTTAAATAAAATATTCTTCTACAGACTCTTGGTCTGTTGAGACTCTTTTTTAGTTTAGATTTATTTATTATATTAATTACAGTTTGGTTTAGAGCTCCGCGTTTGCTCACGTCCAAAACGATATTACTAAAATATAAATGGGAAATAAGGGAAAACGGGGGGAGAGGCCACATTGGTATTAGAATTAAGTCTCCGTTTTATATTTTATAAAAAAGGGATATTAATTATTTTAATCAAATATCTTGTTGTTACTTGTACCTATAAATAATTACTTCTTGCATTTGCTTGCCGTCGTTGATAGAGGTTTTGAAAAAATATAATCGAAATAAATATCGCCGTACCATGATTTTGAAAATCAGATTTTTTTGAGTCAAAATTTCATTGTGTTTTTATTTTCAACATCTTATTCAACAGACTAGCGAGATGGTAACCCACATCTGACCATCAATGCTTAATTATTGCACCTCTGTCATTTTTTTAAGCTTCCGAAGTCCTATTGTATCCTTTGATCTATTTTTTGTAAGTGATAGGTGGCAGGAAGAATCACCTGATGGTAAGCGATTTCCACAATCCATGGACACGCGCAACAGTAACAAGTGTGCAGTTAATCTTTACGCTCCGATCTCCCTGGTTAGGCCTCCGGTGTCCTCACTCACAGCGCAGGTGCTGTTTCGCACTGGTCTTCTGTGAGGCCGTGGAGTTCATGCGAAAGCATGGCCCTCCCACGGTTTCGATATTAATATCGATAAAATTACAATATTATTGTACAATTACAACTCGTAGGACTTCCCTACGGTCCCCGGCTTAGGAGTGTACTGCCACCGGAGCCGGATTTGAAAGAGTTTTAAAGACTTTGCGCTGCTTAGAAATTTACTGAATTTGACTGTCGAAGCTTTGGCATTAATGAGTAGAGTATAGACAATTCTAAGAGGATCTTCATTATTATTAACTTTCATCATTTACTTTTAACCGATTTAAAAAAAAGAGGTTCTCAATTCGATATATATATATGTACCTTCTTCGGTAAAACCTTTTCTCGAGTGTAGTGTTAAAAAATGTTACGTGTATAAAGTGATAAAAATATCATTATGTGACAATAAGGGTCGGAAGTTTTAAAATTAAATTTTAATTAATAAACCTTATAAAGTACCTATCCCTTAAAAAATATTATGTAAATTACTGCATGTGCGACGGTATGGTCAATATTATTTTGGACGTCATAATACAGTCCAAATCAGTTATTCAGATATAAAAAATATCTCTTTCATTTGGCTCAAAAGCACAATAAATATGTAGTATGTAGTCCCTCAGATTTTTGTTTCTGTGGAACTATACTCACTTATGTTCTCAATTGAATTGTATTTAACCACCTGTATGTAACCATGTTTCAAGCAAATAAATGATTTCTGATATCTGATATAGCAAGGTCTCGCGGCAGACTGTAGAGTATAATGAATGATACATGACAGTTAACTTGTTTAAAATGGCCAGTAAGTTAAAAGGAAGTAACGGTTATATTAGATAGATAAATAGATACTCTTTCACAACATACAAAACTTAAAAGCTAGGTATACAGCGATACAATATAAAATTTAGGTGACCCTGCCTCAGGCGCCAAAGGTCCTAGGTTCGATCCCCATCCTGGACAAACAATCGTGTTATGATCACTTGTGTTTGCTCAGTGTCAGTGTTATATGTATTTAAGTATATATTTGTGATTCCTCTGTTGTCTGATATACGTAACACAAGTGGTTGGCTGTTTATATACCAATATATATTCTTGCCAATTACATAATAATAAATTAAATATTCCTTCGCATGCCGCGAGAGTTTTTACATAGTCTTTGCGTGTAGTTGGACAATAATGTATGTGATGTTGTCGGTATTACATTTATTGCAATTTACGTATTCGTCGGTGTCCTTGTAAATCGGAAATCGTATGCCTAAAGACGTGTGCTCGTCCATATGACATACGCATGTTTTACATACGATTTGCAGTCCATTGCTCTTTAGTATTTTTTTTAATGTGATAGATGGAGGACGAGCAGACGGATCACCTGATGATGAGCGATGGCCGGCGCCCATGGACACCCGCGACACCAGTAGAGTCACAAGTGCGCTGCCCCGGATTGGGCCTCCGGTACCCTCACTCACGCAGCAAAACACAGCACAATGCTGATTTACGACTGGTTTTCTGTGAGTTGTGGTATCACTCCGGTCGAGCTGGCCCATTCATGCCGAAGCGTCTCCTACGGTGATGCTTAGTAAGAAGTTTTGTAAATAATGCTCAGTGCGCTTCCAGAAATGAATGATAAATCGCATCATTGCATAAAACGCATTATCGGAACCAGCTCTAACCTGCTCAAGAGCTTTTTGACTTCTGTATCTCCATACTCCAGCGGTGAGGACCTCCGCGTCTTATCTGGGGCGTTTGGGCCCCACTCGAATCTTAAGGGGCTAATTGCCTTGGCCCTCTGTCCCTTGAGACGTCATAAATATAAATTATGGTTGGGTATATCAGATGGGCACTAATCACGAATTACTTGTTTAGTGCTAATGGTCTATAAGATGTAACGTTGTTTTGGAAGTATTGGAGATTGTGATTTCATATGTTCTACCGTGGGAGAGCCAAACCGGCGTGAAGCAGCACTGTGCTGTTTCGCTGCGTGAGTGCGTGCTGTGCTCACTCATGCAGCCGGGGGATAGGGGGGGTTTAAAGGTTGGCAGCGCACATGTGACTCCACTGGTGTAGCGGGTGTCCATGGGCGGTGGCAATTGCTTACCATCAGGTGATCCGTCTGTGCGTCTGCCTACCTATTACATAAAAAAAATAAGTACCGTAGTTTTAGTTTTTATTGAAAAGTCCAATCTTGTCAAGAAATATGAAATTAAATTGCCTGTAATCTTTGTGATGAAATGAAATTAATTCAAGGTTCAAAAAGTTTTCGACTGCTTCGTGTGGTCTTTTTGCAACGTTTTTTACTTATCTATCTTTTAATTAATATTATTAAGTGAAAAAACACAGGTTCATTTCGCTTATTTTTTTTTTACTTATTTACATCTACGAAACACACAATTGAGAACTGTCATTTTCCACCTGTCTAAAACAATTCGGTCTTAGTTATTTTTGACTTTCCTTCAGGTCTAATAATTTGATAACCCAATAATATGCTGGGCTATGTTTCGCTGCGTGAGTGCCGGAGGCGCAATCCGGGGGAATGCGGGGTTTAAAGGTTGGCAGCGAACTTGTGACTCCACTGGTGATGTGTGTGTCTATGTGCTGCAGCAATTGCTTACCATCAGGCGATCCGTCCACTCGTCTGCCACCTATCACATAAAAAAAATGTAAAGCAGTTTACTACGCAGGCCTAATACGCAGTCAAATCGCCATAAAATATTATCCCATAACATGCACAATATTGTTTCAAAAACATGTTTTTTAAACCATGCCACTTTATTTACCACCCCCATCGAATAGGTAATCTTTACCCAACTCCGTCATACACTTGTTAACTTTAACTACCCTGTAAAACGCAGCTTCCAAGAGTGCAGTCCCGTCCCCCACACTCTACCATCAACTTTACCTTTTTGGTCTTAGAGTTGTAGTTCGGTTGGGGCGATTGCCTTGTATGTTAAACAAACTATGTAATAATTAGTTGACGTTAATCAGGTCAGCTAGTTCACATGATGGAGCAGCGATCGCAAACCTTTGGGTTGATTATTTAGCTCTTTACATTTTCGCGTTGCATTTATAATTACAGGAATTAACGCTTTTTAGATTTTCGCGTTGCATTATAAATATAATATATAGGCCGTTACTAACGCAAAAAAACACCGATACTGTTAGTGTAGTGTGTCGGAGTAGCTTCACTGACAATTCATCTGGTGGCGAATAAATATCAAAAAATGTGAGGGTGTCCGAAGATTCACAGTCCGGCCCCAGCAGACGACGCCGTGCTCCGCCAGTCCGCTCGTGACCACGGCTGCTGTAACGTAGCTGAAACGACGAGCCAAATATGTGAGTACACAATGTTGTTTCACATAATAAATATCGTGTTAATCCCCGTATTGATACATTATAGGAATTAACGCTTCTTATTGAATAACTTCCTTTATGGGTTACGGAATAATTTCCTGGGCTGATGGTAAAATGGATTTTTGGATAGAACTAGATAGATTTTATAGAGGTAGAGAAATGCAGATTTCGTCGATATTGCTTTATAAATATGATTTTAAGTTTGAAAAGAAGATAATAATTGGTGAAACTAACACGAAAATACGACATGACCCTTAATACCCTCGTCTTTAAATACATTATTTTATACAACCATGAACACTTTAAATAAATACTTCGGTTTTCAAGCTCACGTTGCATGGGACAAGAAGATTGATTTATATAATTTTGCAAATCGGAAGGACTTACTTGGTTGGTAATGAACAACCGCCAACAAGCTTTCAACGTCACAATCCTACCTACACTGTCTCTCGCTGACATGTTATGGCGGGTCACTACTGATTTGCATCGAGAGAACCTTCCAAAATGTTCGCAACCACTGCCATAGGAAGTCGTTCCAATGACTTCGCCAACAAGCATGACGTCACAATCCTGCCTGCATCGTCTCTCGCTGACACGTTATGGCGGATCGCCACTGATTTACAGCGGGAGAAATTAAATTTTTACAGGATTTTTAATTGCTTCCTTTACGATAGTGCTCGTTAACTGACTGCGAGTGTATTTCACTTGGATGCCGTTTTGGGATTCAAGTCTTTATAAGCTAAATGATAAGTAAAGTAAAAGTAAAAAAAATGTTTACTTGTCCCTCTCACAAACATAATGAATTACCAATTACATATTTAAACATAAGTTAACTCGGTACGACAAAAGGATAAGAAAACCTATACCTTCCTAAAAGGCCGGCAACGCATCTCCACTCCCTCTGGTATGGCCGGATGTCCATGGGCGGCGGTGATCACTTACCATCAGGTGACACGCTTGCTCGTTTGCCTCCCTTTCTCATAAAAAAAGCAATTTATAAAAAACATGTTCAAACCCAAGACAGTCTAAATAAATTCCTAAAAAATCCATGTGATGTTTCAACTACAAACAAACAATCAGTGTGTGTGTATGAGTTTTGCCCGTGGGAGAGCCAGGCTTCGGGACGAATAGGCCGGCTCGACCGGAGTTATACTATGGGTTTATTTATTTATTTAATTTAAAGCCGTCCCGTAACTTACGATAATATACCTGTCTCATTCAAACAAAGGAGACACAGCGCGTGTGGAGAGGGAAACTCCGATTCGGTCGTAATCAGATCCAAGGGAACAGGTCAGCAGCGCACTTGTGACTCCACCTTGTGTTGCAGATGTCCGGCAGGCTATCGCATACCATAAGGCGATCCTATCTGTCCTCTGCTACCTATCCCATAAGGTAACAAAGTTTTATCAGAAGTAGTGGTGTCCCGGTAGGACCGGCCCATACACAGTTGATCACTTGTACTCTCAAAGTTTATAAACAAATTAAATGCACTTGTAAAAGTGTCTTTCAAAACCTCGTTATACGTTCGTAAAATGTTTTATGCACTTGGGACGGAAAATCAAAACACTGGATTTTAAACTATTTCATTATTTCGTGATGAAAGCTAAATCCAGATGAGCTCAACAAGGTACAGACGCGTAGGTAGTCGGTCTCACGTCCAGTTATGTCAATATTTATTTATTGTCTTCTCATTAGAAATGGACATTCCGAACCAGCGGTAGATGATAATATGTGTACCTATATTGACATTCGTGTTATATATGAACCTAAATTGAATAAAGATTTTTTTATTTTATTTTGAATAAGTAAGGTAAAAGAAAAACTTCGTTTTTTTTTAATTCTAATCAAATTCCACGGACACTGGTTAAGTGCCTTTTTTGTGCTCGTTTTTTAAGTGTTGCAAAATAATTATAAAATTTGCTCCGCGATATAATTAAACTAAATTAAATTACAATAACAATCTTAAGTTTAGGCAGTCATGCATGGTTAATGTTAGTAAGATGTATAAAATGTACTGTCATTTTTTTTTTTTTGGGTAGGGGGTTTGGTGATTTTATGGGGTTTGGGGTATGTTAATAATTTCATTTCGCCATTTTTTTTTTGCATTTCGATATTTTTATATTTATTAGGGATTATGAATGTATTCGTGAACTTTTTCGAAGTATTTATTTATCTCTTGCCATTGTCTGGAACTTTTCAAAGCCGTCAAAAGACACCGAGCGTAACAATTAATTACGTTTTTATTCCATCACCACCCTAGGAATACCTTGAAACAATAGTCAAAGAACCCCATGTCACAGTATAGGGAATTCAAAGTAAAGTGGCTTATCTATCTAAGGTATCTCATTTTTTTTTAAATAACCGACTATTTGACATCTCAGCGTATGGATATCGATTGTTCGGTGCTAGGTACCTCAGTAAGCCGGTACGGTAACTGTATTTTTAGGCTTCCTGATTCCTGCATTATGGTCCAATCCAGCGTACCCCGGGCTAAAAAGCGACATCTTTAGACGGCTGTGTTAGCTAAACAACTTTTTTTTTAAAAGAGTTACTGCTGAGTTTCTTACTTGGCAGAAAACTACATTTCGAACCAGTGGTAAACATGTTGACATTCAAATGTGTTCTGTATGGACCTAAAGAGAATAAACTATATTCATTACCCGCCCATAAGGTCACAGACATAGCCCAAAGGATTGCATGCCTCAAATAGCAATGGGCAGGGCACATAGCGAGGAGAACACACGGCCGTTGGGGCGGAAAGGTCCTCGAGTGGAGGCCACGTACAGGAAGTCGCAGCCGTGGTAGGTCTGATCGCGGGAATCCATTAGATGCGGGCGGCACAGGACCGATCTGTGTGGAGAACCTTGGGGGAGGTCTATGTCCAGCAGTGGACGTCTATTGGCTGAAATGATGATGATGATTACCCACCCGTGGGTGGGTTCCGAATGCTGTCGAAAAAATTTAAGCGCATTATTTACTGCTTTAATTTTGTTTCAAATATTTAAGACGGGAAAATAACCTTCAAGTTCATTATTTCCGTAGTTACGGATATGCACAGTAGGTAATAGTCTCTCGCGATGTTTCTCCCCACAGCCAAGCTTGTGCTATAAACATGCAGAGGTAAGGAATGGTTCCACAATGCTTCTTGATATGAAAGTCGTAATTTTACAACAAGTTTGAAATTGTATCGATGTTTTCCTACTGTGATACAATTATAGTAAGTAATCATGATCGTTCTACCGGTGTGATCGATTTCACGGCGGAGTGATGCCGAATACTATTGTCTTACAAATCGGGCTCAGATGATCGCGTGCAAGTAGAAGGGGCACACTACTTTAGGGGGTGGCGTATTGTTTCTTATGCGGATGAAGACATTGCACAATAAAAGTGCAATATTGGGGTGTAAATAACAATAGAACTATTGTTGTATTTGCTTCTTATTATCCTATTCATAGCTTAAACGTAAAGTAATTAGTAAGTTTTGTGACGTAACTGCATAAACGATTTTTTTTTATGTTATTTTATGACGAGCCGACGGATCACCTGTACCCTCACTCACGCAGCGAAACACAGCGCATGCACTGCTTCACGCCGATTTTCTGTGAGGACGTGGTATTACTCCGGTCGGGCTGGCCCATTCATGCCGAAGCGTGGCTCTCCCACTGTTAAGAATTATTTTAACTTTTCACATTATACATTTGTGTAATGTTTTGATGTCACCGCATTGGGGGGAGCATGACGACTTATACAACAGGTATGTTTAATACCTATCACAGGCGTGTTAACAAATTGTACGTATTATTCTGTTTGTGTTGAAAAAATTAAAAAATATTATTAGCACATTTTACTCTAGTAGAGCCGAATGGGCCGTCTCGACCGGAGTGATACCACGACGGCCACACAGAAAACGGGCGTGAAGCAGCGTCTGTGCTGTGTTTCGATGCGTGAGTGAGGGTAGCTACCGGAGGCCCAATCCGGGGAAAAGTGGTTTAAACGTTGGCAGCGCACTTGTAACTCCACTGACGCGCCCATGGATTCCCATGGGCGACGGCAATCGCTTACCACCAAGAGATCTCTTGCTCGTCTGCCACCTATCAACATAAAAAAGCTCATATTCTTTCTTTGTCGCACAAACTCATTTTATTGGAGACGGGAATTGTCAAGGCTTTAATTTTTAACCGACTTTAAAATTACAGTCTTCTAAAAAGTAAAATCTAAATTCCTAAAAAAGTGGGGATCTTTTTTATGTGATAGGTGGCAGATGAGCAGTCGGATAACCTGATGGTAAGCGTTGCCGCCGCCCATGGACACCCGAGACATCAGTGGAGTCACAACTGCGCAGCCAACTTTTAAACCCTCCTTTCCCCTGGATTGTGCCTCCAGTACCCTTATTCACGCAACGAAACACAGCACAATGCTGCCACGCCATTTTTCTGTGAGGCCGTTGTATCACTCCGGTCGAGCCGGCCCATTCATGCCAAAGCGTGGCTCTCCCACGGTCGCATCGGGTCGGGATCTGTTTTTTACAGTAAATAATTGAATATTATTGAATTGTGCTAGACACTCAACTCAGAATATAATTTTATAATAAATATTTCGTTTATTTTTAGGATCAGTTATTGATTCTTGGCCGTGTGGTCCCCGGCAGAGTAGAATAGGCCACCCTCACTCTTACCTAGGTGTCGTAAAAGCCGACTAAGGTAAAGCTGCTGCTCTGCATTTATATCAAAACCCTCGCCAACCCGTCTGCCAAGCGTGGTGAGTATGACAATTACCCCTCATGTGATTGAGGGAGGCCCGTGCCCCAGCAGTGGGGACTTAAATGGGCTGACGATGATGATGACGATTGATTCTTACAAAGAAACATTATACATAGGGTAAAAGTTATAGCAGTCGTGGTCAGAATTTGTCCAGGTTAATTGTGATGTGAATGATGTGAAATGGAATGTGAATTGAGTTATAATGTGATGTCTTAAGACCTAGTTATACAGTTTAGGCTGGATTCGACCAATAATCCGTGGAATAATCTATGATATAACGTCAGATTTGTATAGAATGACAGCGCTATACCATATATTTATTATCGGGATAAGATAGGTCGAATCTTAGTCTTCTTACCCAACCCTAAAATGACGCAAGAAACAAACCAGGTCCATCGGTGGGGTCGAAGAGACCACACGACATCTGCGCGTTCTCCGCGATCAAATCGGCACGTGATTTACGCCCAACAATACGATCCCGAGACGATACGTTATGTTCCGTAAGCCTATCTCTAATCAGTGGACAGCGAATAGCGTGGAGTGGTCTATTTAATTATTAGTTTGTAGTTGGACTTTCTTTTTAACCGACTTCAAAAAAACGGAGGAGGTTCTCAATTCGGCTGGTATATTTTAGGCTTGTAAGGGCATTGTTACTTTTTTAAACAACATCTCATACATTCAAATCGACATTACAGGGGTAGATGATAATATGTGTATCCATTTTGACATTCATAAGTATTCGCAATGGACCTAAATTGAAAAAATATTTTTTTATCTTTTAACTTTATCATTGACCTGATGAACACAGGTGCTTAAGCTATTTAGTAACTACGGACTAACTGCCACACCCAGAGTCATTGATTAACTTAGTTGGCTACTTAAGAAAAAATATTGACACTTATTTGGATACGCATAAAGACTACCGATACTAAAGTTAATGAACATTAGCTTAAATGACGTCTCAGAGTGCGGCCGTAAGTAGCTTAAACATTTTTGTTACGGATACATTTTTTTGTTGTTGGACTAGTGGTTTAAGTACCGGGCCGTGATCTCGGGGTCCTGGGTTCGATTCCCGGATCGAGCGATAAGTATGTTTCACAATTTTCGAACATTGCTGAGGTTTGTGATCACCAATCCGCATTAGGCGGTGTGGTGTGGTGGTTAAGCCTAACGCCATCATAGTAGCGATGACTTGATTTCTATGATGGAAGCATTTGCCCTGCAGTGGGACAGTGTACACCGTTATTTTTTTATCGTTTCCATCCCTAAAACCTCATAATAGGTAAAAATATATAGTATAGGCTGATACTTTACTATACTCGAAAACCTACATTAAACAAATAACATGTTATTTTTTTGTGAAAATAGTAGGTAAATTGTTTTAGTTTAATAAAATTCTTATTTTAAATAGATATGTTGTGCTTAATAAAGAAAGGACAAAATTATGTAGAGTTTATCATAAAATGATTTCAAATAGTTTTATTATAAGTTTTTTGCGTAATGAAATTATTAGACCTTCACGACTCAAAAAGCTAATCTCAGCGAAAAATACCAACCTAACATAAAATAGAAGAGGACGCCATGTCCATTGTCCCATTCTCGAGACGCTAAACGTTATATCAACTGAAATACATCGTGTTACCCGCGATGTCCACTAAGAAACCGTCCTTTGGGAGCAATAGCCTGCCCCGGGCGAGGGCGGCCACACTTTATCAGTCATCCGATCCGATAGAGTGACCACAACGCGGGACACGCTGCCATCTTGGGTGCAGAACATACTAAAGATGAAATATCAGTGAAGCTTCAAAGCTTCGGGTGGTTCTCTAGAACTGTCCCTCAATGGACAACATTTCATATTTTTAACATGTCCATATTGTTTTTTTATATGAAAATAGACATAAAATGAACAGACCCAAATTTTTTCTTTTTTCAAAATTTGTCCATTTTTATGCATAAAATAATTATTGAAATTCTTTATATTCTAAATAGACGTAAGCGCCAAATGACGTCATCGGACGGCTGAATACAGCGATATTCCTTTGCTTATCATTGTTTTAATAAAAGGTACTACTGTCAAAGGTATTTTTTTTTTTTTTCAAATATTTCACAACATCACATACATTGATCTGACTCCGAGATAGGTAGCTCAAGCGCCTTGTGTTACGGATATCAGAATCAACAGTGGGATTACAAATATATACATATAATACTTTTCTTTTGTAAATACATACTTATAATACATAGCAAACACCCAGACCAATACAAACAAACATGTTCATGCACACAAATGTTTGTACTGTGCGGGGATCGAACCCGCAACCCTTGTATCAGAGGCAACGTTCACTACCACTGTTCCAATCAAAGGTAAATAATACTAGTGTCAACATTGTCAACGTCATTCATTTATTCAACGTTGACAAGTTGTTTTTTTTTGGACAGTAGTTGCATGTCATGGGTTTGGCATTTCGTAAATTTAAAACTATAATGTGCTAAGCAAAGAAATATTTTACATTCTGCCGTCCGATGACGTCATCTTACGTTTTTTCTCAGTAGATAAGCAATATAAAAAATGAATAAATATATATTCGAGCAGCAGAAAAGTAAATAAAGAATTGGTATTTTTTGTTTCAGAGCTTAGCAATTTTGAAATGTTGTCCATTGTATGCTTGTCACACTCGATATTTATTGAAAAACATGGTGGACATCGCATGAGACCCATCCGCCATGCTTTTTTGCTAAATGACGATTTTTGACAAATAAGTATTATAAACATGAGAAAATAGCCTCCTGTTATTGATTAAATTTGGTACTAATATACATATATTAATCCGTATGCTAATAGAAATTGAGAAATAGGTTACTTTATTGGTTTCAACGTCATACAATTTGATGGAATATTATTAGAAATACCTATATGTAGGTACAGAATTTTTGTTTGCTGCGCTTAAACGGATCCGGAGCTTTTTAGGGTTCCGTAGCCAAAATGGCAAAAACGGAACCCTTATAGTTTCGTCATGTCCGTCTGTCCGTCTGTCCGTCTGTCCGTCTGTCACAGCCGATTTACTCGGAAACTATAAGTACTACAGTGATGAAATTTGATGGGAATATGTGTTGTATGAACCGCTACAAAAATATGACACTAAATAGTAAAAAAAAGAATTGGGGGTGGGGCCCCCCATACATGTAACTGAGGGATGAAATTTTTTTTTTTCGATGTACATACCCGTGTGGGGTATCAATGGAAAGGTCTTTTAAAATGATATAAAGTTTTCTAAAAAACATTTTTCTTAAAGTGAACGGTTTTTGAGATATCAGCTCTCAAAGTCGTAAAAAGTATGTCCCCCCCCCTCTATTTTTATAACTACGGGGTATAAAATTCTAAAAAAAATAGAGGTGATGCATGCTAATTAACTCTTTCAACGATTTTTGGTTTGATCAAAGTATCTCTTATAGTTTTTGAGATAGGTTGATTTAACTGTAATTTTGGACTTTGCTGCTACGGAACCCTTTGTGCGCGAGCCCGACTCGCACTTGGCCGGTTTTTATAGATCGTAACAAAAAGACACAAAGTAAAAAAAAATCATCAAGATATTTCTAATGAATAAGAATTTGCGTTGTCGTGAGCAAAATAAACTTGAAAAATCACAATCCCTTTTCTTATTCACTTATATATGCACTCTCAAACAAATGTGTATTCCAAACCAGGAATGAGACATTTATAATGTGGACAGCTAAGTAATAGAACTCCCTACCGATGTCTGTTTTTCCTGACCACTATAATAGGACATCTTTAAGGCAAGAGTGAACAGGCATCTTTTAGACAAACGCGTATCATCCTAGACCTCATCGTCGCTTTGCATCAGGTGAAATTATGGTCAAGCGTTAGCCTATTGACCAAAAAAAGAGAATGACTCTCATGGTGTACAATAAACTAATGGTGACTAAGAGAGTAAAATATGACGCGTAAGTCATGGTCAATGGTGATTCAGACACCTCACTGTTATTTATCCCGTTGTGCGTGAGGGTTAAAATTGTGTTATAAATCGCGATCTATCGGACACTGTCTCTAATTAACCGTTAACGACTAAGTTTTATTGCCGTCCGGCAGTTTGGGGTTATCGCGGTTTAAGTTTAAATTGTCCACCATATGTAGTTTAGTGTGGGCTAAGAATTATAGTTTCGGGCTCAGTTTTCAATATAATTGTGTTACGTGAGCGGGTGTTTTGGTCAGTGGACTTTACAATGAAAATTGAGCTTTAAAGCCATTAAAATATAATGAGGATATCAAGAGCCTAAGTTGTGTATGAGAGGTGATACAAAAAACCGCTGTGAAATTATTCCACATAATATTATGTAGGCTTGGATTGGCTCACCATAAGGTGAGGTTCGTCGAACAGACGGAATGGGGCGTAAAACATATAGACTTCGTGATCAAACAACTAATAATTAAATGGTTGTTACGTAAGTATGTACGGCATTTCTTATATGACTTTTGGGAATTCGCATAAATATATTTAATTTTTGTTATTGTTATATGACTTGAATTTTAAATGGAATCGAAAAATATATCGAAATATTTCTAAAAGTGGCAGAATAAACGTTTTTAAGAAAAGTTAGTAGAATAAGTGGTTCAAGGAATTATTAAAAAAGGGATATAAAGGGAATAAAACCTGAAATGTACCTCCATTCTTGCAAATAAAAATTCTATTCTATTCTAATAATGTTACTACTTATTTGTCCATTGCACCTTCGCAAATGTACTTATAAATGTATAAATATGTGTCAGCTATGCCCAAGAGGGTAACATGATGTACTGGAATATTTCTATACCACCTGTTTTGTAAGTAACATTCATGAAAGCAATAAACACTTTTGACTTTGTACTAAGTAAGTAAATGTTTGACAATTTTAATGTTTTTATTTCAACAAAACATTATTTGACTAATTGATTCTTTAATTAAGTACCTAGTAGTAT
Source organism: Marasmia exigua (assembly GCA_019059595.1). Classification (NCBI taxonomy): domain Eukaryota; kingdom Metazoa; phylum Arthropoda; class Insecta; order Lepidoptera; family Crambidae; genus Marasmia; species Marasmia exigua. The sequence goes on from CM032468.1 coordinate 13,181,179, forward strand.
GAAAATGATGACGAAAAAAAAATATGCATCATGTAATAGGCATTAGTGTTATCCATTACAGACACAAAGACACTTCATGCTCCCCCCGTAATGATTTCCACATCCCATTAATATGAAAATTCCTCATCTTTCTTTTCACAAAAATCCAACTTTATCCTTATTACAGTAGATCTCCTACCTACTGCTTTTTGTGGAGGCGTTGTTATTCTTTACACAAGTATTCTCTGAAATATGACTAAAGGCTATTCAGCCGTAAACAGAATAAATTAATGCAAATCGACGTATTTGCAGAGAACTCGTTGTCGCGAACAAAAAACCTTTTTAATAACACGGGAAAGGAGCGAACCTTCAATTCGGCGCTGTGAGGTATTTTCCTCTTAATTTAATCAAATCGCCGAGTTCCGTGTATTTTCTGGGTCATTTGTTTTTAATTTCGCGCGGTCTTCTCGACCCCGCGGCGGGAGAGCGTTGACAGGGCTGTGGTGTATAAATATTTATAGATTTTTTTAAGCAACAACTTATTTATTCGAAACTCTGAGTTTTTTTTTCTTATTAAAAAGTTACGTCTTTATTTGAATCCATTGACTACGCCTACAACGACCACCGCTTAATATGACGTAATTATACATCTAAGGTTGGCGTCCATATAAAACTCTTAGTAACAAAGTCGGCTATAATAACTCGCTTATAGTCACATACAGTAGGTAAATATGTGGCGCTTCTTAGGATCGGTACCGTGGATATCCTTTCAACTGAACATGATACTAAGTCGAAGATTTTTTGTAAGTTATTGATCGTTATAGCTAACGGTATTTTTATCTGTTGATATCTATTGATGAGACTATCTTTAGCGGTATGTATAAGGCGATATTTTAGTATAAGGCCCTACACCTACAATAGGGTACTTGGCTATTTTTTATTTTTGTAATTAAAAGATCTCTCCGTGATAGAAACATCGTTGTAAGAATTACTTGATTCTCATTTAAACTACCTGAGATATCACAACTTTAAAATCACATTATTTTGGGCAAACCCCAAACGTTCCATACAAATGGCTACTGAGATGTGACGTCACAAACAAGTATTTTGTATGCATTTGAATTTTGTATAGTCGCTATATCAAAGGTTTCGTTTGTGTCAATGGTTCTATTATAATAGTTGGTGCAAATTGTATGGGTTATTCAATAGTATAATTGTTTTTTAATAATTTCATACTTACTTTTAAAATGGACTTGCCCGTGAATCTTTGAATGACAATAAAACCGGCTGGACGTTATATTTTTAATTGAGATTTTTTGCTATTGGCACATATTTACCTATATTTTGATAAAATATTTATATTTGGTAAAATCTCGAGCTTAGTCAAGTACTCTATTATTTAGAATAAATTGCAAACCATTGCATTGATATTACAAAAATAATAATCATCATCATCATCAGCCCGGCGCCAATGTACCCGGTCTTGAGCCGATCGGATCCATGTAGTCCCCATCATGGTGATGTCATCGACCCATCGTGACTCTGGATGACCCGGATTCCGTCTGCCGGTTCTAGGACACCATTCGGTCAGGACTTTACTCCACTTACCACCACCGCGCCTAGTTAGGTGTCCTGCCCAATTCCACTTTAATTCCATCACTTTTGATCCGACGTCTTGGACTTTAGTCCTGCGACGGATTTCAGAGTTCCTGGACTCGATGTTGGAGTCTGATGCCCATCATTTTTTTCTCCATGGAACTTTGTGCAGCTCTAATTTTGTGCACAGTCTCCTTTGTACAAAAATAATACCAAGTAAATTCAGATGTTAAACATCTAATTCAAATGTCGGTGAACTCCACCCTAAGTACCTACTGGATATCAATACAACACGCTCCTCAGTCTCACCCGTATCCGTGAAGATGATAATACGCCAAGACATAAAGCATCATTAGCTCCCTCCCTTCACCCCCCTCCCCAGAACTAACTAAACTTGGAGATAGTTGGTAATTGTTGTTAACGAGATAGTCTTTAACCTGTCGGAAGAGGTGATCGTGATTTAGCGAAGCTTTGGGATTAGCTTGGTTTGACTTATTCTGTGGTTTGATATAATGGTAATAAAAAATCAACAGATATAACAGCCAGTGAGTTTGTTTGGGTGTTAATAACTTTGAATATTAATAAACTCTTATGAACGTTAGTTTTCGTGGAAAAACCCTCTTTAAGGCGAAGGGTACCATACACAGACTAGCGACGCCAATTGGTTTAATTCTTTAACTACTAAACTGAATCTATTTTAACAATTGCAGACCGTCATGGACTTGTCAATATACTATTTATTGTATTATTTATTTAAATTATTAACAATAAATACAAATACAATTAGTTAAATTACAAATTAATAGCTACTGTAAGACGTTAATCTTTATAAAGCAAAATAAGATAACACAATAAACACGCTATCAGTGGACTAAATGTCTTCACACTTTCACTGCGTAATAATGAATGACACTCTCAATCGAGGTCACGTATTCACACACGGTCAACGTACCACGTCGAATGTCTTAAGATATTTCGGAGTCTTAGATATCGTTTCCGTGGTGTAGCGGTTATCACATCTGCCTAACACGCAGAAGGCCCCCGGTTCGATCCCGGGCGGAAACATACTTTTTGTTAAAAAAAAGTATTCAGTTTTTTGTTCAAAAAGATATCAAAATACTTTCTCATCGTTTAGGTCTCACTTATCGAAATATTTGCATTTAGTAAATAGACTGGCATTTATTATTCGTTTATTCTTTTACTAGATATCGACTGTATCAAATTAAATATTTTATCACCAAATAACTAGTAGTGATGACGAATTATAAATAAAGTGGTCCAGTATGGCAGTGCCAACGGAAGCGATGCCTTAAGGTGACGGGTAGGCCACACTAGTGACGCCAATCGATTTCAATTTTTAGCTAGTAAACCTGATCAATTTAAAAAAAATTTGGGATGACAACCTCTTGGCAAACACTTATACTATTTATTAAATAACCATGCACATATGTTGCGTCCAACGCGTACGCGAAAAATTGATTACCACCAAAAGCGAATCAATTTTTCCCGTACAAAAACGGACCCAACATTTGTGCATGGTTATTTAATAAATAGTATAAATGTTTTCCGAGAGGTTGTACCTAACCCCGAAACTGTTTAAAATAGATCTGGTTTAGTAGCAAAAAATTAAAATCGATTGGCGTCACTAGTGTGCCCTACCCGTCATTTTAACATTGCCGTTAATTTCGATTGCAACGTCCTCGTATCTTGCTTACTATTAGGCCGAGGAGAGCCAATATATATATTTATATATACTGTGTCACTAAAAAAAAAGAAAAAAGTTATAATATAGCAGAATTCTATACATCGAGCTGACACCAAAATAAGTAGCTGAAGCACTCATGTTATGGGTATCAGATCAGAATCGATGAAAGCACCTCACATTTAGAGACGTAAACAGAACACCCACACACTTAAATAGAAGTGTTGATCATAATATAAATGTTTATCCAGAGTGGGAATCGAACTCACGACTTTTGGCGTATGAGGCATAGTCACTACCAAATGCGCCATTATGCAATATACTCACTGTATGTACCTTAGACGAATGGATCTTTATGCGTAAACAAACCAAGGGCTACACAGATTAATCTTAATGTTTAAACTTGTGTACAAACAGACAGACGAAATAGTTATTGTAAACTAGTTGCATTAGCGGGAGCCGCTCTGTTTCTTAGCCGGTAACTCAATTACAGCGACAAGTCCGCACGATAAATGCGCAGAGGTAGCTGCGGGTGCGCAAGTTACAAGCTGAAGCGATTTGGTAGTTTGCTATGTTATTAGTTTTTGGATACTTTTATTGTGTCAAGCTCCGTTTCTTAGTCCAAAACTGCGTGTTCCTATGGCAGAACATTGGACTACTACAATCTCCCCAAGGTTCTTCCACTACCTCCTACAAATTGGTCTGATGTCCCAATGCACGTGTGGTCGACATTTTTTTTAGTGTCGCCACTCGCACTCGGTTAAGATTCAGACCATCTTGCTAGACTAGTTTACCGCGGGAGAGTCAGTTAACTGAGTTTAAGGCATTTTTTTTTGCATTGGTTTTGCCCCGCTCTTTTCTGGATCGCGTCGCCACCTCCAATAACTTGGCCCGCTCTCCCAACGGGCGTGCGGTCGACATAACTCATGCGTCGCACCTCGCAGTCGGTTAAGTTGCAAACTTTGATATATCGCCGTGTTCCGACTCCACCTGAAGCGGGTCACAACACAGTTATAATTGGAACCCAGCACTGAGTTATATTCAATTGTGGGGTCAACAAAACTGTTTAGCGCGATGTGGGTCGCGTAATGGTGGATTAATGGTAATGTATGGCTTTTCATTTGGACCTAGAATAAGTTTGTGAAATTTTATTTTATTATATTTATGGATACTTAACTAGGCACTCTTTAAATAAAAAAAAAATACGCCCCTCACTGTTACCTGCTGCTTTTTTTTTTCAAACAAATTTTGGTGAGATACGTCACAGATATTGCAATGCATGAAAACTTTAGTGCTAGTTTGTATCTGGCTATTCAACTTTTTTATTCATTATTTAAAATTGTTTTTGATCTGTGCCTTACGTGATGGAAAGTGACGGCTTCTACTTAGTTTGTGGTGACGACGTGATCTAAGATGTGACACGTTTATCTGGGAGATTCATGACCATTCATCGTTTAAAGAGCCCAATCTTGTATTTATTGGAAAATGAATCGACGACGAACGAGTTTCGACTTTCAGCTGTCATCATCATCATCCAGTCTTTTGAACATAGACCTTCCCAAATATTTGCCACTTAATTCGATCAAGACCTTTTTGCAAGCTATAATGCGCAAATCACCCTTGACCTGAAGCGTCCAATAGCAGTTCACTTCCAATTCAGCTTGTTTATTTACTTTGATGGCTCAGCGACCTGAACAGAGTCTTGGCTTCGGAAAAAAGAGATTGCCACTTCGATCCTGCACTACTTCATGTCATTTATTGATCTGGAGCTCGCGCAGATCAGTCTCGACATGTCTTTATAGCATTGTACCTAGGTCGGCCAAATAGGAGTCTGTTTATTTATGATCCAGCATGTTCAGCAGCAAAATGTTCAGCTTGTGTTCAAGATATTATATGAGATATGTCTATTCCACATAGTAGCGGCCCCTATACTTGCGTAACCCTGCTTCTTTCTGGGCCTTCCTATAAACAAGAGAGCTATTAATAAAGAAGGTGTGTGTTTTCGCCTCCGCCCCCGCCCCCCGCCGTGACGGACACTGGCTCAGCAAGGATGATAGTTATCAATACGGATTATCCTGACGCACCCTACGGGTAGGGTCACCAAGCATTTAGTTCGTATAGTGGACTTTAACAGATGTCTCGCGAGGAGAATAGCGGAATTTCCGAATAAGAAGGCCTATAACGAAACGGAATTCACAACCTAATCTTCATCCCAACCCTTTCATACGCCTTGTGCGTCTATTTTTTTTTTGGAGGTGACAGGTATACTTTCGTTCGTTACCTACATTATCTCAAGAAATTATCTGATCTGATATTTTCTAGCGTAGCGGATGTCATGATCACTTACCATCACTTGCTCATTCGCTTTCTTTTCGCATGAAAAAAGTAAACGCTCCAATTTTAGTAGGTACTCAAATTAAACACTTTTTTTATTCGGAAAAGACGAAACTAGTTATACAATGTAGTAGTATGTTAATTGATTACACCGCGAGCTAAACGTGCTACGCTCACATACACGAGCGCGTACAGGGATCTCGGCGTGTTTCGGCGTGAATGACAGACACAGAGGTACGAATTCAATGTCAGCTAAAGTCGACTTTCTGTGTTATTTGGTACTTCTACAGTGCTATCGATATCCCGAACCGTTGAAGCTACTTCAACCACAAAATGCCAATGCGGATACGGCTATATCTGTCTAATGTGCATACGTGGAATCTCTGTTACGCTACGGAATACTTCTGTGGGGTATTAGCGTTGATAAAAATAGGATATTTGTTACACAAAAAAAAATGCATCCGGGCTGTATGTAGGCTTCGTCCCGATGAGTCTTGTAAACAAGTATTTAGAGGCCTTGGTGTGCTACCGCTACCGTCCTTGTACATTTATGAAGTTTTCATGTATCCCCGTGCCTCGGAAAGCACGTTTAGCTGTTGGTCCTGCGCCCGATCCCTCTACCGGTCGTGTCACATTAAAACCATCGGATTAAGAGGGCAAGGGAATAGAGAGTGCACTTGTGTTTACACACTTGAGCACTATAATATATCCTGCGTACGTGGCTGATCGTTGAGATTGGCCGCCGTAGCCGTAATCGGTTGGAGGATATTATTTTATGTTTGTATATATACATTGTCGTGGATAGACCTCCTTGCCACTGAGGCGCCCTTATAAATAGAAAAGTATTTTTCGACGTTTTTTTCTTCTGACGTTTCGGCCGATTACAAGTAAAGTTTCTGTCTTTTCCTATAATTTTGTTTTGTTAATATATTTATTTTTGCCCCCTTAACGGTGTCTCCTCTGCCCGCCACACACATATTACATTATTTAAGAAAGCATGTGATGTAAACTCGAGACTGAAAAGAAATCCTCATAAGCTGGTTTTAAATGAAATTTCTCGGTCACAAAAATATAGTAAAAACTGTCTCAATATATGCGTTAAGATTTATATTAAGGTCCCAAACGACATTAAGGTTCTTAATACAAATAGATTTCAAATAACATTACTAACATTTATAAGAAAATATAGCTTCTATGACATAAAAGATGTTTTTGGGTCGAAAATGGTGACTTATGTTAAACATTTGCATGCTATAAATTTTGGCTATACATGTGAACTTATGTATTTTATGAGATCTTGTACATACCGTGTTTTATGCAAATAAAATTGAATTGAATTGAATTGAAAATAAGTAGACACATAAAATCTATAGTTGATATTTTTTATAGCAATCTTTTGCAATTTATTCTTACGTAAATAACACATTTAAAAATGTCATCTTGTGTTCAGGCGGGACTCTAACCCACACCTTGATGATGGATTTTCTACCAATTAGACCACTGAACGCGTTACTAAGCAAACGAAATTTGTAAGTGCTTGAAAAATTTCATCTTGTGCCTGAACACAATTGTTATTTACTTTAATTTACTTAAAACTTAAACTGTTATTTACTTAAGATTAAATTGCAAAAGATTGCTATAAAAATATCAACAATTGATTTAGCAGTCTCATCTCAACTGGTAGTCAAATATTTGTTATAATATTTCCACTTGATATTGTAAACAATATTGATGAAACTATCGACAGCTCATGTCGAATCAAGCACTTACAAATTTCATCGGCTTAGTAATGCGTTCAGTGGTCTAATTGGTAGACCATCCGCCCAGATTGTGGAAGGTGTGGGTTCGAGTCCTTCCTGAACACAAGATGAAATTTTTAAGTGTGTTATTTACATAAAATCTAGCCAGAGATTACTGTAAGAGTACATGTATGTGTGCGTAGCCTGGTTACCTAGCAATATACAATACGACGCGCTGTAAGCCCACTGTTGGTTCTAAGATCCGAGATAACATAGTTGCTTGAGCTACCTATCTCGGTGTTAGATCAATGTATGTAAGGTTGTGAAACATTTATTTATTAAATTTATATTTATATAGGTAGCTGTGTATTATTATTTCGCGCTTCAGCTCTGTCCGGCACTGCCCTAAAACTTGGGCACCCTGCAAAAGCCCACCTACGGGGGTCCTTAGCAAAAAACAGGATCGTGACGCGGCATATTGATATCTCACGTTGTTTTCCCGTAAAAAGTGTGTTGGGGTTTTTGCCCGAAAATATTCCTCCAATATTTTCATTGGTGTCGGTAAATAAACTACTAGCTGGATTGCTGGAGCGACGTGAAAAAGTTCGGGGAAACTGATGATCGCCTAAATGGCTTTTTTGGGAATGTTTTAGGATGGTACGAGTTCTGGGTTAGATTCAACCCAAACTAACATATATCTATATTGAAATACTGATTTTGATGTCTTTTTTCGGCTATGTCTCGTCTGCCTAATGTCAAAGATTAGTCAATCGCTTACGGTCGCACTCTGAGACGTCATTTAAGCTAATGTTCATTAACTTTAGTATCGGTAGTCTTTATGCGTATCAAAATAAGTGTCAATATTTTTTCTTAAGTAGCTCAACTAAGTTAATCAACGACTCTGAGTGCGGCAGCTACAGATTTAAAATGTCAAAGCAAAGTAATAATATTTGGCCAGTGGTGAGCACGCTTTGGCATGAATGGGCTGGAATTATACTACGGCGCTACGTTTGGCCGAAGTGAGTGAGTATACCAATCAGGGGGAAGAGGGCGTTTAGAGGTTGGCAGTAGGTACACTTTTAACTCAACTGGTGTTACAAGTGTTCATGGGCGATGTGACGTCACACCTAAGTATTCAATTCAAATGTTTCGTTTATGCCAATGGTTCTATTATAATCACCATCATTATCATCATCATTTCAGCCAATAGACGTCCACTGCTCGGCAATGTGCCGCCCGCATCCAATGGATTCCCGCGATCTTCACCAGATCGTCGGTCCAACTTGTGGGGGGAGCCTGCCACGGCTGCGACTTCCTGTACGTGGCCCCCAATCGAGGACCTTTCCGCCCCAACGGCCGTCGGTTCTCCTCGCTATGTGCCCTGCCCATTATAATATAATATATCTTTTATAATAGTTGGTGCAAATTGTATGAGTTATTCAATGGTATTATTTTTTAATAATTTCATACTTTTTAAATGGATCAAAAAACCGACTAGACGTTCTATATATAATAGATTTTTTTTGGTATTGGCACATATTTACCTATATTTTGATAAAATATTTCAATTTACTAAAATCTCGAGCTTAGTCACATACTCTATTGCCTCGACCATCAGGTAAAACATTTGATTGTCTTTCACCTATAACATAAACAAGAGAGATGGGATGTTTCGTCGAGCTTCACCATATAGTTGCAACCAAAGCAGTTGGTTTTTTTTATGATATACGTGGCAGACGAGCCGACGAATCACCTGATGGAAAGCGATTACCGCCGCCCATGGACACCTGCAACACCAGTTCCAACTTTATCTCTTCTGAGGCAAGAGATTGATAGTCTTAGGTTTCAAATACCGGCCTGACCTAGCAAATCCAGGTTCATATTCCGCTCCGACCCTCAATGAACGCCACTGGACACTCAATATTATCGCACTCATCATCATCATCAGCTTATTTAAGTCCCCACTGCTGGGGCACGGGCCTCCCTTAATAACATGAGGGCTAATTGCCATACTCACCACGCTTGACAGACGGGCTGCCGAGGGTTTTGATATAAATGCAGAGTTTTCCTTCTCTGGGTGCTGATGATCATGCCAGCAGCTTTACCTTAGTCGCCTTTTACGACTCCTCGGTAAGAGTGAGGGTGGCCTATTCTACTCTGCCGGGGACCACACGGCTATTATCGCACTATCGATAATCAAAATTACCCAACGGCCCAAAGAAAAATAAAGCTACCTCCGACAATATTACCTACGAAGCCATTCCGGAGATAACATCAGCGAAGTTTGAAGCGCAGAACCATCGCCGGAACTGTCATAAGGGCCGCCATAAAAACAAATCAATCAATAATGCCGTAGGTCGTTACCTCCGTATCTGGACATCGTTTGGGTAAGAATCGCCTCCACTCCTTGCGGTACACAAACAAAGCGATGTTATAAGGAGTAATACAATGCTGCGTGAGTGAGGGTACCGGAGGCCCAATTCAGGGGAAAGGTGGGTTTAAAGGGTCCTGTTCGTCTGCCACCTATTACATAAAAAATGAAAGGAAAACGTTTGTACCCCACAGATAGCTGGCTTTCTGAAAGTCGCTCTCTCTTAAATAAATTAATGTTTCACAACATCACATACATTAAAATCAATGTATGTGATGCCTTGCATTTATCAGAGTCAGATGGCTCCGAGATAGGTAGCTCAAGCACCTGTGTTACGGATATCAGAACCAACCGCGGAATTACAAATATAAAGATATTACCTATTACGAATACGTTATTTCTTTCCTCTTCCAAAGGTTGTCTGGAAGAAATCGCTAGAAGCGATAAGACCACCTTATTGTACTGTCTGTTGTTGTTGTATCATACTTGTATTTTGTTTTTGTGCAATAAAGAATATCTATCTATCTATATAATACTTTTTTTTGTAAATACATACTTATAACACAGAAACACCCAGACCAATACAGACAGACATGTTCATGCACACAAATGTTTGTACTGTGCGAGGATCGAACCCGCAACCCTTGCACCAGAGGCAGCATTCACTACCACTGATCCAAACGGGTCGTCAAATCTAATATTAATAATATGTTATGAATAACTTATGATACCTGCAAGTTATCGCATAGACTTTACCGAATATCTACCGACTGACCGGATGGCGCAATTGGTAGTGACCCTGTCTCTTACGCCAAAGGTCGTGGGTTCGATCCCCACTTTGGACAAACATTCGTGCGATGAACACTTGTGTTTATTCAGTGTCTGGGTGTAATATATGTATTTAAGTATATATTTGTGTTCCTCTGTTGTCTGATATCTGTAACACAAGTGCTTACGCTACTTAGTACGGAATCAGGTCAATGTATGAGATGTTGTGAGAATTATTATTATTATATCTAATCAGCTAAGCAAAGGATGGTGACACAGCACCCTGCACCTGTCGAAAATGGACGAAGAGTGTTGCACCACCACGAAATAGCGCAACGTATAAGCTTATTATTATATAACGTAAGCTTGTCTAGGAAGTGAGATGAAGTAAAAAAGGGTGGATGCTTCGATGACATATGACAGGGGTGTATTGAAGAAGAAGCCTTGCCTACTGCTCTGACCAAAGATAGAAAGAAAGAAACATTTTATTGACCATCACAATAAATAATTTAACAATGAACACTCATTAGAAAACATAGGTAAGGTAACATTGGCACATTAAAACTACAGACAAAGGTGAGTACGAGAACAGACGATAGGTAGGTAAATACACAGTTATATAATGAAAATATTCTAAATAAGTAGGCGTGTGTGAAGTGTGAGGTCAATCAGGTCCTGGCCTCAGCATGGTGCTGCCACGACAGAAATGCCGCGGCAGCGCTGGTATTCTGGCAGGACCTGTTGTGAGATAACCTAGGAACAGGGCAAGAGGATGATGAGGATAAACTCTAAACACATGCCGTGTGGTCCCCGGTAGAGTAGAATAGGCCATCCCTCACTCTTACCGAGGTGTCGTAAAAGGCGACTAAGGTAAAGCTGCTGGCATGATCATCAGCACCCAGAGAAGGAAACTCTGCACTTATATCAAAACCCTCGTCAACCCGTCTGCCAAGCGTGGTGAGTATGGCAATTACCCCTCATGTTAGTGAGGGAGGCCCGTGCCCCAGCAGTGGGGACTTAAATGGGCTGATGATGATGATGACATGCTTCTCGTGTCGGCTGATGAGATACAGCCTAAGCAAGAGAAGTGAATGTGTTCCTGTCCTTGAAAATTATTTGTTTAAACTATAAAGTTTAAACAAATAATTTCAATATTTCAACTTGTTTTCAAATTCCTTTGGTTGTTTAGGGATATTAATTATTTTGTATTGTTAGTTTTGTTTGTTCAAAAATACCGTTTTTCATCGCTGTCAGTGTACTTATTCCTTACCAAGGGGTGACGCGAAGGTGTCATAAATGAGCCGATTAATAACCGAAAAGATCGTAAACCCGGCGATGGCTGTTGTAGTTTTGAGTCAAGGTGCTTAGGGAGAACTTCCGCCAAAACAAATGGCGAGAATGGCAGTAGGATACTCAATCTTCTGACTTTTGATATATATAAAGATATACTAATGAAACATGTATTTACTGACACACCACATTATAGATAATATCAACAGATAACAAGTAACACAATAAATAGGATTATGTTAATTTAACAGAAAACAAACGATACATTTTAAACAAACAAAACATTATAAACAAACGGAAAACTATAAACAAAAGGGGAAAAAAGAACATATTTATCAATAGATCTTTCCGTAAAGGTGTGTCGCCAATTTGCAATAGTCTTTCTTCTTTCTTGGCTATAGCAAGCAATTGTTCTTCTTTAGGCCAAGAGTGAACAGGCATTTTCTGCGTACATTTAAACTTCATCATATCTTTCCCTCAGGGAATAATAATAATAATAATAATTTTTACAACATCTCATACGTTGACCTGACTCCGTACTAAGTAGCTTAAGCACTTGTGTTACAGATATCAGATAACAGAGGAACACAAATATATACTTAAATACATTTATTACACCCAGACACCGAACAAACACAAGTGTTCATCGCAAGAATGTTAGGGAATGACCGGGATATTCCTTGTTCTTCATTATAGCTACGAGTAAAAAAATAAAAGCATCTGAATTAACTACACAAGCAGCACACTAATGCCAACACTCGGCCCAATAAATATTTTATACACTGTAATGTAATCTATCCGAATGCTCATCAAGCTCTGATGGATTGGATTCAGCAGCATGTGGACCAAATAAAGATGAGTTTATTGATATCCTAGAGGCTATTATGAGGGAAACCTCTCAGGAAATGTACTAAGATTGGATGGATGTGTAACGAGTATTAGAAAGAATCAGTACTATGAGAAAAAGATCCAACCTGCCTGAATAGAAAACGTAAATAGACAAAAACATTTTAATATTATTACAGAAACAAGTCTAATAATATTTATTTATTATTAAACATACAAATTGAGTTTACAAATTACGCTTGTCCTGCAAAACTGTTTACACAGTTTGTCTGCAGGATCAGTTGATTCCTAACACAATAAGTTATATAATGTCATCTTATCTACTCGTAGCTAAATTACACCATAAAGCGCCTTCATACCTACGAAGGTAATTCATACATTAATACAAACAATCGAAAAAAAATCGACACTTTTCTGTCACATCACTAATCCGGTTATTTTTCTTTTCGAATTTTCAGCGTCGAATATTAGAACACTGGTAGTAATTAGTAAAGATATTAAGCTATCAAGTCTTAGATAAGACAACATACACAAGAGTTGTCCATAACGACCTAAGCCAATCGGCCACAATAGCACGTGCCCGCCGCCTCTTCCTGCCGTCTCCTTAATGACTAATTACGCTTGGGCAATCCCTCCTACACGTAGCACTGTTTGTACCGCACACCTCCTCAGCCTTGCACGGGAATAGCACCCTTAGTGATCCGGGAATTAGCATCAAGACTGGATTGAGTGGTTGTTTGAACTCCCAAGAATGGTAGTGTTGTTGGTTAAATTACAACACGATGTCGATAAGTTTATTAATGTTGTTAAACATTAATTAAGAAACAAATCAACTCTTATATTTGTCTGCTACTATTAACCTTATAAACCATCATTTATGGTTACTCTGATTTTGTTATTTTAAAAAAGTGTTCTCAACATGGTATGTGAAAAAGATAGGATACATTCTAAACTACCGTATTTATTAACCCAGAACATAACAGTTTTTATCAACCTAGTATTTAAATATTTTATTATTATCTTATTTTATTTATGCTAACTAGTATTGTTATTCATTAGAGGTAATTAAATATCGATAGTTTGTTTAAAATATTTTTAACATCACTAAAGCACGCTCATTAGGTGTTTCTGTGTTTGTCATCAATGCCACAGCAATTTCAGTCTTGCTCCCTCAACTTACAGATGAGATTGTGTGTTTCCGTCTATCAGGTCTTAGTGTCTAGGTAACGAGCTAGGTTTCCGGAGGAAGGGATCGGCTGTAATGAGTTGAGTGCCATTCAAAATGCCATTATCTTTGTTTGCACGTTATATTTATTGGCAAAAGTATTATTTGCGATGGAACTTGATACATTAATGATATCAATAGACTCAAGTTAGTTAAATAAGTAGTACTTAGATCTTATTAATATCGCATGCAATATAAAAGACACCGATGTTTGTTTTGTGCTGTAGTGCCATTTGTTTCATACATGATTTCGCTATAAAAGGACACAGTCAACTTCATGTTGACCAAAGAAGAAGCCGAAAATCGTGATCCGTGTCTTCTAATAAGATAGTCCTGTGTTGGTTTTTTTAAACTACTGAACATATTTTTTGTTATAATTCGATGAGTTTAACCTTATCGAATTATTACATCGCATTAATAATAGTAATATAATCGTTTATTATTACTTCACAAAAGCCTTAGCTAGGTACAGTGTAACATAATAGCTAGTTGTAGATATAATTAAAATATTATGACCTATATCGTTGTGAGAGACTGGTGCCTGGAGGAGGTTTTGGAAAAAACCTGTAGGACAAGTCACCAGGGTCCTCCCGCGGTTAGAAAACAGTAGACGACATGATGTCTATTTAAATACATTAGATATAGAAGCAGTAAGTAACACAAGTACAGGAAGCACGATAAAAAGGGTTCCAAAGAAATTACGTCTAGGTATATGAGTGTTTTCTTATTATAATCTAGGATGTGCTGTGGGTGAGTTGTGTGTGTATGTATATTATATTTGGGTGTATGCGTATATGTGTATGAATGTGTACCTAATTTTTATTAATTAGGAAGTTCAAGATTTTTTTCAGTCTCATCCGTAATTTAGCGACTTAAGGTGACGGGTAGGGCACACTAGCAACGCCAATCGATTTTAATTTTTAGCTTCTAAACCGGATCTATTATAAACAATTTCAGGATTACAACTTCTCGGCAAACACTTATTCTATTCATTAAATAACCATGCAAAAATGTTGGGTCCAACGCGTACGCGAAAAATTGATTCATGCCAAAAACGGCCACTTTTGGCCTGAATCAATTTTTCGCGTACAAAAACGGACTCAACATTTGTGCATGGTTATTTAATAAATAGTATAAGTGTTTGCCTAGAGGTTGTAACCCCGAAAACGTTTAAAATAGTCCGGTTTAGTAGCTATAAATTAAAATCGATTGGCGTCGCTAGTGTGCCCTACCCGTCACCTTAAGGTGTGCCATAACTTTCTTTTTACATTTATATTTGTTTAAAGAGTACAGGTTGAGAGTTTCATTAAATTTGTTATAGAGGTGTGGACCAAGGAAAGTAAATGTCTTTTGGCAAAATGCGGTACTTACGTCTTTTTTGGAAAAGCACACAGCGTGCTTCCTACGTTTCTCCTCTACACTACATGGGTTATAAGTTAGCTGTCCATGTTGGTAATAGTATGAAAAATAAAGGATTGCCTGATAGTAAGCAGATCCCAGTATTTATATAACTCGAATGTATGTGAGCGAAAGGGACAGGCAGCACTGACTTTCAGTATTGCTCGATGTGCTCTCTCAGCATAATACATGACATGTATTATTAAAAACCAGGATTGTAACGGTACTCTTTAGATCGCGATTCGTAATAAGGTGGATAGTGTTTTCTAAGCTCATTATTATCCAAAACACATCTACTCCTCCTGCATCCTCCAGCCAAGCCCAGACCTTCTCGTCCAGGCAGGTGAACAGCTTGCTTTGGGCGGCCGCAGTCAGGTTGCGGTCACAGCGCCGAGTGCCAAACTTGTGGAGGGCCAGAGCATTCTCGCAACGTAGGCGGTCTGGTCTCTTGTCTTCGCAGGCCTAAAAAAAGTTGTTTTTTTCAAAATATCCGACTGATGAGCAGACCATTGTCCCACCATGAGTCCTTACCACGATAGCCAATAAAAGTTAGAATAGGCTAGTTGCCACTATTTTTATTATTTGATAGAACGGTTCATTACGTAATCGTAAGGTGCTTAAAAAAATCATATTTTTTATAGCGTAATAAAATTATTACGCCATAAAGAAATATGCTTTTTTTGAAGCACCTTTTCTAATATATTTTAAATTATACTAGGATATTTTAGCTATACAGCCATAAAAGCCGTCCGCCATGATGGTCTATTAATATCTTTACGCGTGACTGACTGACTGACATGAAAGACCACGAATAAACTGAAACTGGCGTTTGACGTTTTGTTGTTTACAATAATGGTGACGTAGAACTATGGCGCACGGTGTTTTCAATAAAGAGTAATAAAGTAAAAATATAACGGGTATAAGTTGAACTTTTACAGTAATCCTTTATTAATATTTACTGAAGTTAATATATTTCGGACCCTTGTACGGAGTAATATATGAATTAAAAGTTATTTTTATGAAATTCTGACATGAGGCAACTGGCCTATTATCGTGCGCAGCTTTTGTCTTAGGTGCTCAGGTTTCCTAACAACGTTTTCTTTCATCGATAGTCAGTGTGGTCAAAGTCTATTTATACAGCCTAGATTAGAATCAGCACCATTTTGAGGCTTAATCTCGAGCCATCTTGGTTCATTTATTCAAAATTCTTAACAAAACTTATCCTTTCATCCAAGTGTAAAATAATGAAGGACTTATAACATCAAGCCTAACTAAGCACTAAGGGCGACGGCCTGTGGGTAGACCACCTGCCCGATGGTCCGAGGATATTGTAACGGCAGTGGGGAAACAATGGATAAGGCTGGCAGGGGACAGAAGGGAGTGGCGTGATTAAGAAGAGGCTAATACTCAGCAGTGAGTGGATGTGGGCTAATATGATGAACTAAGCACGCTCTACCTGACTCAACAGGACCTACATTGGTGGTGGACTAGTGTTAGTGACCTTTAGGAGTCTTTTGTGAAATAAATGTGATTTGTATCCAATTTATAATTCAGTCTCACCGGTAGAAATTGCTTCATGTAACGCTGAACCGTCCGTGTTGCACACCAAACGTTGTTGCTGCATTCCTGGTACGCTGCAATCAAAAACATCCTTTATTTACTGCGAATAAATTATTTTGTATTTATTATTTAGGTTCCACTTGCATGGCTCAGCGATGGTAGGTCAGAGGATAAAACCTTGCACCTTCTAAACGGGGTGTAGATTCTGAAGTACAGTCAGCTTACAGATCTTAGCGTTCAACCTACCAAACATTTTTAGCATCTGACAATAATCACTTTTATCACAATACTTTAAGTGTCACTTTCATTTATTGTAATTTTTCCTCGCACAACAAAACAAAATGCACCTGCTTTCAACTGAATGTAGGTAAATACGTTGTTAGAAGTTCCATGAGTAATGCACAGTATACCGTCATCCAAGATGAGTAGGGAACGACAATTGCTTACGTATAAGAATTCAGCGGCAGGCAGCAGATCGAACATTTCCTCAGAGCAGTATTAGAGGTTGTGATTAAACCTCTGACAATGATTACCTTCTAGATTATCAGGATCGCTCTCCTTATAGTGCGCCATCTCCCAGTAGCCCTGAGTGATGTGCATCACGCCACAGTAGTTGTCCACGCAGCCTTCGTCCTTGACGCAGCCCATCGACTGCAAGAATAAACAATTAACTCCTTAATTATTCGTAAGTAAATAATACTCTTGAAAATAATGTGACATGAGATCTGAATCCATGCATGCTCTGTACCAAGACTATCCTTACAATCATGTCTAGTGAATATCCCATGTTTTCAACATCTTGACTCCTGGTAGTTCGGATATTTTTTATTTTATTTTCTTTGTAATTAGTAGGCATAGGACTAAGACTCTGAACCTACTAGATAATTACTAGGAACCAAGAAACTAGAAACAATTATTGAATTAGCAAGAACCTACCTTGCACAGACATCTCATGCAGGTCATTGACAAAGGGCTGTCCTCCGCATCATCATCATGTTCTGGAATAAGATCAAGTTTTTTACTAAATCTCTATTTGAAAACCCAAAAAGGAACTGGTTATTTGAATACATACGTATACATTTTAGGAGCTAATTTTAAGCCTTGACTTAATTGATATTCCTCTGTGTAATATTGTACATATACGTAACCAAACAACGATTTTCTCCTTATTTGAATCCAAATTTTAATATAACTACATCATCATCATCAGCCCATTTAAGTCCCCACTGCTGGGGCACGGGCCTCCCTCAATCACATGAGGGGTAATTGCCATACTCACCACGCTTGGCAGACGGATTGGCGAGGGTTTTGAAATGCAGAGTTTTCCTTCTCTGGGTGATGATGATCATGCCAGCAGCTTTACCTTAGTCGCCTTTTACGACACCTCGGTAAGAGTGAGGGTGGCCTATTCTACTCTGCCGGGGACCACACGGCCTACATATAAAACATAAAACAAAATATGTGCAAAAAAAATTGTACGTACAACCAAACATTAAAGTATACAAAACTGTCAAATTTCTTCAGTCGATTTTCACCTTAATATCAAACACGTTCAGTTCAATATCAATCGACAGATTGTAGAAACCTGATTTGTGACAATCTGTACATACACGGACAGATGGCAGTCGCTTCATTGTAATTTGTAATTATCAGACTTACAAATTCTCCAGGAGCCCAATTCTCGGGATTTTCGATATAAAAAACATGGCGGATGTCGCATGCGAACCATAAAAAAATTAAGTTTTTGCGATACTATACACCGTTATTTTTTTATCGGTTATATAACCGATCGGTTATTTACGATACCTATTATGAAGTTTTCGGGATTTCCCGAAAACCTCAGCTGTTCCATACAAAATAGAATATCCACCCGCTAATCATTTATGGAACAGCTGTTTCTCGCTTATTTAGTTGATCTAACGTTTTAAATGGTCTTTATATCCATTGCTAGGTTTTCAGGATGTAAACGATAAAAAATAACGGTTCATATCGTGTGATGACAAAATAACATGTCTCGAGAATTGAGCTCCAGGAGTCTTCAGGTTAGTGGAGGATTTTCAATCCCAAGGTCACCTCATCCAGTCACTTCCATCAGTCGTCCTAAGGTCTGAATTCTAACGAATAGCAGGGCGTCCTGCCAAGACACGTCGGCTTCATAATATAAAAATAGGATATAGAAATTCTCATTTGAACGCTCCCAGGACTTACCGAATTCATCACTAGTCGCATTTATTTTACTAAAATTAACTAAACACATAACAAAATAAAGAAGAAGGATTTTGGTCACCATCGCTTCTTATTCGCCACTAGAGATCCTAATTTGTCACTGTCCGGGCACTGTGTGTCTGTGTGTCTCTGTCTGTCCCGCTAATTACAGGCGCGAAGGCGAATAAAAACCGGTCAAGCGTGAGTTTGACTCTCGCTCTTAGGGTTCTTTACCAAAACAACGTTTTTATGGCAAGTCGTGTGAGATTGGTATGTATCAGCTTATAAACTGTCCCACTGCATCCCATATGATGGCCTCTATATCATAGAAATCAAGTTATTGCTATTATGATGGAATTATTTTATGATATAGGGGGCAGGCGAGCAAACGTATCACCTAATGGTAAGCGATTACCACCGCCCATGGACACCTGCCACGTCAAAGGAGTCACAGGTGCGCTGCCGGCCTTTGCTATCGGCCTTTAATGCTCAGATGGGACACCTGTGTAACTCGTCTGAAGAGGGATCGGGCGCAGGACCAACGACTTAACGTGCTTTCCGAAGCACGGGGGTACAAGACCGCCAACTTCCAGATTCCGAGCTGACACTAAGAATTTCTTAACAAAAAGGGTTCACATTTTGGCCCGCCCCGGGATCGAATCTGGGACCCCAATCGCTGTCGCTTTAAAGTGTCAACGAGGCAGTCGAGGCAGAGAAGTTCTAGCGATTATTTGAGGTACGGAACCCTACAATTGCGGAGGTTAATAAGGTCACTGTTAGCGCTCGCAGTTTATAATTTTTTTGTATCGGAGATACATACCATCTTAGACTATTTAAGACCATTCTTAAGGCGACGGGTAGGGCACACTAGCGACGCCAATCGATTTTAATGTTTAACTACTAAAGCGGATCTATTTTAAACAATTTCGGGGTTACAACTTCTCGGCAAACACCTATACTATTTATTAAATAACCACGCACACATGTTGGGACCGTTTTTGTACGCGGAAAATTGATTCACGCCAAAAATGGCCGCTTTGGCGAGCATTAATTTTTCGCGTACACGTTAGACCCAAAATTTTTGCATGGTTACTTAATAAATAGTACCTATAAGTGTTTGTCGAGAGGTTGTAACCCCGAAATTGTTTAAAATAGATCCGGTTTAGTAGCTAAAACTTAAAATCGATTGGTGTCGCTAGTGTGCCTTACCCGTCACCTTAAGATTGGATTTTTCTAGTTATACGAAGATTTGTTTTGCACCCCATACATCATTTAAAACATCGTTTAAAAACTGTAATCACTAGCTAAATTAAAACCTTTAGGTTGGCAGCGCACTCATGACTCCACGGTGTTGCGAGTCTCTATGGCCGACTTACCATCAGGCGATACATCTGCTGTAACGCGGTTAACGGCGGCCACGCACAGGAAGTCGCAGCCGTGGCAGGCCCACCACAAGGTGGACCGACGATCTGGTGAAGATCGCGGGAATCCATTGGATGCGGGCGGCACAGGACCGATCTGTGTGGAGAACATTGGGGGAGGCCTATGTCCAGCAGTGGACGTCTATTAG
The DNA here is from genome assembly GCA_019059595.1 of Marasmia exigua. Taxonomy (NCBI): domain Eukaryota; kingdom Metazoa; phylum Arthropoda; class Insecta; order Lepidoptera; family Crambidae; genus Marasmia; species Marasmia exigua. The sequence continues at coordinate 13,201,762 of CM032468.1, forward strand.
CTGAAATGATGATGATGATGATGAACGCGATTAAAAAAACAAGGTGTATAGTAAAAATATACTTACTTGAGAACCATAAGTAGGTACGTGGCTTCGATAGACGATCTTAAGATCTGTGCTGTGTTTCGCTGCGTGAGTGGGGGTATCGGAGGCCCAATCCGGGGAAAAAGGGGGTTAAAAGGTTGGCAGCGCACTTGTGACACCACTTGTGCCGCGGGTGTCCATGGGCGGCGATGGATGAATCGCTTACCGTCTGATCGTCTGGCACCTATCACATAAAAAGTGAAGCCGAATCGGTTGGATGATTTATTATTATAGTAAAAATATTCAGTCTATAACGCCCTGTTGGTCTAGTGGTTTAAGTACCGGGCCGTGATCTCGGGGTCCTGGGTTCGATTCCCGAGTCGAGCGAAGACTATATTAGAATTTTTTGAACATAGCTCGGTTTTGTGATCGCCAATCCGCATTTGGCAAGTGGGAAGCAAGGTAATTGAGCCTAATCTCATCATAGTAGCGATAACTGGATATCTTTGATGGAAGCAGTGGGACAGTTTATTGTCTGATACTTTGCTGACTTTTATTCAGTCTATACTATCTATCTATAGTCTATGTTATATTCTACTTCATCTTATGGGAACACCAACCTGATCCCAATTAGCCAATCCGGACGCTTCCAGGCATGCCGTAATGACGTCACGGGATTACGTGTCGGGCTATTGTGTTTGATCAATTACACAGTGGGTATTCCTAACTAGTTGGCTAGTACGGCCATGGGATGATAATTTGATACAATCTATGTAGTGTTGAGAGGTCACAAATCTAGGTACGAGATATCGTACCGACCGTAGGAAAGCCACGCTTCGGCATGAATGAGCTGGCTCCACCGGAGTGATACCACGGCCTCACAGAAAACCGGCGTGAAGCTGTTGCTTGTTTCTCTGCGTGAGTGAGGGTGCCGGAGGCCCAATACGGGGGAAGGGGGGCTTTAAAGTTGGCAGCACAATTGTGACTCCGTTGGTGTCGCGAGCTTCCATGGGCGGCGGCAATCGTTTACCATCAGGTGATCCGTCTGCTCGTCTGCCACCTATGAGATAAAAAAAAAACTCGTTCGGGATTCTCAGACTCATTTAGACCTTATCAATTAAGATGAGGCCAGTCAGCTAGCTTACGAAGGACTCCTTTGTGCTGCGCTCATTTCTATCTCTGGCTTTTTTATGAGATAGGGGGCAGACGAGCAGACGGATCACCTGATGGTAAGCAATTACTGCCGCCCATGAATACCTGCAGCATCAGAGTAATCAAAAGTGCGCCGGCCTTTTAAAAAGCAAGTTTTTCTTGAAGGTTTGCAAGTCGTATCGGCCTGGAAATACCGCAAGCGATATTTCATTCCATAGTTTTGTAGTACGAGGTAGAACGTTTCTTGAGAAAGGTCAGTTGAAGACAGCCAACCATCTTAATAGCTTTTTTCTTTCAGTCACTACTGGTAGGTACCTAGTATAAAACAGGTTGTCCCTCAATGGTGCTCTAAAGATAAAGATGATTTATTTGATCGAACATCTGTACATTATAGGTAGAGAATTTAACATTAGTCTCAACATGTCGTACCATTACGGCATACAAAATATATTCAGTAAAATACAACTGCTTATATTAACAATCACGGGAGCTATTCTCGTACACAAAATTAAGTTAGAGATTTCATACATACGTCCATTAATCTTTAATCATTACCAGTGGCCCTCCCCTTCTTCGTTTTGGGATATTAGTTCAATTTTATACAATAGATGGCGCTAGGTGTCGATTACATCGCGCAACCATTTCATGTTTTCGGATTACCTTTTTTTTATACTACGTCGGTGGCAAAAAAGCGCGCGGCTCGCCTGATGGTAAGCGATTACCGCAGCCTATTGACGTTTGCAAGTCCAGAGGACCTGGATACGCGCTGCCGACCCCATAAAAACCTTAACACTCCTTAACTAAACACTACCAATAAGCGTTACCGCTGTCTGTAGGATTTACCTCTTTATGAATAGTATAGATTAGCCCCTAGAGTACCCCCATGTACTCTGTTTGTCATGTGTTTGAGTGGCATGTGTTGTAGTAGGCAAAGAAAAAACGTTTTGGAAAGCTTTAGATTCATTTATTTATTTATAAGAAAAACAACAGCGTTTCACATTGACATTTTTTTTTTCCACACTTACAAACTATCCTTATAGGCTAAACCTAATACAATAGTGTAACTACTTATAACTGATTTCAAGTAAAGCAGTTTTAGTGAATTCACTCAGAGAACATGAAAACAGATCAATTTTTTCTGATATTTGGTTGAGGGTGTGCAGTGCGCGCGTCAGAGGTGCCTTGCCGAGAAGGTTGGAGCGCGCGCGCGGCGCGGCCAGCAGCGGCGGCCGCCGGCGGCGCTACACGTATCGGTCCGGGACGCACAGGCTCAACACACTCAATACACTCAATATACTGTTGTCTGCCTTTATTATGATAATAAGGCCAATAAAGGTTTCCCTTAATTTACCATTAGTATGTGATTACAAAAAGATTTCAATGACGCAGATATTAGCCGCAGAACCGACAACCGATGGGGTAAACGAGTTCTGGAGTGGAGACCGCGTCTTGGCAAACGTAATGTAGGGCGCCCTCTGGCTAGGTGGGGGGACGCTCTGCGCAGGATGGCTGGCAAGAGCTGGATGCGAGAAGCCATGGATAGATCACAGTGGCGAACAATGGGAGAGGCCTACGTCCAGCAGTGGACTGCGATAGGCTGATGATGATGATGATGATGAGATATTATGCATTATTATGATAGATAGATGGTTGATGACGCGTATTATAGATAAAGGGGTTTGTACCTATATACTTAAATAAATTGAAGGTAAAATTCGCCTACGTCATTGCTATCTTCACGAGATTTTATCATATTTTTTCGTATTGTTCGTATGTTGAAGCAATATACATATAGATTTATTATCAAAAATCGCTCTGGACTCTAGAAGTTAGTATTAGAAGTAGGTCAAGCAGGTATATATGTTTGGTACCCAAAAAGGCTATTGTTTGTAACCAAATGTCCCCGTAACCTCTGCATAATCCATCAAACTCTTGTTAATGCTAATCCGACCACAAAGTTGCCCGCCGCCGGGCGGTGACTAGCACTATCGATGTCGATATGTATACATCACTATTGATTGGTAGGGCTGCTACCAGAGTACTTTGGAAAACTTTTTTTTATGAGAAAGGGAGGCAAACGAGCAAGCGAATCGCATGATGGTAAGTAGTCACCGCGACTCATGGACATAAGCCACACCAGAAGGAGTGGGGCTGTGTTACTGGACTTTAGGAAGGTATAGGGTCGTTTCTTGAACATCTCAATGTCGGATATACCGCTGCGGAAAGTTGGTTTTTTAACGTAATACCTACTTTAAACAAATACCCGCCGGGTACGGGCTGAAGACATGACAACACAGCACATTGATTCCTTTTAGTAATGTATACTTTTAGGTTACCTTTGTTGGTCTTTGAACTGTCCTAATGTATATAAAGTGATATGTGTGATATAAAGTGCTATTTTTTCACTGATGGGGACCCCCCCACTTCTGCTCTTGTAATGTGTACTTTAATATTCATCCGATTTTTTATGAGATAGATGGCAGACAAGCAGACGGATCACCTGATGGTAAGCTGTTGCTGCCGCCTATGTACACCCGTGACACCAGTGGAGTCATAAGTGCACTGCCAATCTTCAAACCCCCCCCCTTTCCCCTGGATTGAGCCTCCGGTACCCTCACTCATGCAGCGAAACACATCGCAGTGCTACTTCACGCCAGTTTTCTATGAGGCCGTGGTATCACTCCGGTCGACCCGATGCCGAAGTGAGGCTCTCCCACAATCACGGTCTGATCTATATTTTCTGATCGGACAGTAGTATAGATAAAGCGATCTCTCCAAACTTGTATGGGAGCAAAACGAGCGTGCACGCCTGTTGAATATGCAGATTCAGTTCTTATGTGCGGCAGCCCTGCGCGCAATCAGGGCAGTCTAAGACGCGTAACGTTGTTAGCTCGGACTGGCCCGAGTTAACGCCCGATCGAGTTACCATGTGTTGCGACTAGGATTCAAAGTCTAATCCATTTGTATGGAACTATTAACTGGCGAATAGGTAAATTAAATACGAGTACAATCACGGTACGGTATAATGTAAAAAAAAACCGTAAGAGCCGTGAATAAGAGTCACTTTAGTTTGACAATCTGCACTAACACAAAATTCTGCTGATAACATTATGCTTTATGTTTGTTAAATATTACAGCCCCCTCTGTTTACTAATATATTATAGATTAATAATTTAAAATCACTTTATTATTTTAAAGTGTATTTGTCTCTGTAAATTACTATCAGTTTTTTTATGTTTTTATGTTCATCCAAGTATTTGTATTGCTAGATAATGAAGACATTCGCTTTGTTTTCCTACATCAGATCTGGTGCCAAATCCATCATTACGCCACAAGCTTCTTTTAATATTCAATTATCCTTAATTGCTGCGACCGGAGTGAATGGACAGTGTAATGAAGTTAGCAGTAAAGCAACACACGTATGAACATCGGGAGTGCATTGAATTAGGTCCTAATTCAAATTCATAAGTGTCCTGTATGGACTTAAACTGAATAGAGAATATTATTTCATTTTATTGTTCCTGAAAAACATTAATCCAGAATCTTCTCAAAACCGCCCGGAGTTGAGTGGAGAAAACTGACAAGATGATGGAAAAAGTTCGTTGCAGTTGATGTTATAATTGATGGTTCATTATTCATGTTAATTGTCTACGTTGCGATGAGGCGGCTTTATTGCGGCTGCCATTTTTCAGATAAACTTTAGCCAAAGTAAAAAATTAATTGATATTTTTATTTTATATATGATGTATGTTTATCTTTGTGACTATTATAATTATGTCAAAAATATTTTAAAAGGTTTTCAATTTTGGAATCTGAAACATAGTGTCGCTGGTTTTAATTCTAAAATTACTTCAACTAATTAATAAATACATTTCAGAAATCACATGAATCCCTCTAACCCTACAGTGCACATGTGTTATACGTACTTACCTACATCAGTATCACAATCAATGCAGGTACTTCTAGATAATATTTTATACGGATTTTTTTTTTCAATTTTTTTTTTATTAATCAATTACATGGTACTGTGGTATGTAATTAACCGAGCTCTGTTTGCTAGTAGTTACAAAGTTTGCTTATAGTTATGGTAAACAGATATTGAAAAGTTAGACACTGAACAAACATTATTTTTCTCCATACATACATACATAATTACTTCAGATACTCAAAACAAATGCCTGTTTCTTTAACAATATTTTCATTGCTGTTCCAACAAATATGTCGATTTAAGCGGTCATTTGGACTTTGACTCTACCATGCGGGATCTGTAGTTTCCTCACTGCAATATTGTGATGTTGTAATGATGTCCACGGACAGATTAACGGCACACATAATTCATTACCGTAATGGAGGCAGTTATGGCGACTGTAACTTTTTACAGTGCGCGGGTGTGCCGCCTTAATGCTTGAGACGTTGATTAGGCCTTCATTTCGTTTTTATAACATCTACATAGTAATCATTTGTGTTTTAGACTAATTAGCAAGATGTCTTTGCCATTACAAAGTTTATTTTACATTATATCAGACAAACAAGCAAAGAGATGAAAGAAGAGGTGAACGTCTTTTTCGTTATTTATTATATCTACATCCATCTAAATAACTTGCACACACCCGGTACAGTGGAATGCTATCGCCGCAGTCATACGGGACTATTTTTCGGCGGAGCTTAGCCAGGCCTCACGACCCATAACTGGGGATTAGGATTATTCACTCCACTCGATTTGCTTATTTCATTTTACATTCCTGTTTATGATATTGGCTCCCATATTTACGGGCTGGCGTCTTCTGGAAATCAGGAACTAGATGCTTAGGAATAAGTCATATTTGATACGCGTTCATGATCGTGAATGTAATAATGAAATGCAATATAAAAAAAAATACACGACTTTTTTGCACTCGTAAGTTTGGCAAAGTTGAAAAAAAATAGTATTTTTTTTATTTTATGTGATGGTAAACGATTGCTGCCGCCCATGGACACTCGCGACACCAGTGGAGTCACAAGTGCGCTGCCAACCTTTAAATCTCACTTTCCCCCGGATTTGGGACCTCCAGTACCCTCCAGTACTCACTCATCGAAACATAGCACAGTGCTGCTTCACGCCGGTTTTCTGTGAGGACGTGGTATCATCACTCCGGTGGAGCCGGCCTATTCGTTCCGAAGCGTGTCTCTCCCACGGTCCAAAATTGCTACTTTGTGATATTAAATTGAAAAGTAATTTTTGAGTAATGGACAATGTAGTACAAAATTTACACCTATCAATAAAGGTAGGTAATATAGATAAATTATTTTCATACGTTTTTCAAGAGCAGCCATACTTTTTTCATTTATTAACAGAAATAAAGCAGCCACGTACCTTTTCAAAGAAAATGCCAAGAGTTGACCGTGGGAGAGCCACGCTTCCAGCATGAATGAGCTGGCTCAACTGGATTGCTATCACAGCCTCACTGGCAACCGGCATGAAGCTGTATCTGCTCTTTGTTTTGCTTACTGAGTGAGGGCAGGAGGCCCAATCTGGGGAGAAGGGGAGTATAAAGATTGGCATCGTACTTAGTCTCCAATAGTGTTACGGGTGTTCATAGGCGGCGGCAATTGCTTACCATCAGGTGATCCGTCTGTTGAGCAGACTTGTACCTTATAACAGAAAACCATTAGAGTCATAATAGCACTTACACTCAAATGATGAATTTAAAACCACAATAAAACCACCATATCAATAAGGCAACACGCGCTACAAATAATAAAATACAGTGTGAATAGCTAATATGCGCCTTAATGCGCTATTAAGGCGCGCTCACACCGGCAACGGCGCCGTGTGTCGCGATGAATAATTTCAGGAGATACGACCGTGGTTTTATCGACGATTTTTATTTTCATGCTTCTTCCTGCGTGGAACTGAAATGTTGCAATTTCAGTGACTTATGCAGGGAATATAAGGGAGTGGACTGGCATCACATTTGTGGAACGGCTGTTTCGTCTCGCAATGAACAGAGAGGATTTTTGAAAGCTGACGGTTTAACATTCAGAACTGAAGATGCACCCAAAAAAGATTCAGATGGTTTCTCAAAGTTATGGCTTACTTAATTTATTTTATTTTATAGTAGCAGATGAGCAAATGGGTCATCTTAGGATGGTGGTTGACAGTAGTAACATCTTTACCTTGTATCTATCTTTGCCGTGTGGTCCCCGGCAGAGTAGAATAGGCCACCCTCACTCTCACCGAGGTGTCGCACCCAGAGAAGGAAAACTCTGTATTTATATCAAAACCCTCGCCAACCCGTCTGCCAAGAATGGTGAGTATGGCAATTACCCCTCATGTGAATGAGGGAGGCCCGTGCCCCAGCAGTGGGGACTTAAATGGGCTGATGATGACGATGAACATCTTTAGTTCAACCATTCATAGATGGTAACACGCTTTCCGTCAGTTTTAAATTAAACTGCCTACTCAGGTATTCTATATAACATGACAATATTATAAATTCATATTATCTATTATTTACTTATTTTATTATTACTATATATTCTAGTTTTAGCATAACTGTATATACTCATATAATATTTTTTTTAGTATTTATTTAACTTATATACTACCACACGCTTTTGATATTGATATTTATATATAAACAGTAAAACTTGTAAATATTTACACGATGGTTCTCTTGTATGATTGTTATGCTGTGTACACATTTCTTTGGTGTTGCAACCTATCATTTTTTCTATGTTTTGTTTTGTGTATTGTTGTAAGTCTGTTCTGTGTACCAAATAAAGAAAATAAATAAAATTAGACCTCTGGTACCCTCACTCGATCAGCGAAACACGGCGCAGGCATTTTTGAGAGACTAGTATCATTCTGGTCGAGCCGGCCCATTCATGCCGAATTGTTGCTCTTCCACGGACAAATACAATTGTTAAAATGTGATTTTGAAAGTGTACAATTGGAATGGTCTGCAATTTCAGATGGTAGTCGCTTCATTGTAATTATCAGATTACCAAATCCTACTATTATTATAGAGGCGATGGTAGCTCAGTGGATAATCATAAGGACGTGTAAATTACCAGACATTCTATAGAACTTCCGGAGCGGTATTGGACTCGACTAGGAATGATGATGATGCTGAGATAATGATTGTCAAAATTCTGATTTGGGTTCCAATCATCTGAATTTTGTAATGCTGTCTGATACAAATATAATGTGTCCAAACTAGGGTGTATCTGTAAACATTTACATCCCTTTATCCACGTGTTCTATTTACTATTCTGAACAACATTTGTTCTATGACTTTTGGAAATTCGCATAAAAAAATTTCAACTTCTCATACAAAGTCGGTCACGTGACTTGGTCATTTTGTTTCGATTCAAAAAATTTTTTTCGATTCCCCATAAAAAATCGACGAATTTCAAAAAGTCGTAGAACAAATGTTGTTCAGACTGGTTGGTAGAACACGTGGATAAAGGGATGTAAATGTCCACAGATACACCCTGTATACACAGTTAAGAAACGAAGTGTTTTTGACAGTAGTAAAATGGTTTTAGTAGCAACACTATTTAAATAATGACAAAATAAACTCAAATTTGATAGCTAAGAAAAAAGCACCAAAAACGTAGACCCGAATCTTAGTAAAAATGAGAAGCTTATTCGCAAATCTACTCCAAATGTGTCCCAACAAACTGTCTCATACACTCTCATTCGATGGAACGTGTTTTTTCCTCACAAGGTATCCATTCCGCTGATCCGCCCCCCACTTTTAAATAACCAATCTGGTTATTTACTCGCACGCAGTTGTAGAAACCAATCCAATCTTCAGGCACGGCATTCGCAAAGATTAAGGCTGTATATCCCCCTCCCCCCACTCCCGCATAATCCCGATAAATCCACTTTATATTCATCCACCTTAAAGGCCTCAATAAAAGTATCTGGTGTGTACTTTTTACGTGCTCGAAGCGGGGCTAAGCTGATTTGTATAAATTGTCGGCCATCATCTTATGGGACGGCGTTATGGTAAGCAGTAAACACACGGGAGACGAGAATTTATTTCAATTACCTATTTGTCTTCATTGGAAAAATGAAGCAACAAAAAGGAATCTGTTTTTCAGCTGCAATTTCTAAAAATTTGATTTATTTTCATCTTTATAATTTGGGTCGAAGATTTGACAGACGTAACTATGACCATGTGAATACATATCCACAACTTATTAATAATGGTACAACTTAACTTGATTTTCATTTCGTTTCCAAGTAGAAATGATAGACCCCCCTTTAATGATAGATAAAGATGGTATATCGAATGATCAATTGACCTTTCATTTGCCTGTTCCTTCTCCTACTTCCCATGAAAATAACATCAAATTTTAGAATAAATTATTTATCGCATATTATTTACATGTTACTTTTTTGTGGTTGAAACTTTCTATGACTTTTAATGATAACCTGAAGTAACCCTACTTCATACGCTAAAGGTCGTGATAACTCCGCATCCGCATCCGCATCTATCATGGGGAGTGCTCTGAGGAACTGTTTGATCTACTCCCTGCAGCTGAATCCTTACGTCGAACCACACGCAAGCGATTGTCATTCCATCCTCATCATCTCGATGGATGGGGGTCTAATACTGTGCGTTTTTCGCGGAACTTTCTACCACGTACCTCAGTTCCGTGGAACAGTTTACCTATGGGAGTTTCCCGACTGCTACGACTTAGGGATCTTCAAAAGAAGAGCGTATTCTTTTTTAAAAAGGCCGATAGGCGAATAGGCGATATCTCTTATTTCGCGGATGTTAATGGGCGGCGATGATTGCTTTTCATCAGGTGACTCGCTTGCTCGTGTGTCACCTCTAGCATAAAAAAAACTCCGATGAAGGATTGCTCACCGAATTATGGATTCTAATCTAAGTTAGCCCAGGCTACGAAGCGATGTTTTTAGACACAATCAGGTATGACTTGTTCAGATGACTTGGTTGTCTTTATAACCAACTCTCCGATAAGATAACGTGCCAATTTCAGGGCATGATATTTTTTTTTTATGTGATAGGTGACTAATAGACGGATCACCTGATGATAAGCGATTGTAAACGATTGCCGCCGCCCATAGACACCCACGACACCAGTGGAGTCACAAGTGCACTGATAACCTTTCAACCCCTATTTCGGGCCTCAGGTACCCTCACTCATACAGCAAAACACTGATTTCACTCCGGTCGAGGCGGCCCACTCATGCCGAAGCGTGGCTCTCCCACAGTCAATATTATAAATCCAAGGCCACAATAGAATAGGATGACAGAGGCCTTTACAAAAGCTCTCCCAGTCTAAGACCTACAACTCACGGGATAAGAAGAATATTTATATTCATGAGTGCTTACAGCTTCCTTTGATGAAATGGAAAGATGTGTATGCTATTGACAGAAAAAGTGACAATTCTTACAGCATTGTCTCACAGTTTAGCCCAAAATTATCTACCCTACCTAAGCGAAATCAGGCTCGTCGAAGGATGCTGTAAATTCTTAGCCAATGGATTGTACGTGCCCTAATACAGGGTGTATCTGTGAACATTTACATCCCTTTAACCACGTGTTCTACTAACCATTCTAAACAAAATTTGTTCTGTCACTTTTGGAAATTTGCATGAAAAAATTTCAACTTTTCATATAAAGTCGGTCACGTGACTTGGTCATTTTGTATGGGGAGTCGAAATAATTTACGATGAATTTCGAAAATTGTTGGTAGAACACGTGGTTAAAGGGATGTAAATGTTCACAGATACAGATACCTGTATATGTACAAATTTTCTGTAGGTTTTAAAGAAACCACCCAAAAAATTCATATTAATTAAGCAGTTTCATCTTAACTGGTGAAAAATATTTGTAACAATATTTCCACTGGATATTTGTAAGTACATTCAAATATTGATGAAACTATCGTCGGCTCACGGCGAAGCAAAAAGCACTTATAAAATTCGTCGACATACCAAGGTCTCCGGTCGCTTGCTACATATATAGTGATATGTGGTCTCCGGCAAGCTGTCGGTAAAGCAGTTGTCCGGTTAGCAAAAGATCGTGGGTTCGAGACTGTCGAAAAATTTTTTAAGTGCAATATTTACTTAAGAATAAATTTTATAAAAATAAATACAATATTTTACTAGCCTGTAACGTAATGTTGACCTTGAGTAAAATATAAAAACCGATCGTGTCATAATTCCTGTGTCTATTGGTACTACCAAATGCACTATCGGGCTAGTGAAAATGCGAAGTTAAAATTCATACATTGACTTGATTACAAATACAATACTTAAAAACACTTTTACACCCACACACTTAACAAACACAAGTGTGCATCACACGAATGTTGTCTAGGGTCGGAAACGACACGACCTTTAGCGTATAAGGAAGGGACCACATGCGCCATCTGGCCAGTCAAAGTGTTAAGTTTTGTTCAAATTAATTTTTTTTTTTTTTAGATTTTCGCGTTGCATTATAACTATAATGTATCAATACGGGGATTAACACGATATTTATTATGTGAAACTACTCACACTCACATATTTGGCTCGACGTTTCGGCTACGTTACAGCAGCCGTGGTCACGAGCGGACTGTCCGCTCGCACAATGTTGTTTCACATAATAAATATCGTGTTAATCCCCGTATTGATACTTTATAGTTTAAAATATTTGTTTGTAATTCTGCTGTTGGTTCTGATATCTTGAAATATGCTTGCACGACCTCTCTCGGAGTCAGATCAAAGTATGTCATGTTGCGAAATATTTATTTGTTTTATACTTGCAATAACTTACAAATATGAACATTGCTACAAACAACCTCTGAATCCGCAACTCATCTATCAGACTACTCCCAAAATTAAAAGTGTTTCCCTTTCTCCCCCGTCAATACATTCAAAAGTAGCATTAGGTTAAATCACGCATAAGGGCATAAATCAAAAGGTACAAATATCGTTCGCCCCTCGAGGTGTTTAGGGCCATGCCACTAGCGATATGACTGTGTGGTGTATTAAACTTGAGACTGGATAAGTGCCATGGAGTCGCCATGTTAGAAATATTTTTTGACTGCGTCTCTCAGTGGCGCATTGGTCAAAGACAGTTAGTGGTTAAGTTGATCATCATGGTTAGAAGGATTAACGGGAAGTAACTGTTATACTTAAGCTAAAGACATGATAGGCAGGTAGTGTCATATTTCATAAAAAATACAATTAATGAAATACTCTAACATCTGCCACGAGTCTTTGCGGTTAGTATTGTAAATTGCCCTTAAAAGCTAACGCTTAAGGTCCTTTAGTTACTCCGTTGGTTTTGCGACATAAATTGAATCTTGGCTTCTGAAATATATAGCCACTTTTATCAATCACGTACTTCCCGCCAGTAGTCAAAGTAATATTAGGGTAAGGTATAAAAAACACGGTTTTTATTATATATTTTTTTGTTGACTTATTATAAATGTTTACGTACCGGTAACATATTTGTGTTGGTTCATTATAGCCTTAGAGTCCACGATGGCCAGATTTTCATCATTATATGGAAGCTGAAAGATTTCCGGTGCCTATTTCTAATGCAGGCAAAAACTTCCAGGGGCCTTAAATATTGGGTTGTGGTTAGTTTCCAAGATATCAGATTTCTACAGTTATCACGATGAAAAAAAAAGAGGTTTAAAAAATAACTCCTTTAAGGTATTAGTACCTTAAAATCAAGATGTATGGGAAACTAACCACAAATAAATCGCTGGTAGTTCTTACTTGTGTTGGAGATATGCAAAAAAAACTTTCAGCTAGACTAGAGAAACATTCACTGTTGCCTCGTGGTCTTTGCTCTATTATTTTTCATAACTCACAGAAAACCGGCGTGAAGCAGCACTTTCAAGTGAGGGTACCGAACGCCCAATCCTGTGGAACGTGGGGTTTAAATATTGGCAGCGTACTTGTGACTCCACTGGTGCCACGGGTGTCCATGGGCGGCGGCAATCGCTTACCATCATATAATCCGTCTGCTAGTCTGCCACCTATGATATAAAAAAAAAATATCCTACTACTACTCCATTCCCTTCCATGTTCGCAAACAGCGCGATTGGTCGTAATTCGCAGTTTGTATTCATGCGCCCGTGCCCAGCACGGCGCGACGCGACGCGAGCGCGCGACATCGACACGACGAGACGTCGCGTGGACGTATTCCATCTACAAATAAATACTCGTAAACATAGTTTTTGTGATAGGTAGCAAAAGAGTAAACACCTGATGGTAAGCTATTACCGCCGATTATATATTATGGACACCCGCAACACCAGACCCTTTCCTCGGATCTGGTGGCTTAATTTGAAGCCGTCCCATAACGTACAACAATATACATGTCACATTCAAACAAATGGGACAGAGTGCGTGTGAAAAAGAGGGAAACTCCGAATTGGTCTTAACGTCTCCTTTAAATTATTCCCTCTGGTCTCCGCTACCCTCTCGCTCACTCGGCCCCATACTCGTACAGCGAAGACGCTGCTTTGCATGGTTTCTATGAGGCCGTGGTGTCACTTCGATCCATGCCGAGCGTGGCTGTCCCTCGGTGTATGCTATTTATGGTCACTACTCTAGACCCTTTCACCCTTGCGGCCATCAGTTCTCATCATCTGCCTCGGCCGCTAAATACTGTCAATATTTATGAAAATAATTGTTGAATGCAAAATGGAATTAGCATTTGTTTATCATCATACCTATGACATGCCAGATTAAAAGCTAGAAAGTTCACATCATAGGTTCCCATTAAGCCACTAGCCAAAGGCCATCAAGTCCGTCCGTCCCATATCATTTTCAAAATGTACACCCCTTATTAACCCTAACTGCCCCTATCTCAAATATCAGTTTTCCCTAATACAATTTCGCGAATAGTCAAGAAGTCTGCGGTCATACCAGCAATCAAATCTTACAAATTATACAATTCGCAAAAAAACTCGACCTCGTCTCGACAGCGCCATGCACATAAGAATTCCATCATACATAACAATCAGGATATTTACATGAATAATAAAAAAATACGGTACTTCGGACCCATGGGCAGTCCGGTGTTATCGTACGTCCCACTATTAACTTATGAAAATAAGCTGCAATAACACTTTGTTTATTTTGCGTTATTCCTTGCCAGGGAAATTTGCGATGGACGAAAGATTTGCGGAGGGCGGTGCTCAAACTGTAGGGGCTTCCCCCTAAAGTGAGGGTGCTTTGTGAGAGTTTTTTGAAATACCTTTAAAATATAACATACTTTCGACAAGATTAATATACTTAGATGTTTATGACTTTTTTCATTTACAATTTTATTTTCAAAATAATATTATTAGTATAGTATCCACTTTGAAACAATATATTTTCGAAGAACATATTTAAAATAGTAAATACTATTTTGCAACATGTCCAGATAATACACATAAACTATAAAAGTTTAGAAGCAAAGCATAAAAATATTTTTTTACTGTTCCATGCTGGCAAAAAATTATGAATTATAATAATTTCAGAACAAATTAATATCTAAAATACTTTGAAAAGACGAGCATTTTGTAATTACCCAAAAGTTGTTTATAAGAAATCGCTAAAAGCGATAAGACCGTCTGTACAGTAATGTCCTTTGTGTTGTGGCATACTTTTTGTGCAATAAATAATATCTATATACCTTTCTCTTTTAAAGGCCGGTTGCACATTAGCGACTCTTCTGATGTCGCTTGTGATGAGCGGCGTTGATAATCGATACGATCAGGCGACCTGCTTGCTGTCATCAATGATAATGTAAGCTATTAGAACATAATTTCCATAACAAAAGGATTGATCTCGCAAAGTTTGGCAACCAGTGGCCTCAGTCGTGCAGTACATAATGCGTTGTTTTGAGAGCCCGCGCCGGCGCCGCTGGACTCTCTCTAATGGATGTTGTTACTACAAACAATATTGTAGTGATGCGTTTCGATGTGACTCGAGTTACATCAGCCATCAACTGCAGAATAGTGACTGCAGAACATGCATAGAAGAGGCGGTAACCACAAAACACCTAAAGAACCTATTCCTAAGTGCCAGTAATGTTTCAGGTGTCCATGGGCGGCGGATTGTCTTTTCAATAGGTGTACCGTCTGTTTATTTCCTTTGTTTGAAAAAAAAAACAAACTAAGTATTACAAAAATGTCAATGAAATGTGCAGGTTTTCTTAAGCGCCAAAATACTGATAGAAATATAAATACATATACAGAGTGTATCTGTGAACATTTACATCTCTTTAACCACGTGTTCCAC
Organism: Marasmia exigua; assembly: GCA_019059595.1. Lineage (NCBI taxonomy): Eukaryota > Metazoa > Arthropoda > Insecta > Lepidoptera > Crambidae > Marasmia > Marasmia exigua. The sequence goes on from CM032468.1 coordinate 13,217,192, forward strand.
CAACTATTGGTATGAACAACATTTGTTCAACGACTTTTCGAAATTCATTGAACATTTTTGCGACTCTCATACAAAATGACCAAGTCACGTGACCGACTTTGTGTGAAAAGTTGCAATTTTTTTCGGCTGTCAGTTCTGCGGCTAATATGACCAGCCTACTGCCACTTCACTTTGCTATTCGGTGGGCTATGTCGGTGACTCTGGTTCTCTGTCGGATTACATCATTTCTGATGCGGTCCTTCAGAGATACTCCGAGCATAGCCCTTTCCATAGCTCTTTAAGCGACTTTGAACCGGTGGACTAGTCCAGCCATGAGTGTCCACGTCTCGGCACCGTAAGTCATGACCGGAAGGACGCACTGGTCGAAGACTTTCGACTTAAGACTTTGAGGGATGGGTGACGAGAAGAATTGACGAGGTTTACCAAATGCTGTCCAGCCTAGCTGAATTCTTCTGTTGGCTTCTCGTTTATTTAAGGTCATTTAAGGTCACTACTCTAGAACTTTTTACCCTTGCGGCCATCAGTTCTTTGTATTAAATGCCTCGGCCACTAGAGACTGCCAATGTTTATCAAAATAATTGTTGAACACAAAATGGCATTAGTAAACAAAGACCGAGGTCAAAATTAGCACTCCCTCTGGATCACATGTATACGGAGTGCCTCTTAGGTACATTACCAAGTAAACTTTGTTATTATTTATTATGCTCACTAACCCTATGTTTATAAGCGACTTTTTACTAATCTGTGGACTATGTTGTCTGAATAAATAAATTTGATTGATTGATTAGTGTTTATCATCATATGACATGCCAGATAGATAGATAGATAGATAGATACTCTTTATGAGAGAGTAAAAGTGAGAGATTTTGCCAGAGTAAAAGTTAAAAAGTTAAAAAGTACTTCATGTATAAAAAGATCCCAAATGAATTTAAAGTGCTAAATTGTTATTTATTTAAAAGAAGATTAACTAAATGGCTTAATGAGAATTTTTTTCACAATGTTAAGGATTTTTTTGACAATTGGAATATGACATCTTATTTTTTTGATATTTTTAATTTTCCACATTTGACTGTTTTTTTGTGAATTCGTGTAATGTTGAATCTATGTAATGTAATTTAATTTATTATTGACATTTTAAATATTTGCATGCTATTTTTTTTAATTAGCGAAACATGAGCACTTTTTACTTTTTTATGACATACTTGTATACTATGTTTTGTGCAAATAAATAAATGATTTGATTTGATTAGGTCCCCATTAAGCCCCTAGCCAAAGACCATACCAAATGTACACCCCTTATTAGCCCTAACTGCCCCTATGTCATGTAAACAGCTGTCGATAACGGAGCCCGGGGTACGGTCAGATCATGATCTAGGATTCGAGAAGTTTGGTAATTACAAAGAAAAGACCCTCTGACCTTCGCAACCCTTAGACAGGGCAACCAGCCCAACTGGATCACGGTTATAAATTTATTCTGTGATTATACGTTCAGAATCACTGTCTCAAATATTGTAGGAATCCATAATTTGAAAAAACTATCCGAGACCACTAACTGCCGTGTTTTCCCCGGCAGAGTAGAATAGGCCACCCTCACTTTTACCGAGGTGTCGTAAAAGGCGACTAAGGTAAAGCTGCTGGCATGATCATCAGCACCCAGAGAAGGAAAACTCTGCATGTATATCAAAACCCTCGCCAACCCATCTGCCAAGCGTGGTGAGTATGGCAATTACCCCTTATGTGATTGAGGGAGGCCCGTGCCCCAGCAGTGGGGACCTTAAATGGGCTGATGATGATGATGATGATGATCCGAAACCAGACTATTGCAAGCACTTCGTTAGGAGTATAAGATTAGGTAATTTAATAACCTTTGACTCAAGACTAATGATGAATATTACAACCCTACAGGACTGGACATAGGTTACGTTGCAGGCACACTCAAGAGATTGAGCGACATAGGTTTTGGGCAATGTTTACGGCTAGCTGTACCGACACGCCGCTGAGTTCGTAGTTTTTTCTTTACTGTGTTCGTTAGGTTAATCAGACAACAGTAAATATATGTTCTATATTAGTTCATGACTGTGGTAATTTTATTGAACTTATCATCACAAATATTGTATATTTTTAAATATAAACTAAAATAAATATATATATTTTTTTTATGATATAGGTGGCAGACGAGACTCACCTGATGGTCAGCAATTGCCGCCGCCCGTGGACACCTGCAACACCAGTGGTTTCACAAGTGCGCTGCTTACCTTTTAACCCCCCTCCCCCTAAATTGGGCCCGAAACCCTCACTCACGCAGCGAAACACAGCGCATGCACTGCTTCACGCCGGTTTTCTGTGAGGACGTGGTATTACTCCGGTCGAGCCGGCCCATTCATGCCGAAGCGTCGCTCTCCCACTGTTGAAATAAAAAACCGATACGATATAAAACTAAAGATTGTCAAATGAATGAATGAATGAAAACTTTATTTGACACAATACAAAACAAGGAAACTTAATTAGAAACATAACACAAACATTTCGTTTATGATTTATGTCTAGCATAAATCATAAACGAAAAGTAGGACAACATTATCCCTGTATGTCGACTACCTTTACCTTAACATTATTGCGCATCTGTTCCATATCTATGCAACAGTCGCATGCATAAAATTGAGATGTGTCAATGTCATCATAGTCTTTTTAGATGTAACTAGTTTCTAATAAGGAATATAATAGATATGGATTTTTCTTTGTCGAATTAATGAAATCAAATGAAAAACGGCAACAACAGACACCGACATGGAGCTCGCCTTGTATTTAGCCAAGTGAGGCGAGGCCCAATCCGGGAGGAAGGGATGCTTAAAGATTGGCAGCGTACTGGTAACTCCACTATTGCTTGGACGAGGCAATCGTATACTATTCGAGGATCCGTCTGCTCGTCTGCCACACAATATATTAAATCCACACATAAGCAAAGTTGTAAATCAAAAGTAACATTTCCCATTCAGATTCCACAGCCTATAAATACCAGAACTAAACCCCGTGGTAAAGTATCCCGCTAAACACATAAATAAGGAGGAACGTCTCATAACGTGATCCCCAGGGAATGAATTACAAGCAATCGAACGGTGCAGCGATCGGGTGCGTTTGGAGAGGAACCCCGAGGTTCGTCCTTGCATGTACGGTGGCCAGAAAAACGGGGTCTAGTGGATATTCCTGCAAAATCGAGGTTGCGAAACATACGGGAGTCGACCGGGATCACCAGCGTGGAAGAACTCTTCCATCTCGCAAAAGAGAGAGAGAGGTTCAAGAAACTAGCGGCCAATTTTCAAGACTGAGGAGTTACCTGAAGCAGATTCCCAGTGAAAGGAGTCGCGTGTTGGAACTAGTGAGAGACATTATTCCTTTTTAAAAGGTCGGCGACACATTTGTGACTACTTTGGAGTTGTAGATGTCCATGGGCGGTAATTGCTTACCTAGGTGATGCGTTTGTCGACTTGTTCCTAATCCCTTAAAATATGGAAGCCAATTAATCAGAAAATTTTATTTCATTTCATTAACTAATTAATCACAAAATCTGAGAAACTGTAACACCTACAATTTCGGTAAGTAGGTTTCTTATAGGGTGTAGACTTACGTTAAGAATTGATTTTTAACGAAACTCTATTCCAAGTGGAGTAAACGGCGGCCCCTAGTTATATACTAATCACAATACTGATGAAGTCAAAACAAATTACTTTATGTCCTATGTCCCCCCCTATGTCCTTTAGGTTGTCTGGAAGAAATCGCTACAAGCGATAGGACCGCCTTATTGTACTGTCTGTTGCTGTTGTATCATGCTTGTATTTTATTTTTGTGCAATAAAGAATATCTATCTATCTATCTATCTATCCCCTAAATGGGGCAGAGAACAGCTACAGTACATAGCCATCAACTTGGCGAAACTTTGACTTGGAATAAATTACGAACAATCCAATTGTAGCAGATAAGAAATAAAATACAATCAAAAAACATTTTTTAGAATAGAAAAATCCCAAAGTTAGCTATCACAATAGACAACAGACCATTTAAAGTTGACTACTTCTTTTTGATCATTCTCAATTTTACTCAATGAAAACTTCAGACTTTTTATGCTTCAGAACTCTGTCCTCACAATTAACACTTCCGATTTGGCAAACCTACTTTCCCATAAAACAAGTGAAACAATATCTCGAGCACACCATAACATACCAACTTTTAGACACAGTTATAAGCCCCTTAAGTATATACAAATACGGTTCAAATTTGAACTTTTAGTATAGAAGTTAGGGTTGCCACTTTTGGGCTTTTCCTGGACCATAAAAGTATATTGTGCGTTTGTAAAGGCGGCTGTTTGTCGCGATTTGCATACAAATGCCGCGAGGTTTGAGACGGGCCTACACAATAATAACGGATGTCACCCCTTGATTGTCATCCAGGTGATCAAATGAAAATGGGACTTAGAATATATTAAGCCTTGTTGAGCTTTCCCCGTCTTGTCAGCTACGTGATTTATAAGTTGTGGAGTGTAGGTAGGAAAGAAAATTACATTTGTCGTATATTATACATCTAGCACCTAATGAAAATTGTAACAAAATTTTACTTGTCCACTTACATTACTTAAGCATTACAATTTACACCATTTTTTAACCTACCTTACAAATTCCTCGAGGATATTATACTGATACAAATAAATACCTTATCAAAAGAAAAAAAGTCAAATCTCAGAAAAAATCACCATCGCCATGTTCCTTGGGGAAAAATAGATATAAAATAGTTTCATCAATAAAATTCTCGCAAAAATAAATTGGTCAACTATGCATTCTGAACAACCAGATAGTGTGTGATCTTTGATCCAATTTTCGATCAGCAGGGATATTAAACTGTTCCATGCCCACATACAGGCCCACATACAGGCCGTGTGGTCCCCGGCAGAGTAGAATAGGCCACCCTCACTCTTACCGAGGTGTCGTAAAAGGCGACTAAGGTAAAGCTGCTGGCATGCTCTTCAGCACCCAGAGAAGGAAAACTCTGAATTTATGTCAAAACCCTCGCCAACCCGTCTGCCAAGCGTGGTGAGTACGGCCACTACCCCTCATGTGATTGAGGGAGGTCCGTGCCCCAGCAGTGGGGACTTAAATGGGCTGACGATGATGATGCCCACATACATCCTCTCTAGTTTAAAGTAGCATGCTAGTAAATAATTTTCTATTTACTTACACACCATACACTCTAAGTAATCAGGCCATTGCAAAAATCTCGATGGAAAGAAAAAGTAGAGCCAGCTCGAGGATCTAAAGATATTCATTAGGATTTGCCGCGATGAATGGAAGCGAGCGAGGTGCCTCTTAGGGACGTACTCAGGGGATGTCTAACATTTTTTTATTATTTTTAAATATATCAATCATTATCATCAACATCAGCCCGGTAGTACCCACTGCTGAGTATAGACCTCCTTCCCCTTAAGCCAATGTCCTGAGCTGCTTGGACTCATATAGTCCCCACAATTTTGGTGATTTTTATCAATGCGTAATGACCAACCAAGATCAGAATCAGAAGGCACTTCAGTGACATTGACGGGGGGCTACAATGTCGCAATAAAATTACCAGTAATATAAAATTTATTTTGAGTTGGTAATTATTAAGATGAATTTGAGAAACCTATTTTAATTATTACAAAATTAATAATAATAATAATAATTCTCACAACATCTCATACGTTGACCTGATTCCGTACTAAGTAGCTTAAGCACTTGTGTTACAGATATCAGACAACAGAGGAACACAAATATATACTTCAATACATATATTACACCCAGACACCGAACAAACACAAGTGTTCATCGCACGAATGTTTGTCCACGATCCCCACGATCGAACCCACGACCTTTGGCGTAAGAGACAGGGTCACTACCAATTGCGCCATCCGGTCAGTCAAAAAATTATTATAGTAAAGATAGTCTGTTATTCTTTACAATTTGTTTCATTTAAAACTTTTTTAAATGTGGGAGAGCCACGCTTAGGCATGAATGGGCCGGCTTGACCGGAGTGATACCACTGCCTCACAGAAGACCAGCGTGAAGCAGCGCCTGCGCTGTGTTTCGCCGTGTGAGTGAGGTTACCGGAGGCCCAATGGGGGGGAAGGGGAAAAGGTTGGCAGCGCACTAGTGTTGCGGGTGTCCATAGGCGGCGGAATTGCTTACCATTAGGTGATCCGTCTGCTCGTCTGCCACCTCTCATATAAAAAAAAAACGGAAAATCTTCTTCGCATTTGTGTAAAGATCAAACAATTTTTTTCAGCATATCTGTTGATATAACTTTCTGAAAACGGACCATGTAAATTATTATACCATGAACATCATCATTTCAGCCAATAGATGCCAACTGCTGGTCATACAGATATTATTGTGCATATTTTGACTTTTTTAGATTATGAATCAAAAATCAAATTAAAAATCTTTTGCTAAAACAGTAGGTCCCTTAAGTAGACATGTTAGGAGGGAAGTCTGGCTACACTGTTGACATTCGGTGATATTTTTAATCTGTTTTTCATTAGTTGCCGAGTGCCAAATGATCGTGATCGGACTATACGGGTTATAATTAAAATGGTAACCCAGAAGTAAACTACTTAATATTAAGCTTTAAAAACAGCTGTAGGTAAATCACTACTATATTTTATTTTATCCCAAAAGAATGGATTCACTCGCATTGACGCGCAGAGATGCACTCAGGTGGAAGTTGGGGCGCAGTAAAATCACTCCGGAAGGTTTTATTGCCGAGTTTACAGTGTCATGATCGCGTCTTGTGATTTTTTCGCGTGCGATTTATTTTGAATCATGGTTTTGCGTCCCTTGGAATGTATTCTTACAGAGAACATCGATGTAGGCTTTTGTGTGAAGAGTCACAGGTTAGGACTAAATATCGTGTCTTTCTGCTTACTTATTCAATGTTTATCACCAGATGCCTATCTTAGGATTAAGTCTACGTGATTTCTGACTGATAGATTATCTTTAAAATATTTTGCAATTTTGTTTCTTCTCATCACCACTTTGCTTCAAGATGAGCCTAGGCTTACCGATATTTATTTAACTTATTTAAAGTTTACTTTTCATACTATTTTAAAGGTATTCATTATGTGGATGAGGTAAGTAGACGTGCAATGGCCACCTAGACCATATTGTTGAACTTCTTTCTTAAGTGGTTTCTCTAGGTCTTCGTTATTCATACCCCTTCATATAAGACCTTGTAATGGTGCCGTTTTCCTCCAGTCTCCAAAGAGGGTTGCACCTCCATGATGACTGGGAACATTCCGTTCTTATTCATACGTAACCTACGGGCCACTCATAATTTAAATTAAAATTGTCGGTCACAGAATCCAATCGCTATTCATTCTTTGTCTAGGATTCAGTCCTAAAAATACAGCCGAGCCGCAGAGAGCTCTGCAATAGAATCCTAGATGCACATAGCTCCTGACTAAACAGTAAAATGTTTAATTAAAATAATGTGCAATTGCTAAATAATTAAAAGGAAGTCGTCAACTACACAGGTTCTCTTTTTAAGATACCTAATCATACTATACAACAATAAACAACAATTGGAATAATAATCTTTAAATACGTTACAACTTTTTATCTTTTTGAGCAAATAGGCCTGAGTCCGCTCCTGAGGCTCGCCAGGCGAGGCTGGCTAACAAGGTTGACAGTAGGCGACGCACGTACGCACTCGCGTCCGAATCGCTGCGCCCGCGATCAGGCCAGACATAACTACACACTTTGTTAATCATACTATGCCATGGAAGTAGAAAAAGTCGTTTCATACTTCAACGGCTAGTGGGATTCAAATGATCAAATCATATCGGTTAGGACACCGTGGTGGGCGCCCTACGCTGCTTTAATAATAATATTCTCCAACTGATTACGTCGATCAATCTCAACGATCAGCCACGTACGCCAGGATATATCATAGTGCTAAAGTGTGTGCGCAAACACAAGCGCACTCTTTATTCCCTCACCCTCATATTCCGATGGGACACTACTGTGACACGACCGGATAGGGATCGGGCGCAGGACCAAGCACGGGTGCGAGACGGCCAACTTCCAGACTCCGGGCTGTCACTAACAATTTCTCACCGAAAACTTAGGTACATATTTTTCCGGGACCTCTTGCGCAGCCGCCGCTTTAAAGCGCGACCCACTAACCACTGCGCCACAGAAGCAGTCCAAGTTGCTTTAATATCGAATAGTCATCATCATCATCATTACCATAGCAGGACAAAAAAGCGGCCTTCGGGGTCCAAAGCTCCAGCTTGAAACGCAACCAGGTAATAGAGCTAGGAGAATGATGATCGTCTTCCTCATCATCTCGTGAACATTTATTTTGCGTAGTAAAGTATTAACCTCTAAACTATCCCACTGCAGCACTACAGGGCAAAGGCCTCCATCATAGAAATCAAGTTGGAATTAAGCTTAATCACCACGCTTGCCAAATGCGGATTGGTGATCACAAACCTGAGCTATGTTCGAAAAATTCGAAACCTACTTTTCATTTGATCCGGGAATCGAACCCAGGACCCCGAGATCACGGCCCGGTACATAAATTATTAGATCAACAGGGTGTTACGTGAGATTATTTAGTTCTATCACCACTATCACATAACTAACAATCCTTAGGAATTTCCGATGTAAAACTTAGATCTACGAGTATCTTCTATAAAGCAGATGATGTCTGCATCCATACACACAATAATTGCATTTACACTTACACACACGCTTAAATTAACATACACACGCACCCTAACACACATACTAGCAGGTTATACAATTCTATATAATAATAATAATAATAATGTATTAATAATAATAATTAAAATCTTAAAATCTTTAACTGGAAGTGTAAAGATTATGGAAAGATGATTATGTAAATCTGATTCTCACTTATTATTTTATATCGAATTACTATTAATGTAAATCTAATGTTAAAAATCTAAATAACATAATGATTACTTAGGAAGAGCGAGGCATTCCCAACACAGGTGTCTTATGACTACCTTCTGGGAATAATACCTTCTTAATAATTTACTGCAAATAAAGATTTTTTTTTATGTATTTTTTACAATTTGATTGAAGACTGACAACGTAAAAATCTGAAGCAGCCTTTACCAAAACCAGTAGGCAAATCACGGCGATGCGGAATTCAAGAAGAGAATGGCTCTAATACGCCCAATGGACCATTCTGAGGATCAGCCTAGTATTTATTGTTATTATACATATCATTTATTTTTACAGAATCATGTATCGGCATAAGCTGTAATTTACCGAAGAACTATGTTTTGTACGAATATTCGTGTAATTGAAATAATTAATGGGATTTTTTATTCGAGTTACATATTTTGCGTAAAACAACGCTCACTACGTTTCTTCTCACAAAATATCAACATCCTAACAAAATTTATGTTTTTATCCTACTTTGGAATCTTTTCACATTTCATCTGACCGGATGGCGCAAGACTGTCCGGATGGCGCAATTGGTAGTGACCCTGCCTCTTACGCCAAAGGTCGCCAAAGGTCTAGGTTCGATCCCCACCCTGGACAAACATTCGTGCGGTGAACACTTGTTTGTTCGGTGTCTGGGTGTAATATATGTATTCAAGTATATATTTGTGTTCCTCTGTTGTCTGATATCTGTAACACAAGTGCTTAAGCTACTTAGTACGGAATCAGGTCAACGTATGAGATGTGAGAATTATTATATTATTATCTGTTTTTAAAGTTCCTTGGTATTTAGAATTTCGAGTAATGTGGTTTCCCAATTTCAATTTTATCGTCACTTTGAAGTACGCGGTGCTTTAAGAAAAAAAAACTAATCAAAAAATACCTGAATAATATCAACTCTTAAGCCTCCAAATCGTGCGGATAACAAAAGCTTCTTGGCATAATAACCTTACCATGAAAAGGAAGTACAGATGGCCTATTAGCGACCTGTCCCTACGTGCAAATTAGCCAAACGACACGTTTAAGCAAGGTAACTCAAGGGCCCTCGCCGAGAAGTAGTGAGGTGACTCAAATCGAATGATAACACAAGCTACTCGATACTTTGGAATTGATTAATGTAAAAGGCGCGAGAACTGCATTTACAATATCAACAGACACAGATGATTTTTTTTTCAGTGTAATAATTTAGAAGATCAATAAAAAACCCACAATTAAAGAACAAAAAATTATGTCATAGGTTCGAGTCTGAGCACACACCTCTGGACTTTTCGATTAAACTAACTTTCGATTAAGCACTTGTGTTACAGATATCAGACAACAGAGGAACACAAATATATACTTAAATACATATATTACACCCAGACACTGAACAAACACAAGATTTCATCGCACGAATGTTTGTCCAGGGTGGGGATCGAACCCACGACCTTTGGCGTAAGACCTCATTACTCGTCTCCAGCCTCTCAGCAATAAGGGTTAGGTAGCTGTTGAAGCTGCCGCGCACCCTGCGCACCAGGCTTGTCGCGCGCTTGGGAATAATTGCGGGAGAGCCGTCTACGCTTAATGTAAGAAAAGTTATTTTTGTGCTCGGAGAAACACAACTAGTATAAGCAAGCAAACAAACTCTGTAACTAGCAAACTAAGGCACGGACCCAGAGTCAGTGGTATTAACTAACCAATAAAAAAACTTTGATATAAATGCAGAGTTTTCCTTCTCTGGGTGCTGATGATCATGCCAGCAGCTTTACCTTAGTCGCCTTTTACGACACCTCAGTAAGAGTGAGGGTGGCCTATTCTACTCTGCCGGGGACCACACGGCCAACCCGTCTGCCAAGCGTGGTGAGTATGGCAATTACCCCTCATGTGATTGAGGGAGGCCCGTGCCCCAGCAGTGGGGACTTAAATGGGCTGATGATGATGAGGATGAAAAAAAATTACATCTTTCAGAAATCTATGATCCAGATGGTCTAGTTTCCTTGTCTAAATTGACTAAATTATTTACTTACTTCGCTGAATCAACGACCAGCCTTGACAGCCTTGGTCTCCGTGACAAGAAAGCGCCACTTTGGTCATACCTGCACTACTTCTTGCCAAATATCGACTTGATGTTCTCGTAGATTAATCTCCACGACTTCTTTCCATACAAAGTAAAATTACTCACTAACATTTGTGAGTGAGTAATTTTATAATTAATAAATAAGTGTGAGTTATAACTACTAAATAATTCACATTCACACACACTAGAAACCTAATCTACACACACTGATATTATTATTATGTCTTCCGTTTAAAAAGTAGCACACACACTACGCACACATCACCAACACACCGATAAAGTTAATTTCGACTATGTAATAAGAACTAGAGTCCCGCATGTTTGTTTATTTCAATTTTACGTAAAATGTAACCATCGGTGTTGAGTTTACAATTGTTAAGTTTCTTTTTTAATATAAGTTTTAGCTTAAGTTTATTGTAAACTTGTTTGTGGTTCATTAAATAAATTAAAAAATATATATATATTTTATGATGAAACCTGATACCTGAAAAATTTTACTTTAGTTACCTGCCCACTGCGTATTTTTCTTACAAAAGGTGTTCACTTCACACAAATGCTGATATATGGACCTTGTTTGTTCCATCCGTATTTTTTTTTGTCATACAGATCTCAATCGAAATATTAAATTAAATTTTCGCTTCACTAGATAGGGGAAAGAAGTAATCGTATGCAAGGAGGGCGAAGATTGCCGCAAGCTCTTGAGGTGTTTAAGGGTATGAACACGGGGGTTTTCGCTGTTCAGTGATACACTTCAAGTTTTTTGGACTACTGACACATATAAGGGTCTTGAAAGTTGTTTCCTCCTCTTTAGACCTTCACTCAATTAGAATTAAATAGGTCACACACACATACCTACCATGTATTTAACAGTAATCCCAGCTAGTTTTGACAGAGACGAATGCGCGGGAGAGACACGATACGATATTGGTACTCCTATAATCTAGCTATAATATCTTCCAACACATTACGGCTACGGCGGCCAATCTCAACAATCAGCCACGTACGCAGGATATATTATAGTGCTCAAGTGTGTGTGTGTGTAAACACAAGTGCACTCTCTAATCCCTTGCCCTCATATTCCGATGGGACACTACTGTGACACGACCGGAGAGGGATTGGGCGTAGTACCAACAGCTTAACGTGCTTTCCGAGGCACGGGGGTACAATACCGCCAACTTCCAGACTCCGTGCTGCTACTAAGAATTTCTTACCAAAAACATAGGTACAAATTTTTTGCCCGATCCGGGGATCGAACCCGGGACCTCTTGCGCAGCCGTCGCTATAAAGTGCGACCCACTAACCACTGCGCTACCGAGGCAGTCAACTATAGCGGAACTATAGCGATAACGAACTTATCAATATCAAGTCCAGCTCAAGCTGACTTTCTGTGTCTACTTATTTTGTGGTAAATTGGTCAGGTCATGGTTGAGAATCTGCATTTTCATTTGATGATGTGGTTCGTGTGATTTGTCTCCACTTTTTACGGTTTACAGCGTCTCAGCACTTCTGGACAGGTTTATGTTGCAGCTCTAGTGTACTCTAATGCAGCTTTAAGACAGTTGGTTATCTATTAAGTATTATAATGCTAAAGGCGTGAAAAAAAAAGTTGGTCGCCAGATGGTTATTTAAGTGATCAGTTTACGTACTGATGCAATGAACTTTCATAAAGGGTGAGCAATGCATAGTACTGGACTGTCAACCATCTAGCTAGATGATGACGATGAAATGACGATTGCTTGCAGTTGATACAAAAGCTGCAGAAGATTCAATAGTTCCTCAAAGCATTTCTAGTGGTTAATGCAGTGAAAACTCTGAGGCTACGAGTATAATATTTCCCTATTGTATTGCTTTAGTCGTGTCATTTAATGACACTGACGCACCCACATGCACAGGAATGACAAACGCTAGCAAATGTATCGAATCAAGGCACACGGCGCGTCGCGCGCAGGCGGGCCCGGCTCAGATCACTGGGCTTGTTCTAAACATTGCTAGACATACAAACGTTTAGACTACCAAGTATGAAGAAAAAACCATGTATGTCACACAATATAAGCGCTTTGATTTCGAAGAAAAAGAAATAAACTGGCCGCTGATCAATATGTAGAATCAGGTACCTACTATCTTCTTTCTTTTCAATAATTTCGATTCAATAAAAGTGCTAATAACTTCTTTTCCATTATTATTTTATTCTATTCACGTTTGTTTCAAGTACGTATCGATTATTAATTTAATCGAAGTTTTTAAGTAGGTCACCTCTCTATGAGAGAAACGTCAAATGTGGCCTGTTATTTTTGCTCAATTGTAATAATGATATTGATGCAGTCATCCATGCGTTTTGAAAAATGTTGGTAAATTAGCGAGTCACTCGGACTCCCTGGTGCATCCTAAAATACCGCTTCGGAGCCCAGGTTACGATCAGACCATGATGTAGGATTTGGAATGTCTGGTCTAGTAAACCAAATTAACTGGTTCATGGAGCATTTTCTTATCCAATGAGCTACTTTCGTTCTTATTATCATTCATCTACCACCACCGTTCAAATTCCGGCAAATGTATCGAGGAAAGATATACGACACGTCAATCTAGCATAGAACACTGGGCAGAGCCACGGTTGGACTAATCATAGCTACAAGCAAATACACCATTCTATAGAACTAGGCAATATGAGCACTTGTACTTGGGGATGAAGGGAGTTAGCATGCATGTGTGCTGCAGTGGGCTAGACACCTGTTGTAGAACTGACGACCTTTGGAGCAGACGTGTTCAAGACCGCTATTAGGTAGGCGTAGTAAGGACGCCCTGGCATTAGTAAGACTGCTAAGCTTGAGAGGACTCCTGGTAGTGAAATCTGGTGATAAAGGGTCGGCATGCAGGTCCTCTGAAGGCGTCCATAGGCTGCGGTAGTCAGGCGAGCCGCATATTGTTTGTCGCCGTCGCTATTTAAAAAAAATAGTAACTAGATGAGGAAAAAGTGGAAAAAAATCTATGGAGCAGCATAAATAAAACTAAGCTGTATGATTTGAATATCAGTCACTATCAAATACATTGAACCAAGGTATCACCCGGCATCTATGAAATTTTTTACCAAAGTTCAAGTCCACTTATTTACCTTATGTTCGACATGTCTATCACTTTAGTATGTCTCTGGTTGTTGCTCGCGACAGGGTCCGGCGAGTGGAAACTGTTGCCGGCCGCTGTCGCCGGCACACGGCTCCCCTGGATTTGTTGCCATTGCGCATTTCGATGGGCTGTTAACAAAAAAAGTCTTCTTCAGAGAGTTTATTTAGATATGATAACCATTGAGATGACAAATATTGTATTAACTAGCCTGATGACGTACACCACAGTGACCCTTCTTTAAGCTCCAAGTGCTCGATTTCCTATCAGGACAACATTTGCGTGAAGAAAACTTGTTCAGGGTCTGGGTAGTATAACAGTACAGAATTTTGAAGTTGACGTTGTAATATCGTGGAAAGCATTTGTAGCTCTTAATTTCTGTCGTACCAAAAATAAGTCGAACTTGATGCCGGCTCATGGATTTAGGTTTAGAGATTCTTTATTTCTCAATAAAAACATTTTAGTATGCCATAAGTGGGACGACGTTGGCAGACGAGCAGACGGATCGCCTGATGGTAAGTGATTGCCGCCGCCCTTAGACAGCTGTGACACCAGTGGAGTCACAAGTGCGCTGCCAACCTTTAAACCCCTCTTTCCCCTGGATTGGGCCTCCGGTACCCTCACTCACGCAGCGGAAGACAGCACAGTGCTGCTTGACGCCGGTTTTCTGAGAGGTCGTGGTATAACTCCGGACGAGCCATGTCGAGTAATGTCACTTACTTGAGAACAAAAAAATACAGAAAAGTATATAGTAGTTTTACATTCGTTCGTGCTGGTATGAAATGTAACGTAGCTTAACATAAATACCCATATAAAATATCTACTGACAATACATCTAAATGAAGGGTACAGGGTACAAGATCATAGTCCATTTTTGTAATTTTAACACTTTGTTTGCATAAAAAAATCTTACATAATATTTCTAATTTAGCTAAAATCTTAATTAGTGTTATTCGATTTTGTAACACATAATATCATAGCACAAAAATACTTTAGAATGTTTGTAAATAAGGACCCTGAGAAAATAAAATAAACATTGACAGTTTTCTCAAAAAACCTTAAGTGACAATGATCTTTCTTCCCCTGTACTCTTTAAATTATTTATTTATTTGGTAAAACATATTACAAACTAAAAGAATAAATTATACAATACTTACGACAAGTCCCCGATTGCAATACAAAAACATGTATACAAAGACAGAAAATCAATCGAAAGCTAACAGTTACTATAAAATTAAAATTTAAAACTAACTTAAATCAAAAATCCACAGTTAACCCTCTCACATGCAAAGAGGATAAAGAGGAGTAAATTATAACTAATGTTGACATAAAACAATGTTATTTTCAATCCAGGGTTTCCTCCGTCCGGTTTACCACATGGAATCCTTCAAATGAAACGTACAGAAACATCTCGTAGCATTTTGCTTGCCATCAGTCTAAGGAAGCTATAGAGCTTCTTCTATATGCAAATGAAAAATATTTTTTCAATATACTTTTAGCAAATATAGGTACCTACGCCTAACTCATTAAGAATTTGTAGATACAAAAGTGTCACAAACTCTTTGTGGACACGAGTCCGGAGTGAAAATCCACACTGACTTCAGATAAATATTACTGATAACTCAAAGTGAATTTGCCAATAAATACCACAAATGTTTTTCCTCATATCACAGTCAAAACACAACGTGACACAAGTCAAAAGTCCTCCCTACAGTTTGGACCCTCACCCATTGGCTTGGAAACGGTGTTCTTTGGACATAGAGAAATTCACCGTACCATAGTAGAAATATTCTCAGTAGCAAGATGTAATATTTTGACGGGGGCCGGTTTGGTGACATTGAAAACAAAATCTCTGTGGCGCTTTTAACTGTGAGAGAGCCACGCTTTGGCATGAATGGGCTGGCTTGACGTGAGTATTCACTTCGCTTTGTATCGCTGAGTAAGTGAGTCGACTCGGGGGAAGGGTAAGAGGTTGGCGTCCACTGGTGGGTGAAGCGTGTGGATATGGGCATGGACTATTATATAATTAGTCCATGATATGGACGACAGTAATCGCGTGCTATCAGGTGATCCCTCTGTCCGTTTATCACTTCATTTATAAAATTAAGTCGTGTTAATTACACAATGTATAACCCCAGAACAGTTCGACCGATTGGGCTAAAAATTGGTGGAGATAATATACCTCCACCTATTAAAAACCTATCTAGTGTTAAATCTTTTAAAACAAAATTAAAATTATATTTATTAAACCTCCAAAAGAATTAAATAGCAGAGTAGCTGTGTACATTATCTAACTTAAATTAACGAACACTATTATGTATGTTATTATTATATGCTCTTAGTTTTTTCATATTTATTCATCCGTTTAAATGTGTATGTGGTCGACGTTGGCGCACGCAATGGCAACCACTCTTCCGGTATCCTCGGAAGACCAGCGTCGAGGAGTCTACCAGACACCTCGACAAATGCTGAGAGGAAACCTTTTTAGTGTTACTCATAGTCAATAGTATACTTAACTATAAACTTTTACCTTGTAATAGCTTGTAAGTTACTTTATTTTTATTGTAACCGTGTCATATTTTGTAACACTGAATAAATTCTTTTTATTTATTTATTTTATAGGTATCTTAGAACCAGAAGAAGGCCATATAATATTTTTCATTCCTTTCCTATCGGATAAATAAAAACGAATAGTACGCGGGCGGGAACGCTAGTAAGTTATAAAGTATCAGCCAACTTAATAAAAAAGTAGGTAGGTACTCGTACCTCAAATGTGCCTATAAATAGATTATAACGCCTACAAACTATTGACATAAGTAGAACCACTGACAATTTTTTCACTGTGGTTTAACTGAATCATCTACTATCACCTATTTCTATAACACTAGAGACTAAATTCCTCCAGCATGGTTTAATTATGGAGAATGAACACGGACGCAGTGTCATCGTCACTTAGCGAGTGCGTTCGACGCCGTGTCCAAAGTTATGGAGGGTGCAGAAATGATTTTTATGCCCCGTGATTTTGTTAGGGATGCCTTAGTGTCATTTCGGTAATGGCGGGAGCTGTCGGCATGGCCGGGTCTGTGTGAGAAAGTGGGTAGTTAGCTGTGAGCAGATTAGTGTCCAGTTGATTGAACAGAGCAAAATGTAACCGTGAGATACAATGTTGATTCAATGCTTTGGAGCCCACAAATTCAATGCTACGGAGCCAGAAGTACCTTCGACCGAATTGCTTATGGTTCACACAAGGAACTTATACCCAGTTCACATTGATTCCCTGACATTATCTTAACAATTGTTAATGTCAGCGTGTCAATGTCAAACATAAGCTATTCTGTTAAATAAAAGAATCTACAGTCCCATCACGGTTATTTGGCACGAGGCAAAGGTTGGAACTAGCGCTGTTTCATTGACAAGTGCTTTTGACATTTTTCCAAAGAAAAAATATTGTTCAGCTCCACCATATCTATGTCACTGAAGTGCCTTCTGATCTTGGTCGGTCTGTCAGTATATACTTCGGGCTCCGTAGCGTTGAATTTGTAGGTTTTAACAAATTCGGGAAACTATCCAAACCATGCTGATTTCCTCACAATGTTAACTTTTCTCACTTCAATTCACACGAACGGGGGGTCATAGTTTGAACCCGAGCATGCACCTCTAGGTTTTTCAAATATATGTGCGTATTTCTATTAGGGCTGCATCCTTGAGGTACTTAGGAGTCATAGTAGACGACAAATTATCTTTTAAGGAGCACATCATTCTAATGTCTGGTCGAGTAAGGAAGATTATTCATGTCATGAAGAACCTTAGGGAGGCGGCAAATGGAAAAACCCTTAAAACGGTTTACCTGGCTCTATGCCAGTCTATAATAAATTATTGCATTCTTGCCTGGGGAGGCTCTGCGAAATCCACTCTTATCCCTCGAGAGAGAGCTCAAAGAGGTATATTGCTAATAAAGTTTCATTCAAGTTTAATTCTACCAATAGCTCGACGGTAAGAGAATACATAAGGAAACTTCGTGGTTTCGGATAGTTTCCGAAACGTGAAACGATGATTCTGTTGGTCTGGTTACCCTGTAAAAGGGTTGCGAAGGTCAGACGACAGTCGCTTCATTAAAATTATCAGACTCCCCAAATCCTGAATCGTGGTCTAAGCGTACCTTGGGCTCCAAAGTGACAGCTTTGGATGCAACCGGTAACTACATGCTAACATTGGGAACCACGGAGCTAGTGGTAGATATCAGTATCATCATCAGCCTATTAGTGGTAGGAACCCACAAAGAATATAAGTTTTTGTTTCTAACCGACCTGGAGTCATTTATGCAATCTATGTTTAAAATGAATTCAGTGTGTATTAGTATCTTTCCTATTCTTTGTGAACCATAAAATGAATCTCTGCTGACCTTTACAATATTTCATCGCACGTCAAGGTCACGTGGCGCTAGCGTCGCCGGAAGGAAGCGCGCATAAGTCACTGAGAGCGTCACTTCCGGCGGAAGTGCGACGCGCGCGCCACGTGGCTTTCAATTAGCCTTTTATAGAAAAGTCTGGGAGAGTGTTTTTTTAGTTTTTCTGGGTAAAGGTCATTACTTGAATTCCTGGAATAGTAAGTAGGTAGGTACATATTATACCTACAGGAGTACAAAGGATTTGTTTGACATTATTTAAAGTATTGATGGACTGAATTTTGACTGAACTGACTGAAGATAGTTCATATTTTGCTTATGTAACAAAACGTCAATTTCAACAATTATTTAACGTTTTTATGACTATAAATCAAAATAATAAGTATTTCCGAAAACATGTAAACTTTTATTTACAATTTGTATTGTTGCACTGGACTGGTCGGTTGGCGCATTTGGTAGCGATCCTGCCTCATACGCCAAAGGTCGTGTGTTCAATCCCCACTCTAGACATAATTCGTGTGAATAACTTATGTTTGTTCAGTGTCTGGGTGTATTATATGTATTTAAGTATATATCCCTCTGTTGTGTGATATCCGTAACATAAGCGCTTTAAGTCACCTAGTACGGAATGTATGAGATTTTTAATGACGACCTGGTGACCTCCAAGAAAAGGGTTTACTCCTTTCTTAAGAGCCGGCAACGCATATGTGATACCTGAGGTGTTGCAGATGTCCATGGGCGGCGGTGATCACTTTCCATCAGGTGTGCCGTCTGCTCGTTTATCCGCTATAATGTAAAAAAAAATACTTCCAGAAATACCATTTTATTCAAGAAAACGTTTTTTAATAATCGAATAGCTACTTCAAAAATGTTAAACGAACCATTTAGTAGTTAGACCGTGCCGGAAGCATTTCATTTATACACCATTTTATTATTATAGGTATCATGAATAAAGTCCATTTAGCATGTTAGATCATCAAAATAAGCGAAAAAAAATCTGCTGTTCCATACATTCGATCATTCGATTCGATGCCGATTGTCGGCATCCGATGGGCCGACGCCCGGAAGGCCGGCCTAGGTATCGCTGTAAGGACGTCGTCGAGAATGATCTGCGAGAACTTCAGGCCGGTGACTGGCGACAAGTAGTGCAGGATCGATCAAAGTGGCGTTCTCTTGTCTCGGAGGCCAAGACTCGCTTCGGGTCGCTGAGCCAGTAGAGTAAGTATTTATTATTATTTGTTAGAAATGGGGTGAGCCCCGCGTCTCATAGCCACTGCGACCAGTAGATGATCTATTGTGGCAGCCCCGTAACCTATTACAGCACCTCATGTAGCTCCAGTTCCAGGATAAACCCGAGAATGGAGCTGATGGGAGAGCTTTTGATTTCGTCTGCTGAGATCATGTGTGCTCCTAGGTGCCGGCTTCTGCAGCGCTATGCACTCGCCGAGGAAGTGGAGTAAGTAAGTAAGTCCCATACATTATTGCCGCGTGGATATTCAATTGTGTATGGAACAGATGATTCTTTTCTGCTTATTTTATTGATCTTACATACTAAATGGACTTTATTCACGATACCTATTATAAGGTTTTCGGGATGTAAACGTTAAAAAAATAACGGTTACATATGCACAGTGCAGGCAGAACTATATCTCTGACGTCAATATATCGAAAACCAAACGGAAGCATGCAATAATATTTTGCCAATTATAGAACAATAATAATATAAGGTAAAGCGAGCGTATCAGGGACGTCCTAATGGCAAAAGGCCAGTCGGCCGTCCGAGATATCGCTGGAAGGATGAGGTCGAAAAAGACCTGCGCGGACTCTCGGCAGATGACTGGCAAGAGGTGGCGCAGGATCGACCAAGATGGAGGCTCTTATTATCGGAGGCCAAGACTCACTATGGGTCGCTGCGCCAACCTAGTTAGTTAGTTTAATTATAGAACAGTGCCAGCAAGAATTTATGTTTTCCATTAAGAGCCCTAGAACTAGCACAAACACTCGTATCTCTATCTTGGACTTGATGACTACTGATATAATTAAATGCATACAAATTCGATTTATCGTCACCCATACACCGCCGTTCATTCTCGCCTGACTGACATTTATAATTCATTAATGGATACCTAAATTGATCACTGTAGATCTGTCCTCGGTGGCAGGTTACTGCCGACCTTTAGCTCCAAAACGGACGCAGACGACAGCAAATCATAGTGGTAATGTATACGATGACTGCTTGACGCCTGGTTTAACGACTGGATGGAAACTATCTTTTGTCCCTGACTGTACCTGTGATTGAGTATCAATTTATTGGTTGCTATTATACGGTATACCGTATGCTTAAGGTATGCGTTACACCATAGATTGACCGTGAGAAAGCCATGTTTTGGCGAGAATGGGTCAACTCGACCGGAGTGATATCTCGGCTTGACAGAAAACCGGCGTGAAACAGCACTGTTCTGTGTTCCGCTGCATGAATTAACGTACCGGAGGCGCAATAGGGGAAAGGGGGGGTTTTGGTCTGCTCATGGACACCCGCACTGGTGTCGTGGTTGTCCATGAGCGCCGGCGATTGCTTACCATCAGGTGATCCGTCTGCTCGTTTGCCACCTATCACATAAAAAAAAAATATTTTCGGATAAAGATTGGTCAAATCGTGAATTCTGGTAGCCCCGACTTGATTTCACTGCAGCTGTAGTGACCCATCCTCATATGCTAAATATGAGTACATATGCAATTCTAGATTGAAACAAAAATCTGGTTTTTGTTTCATCTTTATTTTATGACGGGTTTCTACTAAGTTGCGTTTCTCATGTCATTTTCTACCGCGCAGCTATACTGCGGAACAAACTGCCATGGGTGTGCTACTCCCAAATAGATTACGACCTAGTAACCTTCCCTTCATAGCAACACCTCTGTAATGCCTCGGGTGTTGCCCATGTCCATGAATGGATGCGATCACTTATCATCAAGTCCGCTATAATAAAAAAAAGTCGAACTTAATATCTGATACCATTTTGGCGCAATTTTTCTTATTTTTTAATCTATCACGTAACATACAGACGGATGTACTTTTATATTATTTTATTAGCGCTATGCCTTAATATATCACGCGATGTTACGATCTTCGGGAAGCAGCTTTGCTGATTTACGAGTTGGCCACTTTATTGTACCAATAAAATATTTCGTTGTTTTTTAACAATTAATTTGTATGAATGGCATCAATAGTCGAGTGACTAGAAGGCCAGCATTGGTATGGTTTTATCGCTGACGTTAAACCTGTGCTTGTTCATAACTTCATTAGAAAACCTCCTCATTCATCTTAGCGTGTAATTCCGGGATGCTTCAGTTTGTCGCTCTGGAGCCCGGGGTATGGTTGGACCATGATTCAGGATTTGGCTGAGTCTGGTAATTACTTGATTTTAAAACTCTCTGAGTTTATGGAGCAGTTTTATATTATGAACCACATCATCGTCAGCCCATTTAAGTCCCCACTGCTGTGGCACGTACCTCCCTCAATCACATGAGGGGTAATTGCCATACTCACCACGCTTGGCAGTAGGGTTGGCGTGGGTTTTGATATAAATGCAGAGTTTTCCTTCTCTGGGTGCTGATAATCATGCCAGCAGCTTTACCTTAGTCGCCTTTTACGACACCTCGGTAAGAGTGAGGGTGGCCTATTCTACTCTGCCGGGCACCACACGGCCAACCCGTCTGCCACATAGATGGTTCATGTCTATGAACCACATAGATGGTTTCAGATGGGCAGACTAATCATCGGATGGTAAACAATTGCCGCTCCCCGTAACACCCGCAACAACAGAGTGAAGTCCCACGTGCGCTGCCGTTCAACTTCCGGCGAAGAAATTAGCGAAAGAAAGTGCAGCCGCCGCTTCACACCAGTTTTACGTGAGGCCGTGGTATTACTCCAGACGAGCCCTCCCATTCTAGTAGAAGCCTGGCTCTCTCACGGTACTACTAGTATGTAGAACCGTCCCATCGAGTCCCCAAGTTGCGCCTCTGTTCTTTCTCTGTCCCTATTTGGCTTCACCCTAACGGGTTGTATAATGGAGGCAAGGGGGGAACAGAGGTGGAACAATGTTTAAGGTTAGCCGCTGAAAACCAGCGTCGGCGCTGGCTGTACTCGGCCAGTGTCGACAAAAGCTGAGCGGTCACCTATTTGACACTTTTTTATTTTTTTATTATTTTATTTAGTATCTATTTATGTTATTGTTTTGTTATATTATTACCTGTATTAACTGTATGTTCTTTTTACTTATTGTGTCAAATAAAGATTTTTTTCAGTCGTTCATTCATTCATTCACGGTTTATGGAATTTGGGAAGGAGTTCCTCCCCTATCTAAGGCGACGATGTCAGACGGGTCGCTTTATTGTAATAACCAGACTTACCAAATGGTATAGGTGATAATCCGAGCGTATCCCAGGCTCTAAAGACCGCATTAGACGCAACCGGTGAAACATCATCATCAGCCGTAAAATTTGCTCTGCTCAACATAGACCTCTCCCAATAACTTTCAGATTAATAGGTTCGATGCGGTCTACATCCAGCGAATCTCCCTCCGGCTACATTGGCCACTGAATTTCACAACCAGTTGCCAAAAAAGAACTAACAGTCTTGCTACTAACCCTACAATTTTTATCAGATCGCCTGTCCACCTAGTACGTGGATCAGCCTATAAACAGTACCACTGCAGTGCAAAGGCCTCCATCATAGAAATTAGACTTATCGCTACTATGATGTCATCATCATCATCAGCCCATTTAAGTCCCCACTGCTTGAGCACGGGCCTCTCTCAATCACATGAGGGGTAATTGCCATACTCACCACGCTTGGCAGACGGGTTGGCGAGGGTTTTGATATAAATGCAGAGTTTTCCTTCTCTAGGTGCTGATGATCGTGCCAGCAGCTTTACCTTAGTCGCCTTTTACGACACCTCGGTAAGAGTGAGGGTGGCCTATTCTACTCTGCCGGGGACCACACGGCGTACTATGATGTGATTAAGCTTAATTACCACGCTTGCCAAATGCGGATTGATTATCACAGACCCGAGCTATATCCAGAAAATTCGAAACATACTTTTCGCTCGACCCGGGAATCGAACCCAGGACCCTGAGATCACGGACCCGGTACTTAAACCACTAGACCAACAGGGCGTTGGAGCGTGGAGATCATAGGATGCGCTGAATGGCACGGGGATAAAAAAAGCTTAATCTATTTGCAGACTTACCTTTACGGACATCCCATCGTCTCTTCCTTTCAAGCTTACGAGAAACGTGAAACGCGAACTAAATAATCACTGGCGATTAGCCGCGCTGTTTCCGTGAACCCTGCGCACGCGCACGCGCTACTATAAATCAAGCGTGTCCCTCCGAGAATAGATGCGGTTGGAGCGGCTTTTTTGCCTGCAGATAAGTATGAAAGAGCGATGGTAGCTCAGTGGTTAAAAAAGGACGTTTTCCAAAAGGGAAGTCGTAGGTTTGATTTTTTTATTTATGTGAGTGATAGGTGACAGACGAGCGGTTCGCCTGATGATAAGCGATTGCCGTCGCCTATAGACACCCACCCACACAGTTGAGTCACAAGTGCGCTGCCTACTTTTAAACCCCCCTTCCCCCAAATTGGGCCTGCGGTACCTTCATTCACTCAGCAAAACACAGCACAGTGCTGCTTCACGACGGTTTTCTGTGAGGCCATAGTATCACTCCGGTCAAGCCGGCCCATTCATACCGAAGCGTGGCTCTCCCACGGTCAGAATTTGAACAACTTACTTCAATGGCAAGGTCTACCCAGGAGAGTTTTGGCTTCCAAAACAAAATATCACCGCCTCCTCTTTTTGTCGTGATACCATTGACAAGACCGACTGGATCATGGCTCAACGGTACCCCGTAGAGGAATGGCGTGGAACAGCGCGTCAATGTAGGTATTACTTTTGACATAATCAAGATCTGTCTTAGTTCAGGTGTCAGCCTTAAATGGAATATGGTAATATTTCATTAAGTTATGTGTTATCCTATCTGCATCATGGTAAACAATTATTTTAATCTTCATCATCATCAGCCTATCGCAGTCCACTGCTGGACGTAGGCCTCTCCAATTGTTCGCCACCGTGATCTATCCATGGCTTCGCATCCAGCTCTTGCCAGCTATCCTGCGCAGATCGTCCCCCCACCTAGCCAGAGGGCGCCCTACATTCCGTTTGCCAAGACGCGGACTCCACTCTAGAAATCGTTTACCCCATCGGTTGTCGGTTCTGCGGCTAATATGGACAGCCTACTGCCACTTAAGCTTAAATTATTTTATTATGTGGCTATTTTTCCACTATACCTGCATACCTTTTTTTTTTGTTCTCTCAGGGGAAATGCGTTACGCATACCCGTCCGCCTGGGGGCGGATGGGTATGCTATATTAAATAGATGTATTAAATAGATGCATGCTTATGACAGGTTACAGACAGTACAATTATATAGCTAATATTAGTAAAATAAACAAGGTAATGGTATGATGACAAAAAATATAACGAATCAAGCACTAAAAAGGCTTCCACTCAGCATGATGTCGAGTTGCTCGGAGGAACTCTTCGACGCTGGTTTATACACCTAACATACAGACAATGAACAAATGATAAGTTAATCATATTTATGTCACGAAATTACTAGTGTCATCACATTATTACTGGGTCAATGTTTACAAATAATCATCACGTTCACTCGTAGGTATTTGTATTATTTATATTCACTCTATATTAGATAGGTAATCCCGAGATTAGTGTCATCATCATCATCAGCATTTAAGTCCCCACTGCTGGGGCACGGGCCTTCCTCAATCACATGAGGGGTAATTGCCATACTCACCACGCTTGGCAGACGGGTTGGCGAGGGTTTTGATATAAATGCAGAGTTTTCCTTCTCTGGGTGCTGATGATCATGCCAGCAGCTTTACCTTAGTCGCCTTTTACGACACCTCGGTAAGAGTGAGGGTGGCCTATTCTACTATGCCGGGGACCACACGGCTAGATTTAGTGTAATGATAAGTTAATTTGATGTTGTTATGTTTTGTTTTATTGTTAATTTAAGTCTTTTTTCTCTTCGGCAGAAAGCCTAAGATACAAGAAATTCCTAGTTTAGGCAATAAACTTAAAATGATTCCCTTAGTTTAAGTAGATTATATGTCTTTTATGTTCTAAAGATTTTCAATAAATTTTATTTATTTAATGTTTATTCCGAGTGGATATTTTATCCACGACCCTTTTCAGAGGCAGGTTCCTTATCTATTGTGCTATCTTACTAAGTTTAATAAAAGTAATAAAGAAACGCTTCATGTCACCTCACGTCTTATTCCACGAAAAACCTACGAGCTAAATATTTAATAAAGAGTTCAGCAACAGCGTTGACTTGGCACGCGGTTACTCGGTGACTCTAGTGACTTGCCTAGTCGCTACACAATAAACACGTCAGTGGGATCGTTTATCACTCAGACTCTCACCTTCGCGGGATGGTGGCACAGGCTTTTCCATCTTAATCTGACGTTAACGTAGTTAAAGCAGTATTAATATTGTGAGAGGGTTAACTTATTTATTAACTCTCAAAGGTTTACCATGAGGTAGATCAGGGCGGGATTCAGGCTGCATATACTCGACAATTAAAGCATTTTTTTATGTGATAGGTGGCAGACGAGCTGACGGATCGCCTGATGGTAAGCGATTACCGTGTGGCCCCCGGCAGAGTAGAATAGGCCATCCTCACTCTTACCGAGCTGTCGTAAAAGGCGATTAAGGTAAAGCTGCTGGCATGATCATCAGCACCTAGAGACGGAAATCTCTGCATTTATATCAAAACCCTCGCCAACCCGTCTGCCAAGCTTGGTGAGTATGGCAATTACCCCTCATATGATTGAGGGAGGCCCGTGCCCCAGCAGTGGGGACTTAAATGGGCTGATGATGACGATGATGAAGCGATTACCGCCGCCCATAGACACCCGCGACACCAGTGAAGTCACAAGTGCGCTGTCAACCTTTAAAACCCTGTCCACCGGATTGGGCCTACGGCAAATATAGCATGGTGCTGCTTCACACCGGTCTTCTGTGAGGTCGTGGTATCGAGCCGGCCTGTTCACGCCGAAGTGTGGCTCTTCCAATCAATGCTAGTAATTAATCAACTGAAACATTCGATCGGGTTTATCTAACAATTCATTCATGGGCTGGAGAAATGATGAGGATAATTTATCGCAAGATTAGTTATCAATCAACACCTTATGTCGACCCGCTTGGGTTTGATCCCAGCACAGTACAAACATTTGTGTGCATGAACATGTCTGTTTGTATCGGTCTGGGTGTTCCCTATGTATTATAAGTATGTATCTACAAAAGAAAATTATTATACGTATATATTTGTAATCCCACTGTTGATTCTGATATCCGTAACACAGGTGCTTGAGCTACCTATCTCGGAGCCAGATCAATGTATGTGATGTTGTGAAATATTTATTTATTATTATTTAAGTCTGTCCACTATTGGACTTAGACCTCTTTCATGCTGTACCGTAGAGCTTAATTACACAAAAATACTCTTAGAACTAGACATTACAGAACTAGGTATCGTGTCCAAAACTCGTCTCGTCCAACAATTGCCGGTTTGACGACTAAAACCAGTTAACCGACAGTTAAACTAAACCATTGCATATTTTTGTCAGTGTAGCCCGCTCTTCGGAAACAATAGGATCACCTTGACACAACAGCAAGGTACCGAGGGAGGTTACGTCGGGAGGGGGAGGGGTCATTAATTACCCCAAGAGTGGCAGGTGCACAATGACGAACTGCTGCTGATGACGAGGCGGTTTTACTGACGGCTAAGTGTGGATGTATAGGAGGATATAGAGGCTGAATTGTCTTTGGTTAGCTATTAGTGAAAGGTAGAATTAATGCGTAAGACAATCGACACTGACTAAATGATCTCAAAACAGGGAATGTTATGTCAAATTCCTTTAATCAATTTCTACGTCAGACATGAATGGACCGGCTCGACCGCAGCACCAAGGCTACCAAGGCTACCAAGGCCTTACAGAAAACCGCCGTGAAGTAGCATTGTGCTGTGTTTTGCTGCGTGAGTGAGGGTACCGGAGTCCCAATCGGGGGAAAGGGTGGTTTAAAGGTTGGCAGCGCATTTGTGACTCCACTGGTGTCGCGGGTGTCCAGTGGCGGCGGCAATCGTTTACCATCCGGTGATCCGTCTGCTCGTCTGCCCGTCTGATCACATAAAAGAAAGGTGAAAATCAAATGTACTTATTTTGGGTTCAATATCAATAAAAGATAATTTGGAAAAGTTAATTTTCCAAGCGCCATAGGTCGCGCTTAAGGTAGGCCTTGAGGTTCTATAGATAGGTAAGACAGGAGTTAGTCATAATAAGAAAACAGAGTGATTGGGGTTACTTTTAGCTTAATAATAGGTAATATTTAAGCCAAGTTTATTTTCGAACTTTAAAATAATCCGGGTCTAATAGACTATCCAATTATACCTACCTATTGATATAAAAGTGTACTGTTAATTAAACTTTCATAACTTTACGCAAACAGTAAGTGTCGATAAAAACTGTTAAAATTTACAACAGCATGAACGTAAACAGTCCAATCCATCCCTAACAAAACTCACTTGAAGTTCATTAAACCAAACACTATCTGAGCAGCGAGTAACCAACGCCACACGTCACCTCGTAATCGCTACCGGAAACGGAAAGTCCGCCATATTGTATGCGAGATCGGCCGCTTGTCAAACCTTCCGCGCTGTTGCACCTGTGAATATCCACTCATCCTGATATACATCTCCACCCCACACTCCAAAATACACTTCAAGTTACCGAACACAAAGTTTAAATTCCTCAAACAGCAACCGAAAAGTTTCAATCACCACTCCAATTTGAGCTGCAATCAAAACTCAACTAGATTTGTTAAAATAATAAGGTGCAAAATGGTTCGAGTGCACAGTTCAGGTGACAATTCGAATCGTGTTCCATTTACAAAACAGTTGGGAGAGATCATCTCGTTGGCCAGTATTTAATACTTTGAAGTCTGCAGTTGAAATTGGACTCTAAAGTCAGTGGGTGGGGTTGGCTTTCAGCTGTCAGCAGGTGAGGGTAGGTGTAAATTTGCGTGTAAAATCCGCGTGCAGACCACGGACAGGTTTCCGCCGGGGAGCATTGTTCGCAATTCGGATATTCGAATCGCGCCGAAAACATTTGGGTAAACGGGAGAGCCAAGTTTAGTTTTACTTTTTTTGGGAGAACTTTGGTTGATTAAGAAGTTGTTGTAACATTTTTGTTTGTTCAACAAAGTTAGACGTCATCAACACCTCATGTTGATGACGTCTGACTTTTATATGATGTTCAAAGAAAATAAAAAAGGGATTGAAAAGTGATTTTTCAACGCAACTCATAATCGTATATTGAATTCGGACTATACTTTGTAAAAGTACGTAACTGTCCCACTACAGAGCAAGGGCCTCCATCATAGAAATCAAGTCATCGCTACTATGATAGAAATAGGCTTAATCACCACGCTTGCGAAATGCGGATTGGTGATCAGAAACTTGAGCTATGTTCAAAAAAAATTCGAGACACACTTTTTGCTCGATTCGTTTCCACTTTTTGAATCGAACCCAGGGGTCCAGACTCCGAGATCACGGCCCGGTCCTTAAACCACTAGACCAACGGGGCGTTCTATATATCATCTATATTTTGTACTATTGGATAAAACTATTATTATTAAATCTGTGGATAAAACAAATAGTGAATAATAATAAATAATAAATGAAGTTTATTATTTCACAGACACCATTTTACAAAATAATGTGAAGCCCCTTGACTTCCGTGCTAGATTTATAAATCTGTGTGACAGAAACCAGTGTCCTCAACCGACAGTGGTACAGTTAGTTTAATCTCTATGAATTTATAAACTGTATATAATAGTATTAATGACTATACGTACATGGACGCTTAAGCACACATGCTTACTCACGGGCGTAAACATACAACAGGATCTTGGTAATACTACCGTGCACCTGTTGGAAATAGTTTGAATGTGCGATTTTTCACGTACAAGCGGCAGCCGGGATTGTTCCACAGATACATGTATGATACTATTAACGTATCTATCAGAATCTTGGGCAGTAACACTACCGTGCCCAGTTATGAAATAATTCGGATATAGGGATTTTCACGTGGATGCGGCCGCCTGCATTGTTCCGCTGATACATGGATGATATATTAGCCTATTACGCGTTTTGTTAGCGCCGAAGCTTTTTGTTGGTAGTGCCCACGGAATCCAGAGCGCGGTAATGAGATACTAAATAATAGTTGAAACATTCAATGTGTATGTGAGCTTCGTTGTGGTAATTCGGTATTAATTTGTGAGCCTTTGTTGAAGTACAGCCTTCTAGAGTTGTAATTTTTATAGCTCTCTGACGAAGAGAACCAGGTTAAGGTTGCGCTTCCACCAGAGATGAGCGAGGACGTGATGCGAGGAATGTGTTTGTTAAGAGCCAATGGAATCTCTTTACTTTTTTATATGTGACAGGTGGCAAAGGACCAGACGGATCACCTGGTGGTAAGCCTCACGGCCTCACAAAAAACCGGCGTGAAGCAGCACTGTGCTGTGTTTCGCTGCGTGAGTGAGCGGTACCGGAGGACCAATCCGGGGAAAAGGGGGCTTAAAGGTTAGCAGCGCACTTGTGACTCCACTGATGACGCGAGTGTCCATGGGCGGCAGCAATCACTTACCATTAGGTGCTCCATCTGCTCGTCTGACACCTATCACATAAAAAAAAACGATTGCCGTCACCCATGTCACAAGTACGTTGCCAACCTTTAAGCTCCCCTTACCCCCGGATTGGGCTTCCGGTACTCTAACTCACGCAGCGAAACACAGCGCAGTGCTGCTTCACGCTGGTTTTCTGTGAGGCCGTGGTATCACTCCGGCCGAGCCAGCCCATTCATGCCGAAGCGTGGCTCTCCCACGGCTAAAAATCTTTACAGAGAAAAGCTAGGTAAATGAAGCGATTCTATCGGCTCATCTCTGGTGGAAATGCAGCCTATCAGACACAATTATATTTGGCTATAGATGAAAGGTTGACGGTCTAGTGAAGGTCGTGGGATCCATTGAATGCAGGCGGCACATGACTGAAATGATGATGATGATAGATAAATGTTTTCCACTGGATGCTGGCCACTAGCAACCGGACACTCTAAAGGTCAACGTTGGAGGCCTACGTTCAGCAGTGAACGTCTTTAGCCTGATGATGATTAGAATGATTATCATTATCAAATTAACAAAAGCGTTCAGAAAATACTTATGGTTTGAAGGTCCGAAGTCCTGAGAATGAAACGCAAGCAGATCCCTCGGCCCTCGTGGAGCATTTCTCAAGTACTCTCTCGGCTATTTAGCCGACAACAGCTAACTGCCTTAACTGTCCTCATTCATCCTTGATAAACTTATGGAGTTCACAAAACTTTGGTACAGTTTGTCACCTCAAACGTAATCTTCTCATTGCCAAGGGTGGCAATTTTTCAACGCAACTCTATCTAATTTCCGTTGCAGTCTTATTACCGTTTTTAATACGCAAAATTGCGGAGCTCACAAAAGTTTGGTATATTTGTCGTCAAGTGTATTTTTTTTCCGTGCCGTGTGTTCCCGGCAGAGTAGAATAGGCCACCCTCACTCTTACCGAGGTGTCGTAAAAGGCGACTAAGGTAAAGCAGCACCCAGAGAAGGAAAACTCTGCATTTATATCAAAACCCTCGCCAACCCGGCAGACGGCAGCGTGGTGAGTACGGCAATTACCCCTCATGTGATTGAGGGAGGCCCGTGCCCCAGCAGTGGGGACTTAAATGGGCTGATGATGATGATGATGGTATCTTTTTTCCAACACAACCAATATCTCATTACCGTTTTCAATACGCAGTCTCATTTCAGTTTTTAATACGCAAATCTATCCTTGCTAAACTTATATGGAGTTGTGAAATCGTCTGTGAAACTTTGGTATATGTTTGTCACCTCAAATGGGATAATTTTCTCGCCGCCAAGTGTGAAATCTTTCCCACGCAACTCAGGTCTAATTACCGTTTCTAATGTTTCTCAAACAAGTCCAACAAATGCACCGTTAATTGGTCGCGTCATCTCTTAATCCGGAGTACCGAAACGTACAATTATCCCATTCGCAGCCAGACGAGTTGAATTGACCAACTGCCATCTTGATTAAGACTGTGCAGGCAAGATTGGACGCGATATGATGGAATACAGAGCACTTTGCGGCTCATCTGTTGGAAGTAAATATTGTAGGTACACATCAAGGAATTGTCTTTTATTTTTTCATACTAATAGTTCAGAGTAATAAGATACTATAAATGTAGTCGTACCTTTAATTAAAGGCAGTATGGTGCAAGTCATTTTAGATAAAAACGGACCGAGTCAGCATGAACGTTGATTTATAAATTAATATAAAAAATAATTTGGAAATTAAGGTAAAAAATAGAATTAAAAGAAAATAAAGATAAAGATTTCTTTTTTGACCACAGAACACAAATTTAAACACGAGTGACATACATACACAAATAGGACAAATTCTGTCTGTTGTAAGAAGTTGAAAGCAAGTTCAGACAAAGATTTTTTGATTAAGGTGCAGTAAAAAGGAAATGAACAGTTCATGCTGCAATAGCAACATATACTTCTTTACGTTTTGTAAGAAAAAAAACCGTGAAAGGGAGTTTCACAAGTTAGCAGGATTGTGATTTAAAAATATTTTCCTGATTGACTCAGTCAAGAATCAAACTTTGAGTTTCCCATAGTTGTTTGCTCGACGTCCAACTTGAAGACCATCAATCCATTTGACTAACAACTCCACCTGAACCCGCCATTTATTTAAAACAATCTCGCAAAGTTCACCCATTAGTTTCGGCCGCTCCCTTCCCGTCTCATTTCCGAAAACCACATATCTGGTTGCGAAGCATCTGCTTCCCGGATTGGTTGCGACATTCCGCCGTGTCGCGTGTCGCTGTCGCGTCGGAGATTGGAAATGTCGCGAGGTGGAGTTAGTTTAATGAGGTAACTCGCCGCGGGTGAGCGTCGCAGTTTTGTGGCTTCGCGACGTCGCGAACACAGGGGTATTTTAGCTCCGTACAGGATACTGCGATTTTGTCTACATCCACTTTTAGTAAGCGCCGTAAATTACTCGTATATACTGAGCAGCGTCATGGCCTGAAAATTTACAGGCAATATTTTCTACAAGAAAAGAAATCTATTCAAAGCAGTGCAATTTTTACTAGAAAAAGTTTAGCTTTGATATAGGAATTGTTTGATGATGCATGATTTTTCAGTCAATACATAGAAAAATAATAATACCAAATACATTTCGGACATCCAGTATTTTGTTCAGAATACTATATCGGTGAAGTCTCTTATTGTAATTTATTGTAATCCAAGAGTTACTCTTTCTTCTGTGTTGACAACACATTAAATAAATAAAAATTGTTAACAGAAACATTGCTTGTGATCATTTTTCTCTCCATTTTATTAGATTTTTAATTATTTTAAATAGAATATACTGTACAATGAATTCTAAATATGGTTATTCAACAGAACTGCTATCCTATTACTCCGCGAACCGAAATTAATCTGGATCTTAAACAATGTCTGCAGTTAAAGACGGGACTACTTCTTTCGGCCATTAAGCTCACATCGGGATGGCCCTAATCTCGTAAGAAGCCCAAGTATGTCACACCTAGGGCCGTAAATTTGGCCCACGCGGCCCAGAGGTTGGCAACAATTAAACGTTCGCCGGCAGTTGGGAACTATGCGAATGGAGATAGTCTTAAGTATGAGGCCATGAAATTGACACGACGAGTTTACACATTCATATTTAACTCTTATTTTGAATGAATGGGTTGGTTGCCTTAATATTTTGTAGCTTGGTATGATATAATATAATTTTATTTAAAACTTTGGTTGCATGGCCGTCACCTTTTGCCAGAGCCTCGCTCTCCTCTACCATGGTGACCACTGAAAACCAGCGTCGTGGCGATACCTATCACCACGGCACATGCTGAGTGGAAGCCTATTTGGCACACTATTTTAATTTTAGTTGTTTAGTTTTATTTTTATTTTAAGTTTGAATTGTAATCTCCCTTTGTGTCAAATAAATGTTTTCCTTTCTTTCTTTCTTATTTTGAGAGATGGCAGCTCAGTGGTTCGGAACGCGCCTTGGTTTGGACCCGAGTATGCACCTCTGGATTTTTCAAATCTGTGCGAATTTCTAAAATTTGCTCGGCAGTGAGGGAAAACATCGTGTGGAAACCTGCATTGATTTTGGATAGTTTCTGAAACGTGTAATCATGATTCCGTTGGTCTAGTTCCTCGGTAAAGGGTTGCGAAGGCCAGACGGCAGTCGCTTCATTGTAATAACCAGATTCCCCGAATCCTGAATTATGGTCTAAGCGTATCCAGAGCTTACAGCTTAGGACGCAACCGGGATTCACACGCTTAGATGAGGAGGATTAAACTCTTATTTTGCTATGTGTTATATGGAACCTGTACATTTATTTCTTTATTGAACATTGGTTGTGAACGCGGCCTTTGGTCCAAGGGTTGCGGGTTCGATCCCCGTACAGTACAAACATTTGTGTGCATGAACATGTCTGTTTGTATTAGTCTGGGTGTTTTCTATATATTATAAGTATGTATACTGTAAGTACTATTGTAGGTACTATTACAACTGGGGAAACTACGCGGATATTTAAATAAAAGATCTTATTACGGAACGTGTGTATTTATTGGCGGCGCAGTGTATTTACAAAAGAAAACTATTATATGTGTATATTTGTAATCCACTATTGATTCTGATATCCGTAACACAGGTGCTTGAGCAACCTATCTCAGAGTCAGATCAATATATGTGATGTTGTGAAAAAAATATTTATTTATTATTTATCATTTTGTTATCATTGTTTAGCTACCTTTCCTTTTCTTCTTTCTATTTAATTATGTGCTGATTATTATATACTTAGTCAATAACTGTTAAGCAGTGGGGGTCTTCTGTTAAATATTTTCCTCGTATCATCTTTTGGTAGGTAAGGAATTCCTTGTTTTTACGAGAATATTTTCATTTTATAGATTTTGTGATTAGCTGCCAGAGGCAACTAGTTATTTCATTCTAAATGAACAGCTGAAATTTTTTTACACTTACAATTGACTGGTACGTTTCATTTCATCATCCTCCTGCCCTTTTTCCAGGTTATCTGGGGTCGGCTCAGTATGTTTTCCTTTTCCATACGTCTCTATCATTCGTCATCTAATCATTCAGCCCTTTTCTCATCATGTCATTCTTCAAACAATCAATCCATCTCTCTTTCGGTCGTCCTCTGTTCCTCCACCCACTTACATTTACACTTATCACTATTTGGGTTACGTGTTATTCCCCTCTTCTCATTACATGGCCATACCAGGAAACGATTTGCCTTCAATTTATTAATGATGGGAATCACTTTCGTACCTCCTCTAGTATACTCATTCCTTATCTTGGTCATTCTCGTCACGCCACACATCCATCTTAACATTCTCATCTCTGTCGCATGGAATCGTCTTACATCCATCTTCTTAACGTCTTCATCTTTTGGTACGTTTGATTTCATTTATTTGCCCAAAACTTTCATATACATCTTCCGAGACTCTAGCTATTATAAATACAATGAGACATTTTGTCT
This sequence comes from Marasmia exigua, assembly GCA_019059595.1. Taxonomy (NCBI): domain Eukaryota; kingdom Metazoa; phylum Arthropoda; class Insecta; order Lepidoptera; family Crambidae; genus Marasmia; species Marasmia exigua. Next base: position 13,252,528 of record CM032468.1, read on the forward strand.
TCAACATACATTTATAAATAAATCCTCCGCCAAGATACATACTACGAGTAAATCGCTAGTTTCGTGGCGCCCGCCCGAGGCCTTCAACTGATATTAACTTTTGTCAAGGTATTCGGATACATCCCGAGGGTTCGACGTAATGTTACAAATGGAGATATTTAGTTGCGAACTTCTTACGCTATGTGGAACTTTGGGGTATTTGCGTAGCGGAGGTACGCTGGGACTACCTTCAGATTGTGTTGGTGATTTTGTGTTTCTTATAATGAAAAACTTTCTTATCAGAAAAACCTACAAAATATGAGTACTTATAAGTATTTTACAGAGTTGATCGAAACATACATAATGCAGTATTTTTTTTATGAGAAACGGAAGCAAGCGAGTCACCTGATGGTTAGTGATCATTACCGCCCATGGACATCAGCCACACCAGAGGGAGTGGAGATGCGTTGCCGGCCTTTTAGGAAGGTATAGGCTCGTTTCTTGAAGCTCGCAATGTCGTACCGGTTCGGAAATACCGCTGCGGGAAGTTGATTCCACAATGAGAAGGTGCGTGGCAAAAAATGACGTGTAAAGCGCACGGTGGTTGACCTCCACCCATCCAGATGGTACGGGTGGAGTCCTAGTTTACGGCGTGTAGTACGGTGGTGAAATTCAGCAGCGGGTATTAACTCAAACAGTTGTTTGAGTCGGAACACTCACCATGGTAAAGGCGATAAAAGACAGTTTGTTTGTCTTCGTTAATTAATATTCATTTATATGAAAAATAGAAAGACTTAAATTTTTGTGATAAATTAATCCAAATACCGCAGTATTGACGTGATTGAATAACATACGAGAACATTCCATGAATTGTCTCTATTCAACAACAATTGGACAATAAATTCAATGTTTCTAATGTCAAACACAAAAGTTTCTAATGTCAGATGACATACGGAACCGAAACGTGGACGCTTGAATTGCAGTGAGCCGCTTAAGACCCACCCAGCGAGCAATGGAAAGGGCTATACTCGGAGTCTCCTTGCGTGATCGTATCAGTAACCAAGGTCATAGACCAAGCTTAAAGAATGCCTCAAGTGGCAATTGGTTTAAAAGTTGGCAGCACACTTGTGACTCCACTGGTGTCGCGGGTGTCTCTTACCATCCGGCGATCTGTCTGCTCGTCTGCTACGTATCGCATAAAAAAAATGGGCAGAGCACATTGCGAGGAGATCAGACGGTTGGTGAGGCAGAAAGGTCCTTGAGTGGAGGCCAAGTATAGAAGATCGAAGCCGTGGCAGGCCCCCCACAAGGTGGACCGACGGTGGTGAAGGTTGCGGGAATCCCTTGGATGCGGGCGGCATAGGTTCGACCTGTGTGGAGATGGGGGAGGCCTATGTCCTGCAGTGGACGTTTATTTGCTGATATGATGATCACGATGACATCTCATTTCTACGGCAAAATATCACTGTAGACCACTGCACTGATCAAGGTAGATGACGCATAAAGACCAGAAAAAAAATGTTTTTGTAATAATAAATATATCACAAAAACATTTTTTTTCTTGGACATTAACATTGGATATTAATCATACGATATTAATCGTATGATTAATATCCAATTTTATGTTGTACACATTTCTTTTTTACACTTGTTTGTTTCACTTCGTTTTATTGTTATTTTTTATATTATGTAATTATAATGTTCTTATTGCACACTGTAATTACCTCTAACTGTAAGAACAGTTAGTCTAAGTATGTATAGATTTTCAATTGTCACTTCTTTATGCTGCTATCTTTATGTTGGTGATTCAATAAATAAATAAATAAATGATGACAAAATAGCACGTCACAAGAACTCCTGGGCTCCTGGACTCATTTAGATTTTCGAGTTAGACTCAATCAGGACAAGGAAACGATTATCCACGTCCTCGGCGAGTGCATAGCGCTTCACCGCTGCCGGCACCTAGGAGCACACATGATCTCGGCAGACGAGATCAAAAGCTCCCCCATCAGCTACATTCTCGGGTTTATCCTGGAACTGGAGCTACATGAGGTGCTGTAATAGGTTATGGGCAATGAGGGTTATGCCACAATAGATCATCTACTGGTCGCAGTGGCTATGAGACGCAAGGCTCACCCCATTTCTAACAAATAATAAAAAAAATAGACTCAATCAACCATTTGTTTTTATTCATACTTTACTTACAGGTACAAACACAAGACATTCCTAATACGCATGTATTTGTCCTCCATCTGTAGTCAGCATCAGCAATCGGCGGAATTATTCATCACCTCCGTTATGGTACTGTTATTGCTCCTGCTTGGAGCACACGTAAATTCTCATAGGTTATGTCAATATTATCTTTGTAGCATACAAACGGGCCCTTCGATTCATTGCCAGTTTTGTTTATTTGTTTTCACGACGGAAAGGAGAAAACAAAGCGGCGGTAATGAAATTCAGAAAAAATCTGTTGGGATTTTGTTATCGAGCAATGTTTGCCATCTACTTTAACACTATTCTTGACTGTCTCGGTGGCGCAGTGCTGTGCAAGAGGTCCCGAGTCCCGAGACCCGAGTCGAGTCAAAAAGTTGAATCTAGGTTTTCGGTAAGAAATTTTCTAGTCTGCTGGACGTTAGTGGTGTTTTATCCCCATGCCTCGTTATGCCGATGGTCTCGATCCCTCTCCGGTCGTGTCACACTTTCGCACGAAAATGTATTTATTTTATTTATTTAATAACACAGGTGCTAAAACCTAATTACGTAATTAAAGACTGTTACAAAAAGTGAAATAATAAAACAATAACAAAAAATAATTAGGCAAACACGTGAATTATATGACATACCTACTTAGAAAACTTGGCTGTTATTACAGTACTACGGAGATCTATGCGGATTGTTCTTCACAAAAGGACTGGCATTGGGACACTATACTGTGCCCACGGATCTGCAAATAGATCAAAATGGGGTTGGTCACCAAGAGTGCATTGATGGCAGTGTGCATGCTACACACGGGAGACTCCGTACATGCAATTGTGCACACTTATGCCCTATAATATATCCTGCGTACGTGTCTGCTCATTGAGATTGGCCACCGTAGCCGTAATCGGTTGAAGGATATTGTTATTTTTTGTCATGGCTAAGGTTTGATCTATTTTATCTTCACCAGACTGAATCCAGTTTGAAAAAGGCTTATGTTATTACTTAAATTACATTATATAGGCCTTTTTTAATGAAAATGTAAAAATGCTCGACGAAAAAGAAATGTTTTCATTTCTTACAGTAATTTCAATTGGTTTTTTTTTCATAGGATATTTAATATGCAAAAAAATATGCAAGGCGTATGTATTCACAGAGCATCCAATTCATGTGATCCTTCCTACTTATACCGTATCTTAGCTACCACAGTTATTTTGGTTAATAATAATATGTTAACTCAAAAGTTTCTAATGTAGAGTGCAAACCCTCCATGGAAGCACTTTCCCATACCTACAAGTTTGACAAACACCATGTCATTCTGCTCATAAATCTAATAAGCGTGCTAACCGCATTTCCCATTAGCCCTCATAAGGCGCCATTGTTTTCCATTACGGTGTGATTTTTCCCATCAGCCGGCGTGTGTCGTTAATTGAATGCAGCGAAGGGTTGGCCCTGCAAGGAGCTCCCTATTCTAGGGCGATACCTGATTTTTATATCGTTTTTATTCTTTGCATTCTATGTGTATGGTTAGGTTATTGTGTCGCGTGATTTCGGAAAGGTATTCGTTGCATTTTAAATATCTTGTTGCATAACTAGAGTAAAGAGTAAAAGAGTAAAGAGTTCTTTATTGATCACAGAACACAAATCAAACATCAGTGACATAAATACAAGTATAACAAATTCTGTAGCCAACAAGGCCCAACCTCAGCATTTGCTGCAGTGGCCGAAGCCGCTGCAGCGCTGGTTTTCAGGCAGAGCCTTGGGCGACGTACGTGCACACATACATAACATACAATAGGAAGAAAGAAGAAGTAAAAATAAGGAATAATAATAATAAATAAAAAAATCAATATTAGTACATAACAGGAAGAAAATTTAAGATGCCTAATAAACAATTATCTTATCTTAAAATAATAATCCACAAGTGTGTAAAATAAAAACGAAGCAACACATAGCAATGAAAACAAATAGAAATGTGTAGGTATAATAAACAAAATTAGATAATGGTACTGAAGGCATAATATGTAGTACATAAATATAATAAATTGTGCACACAACGTGTGGAAGCGCCGCTCTGCGAACTCGGTTGAACCGGCGTGGTTTATCTATGGGTTGAACTCTGTGACTAAACATATTTTTTTAATAATTTGTAACTTAGTTTTGAGTAATAAACTATTCTGATTCTGATAATGATTGCTTGTGACCATGACCGTTGTAACGCGATCGAAACGTCAAGCTGTGAGTATATGCTACTAAGAGTATGTACTTACATATAACAATAACCGCGTTTTGTCCCGTGTACATTAATTATTTGTAAAAGTGGGAGTTGGATGAAATCTGCTCACCGACCGGGTCGATTGCATGTACAAGTATCTACCTATATTAATAACATAGTATTAGCTTAGCAAATCAAAAATATCTCATCATAAAGTAGTTGCTTTGATGTTATTAACTGCAAAAGTGTATTTATAGTTGTCATCAGAATAGGACGTCCTCCCGGTGAGACCGCCGGGGCCCCGAGCGCTCTCTCCGAGGACTCGGGCCAATCAATCCCGCAGACAAAGGATACTGCTTTAATATTATATCCCATGTAGGTAATATCTGTGCTCATACTATAGATAGGTACACATGTGTTGCAGGATGACACAGAATAAGGGCGAGTTTTAAAGCTCGGTTCCCTTACTATTGGCACAACGTCAGTCTCCATAAAAATTTGGGATTAAATCCAGGGATTCGGATGAAGTACTGGGTATTAATCTTCTTATCGCTACGTCTTTACACTTTATACACCTTTCGTCGTATTCGGCCATTCGTCTTATATCTCACTCTTGCACGTCGTTCTAATTTAAACATTGATATCTTACACGTTCGACCATGAGAGAGCCACGTATCGGCATGAATGAGCCTGACTCGACCGGAGTGATACCACGGCCTCACAGAAAACCAGCGTGAAGCTGCACTATGCTGTGTTTCGCTGCGTGAGTGAGGGTACCGGAGACCTAATGCGGGGGAAAGGAGGGTTTAAATGTTGGTAGCGCACTTGTGCCTCCACTGGTGTCGCGGATGTCCATGGGCGGCGGCAATCGCTAACCATCAGGTGATCTGTTTGCTCGTCTGCCACCTATCACATAAAAAGAAATGTTCGTTACCATGCATCTCCTGATCACCAGTCGATGAATCAGTTCCCCAGTCGTTGAGAATGCTATGTGTATTGTTTTATCCTAACTTGTGTAATGAAGAACCAAGACTAATGCCTACTGTAAATACAACATTATATTATTTTAGGAAACGAGTCTACATTTTTGGATGTTACAGTTTTCCATGCACCATACATAAGTAATCATCAATTCAATTTAAATCCTAATAAATAGATTCATTATTGTAAAAAAGTCCATAATATGTTAAAATATTTTATTTATTTATTAAATGTTAGGGAAACACACAGTACATATAGAGTTTACAAAAAAATTGTAAAAACCCGACTACCAAAAATACACGAAAAGTACAAAACAAGAAAATTGTCTCTGCTGAAATGATTATGCCGTGGTCGTGCGCCACATTGATTTTATTTTATTATTATAATGAATATGTTTAAAAGATAAGATTAAAGATAAAAAAATCTTTATTTAATTTAGGTTCACACAGAACACTTATGAATGTCAAAATAAGTACATAATATCTACCAGCTGGTTCGGAATGTCGATTTCTACTGAGAAGACACCAGCAAGAAACTCAGTAGTTACTCTTTTCAAATATTGATGATGTTACAGAGTTTCAATTGAGAAGAGAAAAAAAAATACAACTTATGAAAGTTAATAGACTACTATGAATAACAACTCAAAAGATTAATCAATTAACATTTAACAGTTTTGCTACAGTAGGTGGCATACGACCACGGCGATACGGCATAATCATTTCAGCAGAGACAATTTTCTTGTTTTGTACTTTTTAGATCGTGTTTTTTTGGTAGACGGGTTTTAGTTTTTAAACTTTATTTTTATTTAACATATTTTTAGTTACGTATATATAATTACATATTTGATATGTGCTAAAAAGCTCTTTCATTTGATACCCCACACGGTACCGTCAAGCAAAATTTTCTTTTTAGTTTCTTACTCTAAGTCCCTTAGAGGGCGCTGTAATAAATATAACGTGACGTCATGTTGCCTATAACTAGAAGACAACCTAGACGTTTCTAACGACACCTCATTTGTTCAAATGTGATAACTAGTTTAGAAGTTACGTGGAAACAGATGAACATACATACGTACATACATACACAGCCTGTCAAAATCATAACCCTCCTTTTGCTTTGCCGTAGTCGGGTAAAAATGGTTGGGCAATTATACAATTAACTCATTAATATTATAAAAAACTTTTATCCAGTAGCCATGCATACAATTTTTATCAAATAATGGACGATTTAACATTTTCAAACTCTCGGGTATTTTGTTATCGATTTTCAAACACATTATTTAAACAATTCTTGAATAAAGTGTAGTTCTTGGAGCATATTTTAAAACAAGTTTATTAGTGTTCCAAGTATTATTTGCTGCAAATCGCAAGTGATTTGAATACATATACTTTTTTTATTGAGCATGGGCTTGCTCTTGGTTTCACGCTAAACCCTAGAGTTGAGAAGAAACCTACGATGGGCGAGCTTATCCAGAATTAGCCTCCTATTCACTCGAGCTTTAAAAATATTGAGAATTTCGATTAGAGATAACATCTTTGAATGGGTAAGCATTTAAGAATTCCAAATAATTAGGGTTTATAAATTTGTTACAATTTTCAAAGTAGCTGCAAAAAATATGTAAAAGGAGATGTAGCGACCAGTCACAAGGTATTTAGTCCACAAACAACATTACTAAAGACAGTCCTCACGTAATATCCCCCTCCCCCCACCTGTGCGATTCTTTACGATACCACAGTAGGCACCTGAATTAATAACACGATCTGCAGATGGCGCTGTTGGAGTTACGAGAGCTCCGTGTGTGCGCGCCCTAACGCACCTCCGGGAATTATATGAGGTGAATATGTTACGCTATTGTTCGTGTGGTCGCGTCTTTATAGTGGCAATATGCGAAAGGTTTGCTTTCTAAATTATTTCGTGGTGGGATGCTAATGACAGGGATGGCTTGGGTTCTGGAGTAAGTAATCTGGCATACTCAATGTTTTAATAAATACTCAAATTACTTTAGATTTGGATTGTATGCCATTTTGTCTACATAAGGACACATTAGTAATATCAAATCATAATTTATCTTAATGGAATAAAGTTTCTAGTGTATGTTGGAGGCGACAAACAAGTCAACGCCACCCAGGAATACCTGCAAAATCAGAGAGATCGAAAGAATTTGCAAACACTGTTGTCCTTTTATCATCACCATCATAATCAGCCTGTTGCAGTCCACTGCTGAACATAGGCCTCTCTAGATGTTCGCCATTCCGATCGATTTTTGGTTACTCGCCCCCAGCTCCTGCCAGCCATTTTGCGCAGATCGTCACTCCATCTGGCTTGAAGGTGTCCTAAACCACATTTACCGAGACAAAGTTTCCATTCCAGAATACTTATGATAGATAGAAAGTACCCAGATCAATACAAACATGCACACAAATGTTTGTACTGTGCGGGGACCGAACCCGCAACCCTTGGACCAAAGGCAGCGAACACTACCACTGTTCCAAAGGGGTCGTCTACCGACATATAGACAGTAAAGTCCTATACTATACTTCAGTAGGTACAGTAGGTACAGACCTACTGTCCCATTGCGGGGCAAAAGCCTCCATTATTGAAATCAAGTCATCGCTACTACCTACGATGGGATTAGGTTAATCACCACGCTTGCCTAAGTTGTTTCCCAGATTATACCTTCATACTATGATAGACCTTCACACTATGACATACATGATAATAGAGTTATTAATATATAAAGTTTTCATCATCTGTGAATAAAACTGTAATATCCCCTTTCATTAAAACTCACGACCCCACAATACACACACGCGCTGTTATTAGTTTCACCTGAGGGCGACGAGCTGTTTGCCTCAAACAATCTCTGATCCTTGATTATAAACATCACTTTGATTGCTTATTGTTTATGAGAACATCAACCCTCACTTCATATCGTGTGGAATAAAAGCCCTAGTAACAACCTAAACAGTCACTACGTTGTAAGGTCATTATCATATTTAGATGTTACTATATCTATTGTTGAACATAGGTATGCCTCTTATATATTCTTCATGAGCGACTGAATCCCAGCAGCCAAAGTTTAATGGGAGCTATCGCGTGCCAATCTGCAAGATGGCGTAATATGGGCCTTGAGGTCCATCTACAAGATGATTGGGTATTTTTAACCGTGATATGTCAAATTGTCAATTAACGAATAAATCGGCCAATGATTTTGAAGTTGGGCCTCGGCTCACAGGCACGTCATCTAGCGGGTATTTCACATGCAATTGCCCCCATTCCATTTTTATTGACTTTCTGCATAAAAGTTATTAAAAGTAAATTTGGCTAAAGTTATGATACTTGCTATCTTTAAAAAGTCCTTTGAAAAAATTACGCTTTGCTATAGTTAACTTTACCAACACGTTATCAATGCCTTTCTTAGGTCAATATTGCTCGAAACTTTAGGTGTCGATTTCATTCATCATCATTTCAGCCAATAGACGTCCACTGCTGGACATAGGCCTCCCCCAAAGTTATCCACACAGATCGGTTCTGTGCCTCCAGCATTCATTTTAATAGACTTCACTAAATGGCGGCTAACAGGCGGCTAAAAAAAATGTTTTGACAGCCAAACTCAGCGCTGTCAAAGTGGCGAGTTGTGGTGTTGATCTTGTCTGTATCAAAATGTCAAACATGTGACACTTTTATATATAAAGAATAGACTTCGTTCCGTTATTTTTGCTAGTTACCAAAACAATTCGATTTTTTTAAAACATTTATTATCACTTGGCGCTTGAAACAGCGCCGAAATATCAGAAACTCAAAAATAAGGTAAAACAGACCCATCTTTAACATTCACTTAAACATCAATATCACTGCACATTTCTATTAGTAACCCTACACTGAGGAAGCCCGCAGGTGCTCAACCCTCGCAGCCAAATAATACCCCGCTCGTTACTATTGTGCCGAAACTTGATAGCAATCGATTAAAATAACAAGGGTTACGGATACGTGAGCGAGACCACTTATTTAAAATCGACGGTACGAAGCTATTTGGAATAATAGTAGAAATAATTGAAATTTAAGTGAGAATCTGTAGTTTGAATCAGGGTGTTTCTTGGATCTATAGTATAGATATTAAATGCTTGGATATGATTTTTACTATTACATCGGTGTTTAGTAGTTAGTGGGTCGCACTTTAAAGTGACGGATGCGCAAGAGCGCTGTCAGCATTTGAACCCCTCCTTTCCCCCGGATTGGGGGATTACCCTCACTCACGCAGGGAACCACAGCACAATGCTGCTTCACGCTGGTTTTCTGTTCACACTTAAGCACTATAATATATCTTGCGTACGTGGCTGATCGTTGAGATTGGCTGCCGTAGCCGTAATCAGTTGGAGAATATTATAATTTTTACGTTTGGTGGTAGGTACAGCATGACCTCCGAGGACACATTTCAGGTGTTGACCACTAGTTACCTATTCGGGAGTGAGTGCAGACAAGGGCATCTAACCCGTTAGCAATACCATTAAAGTAAAGTAACTAAAAGGTTATGTTGCCATACTGGCCCGCGAGATGCTTCTTTACGCTTCGTTTCATCACCATCATCATCATCAGCCCATTTAAGTCCCCACTGCTGGGGCACGGGCCTCCCTCAATCACATGAGGGGTAATTGCCATACTCACCACGCTTGGCAGACGGGTTGGCGAGGGTTTTGATATAAATGCAGAGTTTTCCTACTCTGGGTGCTGATGATCATGCCAGCAGCTTTACCTTAGTCGCCTTTTACGACACCTCGGTAAGAGTGAGGGTGGTCTATTCTAATCTGCCGGGGACCACACGGCTTCTTACTTGGACATCTTACTTAAAGCAATAATTATAATTTATTGTTGCCTAAAACTTATCAAAAATAAGGTGGTCGGCTCATCTCTTAAGCCGGCGGCGTTCCCCCTGCGAAACTAAAAAAAAGGAGTCCGGGTGGTTTAGCATTACTAACTAACGTTAAACTTAGTTTTGTAATAATATTTATCCTAGTTCTTCAATTATTTCTAGTATTAATACCACTACTTATTTTTAACCCCGTAATGGAATAAGAAGGAATGAGAAGGTACAAAATACAAATACAAAATTTCTTTATTTTTTAACAGTTACATTACATGCGTGTGTAAGGTCCTCCTGGTAAGTATAAAATAGTTGTATTAGGAGTAGCCGCTCCTTCCAGAGACACTTTTAAAATAATAAGACTTGTATTACATTAGTAACAGTAACATAACATTTTATAATAAGAACTTAACGATAGAAAAAAAGATACAATTCTGTGTTGCGCGTGTGCATGCGAAAGGATGTGTGTGCGTGTGTGTGTGTGTGTGTGTGTGTGTGTGTGTGTGTGTGTGTGTGTGTGTGTGTGTGTGTGTGTGTGTGTGTGTGTGTGTGTGTGTGTGTAGTGTGTGTGAGCGTGTGTGTGTGTGCGTGTGTGTGTGTGTGTGTGTGTGTGCGTGTGCGTTTCTGTGTGCGTATTAAACGTGTGTGGATGGGGGCGTTAATGTTTGTGCAAGTGCATACCCATGCACTTGCACAAACATTAACGCCCCCAATAATGTTAATGTTAATACATACCCATGCACCTGCACATTACAACCATAATTGGTTGCAATGTGGGTGGGTTAATACTGTGAGCTTATTTCATGATATGTTCTGTTTGATTATAGTTTAGGGTTTTTAACCAAAGTGGAGGTGAAGGATCCGTTTACTCTGAAATAATCAGAACCTTTACATATACAAATACGAGTAGGCATGTTATGCATATAGTTTCCACATAATCAAACAGCAACATATGGAGTCAAAACAGCGATTACGCTCCTATTGTTTGCATATCACCGTAATCGAGCTCATCCCTGACCCTCACGGCTGCCGTGGAACTCAAACAGCCTCAAATTTATTAATCGGGGTCTCTTTGACCCGCAAACACGAATGGGTTACGTTTAAGGGTAGCTTTGTGTTGTCAATTTTCTATGAGTAACACAGATTTAAAGATTATATCCGCTTCTCTTTTCTATGTTAGAGGCGATGAACGAGCAAGCTAGTCAACGGATGTAAAGTTTTTAGTAATCATTAAATGTGTTTTTATTTAGGTAAATACTCGTAGCTCGTACTAAGCGTTTCGCTTCTCTTTCTTGGTAAGATCTTTTAAAGAATGGAACGACTTGCTGGCTTCTGTATTCCATGAGCTACAATTCGGGTGTCTTTAAGTCGAGAGTGAATAGGCTTTTTCTGGTTAGCACGCTACATCTTAGACCTTATAGTCACTTTCCATCAGGTGAAATGAGGTCAAGTGCAAATCCATTTAATATATTTAAAAAAATACTTATTTAAATTATTGATTACTATGCCGGAAGTGACGTTGTCCTGAGGCTCCCCGTATTGTGATATCAGTGCTATATGTTCAAAAAATGTTTAGGTGACTTTAAGTTACTTACTGTCACTGTCATTATCTTGTCTTGTCATTTCATGTCATTTTACTTTTTTTTTAAATAAACGTAAGCAAAAGCGTTATTAATTTGGCATGTCGAGTGATGACGACACAGGAAGATTGTTACATTTTATTTTTTTCTCCATAAATATCTGTTTGAAAATTCTTAAATTTTTATGAGTCGAATATAGAAACAATATTTTTTAATTAGGAAAATGATTTTTTGTCGTATTGTCCATTGTTACGTTAGATAACGCTCTAAAAATTTAAAATGAAATCTGTTACACTTTCACACCAATAACATCAACCCACCCTTAACCGGGCCTTTCCGACCCGCAAACAGCGGCGGGTTAGGCTTAAGTAATTAACGTCATGTAGACCGGGATGTTTTAATAACTCGCGCGCATTGTTTGCGCCGTTATAGGTGATTACGGGTTGCTGTGCAAACATAACCCGGTATTGATGGGGTACAGTTGCGATAAGTGGCATCGGTGAGGTTATATTGGCGATAGTAGGCTGGAAAATTTGACGACCCGTTTGGATCAGAGGTAGTGAACGCTGCCTCTGGTGCAAGGGTTGCGTTTTCGATCCCCACGTTGTACAAACATTTGTGTGCATGAACATGTCCGTTTGTATTGGTCTGGGTGTTTTCTGTGTATGATAAGTATGTTTGTACAAAAGAAAATTATTCAGTGTATATATTTGTACTTCCGCTGTTGGTACTGATATATCCGTTACACAAGTGCTTGAGCTACCTATCTCGGAGTCAGATCAATGTATGTGATATCGTGAGATATTTATTATTATTTATTTATTATTTAAAGTAACTTAGAGCGCTTGATCGTGACAGGGAAAGTGGAAGGGAGTAGACCGAGAGGCCGTAGTCCCGTGCGATGGTCAGACCAGATAGCGAAACAGCTGGAGATCCCGATAAGCACTGCCCTGCACCGAGCGAAGGAGCGCAGCCGATGGCGACAGCTGGCCGACAAAATCGGAAGGAGTCACGATCCTCTGCAGTGAAGGAATCGACCAAAGAGAGATTTAAAATAATATACATCCGTAAAAATCATAAACTCTCTATCTCTTTTACCTAGTGCTTTTCGTGTTTCTTAATCTACCCGTGATCTACAATTTGGCATGTCTAGTAATGGTTAATTGTCAAGTTATATTATATAAGTTGTGCTACAACTCTCAGCTTATATTGTAAATGTGTAACCCTTACCTTTTTTTTTATATTATAGCAGACAAACGAGCAGACGGCTCACCTGATGGTAAGTGAATTACCGCCGCCTATAGACATCTGCGACACACGGGGCATCACAGATGCGTTGCCGGCTCTTAAGGGAGGAATAAGCTCTTCTCTTGATGATCACCAGGTCGTATCTATTCGGAAACACCATCGTTGGTAGTTTTCATAGTTTCACTACGCGCGGTAGGAAGTGGCGTGAGAAGCCCACTGTGGTGGAGTAAAATCCCTCAAGTGATATGGGTGAAATTTGGAATTCTGGCGTGATGTACGATGGTGTAAATTGTCGAAAATTTGCAGCTGGAATAAGGCTGAACAGCTCCTCGGAACACTCCCCATTGTAGATGCGATAAAAGACACATGGCGATGCTACATCTCTACGCAATGACAAAGGATCAAGCGTGTCGGAAAGAGCCTGGTCGTCGATAATTCTGACTGCCCTTCGCTGGATACGGTCTAGAGGAAGAAGCTGATACTTGGGAGCTCCAGCCCAGAGGTGAGAGCAATATTTCATATGAGGACGCATATAGTTTTAAAAAGCCTTATAAAGTTGCAAGAGATGCCTCGGCATGAAATACGCCCTCGACCTATTGAGCACGCTAAGTTTTTCTACACACACCTACTACCATTTTTGCGCTATAACTACGATCTCAATAAAATGGTTCTTTTTAGGCTAACGCTTGACCATAATGGCACCTGATGAAAAGCAACGATGAGATCTAGAATGAACGCGTTTCTCTAGATGTTTTTTTTACAGAGGCACAGTATATTAGCTCCTCGGCGTGATGGTAAGCAAGAGAAGAGCCCAAATTGCAATTACAACGGAAGCGATTTCAAGGCATCACCTCCGTTGGCACCGCACTACTGGCCCTCGAGATGCTTCTTCACGCTTCGTTTGAAGGAATCCATATTGTAGGAAGGGGGAAAAGCATGCGCCGGCAACGAGTTCAATTTCTTGATGGTGCGGCAGAAATAAGACCTGCCAAATGTTTTAGTCCGTGAGGATGTTTTCCACTGTAAGCGGTGACAGCGTTGTCCGGCGCGTGTAGTTCTGTGACGGAATAAGGCAGGTGGGATGAGGGAGAAAAGCTCTTCAGAGCATTCACCGTGATATAAACGGTAAAAAACACTAAGCTGACCCGATTTCTCTACGTAGTTGAAGAGGTTCGAGGGAATTGGTGACCTCTTCAAGATGTAACATATAAAAAGCAAAAAGTTATTTTAAGTGACTCAACCAGATCTCAGGTTTCGCAAGCTAGACCGGGGATCGAACTCGACCCGCATGCAGCCGTCAATTGACGCCAATGAGCCAGACGCAAACACCGCCACAACGACAACGAGAAATGATACCCTCAATTTTGTACACGTTTTTTTGTAATAAGGATGGACATAGTAAGTGGTTAGTTGACCACTGGCTCAAGGGCATGGGATACATAAATTACCTTGAACTCTGGTATCATAGTATGGTCGCATTTAATGCTAGTTGTTTTTACAGGTAGTAATAGATTTCCTAAGAATGACCGATTATTTGAATTATGAGTCGGATGATGACAAGTACTTTAATTAGAAATTTCGTAACAAAATAGAAAAATCATGGTTTAAATGTAAAATAGTTCTTGTACTATTATGCAAAACTAGCAGTAGTTTGACGTCACAGTTTCGTAATTTTAGATACATACTTGTAAAGAGTAGTAGTTCTGTGTACACCGTCATTTTTTACATCCCGAAATCCTCATAATAGGTATCGCGAATAAAGTCCATTTAGTCCATTTTTTTTTCGCTGATTTTGTTGATCTAACAAGCTATATAGACTTTATTCACGATACCTATTATAAGTAGTTTGGGATGTCAACAATAAAAAATATGACTTTGTATTACTTAAATTTTAAATCAAATAAGGAAGTGGGAAGACGACAGGCACTGGAGAAAGTGATCAAGACCTACACCTCAGCCACCATAAAAGCAGGCCATCCTGCGGCCGAAAGGAAGGAAAACAGTAACCAAAACCCCCTGGTGGACAGACGTCATCGTCGATAGAAGAGCTGAAGCATGAATGAAGTCCTCCAAATAAAAAGGAGAATACGGAACGCAGTCCCACCCATAATGGAATTCGTTTTGCAAGAGTATCAGGCGACAAAGGTTAGTTTACGCAAATACTGTTTTCTGTGAAACCATGGTACACTCCAGCCGGTCCGGCTCATTCATGTCGAAACGTAGCCACGCTTAATAGCCATCCTACGGTTAAAAATGACAGATGATGAAATCTGTAAAGGCCCATGCGCCAGTGTCGTCGGATGTGGCGCGGTGAGTAACCCCATTGCGGCAATTGAGAGGTACGCTCCCGCCAGGTGGCCTGTGACTCAACCAGCAATTTAGTTGATAGAACTCACGTGGAGCGCAGGAGTGGCTGTGGAGTCGGCGATGCTTATATTCTTTCTAACACTGAAGTTAACGCGGAGAGCATGAAATCTGCAACTTTTGTGTGTGCCTACAAATTTATGTATAGACACAAAAGTACTTAAAGTTATCTTTATCGGTCCATTGTGACTACTGAGAAGTACACTTTCGCTAAGTGGCCTCACGACGGGTACAGGAATGGTTTTAGAATTCATAACTAAATATATTAGTAAGCGTACTAAGTGAGAACTTTGATTCATTTCAGAGTGTCAAATGAAACTCCATCTATCATGGCAAGACTTATGAATCAAATTTCCTGTTTGAAAGGTGACTTGACCGTTATCTAGTAATTATCACACTTAATACACAGAAGACAAATTTTATGGCTTTCTCTCTCTGTAATAGAACACAACCTGATACAAAATTTGAACTCAAAGTTCATCATTGTAGATACACCAAACAAACTACGGGATGTGACTGTCCCTCAATAAAAAAGGTAAACAACGTGAAGTACCTGGGTGTCATAGTGGACCAGAGACTATCTTGGCACTCCCACATTGAACTGGTTGCATCCAGGCTACGCAAACTAATCTGGATATTCAAAATTTTACGCCATGTTGCAACAAAGACCTTGATTGATCAAGTTTATACTGCATTGGCACAATCCATCTCCATATACTGTATAACAGTGTGGGGTGGTGCTGCTAAGACAAACATTATTGAAGTAGAAAGAGCTCAAAGGACCCTACTTAAAGTGTACTTATTTTAAAGAGCTGTCGATTTCCAACACAGTCTCTTCACGCTCTAACTAATACCCTCTCAATAAGGAAACTATATGTCTTACATATAATTTTAAATAAACACACTAAAATAGATTACATCCCTAACGTTAAAAACAAAAGAAGGAATTTTAAAGTTGCCAGGGCTAAAATGACTCGCACGAAATTTGCTCAATCGCAATTCCAGTACATGTCATCAAAATTGTATAATGAATGTAACCAAATTCTGGAAATCTACTCTCTGACACAGCGTGAATGTAAGTCCAAAATCACAGCCTGGCTTAAAACTTTAAATTATGAGGAAACGGAATTAATACTCAAGCATCTTTTATAATCCAGGATATCTATCTTTTAAACACCATAATATTATCTAATAGTCTTATTACTTTACCACACACACACACACACACACATACACACACACACACACACACACACACACACAACACACACACACACTCATTCACACTCATACAAACACTCAAAACGCATCAAACAGCAAGCATGCTCTCTATTTTGGTTGTAATTATTTTGATGTAATGTTGTTAGATGCTTAACTTTATCTTATTTATTTATTTTACTATTATTTATAATACTGTTTTTATTGTTACGTCTTTAACTGTACCTTAGAATGTAATAAGTGATAAGGATGAGCGGCCTTTTCTGGCACAAGTGCTTCTTGCACTTAAAAGAAGAGGCCAAACTTTGTTTATAATATGTACCTATCTGGTTATGTTGAAATAAATTATTAAATTATTATTAAATCTAGTAATCAATTCAATAATAGGAGACATTTCTTGTTCGGGCTGAGTATGTGAAGTTATGTCTTGTGTAGTTAGTCAACAGTTCGATAGATAGATATACTTTATTGCACAAAATTCACAACTTAAGTACTAGGAATTACACAAATTTTGTGTACAATTTCAGCGGTGAAAGCGTTAGTAGAGGTAGAGGAGGGTTAGGTGGTGCAATATTGAATGAGGAAAAAATAGAGATAAACTACATAAACAATATACAATATTATAAACCAATAAATAAGTTAGGCTTGACATGAGATTTTACTTATTAAATTTTGTAAGTCAGATCAGTCTGAATTTAACTGTGTTTGTTCCATTACTACTCCACGGCCGGTTATGTGCTCCCGACCCACATCGCCACCAATTGAGAGTTAGTTTAGGTGATCGACGCAGGTACGGGCGTAGGTGCCGTAATTGACACAACTATACTTAATTGAAACAGTTTACATCTTGCTTCCATGGGCTATCGTGTACCCATAGAAAATGCGGTAGAACTGTTAATTTTCTTCAAGTGATCTATGACTTAGTGTGATGACCTCTTAACTAAATCATAGCAAAAAATCAAATCCAAAGAAATATTCGACATAATAACAATCTAATAGTAAATATTGCACCTAATACCACTCGTTGCATAAAAACTGCTTCATGATGTGAATAAAAATCTATAACAAAATATCGGACCACATTAAGTTCCTTCCAATACACCAATATAAAACCTCTTAGTTGAAAACACATTTTAGTCCATAGATGAATATTTAAAGAGTAAGTTATAGATAGATATAAAAATTATAAATACGAGTACTGAAGAAAATGCTTAATTTTTTTTCCTTACCTAGAGTAAATTATAAAATATACCTACTGTGTGCAGAGCTGATTAGGTACTCGTATATTTTAAGTTATTTGAAAACTTTGGTGGCTAGTAGTAGTAAAAACCAAAATTTGCGTGCTATTTTTATGGCTAAATAGGCTTAAGTAACATTGTCTAATTTTAAGACCTACATTTATGTAATCACCCTATTTATTGCAAATAAATTATTTTGTATAATGGCCAGAAATATAATATAAGACAAATCAAAACTCAGATAACCTGTTGATAGGACCAACAAATGATAACTTCTATGGTCATCATACTCTCAGGTTACGGGTTCAAAACCCACTAGGGACATACCAATTCGTGTATTAAAGAGGTTGCTGTTTAGTTAGGACATTGTAGGCTTGCATCCCCGGATTGTTCAAAGTGCAAAGAATCCCAAGCTAGTACTTTTAAATTTTCATTATCCAAAAGGCAGTTTGAAGATTGAGCACCAGGCCTAACTCCTTCATCTTCAACATTGGAGCATGCCACTAAAACCTTTTCTAAAAACGAAACTTTCGGCCAAAATTAGTCGCAAAGCAAAGTGTTACTTAACTTCGAACAAACCACTATGCACTCCCGTATTCAATTTGCCAAGTTCAAAGCAACCCGCTGATAAAAGACTCACCTACCTAAAAGGGTCGCAGCGCCCTTTAAAACTACTCTTAGTTTTACTAAAACCCCTTTGTCGTCAGTTAAAACGTGTGAAATTAAATAAAAGCTGGTAAGGTGTCGTGTCGCCCGCACGCGGGTTGAGAGACAGACCCGCATGGCTGGCTTGGACGTTGGATGTAATGTTTTAATTGTAGGTAGAAGATTTATTAGTGAGAAGCGGGTACTTTGAACATTGAAGGGGAGATTTTTGTTCAGATCATTGTGCAGTTAGTAATTAATTGAGTTCGCTTTTAATGAATAATACTGAAGCACAGGGTTGATTGGTTAGTTCCGTCATTACACTGCTGCAAAATTTAAAATGCAGAGATAAACCGATTACATTTTCCTAATTTTTAGAACTACCACGATACCACAGCCCCACAGAAAACAGGCGTGAAGCAGCACTGTGCTGCATGATGAGGGTATTCGGTACCCGGCCAAATTCGAGGGAAAGGGAAGTTTAAAGGTTGGCGGCGCACTTGTTTCTCCATTGGTGTCACGGGTGTCCACAGATTGTTTTAAACAAAGTTTTTTAGTTTTATCATAATCTATAAATGTTGTCCCGGGATCTTGCTAGATGCAAGCTGTCTGCGACCGTCTGGAAGTCAATGGTGAAGGCCTGTGTTCAGAAGTGGACGTGGACGTTAATAACATATTTGTTATAGGGGGAGGGAGATTAAATCGGTTAAACAAATGAATTTGAATTGATGTAGATACTTACAATTGTTAAGATAATGATTCTAATCGTTTAACCATGATTATGTTAGTCTGGTTCTAAACGTTCGCAGTCGCTTCATTGTAATTACTAGACGTCCTGAATTCTGGATCATGGCTCAACCATACCTGGAGCTCCGATGAGACAGCTTTGGTCAAAACAGCTGTAAAATACACGTTGAGATGATGGCGATAACCTATAAATGAAACCAAAATATAATAACAGTAATCAAAACTATCATTTCCTTTCACCCCGAACCTTATTGTAATTAAGACGGTTGATAAATAGTCCTGTCCCGTTATGCCCATAGACAATTAGGAAGCACCAGGTCCCATCGCTCATAACGTCATTGACAAACGCCCACAGACCTGAGCACTCCCAACACTCATTTATTGTTAAAAAGGTGTCCAAAGGTACCACATCTCCAGACAATAAGGTACATGAACTCTATTGGGTTGGTTTAGAGCTTAGATTGCAAGCAAGATGTAGATTTGAGTGGGTAGGGCTGTCTCTTTGTAAAAATTGTTTACAGTGCAAATTCTCAGTTTCTTTCTTCAGTTTATCCTGTATCGATTGGAAAGGTCTAGAAAGGACTTATTCAGCATCTTCCATTCTTCCCGGTATAGAACCTTTTGTATCCAATTCCAACCCGCAACCATTTTAAAAAAAATCTTCCAGCGCCTCTTGATTTTCAATTGTTTTCGCAGGTTTTCCTATCGAGATGTTTGTACCAAGAATTGATGACAAAAGTCAAAATTAAGCATTTGGTTTCAAGAACCAAGCAAACTCTTTTTTTGCGAACAGGCAAGAAGGGAAGTTTCCAGTCAAGTTTGGCCCACCTTAGACCTTATCTTTACTTAAAGTTTAACCAGGCAATGTATCATACTGAGACCACCAGATTTTGAACTTTGTCCAGTTGAGATATGGGTTGAAAACCTAATGAAATAAGTGATGTCTAGTTGCCCGGTAAAGGGTTAACATCAGGTGTGATGATTGAAAACCCAGACACTGAACGAATACAAGTCTCCATCACACTAATCTTTGTCCAGTGGAAACCGAACCTATGATCTTCGGCGTATAATATTACAAGTGACCCGTTTTCACTTCGTATCGGGACTTCATACTTACTTTTTATCCCCTCAGGGGGTGAATTTACAAAAACCTTTCTATAAAAAGAATCCTTGTGCAAATTTTAAAGTTTTTATCCCTTATAGTTTTGGCCCGGCGTTGAGAGATGAGTCAGTCTGCTCTACTTAAAGACATTAATAATAACTCGGTGGCGCAGTGGTTAGTAAAAAGAGGTCTCGAGTTCGATCTCCAGGTCGGGCCAAAAATTTGTACCTAAGATTTCGGTAAGAAATTCTTAGTGGCAGCCCGGAGTCTGGAAGTTGGCGGTCTTGTACCCCCTCTCTGGTCCTGTCACAGTAGTGTTCCATCGGAATATGAGGGTAAGGGAATAGAGAGTGCACTAGTGCTTGCGCACGAGTTTGGGCACTATAGTCCTGCATACGTGGCTGAGCGTTGAGATTGGCCGCCGAAGCCGTAATCAGTTAGAGGATATTAAAGAGATTAAGATTAAGTTCAAAGTCAAAGTCAAAGTCAAATAATTCTTTATTTGCATAGGCTTGTACACAGCACTTACAAATCGTCATACATTTGAATGACTTAAAACTATTTATAAGTACTTATGTATAATTTACATGTTAATACATAAATATGTTGATACATAAAATATACTAAAGAAATAAATAAACATAATGCGATTCTACCACCGGCTCGGAAAGTTGTTTCTGGTCGAGAAGATCCGGCAAGAAGTTAGTTTGTCAAAGAGAAAATTCACCTCAAACTATTGGCAGCCCTGCACAAGACTGGGGGACCTTTTTGCCGCCCATCTCAATTGCCGCGAAGGTAATTCTAATGGTCGAAATTAATAATTTCCTCTCACGGCCCGCATGGTCGCCGATCGCGATAGCCCTTAGCCCTTTTGTCTCGTAATTGGAAGTTATTTTCGACGTTTCATGTGGAATTTTTAATACATTCCTCGAGATATGGCGGGTTTTAATTGTGGTGTTTGCGTGTTAATTTGAACTCGAGTTGGAGTATGAATCATTAGTGCGTTAATTAAAAGATATTATAACATTGACTGCCTCGGTGGCGCAGTGGTTAGTGGGTCGCACTTTAAAGCGACGGCTGCGCAAGAGGTCCCGGGTTCGATCCCCGGGTCGGGCCAAAAATGTGTACCTAGGTTTTCGGTTAAGAAATTCTTAGTGGCAGCTAGGAGTCTGGAAGCTGGCGTTCTTGTACCCCCGTGCCTCGGAAAGCACCTTAAGCTGTTGGTCCTGCGCTCGATCCCTCTCCGGTCGTGTCACAGTAGTGTCCTATCGGAATATGAGGGTAAGGGAATAGAGAGTGCACTTGTGTTTGCGCACACACTTGAGCACTATAATATATCCTGCGTACGTGGCTGATCGTTGAGATTGGCCGCCGTAGCCGTAATCGGTGGCGCAGTGGTTAGTGGGTCGCAACCCACTAACCACGTCGCCACCGAGGCAGCCTTGTTGTATTTACCATTTTATTTATTGTAATTACCAGTCTCCCGAAATCCTCAATCAAAGAGGTCACCAATACCCTTAGAACCTCTTCAACTACATAGAGTCATTCGGCCGCTTAGCGTCTTTTACCGTCTATATCACGGTGAGTGCTCAAAAGAGCTTTTCTACCTCATCCCACCTGCCTTTTTCCGTCACAGAACTAACTACACGCGCTGAACAACGCTTCACAGTGCAAAACATTCCATCATGGACTAAAAAATTTGACAGTTCCTATTTCTGCCACACAATCAAGAATTGGAACTCGGGGCTGGCGCATGTATTTCCTCCTTCCAACAATATGAATTCCTTCAAACTAAGCGTGAAGAAGCATCTCGCGGGCCAGTATGGCAGTCCCAACGGAATTGATGCCTTGACATAGCTTCGGTTGTAATTGCAACGTCGGCTCGTCTCTTGCTTACCATCAGGCTGAGGACAGCCAATATACTGTGCTACTATAAAAAAACATATGGTCTAAGCATACCTACCCTTAGTTTCAAAGTGAATTTTGGACGCAACCGGGAACTACACCCTAAGATGAGGATGACGCTTCCAAGATTTGCGCTTCGGAACCCGGGGTACGCTTGGACTACGATGCAAGACTTGCAAAATTCAGCAAATAACAATTACGCGACCGTCCGGACCAATTGGATCACGGTAACGCGTTGAGAATCACTATCTTTTCTCCTTTCTACCACCGGACATTACGGAAGACGACAGGAATCCACCCTTACACTGTGCAAGTTCCACCAGCTCGTACTAAGCGTTTCGCTTCCTCTTTCTTGGTACGAACTGCTAAGGAATGGAACAACTTGCCGGCTTCTGTATTCCCAGAGAGCTACAATTTGGGTGTCTTTAAGTCGATAGTGAATAGGCTTCTTCTGGGTAAGCACGCTACATCTTAGTAGACCTTATTGTCACTTTCCATCAGGTGAAATGAGGTCAAGTGCAAACCCATTTAATATATAAAAAAAAAAATCTCAATCATTTGTGTACCATATTTTGAGAAACTATCAATTTCATTAACTATACGCATACTGTAGTACTTTGGTTACGTTTCCAGGCGTGATAACGACTCGATAAGCGGCTGGTCGTTCAGGGGAGGGCAGAGGGAACCAGATCACGCGGCAAATCACCGACGCGCTGGACTGCTCAAGTGAAATCCGCAATAGGAAACCCCGTGAGCCAGACAGTCTGTAAACAGACGGAGATGGCGAGAGATCGGGACGAAAGCTGTGTCCGCTTCTAACACCAACAAGGACGTCTCGACGTGACCACAACCGCTCTAGCAAGAGCATAGCGACAGAGAAGAGGAAATGATTATAAAGTATGACGATTTGTATAAGGTAAAGTAAATACAGAATATTTGATCATATCTCTTGGCGTAAAGCAGCGCCTGCGCAGAAAATCCAGGGGTTCATGCTGGTATTTGAATCTACGACCTCCCGTTTGGATGGTGCACGTTCTTGTCTCTACTCTATCGCTCTAAAAATCTCGGACACCCAAATTTAAAAATCATTCATCTATTTTCAAAGCCGTCAACTTTACAATCGCACACAATAATATTAAAAAAGTCACCGAACCAGCCGTGGGAGTGGGGTGCGCTCGGCGCAGGCGCAGGGGGCGAACAATGGGCGTCTGGACGCAGACGCGTGCCTGAGGACGGGGGGAGGTAATGCCACGTAATGCAATATTTGTTCGGTGACACACGGGTGACACGCGCAATGCACTATTGTGCACCTAGGAAAGCAGAGATGGCCAACTTTCTAATTATTTTATATTGTTTTTTTTATTAATTTATTTGAGCCTAGAGATACCGACTTACCAAGAGAAAGACCTTTGTCACTAGACGATGCTAAAAAAAATTATAGAACTTAGTTCACTTTCTCAAAGTTTGTTCATAAATATTGTAAAGTATCTTTTACTACTACAATTGGTACACCTACTCGCATTATGAAATGTAAAATATACTAATTATCAACTTTTACTAAGTCGACAAGACATTACAATTAGAAAAATCTATTAATTAAGTGTTCAAAATAATAAATGAATTTACTTTTATTGCACTCAAAGTACGGTATGATAACAATAATTTTATTGTATCATCCAGTTTTATGTTCACGTTACATGAAAAGCTTGCAATGAACATATTTTAACAAAAATTAAACGTTATTTATTTCCTTCAAAAATAACTCCAACGACCTATTTGCAAACTTTTTGACAATGTTCCATACCCCTGCCAAGCACTAATCCCTGCATGGGGTGCGACGATAAAAAGATAATACGACCCAGTCGCGTGCGCATCAAAAACTCTAACGACGCACCTATGGAGCTTATCGCGCCTGCGCAAAGCGACCCACGTCACTCACACATCTCCTTATGGTATATATTTTAAGGTTCAATGTTGTTTACCGTGTGAGGTATGTAATAACAAATGAGCTTAATTATAATACCTAGGGGTGCAGAAAATAAACATCGAGGCAGGAGGTCTGGCTGAGTTTTTATTGCGAGCGTGCTGGGCGGGCAATGTCGCGAGAGTAATGTGGATGTTGAGGTTCAGGTAGGGTGAGATGGTAACAACAAAGTATTTTTAAACATAAAAAAATCATAATCATAGGCCAAGATGCAATTTAAATTGAGAATGTTTTGGGACTATCAATGACTTGCCCATCGTAACCCCTCTCTTTATTACCAAATTAACTAATATTTGCTTCTCGACGATGGTTTATGCTATTAGGATTTGATTTATTTGACTCTTACTGAATTGATCACCAGCTATCAAAAATAAAGCCATAAAATAGGTGTACTTAATATTAGACATACATAGATTAAGGTGTACTTAATGATGTCGCAAAATGTTTGAAAATTTTAATCTCTTCGCCAATGACATTCCATCGATTTCTTGGTCATCAAACCCTTTTTAATTTGTCACAGCTATCCTGCAATAAGTGCTTTTCCAACTCGTCATCAATGATAATACAGTCGAAATGATGGATCAGGTTACTATTGGAAAAACATATTATGATCTTAAATCTTATTGCAGATATGTTTGTCAATTTGCACACCGCAATGCACCGTCCTAATATAAATATATTTCTTCAAAGTGAATAATATAAAATGGCAAAAAGAGGTTTAAATTTGGTAATAACTTTATTCCTTAAGAAAACGTATTGTTATCGGGAATGTAGTGTGTCTGTACCTGGAAAAAATTAGAAGACGGTTAAAAAGAATCACGTTAAAAATAATAATAATGAAACTATCTATGAACAAGCTAACACTAAAGAGCTGCACGCCATATGCGCCAGCAATAATGAGCAGGCGTGGAAACAGCGACACCCCGATGCCCAGGATTTCATAACCGTAACCGGTTGCCATTGTTCGCCGATATAAATCATGCGGACGTGTCGCACGGACTAAAAATCATTGGGAGAGCAATTTATTGTAGGTGCGTGTAGTGTGGGTAGTTGCCAGAAACTCGATGAAGCCGTTTGTACTGCAATTGTGCTAGAGTTGGAGATTTGTTGTTGAATGAGTTTCGTGGTAAGTGCACTTACGTGGGAGTCAACTTCTGCAACAAGTTTATTAACAAGAATAAGTTTATAATTCAAAGGTCGCGTTAGACAGCACTCGCTTCATTGTAATTACCAGACTCCTCAGATCCTGAATCATGGCATAAGCGTACCTTGGGCTGCAAAGCGACAGCTTTGGTGGCAACCCAGAATTACACGATAAGATAAGAAAGAGAAAGTTCAGAATAAATCAAAGACAGTGCTTTTAAATGCTGTATTGGTGGGAGTTCTCCTGGGCTCTATATTAGGGCCTTTGTTACTCTTCCTCATTTGAAAAACTGTCCTACTTTACATTAATGAAGACTTGTGTAAAATAATTATATTAAGTCCGGGTGATATTTGTTAATAAGATAAAAATTAAAAAAAAAGTTTTAAGGAAGCTGATTTATGCCGAAGCGTGCCTTTCAAGGACGATTTCTCGAAAGATGCAAATAATATAATAATAATTATTTTTGACGATTAAAATAATGTTAGTTTGTAACAATATCTACTTATTTATAATGAAAACAGAAATATACGTCGAAATTCCAGACTCAAGTTACTGAGTCATCGCCCTACTTTTGCTCAGCGATTACGCGTGCCACATGGGGCAGAGAGAAAGGTGAGGGCGACTTTTTGTCACGGCATTGTGTGACGCTCGCATTGTGACGTCACCGCGACAAACGTGCCCCATTCACCCAGAGGGGATGTTGGCTGAGAGTCACACGTGGATTCCATTCAACTTTTTACAGTTGTTTTAGCAATTTTGAATCGATTTCCTGCTATTGTTAGTTTGACTGCCTAAATATATTTTGATAGATATTGTTGTTGTATAGAATCATTGACATTAGTTTTAAAAGTTATTTTATCTATTTGACTTCCTATCAATACATTTTTGATAGATTTAACGGCTTTGTTGATACAACAAAAATAATTTGTTATGAATCAAATGTGATTTACATTATAATTAACCTAGTGACATTGTTTTAAGGATTGATAGGACTATTAAAAGTGGTTATAAAACTGAATTTTGATTTTTACATTACGGTTTTATGTATCTACCTGCCAAAATGTTGCTAACATTTACAAATTTAAAAATAGATAACATGTTTCATAGTGTGTATGTAGTATAATAACATAATATAATATAATTTAAGCATTGTAATGAGCAGACTCCCTAAATCCTAAATTATGGTACGAGCGTACCCTAGGATCCATAGCGACAACTTGTGATGCCCTGTGTGTCGCAGATGTCCATGGGCGGCGGTAATCACTTACCATTACGTGAGCCGTCTGCTCGTTTGTCTGCCATAATGTAAAAAAAAAACTTTAGGACTCAACCGGGAACTATACGATAAGATAAGGATTAAAAAGCGACAGGGTATGATTACTTTTTTGTAAAAGAAGATTTTTGAACTCAAATAAAACCCAGGATAATGACAGCTTTGGTGCCAAAGTACTTTTTTTTTGGCCGACATTTGGACCAAAAAGATGTGTCCTTTCTCTTTTTGCGAGATACTCATAGCCATCTGTAATTCAGCTACAAAAAACCTTTATTAAATTCACTGTTTCAATTTAGAGGTGGCGATAGCACCATCCTTTTCCTCATCCAGTTTTTCATCCAGGTTAGGGTGACAATGTAATCCGTCCGCTCCCCGCTGAGACCGTCCGATTACGCGCTGCAAATCTTGTTACCCTACTGATTAATATTGCTGTTGGCTGATGCGTGCTCGTTTTAGCGAATTGGTACGTGTAATGGGCTTAGATGGTACTTCTATTTGTGATGGGACTGTCCGCGTTTAGACTTGAATTATGGTTTTATGAATTTTATGGCTTAAGGTATTATTATTATATCATTGACTTGGACATAAATGTCCTAAATGAGTAATTTTACTGTACCTTAAGAGGAAAATATTTACAAAAAAACACTACTGTAATTTAGTAGTTGTTTTTTATTGTAAGACCACAAAAAAAATAAGAAAAGGTTTTTTAAGAAGTAAGTACAGACAGCCACGTATCAATGTACCTATAAATCTGTCAAGTTTCTTTAAATTGAAAGTTTAATATCAGTTGAAAAAGACAGATTTTGGAGTAATGTGTACTATGGTAAATAAAACTAAACAGACTGGTGATAACATTGTCTAGTAGTATGAACTTGTTAATGTAAGTAATATCAATGTTGAGCTATAAGCTGTTACTAAAAGAAATCAAATAAATGATTGAAGAAGCAACTACAATGTCATTTTAGAACACAATTGTTACCAAAACAATAACGCAGGTTGAACGAGCGAACGAATAAAAGCGAGATAAAGAATCAATATGGTGCAATACCGCGCCAGGTTTACTGGCGGGAGATTTACATGACACCTACGCGCCAACGACCAATGAACGCACTTTACTGCCTTTACGCGAAACATTGTATTGGTTTTGCTTCAGATATATATATACCTTGTTTGAAAGAACTGCTCTTGAAGACTATCTCATCTTAACGTGTAATTCCCAGTTGCGTCCAAAACTGTAGCTTCGGAGGGCGGGGTACGCTTTGACCCTGATTCAGGAAGTCTGGCAATTGCAATGAAGCTACTGTCATCTGACCTTCGCAACCCGTAGGTATTGACAATTTTAAGAAACTATCCGAGACGTGCAGATGTGTTCCGCCACCACCAAGCGAATGGTATGCTTGTATTAGAACTACGACTATCTGTATGGAAGACGTATTTTATTAAAAAAAATAGAGGTTATTTTAGTCGCTAGTTTATTCTGTAAATACATTCTAGACATATTTGGATTTATTCCGGTTCCAGTTTTTAACAGACTTCAAAAAATCATTTTTCTGCAAAAAATACCGCCTTCAAAAACACCGAACTAAAATAATATTTTGAACACTTTAAATACACCTCAAATAACATTTTACAAAAGTACACTCGAGAAAAGGTGTTCTACAAACCAAAGGGTTTGTAAATCACCATGTAAACTGATTTTTACGCTTGGTTTCCGGGAAGATTTAGTTATATGATGTTAACCACGAGGTTATATGATTTCAAATGATATTTTTAGAATCCGGAACCGGAGTATATATATTATTTTCATAAATCCCCAGAATTTATATAACTTAAGCAGCTTCTTAACCCCTTTGTAATAAAAGAAAAAGAACACTCGCATAAATATTTGTAGCGATATACGAGTGCTTGTAAAACACGGCAATAGCGCAGGCGGTTTAACGATCAGTTACATTGTAGACAAATTGTGTGCCCGACTGTACGCGTTTCTATTTACCGACTACGCCTAAACTACTCATTTGAATAATCTAGTGAAGGGATAGCGGGGGATGATTTTGTCGATGATATTTTCAAATGGGTATTTTGAAATCCTTTATTTTTCTGAATCTGTTGATTTTGATATCCGTAACACAGGTGCTTGAGCTGCCTATCTCAGAGTCAGATCAATGTAGGTGATGTTGTGAAATATTTATTTATTATCTCATCTTAGTCAGCTATACATCGAATTTGAAGAATGCTTAAAACTTGATCCTGGGTTAAGTGCCTATGTTTGAAAATAACATCTGAAGGTCATACATGAGTCGAGCAAGTGCCAGGGCATTCTACACTACATTCACCTAATTGCGGTCTCTACTACAAGACACTCTCTCTTATCATACACTGTCACTCCCTTTTACATCCAAATCCATTTCCTCAGACCTTGGGGTACGCTTGGACCATGTTGCTGGAATGTAGAAGTTTGGTAATTAGAATGAAGCGACCCCGGCTAAGGTCACCTCTTCGCTTACAGTCTCTACATTAAGACATTTATCTTATTCATCTTAGCGTGTCCTCTCGGTTCCGTCCATAGCTGTTGCTTCGGCACCAGGTGTGCGCTTTCCTGCTACACTTCCGCCACCTCGCGTGGTCTTTGGTATTCATAGCGGTGAGGTTACTACCACACTCTTACGACGCTAAGCCTTTTTGGTTCTGCTTTTTCTATCAGCGGTGGAGACATGGCCAGACATTTGTCCACGTATCCATCAGGTATTCTCTATCTCCAAGACACGGTTCTGAAATGATGCATGTGAATGCTTTTATCGATAGTTTTAACACCACTAGCACAGCAAAGGAGTGCGTCACCGGCAGGCGGGTGGTCGGGTTTGCATAAAATCGTCATTTGTCAGTCGGTAATGCACGCCGTCCGCGGCAGATCCGCTACCCTCGGCGTTATGACGGACGTCACGTGCCTGCTTATATTGCACTTACGTGTAATCATTACGGTGCAATATACGAGATCACCTAAAGGCATTCATCAAAATGGAAAAGAGCAGGAAAGTTTCGGTGGGTAAATGAGGTACGAACCACTGGAAAAAGGGCAGTCAGATGACGTTCAAAACACACACGGACATACCAAAATATTTTTAGAAAGATGGAAATCAGGAGCGCTCTACCAATTACGGTATTACTTAGGACCAAATGCTTTTTTCCTTCAATAAAAATATCAAATTCAAAGAAAAACAAGAGATCACCACTTCAGTCGATAATGCAATATACCTGAGGGAAGTTTAAAAGTTGGCAGCGCACTCGTGACTTCACTGGTGTTGCGGGTGTCCATGGGCGGCGGCAATCGCTTACCAACCAGTGATCCGTCAACTCGTCTGCCACCTATATCATAAAAAAATTAAACAACGGTTAGGTAATTTCAGGGACAATTAAGTATTTTTGACAAACTCTAACACAACTTCGTTATTAGGTCTCTCTCGTTATTATTTACCCTCGTATTTTAACGATGCTACAATATACTCTTAGCATAGCTATAATTATTTTATCTAATCAATAAACGCCAACTATACGTGCATTAACTAAGAGATCACTTTCGCAGCCCCTCGCTTAGCAGACAAAATAGTCAAATCGAACTTTATGGACGGAATAAAAGTGCATATAAATTTTATGAAGTATAAACGGGACATTTCTAAAAGTTTATGGGGCAAGCAGTCGCAGGGGAGTTAGCACCTAAACCTAACTCGCTCCCACCAAGAAACCCTGCTTGCATGCCAATCCATTCAATATCGAATACATTACCACACTAATAAGAAACTATCGCGCTCAAGTAGTAAGAAACGACGCAATGTATAACAATCGTTGGTAATTACACGTCGTAAGGTGACTTATTCGTAGTTTAGGGGTTATGGTGACCATAAATTCAAGTTAAATTGGAGACATATCTTTTAATGTGCGTTTATTGAAGTGTTTATGTGGAGGTCTCTTCAAAGTCGCGCCTTCAACGTTTCGTTTAATGGATCGCACGATGAATTTGCGTCTCGCGTTGTTATAAGACAAGTAATGAACTCAACTTCGGATATTAAAGTTCCAAAGTTAAATTATCAGCCATCAGGATTCCGTGGAATTACAAGTGTTATGATTTAAGGTGAAGAAACTTAACGTCCAAGTCTGAGATAAGCCGAAAGTTTAATTTAAAATATTACCTACTGAGTTTGCTGGAGTTTTTAAACTCTAGTTCGGGAGAGTTTTGCGCGAAGCGGTAAGGTCGTACGTACTTATAAAATCCCTAGTCAACATGAAAATGTAAAATTGAAAACAAATTTATATTAAAATTAAAAAGTATTAAAAAAGTATCAGCTTATAAACTGTCCCACTGGCAAGGGCCTCCATCAAAGAACTCAAGTTATCGCTACTATGATGGGATTAGGCTTTATCACCACGCTTGCCAAATGTGGATGGGTGATAACAAACCCGAGCTATGTTCGAAAAATTCGAAACATACTTTTCGTTCGAGCCAGGAATCGAACCCAGGACCCTGAGATCACGACCCGGTACTTAAACCAACAGGGCGTTAAAAAAATATTATTTTACGTTAATTTGTTTAATGTTTTTAATACATAATGCTTGTATTTGACCACCTCTCTCGATAGAGTTACAAAACACGTACTTTATTTATGGAAAGACTTTTGTTATGGAATGTTTTTTAAATTTATTGATTGGTAAAAGCAGTGGTAGAACCTTTTATCACTAGAGAGCAATCATAATACCATTTTATTATCGAGGATTTCATATAAGTGCATTGATTGCGTCCGGACCCGGGGATCGAACCCGGAACCCCAAGCGCAGCTGTCACTTTAAAGTGCGACCTACTACCCACTGCGCCAACGACGCACACCTACCTACTCTAATATTGTAAACAATTTAAAAATAATCACAAATATTAAATTATTTAAAATTACACTGAAGACTTATCTACTAGAAAAAAGTTTCTATAGTGTAGAAAGACTATGTAATTCATAAATTAGTGAATTATTGTATACCTAGCTACTTTAAATTCAATTTTTTATTTAATTTATGGCAGACGAGCAGACGGATCACCTGATGGTAAGCAATTGCCACCGCCCATGGACATCCGCGACACAGGCGGAGTCACAAGTGCGCTGCCAACCTCTAAACCCCCCCTTCGCCCAGGATTGGGCCTCCGATACCCTCACTCACGCAGCGAAACACAGCACAGTGCTGCACACGCTGGTTTTCTGTGAGGCCGAGGTATTATTCAAGTTTGACATTTTTCGATTCTATCTTTTTTTTTTGTAACATAATAAGAACAATATATTTCTTTATGTAAGTAACTAGGACTTCTTCTTTATTTAATTAATTTGTAAATATTAGATTTAAGATGTGATTTCCAATAAAGTGTATATTGTTACTTATTGAATAAATACTTATGACTTATTGAAGGAATAATTTGATCATTATTTATTGAGGTGTCCGCCAGGCACCTTGACTATATTATGCATAGAAGAGACTTTTTAGTGTTCCCTAATTTTAATATTGACGCCCTGGAGATGTGGTGCTAGAGAAAGATGCTCGGAGTATCATGGACCGATTTCCGCAAAAAATCTCCATAGTCGAAGAACTGGGCGTCAAACAGCGGGTGTCAACTATAGTTAGAACTCGCATACTCAAGTTTTTCGGCCATGTCTCCTGAAGAGGAATTGAGTCCATAGAACGTCAAGTAGTACAGGGCAAAGTAGAGGGTACCTGACCACGCGGTAGATCACCTATGCGATGGACCGACCAGATAAAGTCTGCTGTTGGCGGCCCATTGCATGAGTGCACCAAACTGACGACCAACAGGGCGAAATGGCGCGAGATCGTCAGAAGAATAACTGCCAGGAATGTGACTACGTGTCGAGAGCGTAACGAGTGAGAAGAGAAGAGAATCTTAATATTATCATTTATCTATCACATATCACATAAGAAGCTTTAATAAACTTATCGCATTAAATAAATCTTAAGATGTCCATTACTTCACCTTTAGGTTACCTCCTGCGATAAACCCGCCATATTCATGAGTCTGTACAAAACAGCCACTCAGGTCTTAACGACCCCATACTTTATATATCAGTTTAATGTCCCCGCAAAAACGCGATTTAGTGGACGATCAAATTTTTATTAATCACTCAATTGGTGGGTGCAACTTTTAGTACCCGTGAGAGAGATTGGTCGTAAATTCAGAATATGAAACTGTAATTTCAATTAGTACCTAAACGTAGGTATTTTTGAATGAATAGGGCTTTTTAACTGAGTTGAACAAAGGGAAGCGGTTTCCAATTTGTCGTTTATTTTCCTTGCATTGGTAGGTATTTTGTTGTTTATGGTATTTGACCGCGTACGCAACGATAAAATTCGAAGTGAACCAGGAGCCCAATTCTCGTGCTTGTGATATTTTGAGAACATGGCGGATATCACTTGAAAACCTTACAAAAAAACTATGTTTTAGTGATGATATGTCGTATTAAAGGAAATGTCACGAGCCCGAGAATTGGGCTCCAGGGTAGTAGACGTTAAGACGCGAGTGTGTGGAGATGGGCAGGACACCTGGCAAGGCGTAAAGATGATAGGTGGACTATAAAGCTTACCGAATGGCAGCCAAAAATGGGACGAGACCACCTATACGATGGTCCGACGATATTATGACGGCAGTGGGGAAACAATGAATAAGGCTGGCAAGGGACCGAAGGGAGTGGCGTGATAAAGAAGAGGCCTATACTCAGCAGTAGGTGGATGGGGGCTGATATGATGATGATGATGATGATTGTTGTTTATAAGCGTATAGATGAGGGGAGGAAAAAAATCTAAATTCTACAGAGAAAAGAGGGATTTGGTAGAATTACTCGTTGATTTGTTTTAAGAAAGTAGATATAGAAAAAAACCGCCTTCAAAAACCACGAAGTAAAAAGTGTAAAATAATATTTTCATCACTTTATACACTTCAAATAGGTAACACATTATAATTAAACTTACGAAAAGGTTCTACCGAAGTCGGCTGGACTTAAATTTCAAATTTAAATAGCAGGACCTCGTTGAAGATAGCTGACAGTTGAATTTTAAGGTGGAGAAGGTGCCAATTACTCGATTTTTCCGTTAAACTGATGGTAATTTGGTAAAAGTCAAATTGATGATGACAACCAAAGCAAGCCATTGGTGGCTCAAAACCGCGATTGCTGGGATAGAAACATTATATAGTTTTTACTTTATTAGTTAACTAGTGGCACGCTCTCACTTCGTTTCGGGACATTCGTTAAATTTTTTACCGTGGGAGAGCCACGCTTCGGCATTAATGGACCGGCTCGACCGGAGTGATACCACGGCCTTACAGAAAAGCGGCGTGAAGCAGAACTTTGCTGTGTTTCGCTGCGTGAGTGTGTGTACTGGAGGTCCAATCTGGGGGAAGGGGATGTTTGAAAGTTGGCAGCGCACTTGTGACTCCACTGTCGTCGCGAGTGTCCATAGGTGGCGGCAATCGCTTACCATCAGGTGAACCATCTGCTCATCTGCCACCTCTGGTTTTCAATTTATAGGGATTTATTATATTTTTTTATACTTACATCATTTCACATGATGGAGACAGAGTAGTTACAACATGTTACTTTAGTTACAAAGTTTCTACAGGGTTACACCCTGACCGTGGCATTTGTGACAGCTCCGAAGTAATATCAAGAACTTCAAAAATAAGGTACATACTAGCAAAGTCGTCATAAATTACTCAAAATCTCGGGATCTTTTTTTTATACATGTTTACCAATTCCTCAAGGAAAGTGGTTTGAAAGAACTCATAGGTTTCTATCCACGCGTGGTCTCCTATCCATCAGAGTAAGATACGAGGATAGAATCCTGGGAAAAAAAATGTATTAACAATAAATCGTGGATTTGCTTTGCAGAAAGCAAACTGATGAAACAGATTAAAGGTGATCTGTGGTGACTCATAGCCTCGATTGCTGGATAGAAAACCAGTCATTAATTATCTTATTGGTTGATGTAACTAAAATAACAGTTCGGAGACATTCATAAATGTTCTGTATAGACCTAATTTTAATAAAGATTGCATTATATTTATCTTTAATAACATCATAATTATTATTTTGTATTTTACAATCGAAAACTATACAATACTATTATTAAAATAAAATGTAACATTACCGACCTTTGTTAGACAAATACAACTTTGATTTGAAATTGAATCTCTTCAGAAAGGTATAATAAAGGCGGCATTATCCGTCCCCACGCTTTCCAATCCATATACAATATTTAACCCACTGTTTGTCCTCCCTTCAGTCTACCCTCGAAATATTAAATTAACATAAACAGGAGCAAGTCAAATCGAGAAGACAAATCTATCTCTTGGAAATCGTTAATTTGGGAATTTGAGCCCTTTCAAGGCGGGGGTCTTTTGAAACGATGTTACTAGATCAGGGCTTCTCAAATTTAAATCCCATCTAACCTTGTCAAAACCATAGGTTTTAATATTTATTTATCAAGTATTTTACGCACCTGTATTATGCTTACCGTGTGAGAGCCACGGTTCGGTTCATTAATAGGCCAGCTCGACCGGTGTCATAACATGGCCACACGAAAACCGTGATGCAGCGCCTGCGTTGTTTTCGCTAAGTGAATGAAAAAAAACAGCTAGTTATTGTGGAATTGTAGTTATCATGGAAAATTCCGGAGCCTCACGGGTTCACGTTTTCTTAATACTAGAGGCGACAAACTAGGAAGCGTGTCATTTGATGAAAAGTAATCAATGCCCCCATGACATCCGCGAAAACAGAGATCGCTAATGTGTTGCCAGCCTTTTTAAAAAACAATAGATACGCTCTTTTCTTGAAGGTCCCTAATCCCTATATGACCTTTTGAAAAATCGAGAAGTGCATGCTCGGATTCAAATCACGGCCCCCCGTATGGAAGGTGCGTTCTGTACCACTGAGCATAGCTCCACAGAACTGAGGTACCTACGTGGTAGAAAGTTCCGAGAGAAACGCACACCTATTAGACCGCCATCCATCAAGGTTATGAGGATGGAACGTACACTTTGAGAAGCGCTGTCCCAGCTGAATGCTCAGCTAAGTGCGTTACTCGCTTTATCTCGGACCCCTGATCGTTCCGGTTCCACTGAGGTGAAGACACCTTGCTTCTTCGTGTATAACGTGATTGCTATTTCAGGTGTTGCCTTTGATCTCATTGAATGCCCTTTTAACAAAGTTTGTTAAAGGTAGATTTATTTATTTATTATACGGAAAACAAACCAGATAACAATCAGTAAATTATGAATGTGTATACATTTAGTGATTCTTACTGTTTTATAGTTTTTCTTCTTTTTTTTTTATCTTACTGTTTTAAGATCTTACTGTTTTGTAATGAAATACAATTTTACAAATAAAAGTTAGAACTTAATACTTATGCGGCCGTGGAATAAAACGTTTAAGAAATATATTTTGATGTGCCTCGAACTTTACATTGCGTTTTCGGGACATTTTTTTTTTACTCCTCATTTTACTTTATATTTAGGATGTACTCATTTGATTCAAAAATATTTCTATAGGTAATGCAAAATGAGTTCTTACTCTAACTATGATAATAATAATATCCTCCTACCGATTACGGCTACGGGCGGCTTATCTCAACGATCAGCCACGTACGCAGGATATAATATAGTGCCCAAGTGTGTGCGTAAACACAAGTGCACTCTCTATTACCTTAACCTCATATTCCATGGGACCCTACTGTGACACGACCGGAGAAAGTTCGAGCGCAGGACCAACATCTTAACGTGCTTTCCGAGGCACGGGGGTACAAGCCCGCCAACTTCCAGACTCCGGGCTGTCACTAAGGATTTCTTACCGAAAACTTAGGTAGCAATGTTTGGCCCGATCTGGGATCTGGGATCGAACCCGGGATCTCTGGCCTAGCTGTTGCTTTAAAGTGCGTACACTGCTAATGTTAGAACTATATTGTAAACGTGTCAGTCACGTAATCGCACAATTTTTTTTGCTTTCATCGAGAAGTGTACTCACACGACGATCCACGTGTAAAGTCATTTAGTAACATCATAACAATATCAACAAGCTTAAAACGCATGCACCAACTTAAAATTAAAAATCTTTTGCAAAGAACCCTAGCGAAGTTTAATGTTGTAACACAAGCCTGTTTATTGCTATAATTAAATTGTTAGACCATAAATTCTTATTGGGACGCATTCGCGACGTGTCGTTTTCTGAACATTACTGTAATTAAATCATATGAGCGTGCGTTATCGCTGGGGAGACTTACATCATTAGCATTGATCTAATAGTTTTGTAAAACAAGTGTTAAAAATATTTGTTGTCTGTAAATCGATTCAAGGACGATAATTTTACGTGATTATTCTATTCTACGTCCATACCATCAGCATATCTAAATGTCAGTCCATCAGTTTTATGCGTAAAAAACCCCTCTAGCTTTTTAATATAAATTCAATAATGTTATAATTGAGAGGGCTGAGATTGTTCAGGACTTGGGCGTGTGGTCCCGGCAGAGTAGAATGGGCCACCCTCGCTCTTACCGAGGTGTCGTAAAAGGCGACTAAGGTAAAGTTGCTGGCATGATCATCAGCACCTAGAGAAGGAAAACTCTGCATTTATACCAAAACCCTCGCCAACCCGTCTGCCAAGCTTGGTGAGTATGGCAATTACCCCTCATGTGATTGAGGGAGGCCCGTGCCTTAGCAGTGGGGACTTAAATGGGCTGACGATGGGCGTTTCGCTGGACACAAAGATGTCCTTCACAAATCACGGGGATAAGATGATCGATAGTCATTTAAGAATTTAAGCTTCATAATTCGAACTTGCAAAACATTTACTTCAATTAGTCTTAAAATTGTTCATTATGGATACGTTCCAAATATTCTAGAGTATCCTAGCCCTGTCTGGTCGCCACACTACGGTTTGCACATAAATAGAATCGAAAAGGTACAAATAAAAATTCTGAAGAATTTCTATTTCAAATTAAAAACCGGCCAAGTGCGAGTCGGACTCGCGCACCGAGGGTTCCGTACAAACCTGCAAGGTTTACAAAGTTCGTTCATTACGACAATCGAGTCATAACTATGGTATTTTTATTGCAAAATGAAATTCATAACATTACAATGGGGAAAGATGAAGGAGCATAAATTTAAGACAAAGATCTCTTTGTCGTTTAAGTAATCCTTTATTTTATATTAACACATATCATTTCGATAAAAGAACGTCGAAATATAAAGAAGAAGGCTATTTCGTCTTCTATAAATTTGCCCTCCCCATACATAGTATAATAACTCGCGGTCATTGCTGTAACTACAATTATGTTTACAATCACAATTTTTTTGGTGGTATAACTACTTAAAATTTTAAGCTTTTCGGAATTTTTCTGTTACCTGTGCTGTAAGCTATTGCTTCTTACCAAATTTCGAGATTCTATGTCAACGGGAAGTGGTCTTTAGGTTAGGTTAATTCCCTTGTGTGTAGTTGCGAGTTTCAAAATATGCGGTATCAATGGTTGTACTTTTGCGTTTTTGCGTTGACTTAGAATTTTTTTTTCACGGGTTGAAGGCATATAGATCTAAGTATTTGATATGAATTTCAACTTGATAGCTCTACGCGTTCATGAGGAAAAAAGTAATAAGTTTATATTTATTAAAAAATATATATTTTGTAATATAACTAAAAATTTAAATTAGTTTAGTTTTCGGAATTTTTCCGTTATGTGTGCTATAAAACGTTGCTTCATGCCAAATTTCAAGATTCTAGGTCGACTGGAAGTACCCTTTAGGTTTTGATTCCCTTGCGAGTACTTGCGAGTTTCAAAATATGCAGCTTATATTGCTGTTTCTTTTGATTGCGTTGACATAGAAGTTTGATTTTGTTACAGCTTAAAGGTATTATAGACCTGAGTATTTGGTATGAATTTCAATTTAATACCTCTACGCGTTTATGAGGAAATGGGTAGTAGTTTAAAACTATTTAAAAAATATATATTATGTGATGTAACTAAAAATTTATGGTTTTCGTAATTTTTCCTTTATCTATGGTATAAGACGTTGCTTCGTACCAAATTTCAAGATTCTGAGTTCACGGGAAGCACCCTGTAGGTTTTGATTCCCTTGCAAGTGTCGAAAATTTGCGGCATAAACGGCTGTATCTTTTGATTGCGTTGGCTTAGAAGTTTGATTTTTTCACAGCTGCAAGGGACCGTAGACTTGAGTAATTGATATAAATTTCAGCTTCATACCTCCACGCGTTCCTGAGAAAAAGGGTCTTGACAGACGGACGGACGGACGGACAACAAAGTGATCCTATAAGGGTTCCGTTTTTTCCTTTTGAGGTACGGAACCCTAAAAATGATAAAATCGAATATAAAGAAAATTGTCGGGAATACAATTTACTGGCACAGGAGCGACGTATGATGGACACGGGCTTGCTGTACGACATAGCGCTTGAAGGCGTCCACCTTGCTGAGCTGGTGGAGAAGATGACTCTGTGTTCCGCGGCGTCGCACACGACAAGCGAATCTTTTTGCAATCCCTCCCCATACCACTAACTATGGGCAAAACGATGTGTTAACCAGAATCTTTAATTCTTAAAATAAGATGGTCTCGGGGGTTGACCCCTTTATTTATCATAATAAGAAATCGTTCAAGGAATCTGTCAGGAAAGTAATATGGTAGTGAATATTTTAAGTATAAACTTTGTAATTGGTCACCATTGATTTATTACAACTGGTGAGTTTAATTGTTCTAGTTGCTGTGTATGCGTGTATGTTTAATTGTATTCTTTTCTCTGTGTTACGGTCTTAAATTATTTGTTTTTGATTTCAGTACCTAGCTCCTAGTACTCAGTTATTTCAAGTAATGTTAAGACAACTATAATTTAGCACTTTACTCTTAAGTATTACGTGGATAACTGTTTTGGTCTAATTTATTTTTATATAATGTAAAATTTTGTACTTGTATTT
Source organism: Marasmia exigua (assembly GCA_019059595.1). NCBI lineage: Eukaryota > Metazoa > Arthropoda > Insecta > Lepidoptera > Crambidae > Marasmia > Marasmia exigua. The sequence continues at coordinate 13,292,219 of CM032468.1, forward strand.
TGTAAATGGCAATTCCAAAATAAATAAAATCTTAAGAAGTCATCTTGCGTATTATACTGACAGTACCCATTTGCATAATCGATTAATAATCGACGTACAATCGATTATCCGGTAACACTAATGTAGCTCGGGGCAACCCTACACATAGTCCAGGGGTCCGGTCCCTCGGCGATCCGCTGCAGCAGCCCCGCACGCTGCATCGATCGATGCATTTACTGCAAACGTTATTGGGATCATTAATTGTACGTGCATTCGTGACATCAATCTGTATGTCCTTACGCGGGAGATTTACTAGTAAATGGAGCTTTTTGCGAAAAATTGAGATACAGCGTTGAAAACAGGAGGTAATTTTGTTGTAAGCAATTATTCTATACTAAATTATTAATCTTTTATGTTACGCGCAATTTTGGCACTTATAAAAGCCATTTCATGTCGATTGATATAACATACAAATTGTTGTATACAATTTGTTCTGTAATAAATTATTAAACTTCATTTCTTGAAAAACGTGCAGTAGAAAGACTGCCAACCATCTAAATCCATTTAGAAAACGTTGTATAATGAATTGTCTCGGCTCTTAGGTGCTCAATTCAAAAAGTAACGGTTTACACTCCACCATCAAATTTCTACATACAGGGGCTCCAAACTAAAAATGGGCCCGCATTTGTTCAAGTTACAACCGCACTCGCCTCGGTCACCCATCCAGGGGGCGAACAAAGACAAGGTGTGCGCGTCATCCGCGGATCGCGGTGAGCACGCGTCAAAAGTGCGTTGTACTAGGGCTGTCGATGAAGCCGCCTAAGTATTGTCGGTTTTTACAGAAAAAAATCACTATCAATTACAAAGTTCGTATTTATTTGAATTATAACTGAAACGAAGGGTAAACGAACCCGAGGACGATCCCCAACCAGATGGACCGATCAAATGAGAGGCGCACTCTCAAACAATATTTGCTCGGTTGCTAGAGACGCGATGAACAGGCACTGGTGGAGGCAGATCACAAGAGAGGTGCAACCTATCCATCCGTTGATGACCACGATTCTCAGTCATGATGAGGGAGCTACCGCAGAGAGATAACTGAAAACCTTAAATACGGAACTGACTGGTTTTTAGAGATATATCGAAGGGGAGTCAGTTGAAAGTTAATTTATTATGTTTTTTTCCATCGACCATAGTTTTATTCAATCAATTAAGTATTTTATATGTTGGCAATATTTACTTAAATGATTAGAGTTTTATATGGAAGCTGACTTTTTTATGAAATTACTAACGATATTAAATGTTAGTTATACCAATAGTCCGAAGTGAACAACATTTTATAATAGATTACAAGTTTGAGTCAGCCTATAATCCAACTTTATCAATTTTGTGTTATTTGGCGCCCAACGTGGTGAGCCATCTCTTGTCTCATCTACAAAAAAACCATTATTATTATAAATAATAATAATATAATGACTGACCGGATGGCGCAATTGGTAGTGACCTTGCCTCTTACGCCAAAGGTCGTGGGTTCGATCCCCACCACAAACACTCGGGCGATGAATACTTGTGTTTGTTCGGTGTCTGGGTGTAATATATGTATTTAAGTATATATTTGTGTTCCTCTGTTGTCTAATATCTGTAACACAAGTGCTTTAGCTACTTAGTACGGAATCAGGTCAACGTATGAGATGTTGTGAGAATTATTATTAAATCTCTTTATTCAGGTAAATTACACCCATATACATGTCACACAGCAATTATAGACCGTATTTTTTATCGTTTTAATCCAGAAAATTCCGTAATAAGTCATGATTTTTAAGGGGTAGGGGGCAGACGAGCAAACGGATCACCTACAATACCAGAGAGTCACAAGTGCGCTGCCGACCTTTTAAAAAGGAATTTGCTCTTACTATACCTTTAAATATCATTTAGAATGTTATATCAACAAAATGAGGGAAAGAAGAAATCTACTTTTCCATACATTATTGCCGGGTGGATATTCTATTTTGTATAGAACAACTGATTTTTAAAATGATTGTGTATTTACATATTTACTTTGTTAAAAACGGTTATCAAAACAATAACATCATTAATATTCCGAATGATCAAAAATTACTACTTCTTATTTCGTTTAATTTTTTTGACAGGGCTGTTACTAGACACATCATCACTTACCATCAAGTGAGATTGCGGTTAAATATCTAGCTATATAAAAACCTATTTTGACTAAAAACGTGTCACCCCTGACCAGCAAAAACAAGGTGCTCACGAATCGCACGCGTCACATCTCCATTGTCCTCGAACTCGCGTCACCCTCGCGACTGTTAAATATTATTATTACCAGATTTATCGCGCGGAAAATTGTAGTCATTGTCGCACGGCCATATTTCATATCATTATGAATTTATTTTTATGTTAATTACGTGGATGCTAGTTACGAATGTTGGGGGACATCGCGAAATGTAACGGTCGCCGGGATTTTTTCTCACGTGTTATGTAGGAGACCCCTTTACGACTAGTTTTTCTTATTATTATTACCGTATTGAAATACTCGTATCTAGTTATTTGGAAGTTTTAGTCAACAAGTTGTTTACAAAAAAAAACCTTACTCTTAAGCTATGTTTCTAAGACCAATAAATAAAAAATTAAAGAATTATAATATTATGTTTAAAATGATCATATCTTATCATGACCCCTTTTGCGTCCAAAGCTACTACTTTGGAGATAAAATAAAGAACCCGAATTACTTAAGCTTACTTTAAAGATTACTCTATACGGAGTTCATTATGTTGCTTACCTATAAACGAATTTGGTCTCTTACCCGTTCATTCTCTAGCTTTAATCCCACCAAAAAGATTGCACACGCAAATACAATTACCAATCGCGCCACGGACCGTGTTTAAACGGTTTACCTTTCCCTCCGTCTACCCTTTCATCGAGTACAAAAACAATCTTTTTTAATCGTTCAAAATAGCAAACGAATGCGCAGCTAAGCCGCGGGGCGATCGCGTCACGGCGTCACTCGGCAACAATACATTAGCTAAACGCCGACAATGGCGTCTGACGCGATTCGCACGCGTGGACAGCTCGTGTGCACCCCGCTTTATATCGTGCGGAGGTGAAAGGGCTTATGTGAGCAAATTAAATTTAGCGATGACGTGGGTGAAGATTTTAACTGTCAAAGGGCTTCTTTTTAATCTTTAGACATTTGGTTAGTCTTTACTTAGTTTTAATTACCTTTAAATATCATAAATAATCTAAAGCAATCTGACTTTTAATTTAATAGCCACAAATAAAAAAACATGCAATTGTGTATTCTTCCAATTATAACTGGACTTGTGTTTAGCTGATTGAAGTGTGATACTTTGAAGAGGTATCTATAAATGCTAAATTGATTAATTACTATAATGACAATATAGAACACAATAGCGAAATCTAATTGTTATAACTATTTACAGGATTAATCCTACGAAAGGAGTACTTAATTTATGTAATTTATATGATCTTTGAAAGTTTGGGTTATCGTAGATCATGGCCCAGCCGTATCGCAGACTTCGAAGTGGACACGATCAGGTATGACTCGACATGAATTTGTGCTGGCCCAATTGAAATAAATGCCCGACAAAACCCACCTCTTAGTATGGACACTTGGCGATAATGATAAACACAACGTTACAAGTGGCAAAGCGCACGTACAAAATCACTTACGACCATTCCGAACTCACTCACATACAAATCTATAGAGATTTAAATAAGGATAAATAGTGGGTAGACACACGCTCCCGCGACGAACAATAGGTGCGAGGGAAGAGCAGAGGGTGGACCATGCTACATCAACATAGCTAGACAATATAAACCCTATGCATACAGACATAGAGAAGGTAATGTTAATCTACTTTTATCCCTGAATTCTAACAATCGTCCACGCATACGGCTGTAACACAAGAATTATGCACGCTTTTATTAATAATTTACCGTGTTGCTTTTTCACATTGCTCCTTTATTGATAACATAGTTAATCACGGTAGGCATTATTTTTATAAGCCAAATATTACTAATGAAAAATGTACTCCTTTTTTAGATCTGATTCAAAGTTTTGTAGGTATGTTATTATTAACACATCCGGAAATTTAAGAAAATTGTATTTTTTTTTATTTGTTACACCTAATCTTAGTTTTTAATCTAGAAATACAGAAGTTGCTAACAAAATGAAAATATGTACAATATCCTATATTAAAATCGAAAGTAAACCAAAACTAATCCTAAAAGTAAAAGGGAGCCACCACGTAACCCAATCCGTTTCCAATTACAGCTCAATCAGTGAGCCATCACAGCTCCAGTGATCAAGTGACGGTCGTGCACCGCGCGCATCTGTCAAGCACAAGCACGTCGTCCAAGTAACTGCAACGCGATACCGATCACAGTGACCATGTGACGGATCCACGTACCGCTCTCCCGGGGCACATATCAGCCCGTTATCTGAATGCGGGGATCTTTTCATTAAGGTTATCGCGGTGGCTGATCGGAAAACGACACGTGGGCCTTTATATTCGCATATTGTAGAATGCGCTTTGTAGGTATAGTAATGAGAGTTTTTAATTTAGCAGCAGGATAATTTGAATGTTAATCCTTCATTTAGAGTACCTCTGTACCTTTGAGTTCATTCAAAGGAAATAATATTGAAAGCTATTTGTTTTGAAAATAACTATTCAATCTTCTTTGAGGAGAATTTACATGCAGCTTGTATATTAAGGATATTGTAAAGGTATATTATGAATATTAAGGGTAATTCCCTATCACACACAGAAACACAGCACAATTCAAACCTTTAGTTTAGTTTTTTAAGTATCTAATTGTTCATGTTTGTAAAGTTTTATGCTACTTTTTTTTATCAGACTTTTATTTGTCTTATGTACTTTTTCTCATACTTTAATTTCTAAGCCCTCTTAAACATATCAATAGTTAAAAAAAATTCACGTTTTGTTTTCTATTTCGGTACACGTTTTTTTTTTTAATTTACGGTAATTATTAATTTTAACTATTAACTTCGATTGAAAATATGTCATTTGATTTAAAAAAATCTAAATACAATAATTAGTGGGGTAATGGCGGACTCGACGTGAAATAGGTAGTTTTCAATTAAGCGGTGCTATTTTCATTGTTGTCAAAAATGTTACTGGAATCATTTGCACTTAAATTTTCACTTCAAAGCAACAACATCATGCCAATGGTAAAATATTAGAAAAACTTTTGAGCTCGGAACTTTATTTGAATTTTAAATATATCGACCCCCAACCGCTACCATCATTTACCTCTTACAAAGCCCACCTCAGTACATAAGTGCTCATTTCCTACATATCCAAATCCGAACGCAAGCGCACGCGCCGCCATTCGTCGTGCACGTGCCTTGCAAATTAAAAACCTTTTTCCGCGAGTGCGATTATTAATTACCTAGTAGCTCTCCCTCCGTGAGAAAAAGACGCAATTAGAGCCCATTGTAAGGGCATTCTTGTCCTTTTTGAGTGACAGAGGTGAAAGGGGAGAGGTTTATTGTCTAGAGAGCCACACGTTGGGTTTACAATTTATAAGTTTTACATTCGATTCTTTGAGGGTCAACAACGAAATGAAATTGACAACCGAATCACTATCCTTATCCCTGTCACACTCCCTATGTGTCTTTTTTGTTTGGATGAAATTTTATATTCTCGTTCGAGACGACGAATGAATGAAGATGAAGAAGCATCTCGCGGGCCAGTATGGCAGTGCCAACTGAAGCGATGCCTTAATATCGCATCCATTGTTATTGCAACGTGGGCTTTCTCTTGCTTACTATCAGGCTGAGGAGAACAAATATATTGTGCCACTATAAAAAAGCTACGGTTTCTTTGTTGGCCGTCTGCCTTTATATAAAATAAAGGTTAAAATGATTTGATGAAATATAATGGTTTTAAACTTTCATGGTCACTAACATTAGAATAATAATTTACGAGATTTCTAACATGTGCCTTATTTTTTGAGTTTCCCATATTTCGGCACTGTTGCAAGCGCCACGGTTACGAAGTAACTGAAGTTTTATTTACTGAAGTTGAATGAACTGAACTTAATTTCTACCATGTGGTAGAAATCTCGTAAATAACTATTTTAATCATTTGAAGAAGTTTGACAGATTGTAATATCTTATGTCTCTTTGACCATCCAATGCTTTTCTTTACTTTATGTACAACGTACAGCCACACATTAAAATATACAAAACTGACAAAATTCTTCCCGGTGACTTATTTTGTCTCTACCAAACTACCCTGCTTTATTATCATGAGTAGTGACTGCCTCGGTGGCGCAGTGGTTAGTGGGTCGCACTTTAAAGCGACGGCTGTGCATGAGGTCCCGGGTTCGATCCCCGGATCGGGCCAAAAATTTGTACCTAAGTATTCGGTAAGAAATTCTTAGTGACAGCCCGGAGTCTGGAAGTTGGCGGTCTTGTACCCCCGTGCCTCGGAAAGCACGTTAAGCTGTTGGTCCTGCGCTCGACCCCTCTCCGGTCGTGTCACAGTAGTATCCCATCGGAATATGAGGGTAAGGGAATAGATAGTGCACTTGTGTTTGCGCACACACTTGAGCACTGTAATATATCCTGGGTACGTGGCTGATCTTTGAGATTGGCCGCCGTAGCCGTAATCGGTTGGAGGATATTATTATTATTATTAGTAACGTTGTCAGTTCGAATCCCACTCTGGCCAACTATTAATCATTAAATCAATCAGTAATTACACTTGTGTATGTTCACTTGTATCTGCGTTTAATAGTATTTATTATGATATTCGCAATAAAAGTGCTTACGCTCACACTTTGACCGTGCTTTAACAAAGTGTGGTTATCATTGTTTTAAAGTTAGTGAACTTGACCATTAGAACGAAATCAGGCCAATGTAGGTATAAGATGTTATATGAATTTATTAAGGTGTTTAATTGAGTTATTTTTACATCCATTCAAAAAAGTTTCCTGAAAAATGAATGGATGTTTACAATAGAAGTAAGAGGTATCACTTACAAAATAAATAAGACCTATTCTGCCATATCAAATATTCCTAGAGCGTAATAACGACAAAATAAATCTGCAATGTTAATATTCTCTGGGAGTGTAATTAATAATTTTTCTCTTTAGATGTTTAATAAATACTTGTATGTAAATGATGCCACTTCAGATGTCAGACGTTTTATATATTTGAAGATATTTTAATGTCCTAAACATCATCAAAGAGGAAATCTATCAAGTTCATATTACTTTGATGACCTTTGCAAATATGATGTAGAGAATTGTTCTTTTATCCGACACCTTATGTATATTTTTTTAATATTTTGTGGTCTTAAAATTTACATCAAAATTCAACACGCGTTTATCCGATATTTACATAAAAATACCGCGACCCAACTAGGCGTCGGTTTTATCAATGTCCGCGTTTTCAATAAACCCCAACAAACTGGCCGGTTGACTCGGTGCTTTTTTCCGCCAATAGATTCGCTTCCGCGAGCCGCGGAAGTGGCCCGATGCTCAACAGGGTTGCCACTTTAAGAAAAGTGGGTGTCACTTACCCATAGTACCCTAGATGATCGTAAAAAGCCTGCATTTCATCTATCAAGGAAAAAAATAATTTTAATTCACTTGTAATCGTTCAAAATGTAGTGTACTACTGCTAGTTTGAAAAATAGACTTGTATTGCCAAAAAAATCACAAGTTATCCATAACAAAGCTTTCAGTATGTAGGTAATCTAAGGATTTTATTATCTTAGCCAAGAGCATGATTGACCGTATGCTTCGGTATAAAAGGGGGGGGAAGGGAGTTAAAAGGTTGTCAGCACACTTGTAACTCCACTAGTGTTGCGGGTATTCATGGGCGGCTGCCATCACTTACTATCAGGTGATTTATCTGCTGTCTGCCACCTATCACAAAATAAAATGACTTATAGGCATTTTCATACATTTGTGTGCGCTTTAGTAGCAAAAATGTCCAGCTCAAAGCAATAAAATAATAAAGATTTATTTTGTTATATTGTGACATCCCTACAGCTGGCCGTCCTATCCGGGGCGGCCCACAACAGGAGCGCTTACCTTAGTTTTTTATTTGTGTCCGTTGATTTACGGTTGTTTTGAATTTGTTCGGCCACTGTGTCCGCGCCAAAATGCTTTCGACACGACACAGGAAATCTGGCCTTTTTAGTCAGCGAGGAAATAAAGTTTGGGATTCGCGAGTTATGCAAAATAGATGAGTTAGTTTCGGCCTTACAGTTTTCTGGGAGGATCGGAAATCTAAGCCTAAGCCACAATTTCTAACAATGTTGCTGGACATTTTTGTTAGAAGAAAACTATTAGGCTGATGTTGACTGAAACGTCCTGAACTTTTCTTTTGTACTTCTATAATATAGTATTAATTTGCTTAGATAAACATTATTTTGAACATGGGTAAACGTCACATAAACCAACCTTTTCGCAAAATGAACAGCTTATTCAAGTGTGTTACAGATATCACAATGAAGGAGGTATCCCAAATAGTTGTTCTAGCACCTAAACACTGACCGAATATAAACGTTCAACACCTAAATCTCTGTCGAACAATGTCATAATCGAACACGCAACCCTTAGAGCGTGTGGCAAGGTGAATTATAACCAAATGCCTCAACAAGCCCGGCTTGCTGCGAATGATGATTAATTAACAAAGCAAAAAATACAAGAAAGCGAAATTTCACTATCTTCTATGTATAGGTATCAACGTGGCAACGTTACAGGAATCAAGTAAAAGCACAATAACAAAACTCCGCGTGACATTTTAATCTGCGCCAAAGCAACACTACAAAGACTTAAAAAGGGAAACAAAATATTTTTCATTAGACCAACGTAACAATGACAATTGAATTCCCCGACTAAAGGTAGTCCTTCCAGGATTACGGCAAGTTATTGCGACTCGACAATAACCCCAGTGCGCTCAAAAGAATAATATGTCTTTATAACGGATCCCACGGCTTTCCTAGCCTTACTTCTTACACATTTTTCAGTAAAATGTGAAAGCTTCTTTAGTTTTTCTTCCCATCTCACAAAGAAACTTCAACCTTACGAAGATAAAATTAAGACACTATTTCCTTCACTTGGGAATTTTTGAGGATAGATTGCATTGTCTTCCCGTGTAAATCATTCCAGGATAAGATAATAAACCGAGTCCACTCAAGTTCAAACCTTAACGTGCGTGGGTTATGCTTGACTTTTGCGTGAGTATAACCAAAGTTAGTCCGTTGTAAACCCAAGTTGATGGTCTCACGTGGTAAGAGGTCACTTCAGTAGTGACGGACGAATTAAATTTATAAAATGAGCTTGTGTTTGAACTACAGCAATTTAAATATACAGTATTTCTATTAAACTGAGAATCTTCAAGTAAGTATATTTGCTTGAAGCAAATTTTTCTTTTGATATATTTAAGAACAATTATTTCTAATAGATGTAAAGATTACCTAATTTCAACTCGATGCCCATCATTTTGATAGATTTAACCTACCCAGTTTGATTTGATTTCTAAATCAATATCAATGACTTTTTACATAATATTATGAAAGCGGGAATCCATTGGAAGCGAGCGGCACAGGAGCGATCTGTGTGGAGAATATTGGGGCAGGCCTATGTTCAGCTGTGGACGTCTATTGGCTGAAATAATAATGATAATGATTAATTATACGCATTTTATAAGTAAAAAAATTAATCAATTGAAAAAAATCTGTGATTTTAAAATAATGTAACTGTGTGAGACCATTATTCTAATTAGCAAATACGATAATCAATCAAAGGACTTTCTGTCTTTATATTTGGTGTGTTTTTTTAAACGATAATATCGTACTTGTTGTACACTTACTTACTCAAACTGTTAGAAAACTCGTAAAGTTATAAAAACATTCATACAAAATAAGGAATCACCTAAAATTCCCACCAAATCTCCTAGGCCTATTCCGTTCCCGTGTCCCTCAAAGCACGAGTTACACTCATCCCCGGAATATAGAATACATTTTATAGGTCCGGATCCACACCTTAACTCGATAAACATAATCTTTCATTTGTCTCTTTGTTTATATCTTCCTCCCTGTTGTTGTTTTGTCTCTCTCCTTCTCCTTCAGTTTCTTATGTTTGTCTCTTATTATCGTGAGGTGGTTTCGTTTCTTTTGATCGTGTGACCTTTTTGTAATGATGATTGGTTCGCCCGGCAAATTGGAGGTGGCGGGAACACACGAATTCACTTAGTGCCCACGGCTCTGATGTGTAATGGTTATGGACTTGCTAGGCGTTTGTTGATGTTAACAAGACATGTGGGTGTATATTTTTGACCTGTGAAGATTATTTCTTAGTTGTGTTCGATGTACAAGAATAGCAACTTATTTTCAGAGCGTTTTTAAATGAATTGAGGCGCATAATGTGATCACAATCATTGAACCTAGAACGAAACATTTGCAGAAATATTGGTAAGTATCGCGACTAAAATTGAAGAACATTCAAATTATATGGGAATATGAATATTGTTCTTTATCCACTAAGCTAATTATTCGGTTTTTTTTTTGCGACTATGATCCAGGATAGGGAAAATCTGGTTACAATAACGCAAAGCCGTCCGACATTTGCAACACTTACACAGAATGTTTACTGCAGCGCAGTAATACCTATTCTTACAAAACCAAGAATTACCTAGTCGGCGGTCATGTACTCCCGTGCCTCGGAAAGCACGTTAAGCCGTTGGTCATGCGCCCAATCCCTCTCCGGTCATGTCACGCTGGTGTCCCATCGGAAAATGAGTGTAAGGGAATAAAGAGTGCACTTGTGTTTGCGCACACACTTGAGCTCTGTAATATATCATGCGTAAGTGGCTGATTGTTGAGATTGGCTGCCATAATCGGTAAGATAAACGAGTGAGTTTGTAATTTGAAGGGTAGCTATGCGCACTACCAATATATTTTTATAGTACAGTGGTGCCATACTAAAACTTGTTTATATTTACGACTAATCCTTCTCCGCCTATAACAGAATATTACTATTTAACAAGCTTTTATACTCGTTATACGGTAGTTGCCACACTGGCGGATTTCGAGCGTTTTCTTAGCGGAGCGACGCGACAACACGCAGCGACCACATCGCGGCTGCGCAGCGTTCACGCCGCGGTTGCGCAACTAATGCACGACCACGGTCTTATCAGCTCGAGCTAGGCTAATGGGAAACTACGTCGTCGCTCGAGAGATGGCGCTATTACTGTATTTAAACAATATTACATTTTATGCAACTAACTGAACAAATTTATGCACGTTATTATTTATCTTAAATAAGTAGTACTTATTTATTTAGATAATAATAGAACAATAAAGCATTCTAAAATTCAATCATGAATATCTGTTATTAATGTGGGAATGCATGAAAAGAAACGTAATTGTTTTTACAAAATGGCCGCCTGTTCGCCGTTCAAAACTTCAAACTTGTCATTCGTTTTCATCGAGATATTTCGTTTCGTGTATTATGTGGTTTTTCTTCGGTGGTTTATTTTCACGAATTGGCTAAGTTTTCTGGTTTATGGTGATTGCTTCTAACGTGCACTTGTGTTGTGGACAATCGGACTACGACAAACCCGCTATTTCTGTGACTCCGGCTGTTTGTATTGAACTTGTGAACATGTCAGAAAAAAAGTGTTGCGTGTTAAATATTGCACACTGCGTATTTATGTGATTTCTTTACTAATTGCTTGTTTTTTATAACATATTATTCAATTTTTTGTTGTTTTATCTATACATACTTAAAAAATATACGTAAGCATGCATGCGTATACACGCACGATGTGTGTATGCATTGTATGTATACGTATGCATACATAAATCGACATTTTATTACGTACGTACCTATCATAATTATGCTTATATCCAGATGTGATTACGGCGTTAGTCAATAGATGGCGCTCAAAGACTAACTCAACTGATGCCTCTATACCCAGTATTTAAGTTACTCTATGTGCGCGACGGATTCACCGTGGAGATATGTCTGAATGTCATTGTTTTTTTTTCACACGCGGTCACGCAGAAACACGCCGGCGAATCCGTTGCGCATCCGCGGCGTGAACGCTGCGCAGCCGCGACTTTTCTCCGCTTTGAAAACGCTCGCAATGCGCCAGTGTGGCAACTCCCTAAAGATCCACACAATATCCCTGTCACATATAACATCGGTTCTATTGGTAATTTTTTGGCATCCATATTTCAGGCTCTTGCTAATAAATCCTTGTTGTTCGTAAACATGTTGCTGATCATTAATGTAGTGTATGAGAGTTGTGTATCTGAGAAACAAAACGCGTAGGCTTAAGCACTCGATAAAGCAGAGCGGGCATTGAAAACAAATCTATAGGAAGGTAATGATCCGAAGTCAGCATCGATTCGCGGACTAATGTTTCGAATATAAAATGTTTGACGTTTCTTCACCTACTTATAGGTAGAGAGGCCCAAAAACGCCCTAGGACACAGTCTAATCAATGGGAGTTGGAATTCTCAAATTGAAACTAAGATTTCGTTCCAAGTTTAAAAGGCTAGTAATGAAGAATAATTCCGTAGAATCACATTATATTTATTCATTTCTTAGTATATTTTTTGTATCGACATATAGGTACATATGTTTAATAAAATTTATAATATACATAGTTATAATATAAATTTTACATGTATGACGATTTGTAAGAGCTGTATATAAGCATATGCAAATAAAGTACTTTTGAATTTCGAATTTTGAAGAACTTTGGGGTATTTAGATAATATTGACGCATCAACGTAATTTTCACATTTTCATACGATATTAGGCATGCCGCAATACCGCCAACAACGTTGAGCATTCTATTAAGAGACCAACGTTTTTTTTATGTGATAGGTGGCAGACGAGCAGACGGATCACCTGATGGTAAGCAATTGCTGCCGCCCATGGACACCCGCGACACCAGTGGAGTTACAAATGCGCTGCCAACCTTTAACCCTACTTTCCCCTTATTAGGCCGCCGGTACCCTCTCTCACGCAGCGAAACACAGCAGAGTGCTGTTTCAGGCCGATTTTCTGTGAGACCGTGGTATCACTCCGATCAAGCCGGCCCATTCACGCCGAAGTGTGGCTCTCCCGTGACGCGTGGATTGGCCCACCTCTTTTATGATAATATTTTTCCTTTGAAATTATGTTGAGCCACTCACCAAATGAATACAATTTGTATGAGTACTTACTTTGTATGGCCACTGCCGACAAGTTTCTTACTGTCCCCACAAATTGTATCTCTGTTCATTGAGGCTAATTGTGGCGTATAATACGGCGATGATCGCCGCATTTTTGCTCCAGCAAGTGGTAGCTAATGTCGGTATTATCATAAGTACACACACTCGTTGTGATACCTAAATTGCTGGTTTTTGTGACTATGCTTGGGCATTAGATCTCTTTGTAAGAAGTATCCGTTATCTGACTTGCTATAGTCAGATCATTAGCTATAACTCATGTCGTGGCAGATATTATATGTCTTTTCTGAAGGTTTATTAGTAATCTGTCAACAGAAACATTTACCCCACAAAAAGGTTCAAAATAAAAACTTTTTTTTTTATGTTTTCAGATTTTACAATAACTTGAGAACTTCCAACAAAATGAAATATCAGAAAACATCTCATAAGGTCGTCGTGACGCCAAAGTAAGTACTTAGCTTAAATACTTTCATAAATCAAACTAGTCACAAATATATACTCGTACAATAGCCAGACAATGAACAAGCAAATGTTTTTTACACGAATATGGTCCAAAGTGGAATCAAACCCACCTTTGGCTTAAAAGACGACATCACGAACATCGAGTTGATCCCATTGAAAATGACTTGAGTTATGGGTACATCAATATTAAGTAAACTATTCGAACTTATATTATTAAGCATAACTCTATCCTTTTGAGAAATACTAAAAATAGCAAGTATATAGGTATTAAAATACTTCATACCCACGCTGAGCAACAATAAAACCTCCACACGAATATTATCCAGAATACTTGCCTAGGCTTTATCTGGTATATTCCAATGCCAATAGAGTCCGTGACTAACAACCTGCTTTATTAGGTACTTTGCTGGAAAAAACGGGAATTTTAACCCTATGACTAAATTATGGAGAGTATAATGTGTGTGGTAGATGAAAATTCTGATAGATTGAAAGAACCTAACTAAAGCTGTAAAGAACTCAGTGAACGCTGAATTGTTATAAGTTAAAATCAAATAATTTTTTATTTGCATAGGCTTGTACACAATACTTACAAACAAATCGTCATACATTTGAATGATTTAAAACTATTTATAAGCACTTATGTTTGTATAATTTACATGTTATTACATTAATATGTCAATACATAAAATATACAAAAAAAAAAACCAACGGAGTATTACCAACTTAGTTATAGGGAATAGTTATAATACGGGACTGTAACATAGGTATATTTTGCCATGGCCAGTTACACTCCGCATAATATTTAAGGTTGATGGCAGCTCAGTTATAAAAACACGCTTTACTTGGGAGGTCGCAGGTCGCAGCAATATATGCATATTTCTACCATAACCTCGGCGGTAGTGAAACTATCGTGAGGAAACCTGTGCGTTTCTGAAAATAAATGTAGATATACACAATTGTTGAGATGATGATTCAGAACGTGTTACGCTGATCTAGTAGGTCTAGTTCCCTTGTATTTATAGGGTAGACGGCAATTGATTTATAGTAATTTTATAATCTTCTCGAATCTTGAATAATGGCCCAAGGTTGCCCTAGGCACCAAAACGACAGCTTTGGTTACAACAGTGCACGCTAGGCTAATGATGATTATGCATAATCTACCAATTATCACAAGAAATATCTTCACAAACTCACCTTTACAACATTCCGCCAAACATGTAAATGCCCGAAAAGTGGACATATCATTATTCACGCCTAAAATTATGAGAAAAGAAGATAAAAACGTCACTCGAAACTTTCCTAACATCTATGTCACAAGGTTAACGGCGAAGAATTTACAATCAGCTGTTTCCGCCGTGTTATTAGGCTGTCTGTCCGTGTTATAATGTCGTAAGTGTAAAATATAATATCCGGCACTTTGATGCCGTCCCGTAGGTACAAATAACAATTTATTAGTGAAATGTTTGGTTTATTAAAATTGTTAGTGCTTTATAGCACTTTGCGGTTTTGGGGTTCCTTTGGAGAGTAGAATAGGTCTCACCTGGATTTCTGTTTTTTTGGGCAGCTTGTGTTCCTTTCATTGTGTGATTGTTGTACCTAGTTTTTAAGTTTTCATACGACCCGTTTGGAACAGTGGTAGTGAATGCTGCCTTTGGTCCAAGGGTTGCGGGTTCGATCCCCGCACAGTACAATCATTTGTGTGCATGAACATGTTTTTTTTTTTTACATGTATATATTTGTAATCCCACTATTGATTTTGATATCCGCAATACACGTGCTCGAGCTACCTATCTCAGAGTCAGATCTATAAGTATGTTGTGAAATATTTATTTACTTATTTATACGTTATTTTGAGTGCAGTAAAAAGGATATTCATTCATTCCCTCATTCATTCATTGTTTACTTTGCATGAATCTACTAGAATTTAATCATTCATTATTTATAGGTATCTTCATGTACCTACATCGATTTATTATTATTCTAATAGCTGGAGCTTACCGTGTCTGCTGTAATTCGCTGCGTGAGTGAGGGCACGGGAGGCCCAATCCAGAGGAAAGGATTTAAGGGTTGGAGCACTTGTAACTCCACTAGTATTGCGGCTGGTCATCGGCGGTGATCACTAACCATCAGGATCCGTTTGATCGTATGCCACCTATCACATAAAAATACCCGTAAGCAAATAGATTTTTTAAATGCCTTTTCCGCCCAAACAATGTGTTTTCATCACACTATGTTGTCCATTAAAAGCACAAGTTTTGAAGCTTGAAGCGTCTTAAAGTGCCATCAAGCAGACTGTTTTGTATAAAAGGTATAATATCCGGCTTAGAATCTAAAAATTAAAATCGACTGGCGTCGCTAGTGTGCCCTACCCATCACCTTAAAATAATTAATACACGTTCTTTTTCTATAAACTATCAAAGTTTCAATTTCTAATAAAAACAATAATTGTATTTTTGTAGTGCCACGGAATCTTACTTCAATAGTTAATTTACGAACTTAGCTTATTTACCGGTTGTGGTTCCGCATGTGAACTGCCAACATTTTGCCGCGTCAAAACAGGTTGAGATAAATCATTTATATGTTTATGAATTCAGACCAAAGTGATTTTTTTTCAGATTCTCTGATTATGTTTATAGGTACAATCATGTTTTCTCCGAAATCAACAGTTCTGACAGATTGAAAAATGTTTGTGAATGGTGAATTATTTATGGCTCAACTACTACCTACTTATTGAAAGAATGGCATTCTGATAAAAATAATAATAATGGTATCAGCCTATACTGTCCCACTACAGGGCAAATGCCTCCATCATGGAAATCAAGTCAATCAATACTATGATGGGATTAGGCTTCACCGCGCTTGCCTAATGCGGATCGGTGATTACAATCCCGATCTATGTTCGAAAGGTTCGAAACATACCTTTGCTCAATCCGGAAATTGAACCCACGACCCCGCGATCACGGCCTGGTGCTTAAACCACTAGACCAACGGGGCGATTAAAAATAATAATAGGACATTATGAATATTGCTAAAGCAAAGTCTTGGCAAACGTAATGTAGGGCGCCCTCCGGCTAGGTGAAGGTACGATCTGCGCAGGATGGCTGGCAAGAGCTGGATGCGAGAAGCCATGGATAGATCACGGTGGCGAACAATTGGAGAGGCCTACGTAAAGCAGTGGACTGCGATAGGCTGATGATGATGAAAGCAAAGTCAAATTGTTCAGGTACACAAAAGTTTCTTAACATAACGATGAATTTTGTACCCACTCATATACTATTGATAGATTAAATTATTAAATCAATGTGTATTAAGAAATTTTGGAAGTGTTTTCTACTTGTGTGTATCGTACAATTCTTGGTATTAAAATATACGATGATAAACGTTCAAAAAATTTTAAATTTCAGAATTATTAGTGTTAAATACTGAATGAAACGGGGTTCAGAAAATACTCATTCATTAGGGTTACTAGGTATAAAACAGAAAATTATAAAAATATGCACCAGTTAAAACCCAGTCTCTACGCACACAGACAGTCAACCATTACCTAGCAACGGGGTTACCAGATCTATCGACAATAATTAATATTTTTGAATGTTTTATAATAGTAGCAGGCATAATATGTCTATTATAAAACAAAATTAAGTAACTTATCATTATTAAGTCTGATTTCGCGGATGTTCATGGGCGGCGTTGATTACTTTCCATCAGGTGACTCGCTTGCTCGGTTGTCCGCCTCTAGCTTAAAAAAAAGTTTAATGATTGTAACCTCCTATCAGCTTTAAACCTACTTACACCACGATATTAGAAAACCTATTCATACAACGCTCCATTTTCTTGCACTACAAATTTTCTATTGAAAAAAAAATTCAAACAAAAGTGTTAAGCAAAAAATACGCATTCTCGCTTCTTATTCCTATTGTTGGCCAAGAAATAATCTAGCACGTGGTACACTGTGTGTATGGCCGCAGGCGGATTGGCCAGGCCGCTTTCAAAAGGTGCCGAAGCCAAAGACCAGCCTGAGAGCAGACTGTGCAATGAGATCTAAAGTTGAAAAAAAAATGCTTACAACAAGTCATCTAGGACGTAGGGTTGTGTTTGATGCGTCAGCGGTAGATTTGTTAGTCTTTTAGACCAACATCAGATTATAAGAATAAAAGATCAGATGAAAAAAAAATTGTTAACTTGTAATTGCTTTCTTAGTATTCAATTGTATCAAATATGATGACGGTCAAAATAAGATCTAAAAATAGAATTACAGAACATAGATGTTATTAAATCTATTATGTTATTGAATCTATTACAAAATAATTAATACTTAACATTCATATTCTTTATTGTTTCATGTAGGCAAAGCTACAAAATACATCTCTTAGCTCTGTAATAGTCTTAAGAACTTATAGCGTATTCTAATCTAAGTAACTAGTCCTATTGTCTACTTTTTCGTTTCTATATTTAACTAGATTTTATTATTGTTTCAATTAAATTAAGATAGCTCTAAATACCTGTGATACAAGATTCTCTTAGTACAGGTAAATAATAAGTCTGTTTTTATATAACTATGAGTGACCATCTGTAAAATTAACTCTAATATGATTAATAAAGTTTTATTATTATTTATTATTATTATTATTCAGGAATATTTAGATTATAATTTATAGAAAACCAAATTTAATAATGGTTTATAATTACTGAGTTCCTATAACCATAATGTGTTTAACCCTGAAAGGCATATCAAGTCCTATAAATATTAATATTGCACTGCCCTACACCTCCATCAAGTGTCCTTTACCCAAAGGATGCCGGGAAGAGATTGCTCATAGTAATAAGGCCGCCTTCGTTGTACATATCCTGTATTAAGTATTAAGTTACTATTAATACCTAGTATTAAGTTTTCATACTGTACTTTGAGTGCAATAAAAGTATATTCATTCATTCAAGTTATACTATATATGTAACTATTTTAAGATCATTTTTGTAACCTTTTTCCATACACAATAAAGAACTTACTTTCTTAAGTACCTACTTACTAGAAATCAGATGAGGTAGTAGGTAAAAACTTTATGCTTTCAAGAAGTAATCTACGTTGACGTTACAATTTTGCTGCATCAGCAGATGATTGGACAATGGACATACTTGGATGCTGAAAGTTAGAACAGAATAATTTAGGCGTTAAATAGAAAAGTAATAAATACTGAATGCCTACTTATTCTTGTAGAAAAAACTTTGTAGAAAAATATAGTAGAATTGAAAACTTCTTCTCATTCTAGTAATCTACCATGTTGTCATTTTGCTTGAAGCATCAGCGGATAAATGAGTTGGGTTCTAAAGGGGTTGAGTAGGCAGTAGGTTGGAATTTAAAAATAATATCTTGAATACAATAAAAATATAGCACTTGTTCCGTGTGTAATAAGTCTTCGCAATTGATGAAAAGTTATTGGAACTTCAAAGTTCCAGATTTGCATTTGTAATGTACCGCAGGTTGAATCGAACTCAAATTTGAGACGTTCATAATCGGAACACGGCACAACATTAAACAATAAAACTAAACAATACTCTTGCTGAAAATCAAGTTAACACTATATAATAACACCAGTACGTACCTACAGTAAACACATTTTTTTGGGTCAATTGAAATATAATACAATTTTCCTCCACAGTCGTTTATCTATGACAGGTTAGGTCGCGGCGACTCATTACGAGCACGCGTAATGAATTCCTGCGCACGCTACTCGCGTATACAGGCGGGAGATTAACAGACACCCTGTATATTACACCGCTGCAAAATGAACGCGTGTTTTGTAAAGGAAATTAAATGATTATTTAAATTGGACCTTAAGTATGTTGACTTTTTGTTTTATTTGACATAGCACATTTATTTTATAGCTGTTTGCTATTTTAATAAATAAAAAAACACTTAGAGCCGATTCGATTGGTAGTTCACTGGCAGGAAGTGCCGCAAGACCGTCCAAGATGGAGGCTCTTACTATCGGAAGCCAAGACTCACTATAGATCGCTGCGCCAGCCTAGTTACCTAGTTAGGGCCGATTCGACCAACCTTATTGATAGTAAATCTATGGTATAGCGCTGTCATTCTATTCAAATCTAAAGTTATATATAAGAGCACGGGCTTATATACAATGTTAAAAAATCTAAATGCATTGTCTTTAGGGCTGGTGGGACCAGGTATCATGATAGTGTGACACCTGTGCGGCACGGAGGCACTGCACTAGAGCGTGTTGACCAATTTAAGTACCTGGGCCACTTGGTCACCGTTGACCTCAAAGACAACGCTGATATTGATAGGGAACGGAGGGCTCTGTCCGTAAGGCTAATATGATAGCCCGAAGGTTTGCACGCTGTACTCCTCAAGTAAAGATTAGTCTATTTAGAGCATACTGTTTCCTCTTTTTACACGTGCAGGCTGTGGGCTGATTATACGCAGAGTACGTACGGGGCCTCAGTGTTCAATATAATAACGCCTTCAGGAGGTTAATGGGGCTGTCCTGGCGCTGCAGCGCGTCGGGCATGTTCGCGGCGGCGCGAGTAGACTGTTTCTTTGCCACCATGCGGAAGCGCACTGCGTCCCTCGTGCGCAGGGTCAGGGCTAGCTCCAATTCCCTCCTGAAGATGATTGCAGACCGAGTGGACTGTGGCTACTGCACTGTGGCGCATTACATGCGAAATAGATCACTAATACCTAGGATTAGGTTTTTTTTTTTTTAGGTTAGGTTAGTAACAATATATGAGTTATTAACTTGAAATAAATGATTACCAATACCATGTATATCTACGGGTAAAGATTGGTCGAATCTAGCCTTAGAGTTTTGCAAGTCGTTTTACATCATTTCCTCACTACGGGTCGTAGTCTTTTTGATAAATGATGTCTGTGACCAAATTACACCATCTTATTTGATTTTGAGCTGCGTGAATAAATAATATCTATCTATCCATGATATAACTTTATTTGAATAGGCAGATAATTGAAGATACTGTCTCGCGCCAGTTACTTAGGCATCTTTACTCATTTACAATTAAAATCAATACAACCCACCTCCATGCCCGCCACCACATTCATCACTCTGCGATAAGACCGACATTAGCTCTCCTTTGTCCGAAACCCCCAAACTCTAATATATCGCAAAAACGTCCCGACCTTACGAGTTTATCCAAATCTTTTGATCGCGGACCTTCATCAAAACCCATCTTTATTCAATACCGGGTGTCCAATTAACGCTCCCTGTATTGTTAATAAAGAGGCACGTTGGGTCTTTCATTACACCCTGTATAATGGCGCGTACAAATATTTTTAATCCGCGCTCCCATACATCTTCCACAGTTCATTTTGCTGGCCGGCGCTTTTAATATGTCCACTACCAAGTTCCCCCTAGTCTGAAACCAACCATATCAGTTGGTTTATAAAGTCTATTTCACATTGGAGTACTTCATCTAACATTTAAAAAGCTTTCTCAAAGGAAATTCTGCTTTAACTTTTAGTTCATACAGTTGGTTTTTCGTTTTTGGTTGTAGTGATATATCAAGGGCCGTGAATAGGTGGACTATGATGGAACTCCTTTTTTTAATGTGTGGATATTGCTCGGTGGACGTGTTCCGTCGTTTTTATGGACAGGTAAATATTTTGATGGCCGCCGCTGAAATGTGCGGGGCGATTTATTACGTTGTAAGAGTACTAGACAGATAAATTGCTTATGTCTTATTTATAAAAGTGCGTATTATTTAACGTGAGATAAATCTAAAAGCGTGAGATCACTTCTCAAGGATAATTAAGAAGACACAAAAAGCAAGATAAATGCACTAGACATGTGAATTAATGGTAGACTTAAGAACTTTTTCAAGTATCAAGTATCGAAACGAGAAAAAATTACATCTGTCAAAAAATTACTTGATCTAAAAATGACGATGAAACCGTTTTATACAATTATAAATTAATGAAGGATTCGGCGGCTGGGGATAAAGCAAGCCGCGTGGGCTGATGCAATTCAATGGTTTTAAATAGTGTCTAGTGGTTTTTAGTGTACAAATTTGGTGTTTATTTGTGCAGTGAAGTACCGCAAAGTGATCCTAATAATAAGAATCGTTGGATTGTATCGTTTTTAACACTGCTATTGTGTGTCGAGTGAATTGTCTCGTGACAACTTGCTTGGACCTAATAGAGTCTTATAACCCGCGATTGCTTTTAGGGTGATATCCGCTGAATCCGTAGGTCGATAAAACTCAAAACACCGGCGTTTTATTGAGTGACTGTGGCTTTGACTGACTTCGATTATTGACTCAATCTCAATAAGTTACTTGACATTGGCGAATTATCTTCGGGTAGAGCCATTATAAAAAAAAATAATGAAAATATATTTTGATAAAAATGAAAATTATTAAATTCTAGTTCAAATGAATACCTAAATTTATTAATCATCATTTTCATCATTTCAGTCAATAAACGTCCACTGTTGGACAAAGACGTTCCCCAATGATCTCCACGCAGATCGCTCTTGTGCCGCCCGCGTCCAAGCGATTTCCGCCACCTTCACCAGATCGTCGGTCCACCTTTTGGGAGGCCTGCTACGGGTTCGACCGCGCGATACGCGGCCTCCACTCGAGGACTTTCTGCCCTATCGCCGTCTGATCTCCTCGCAATGTGTCCTGCCCATTGCCACTTGAGGCACTTGGTTCTCCTGCTGATTTCATCATTCCTGATACGATCACATAAGGAGATTCTGAGCTTAGCCCTTTCCATTGCACTCTGGGTGACTTTGAGCCTTCTTAAGTGGCTCATTGTAAGTAAATTTATGAATAATTTACGAGTAATAATACTTTTTGAGCTCGTTTCAAAGATTTTAAGATCTACAAAACTTTTCCCTCTAGTCATTGAATTTAAAATTTAACGGCGCTCGATTACAATTAGCTACACACAGAATAGTTGGTCATGCAAAAAGCCAACTTATCTGATGCAAGCATTTTAATCTCGTTCGCTAACAAAGGGATTTCATTCGGAGTCATCGAAACGCTCAAAACTTCATATTCAGTCATTTGTCACAGTTCAATAATACGGTAAAAATCACAGCGCAAAGTCGCCCTTATGATCAAACAGCATAGAGCTTTAAATACGGCGAACTAGGATTTAATTAGGAATTTTCGTAAAATATAGCTTAGGTGAATAAAAATAAAGTTTGAATTGGTCTGATCTATTTTGTATTATGGTAAGGAAATAAGGCCCGCGGCAGACGTGCGACACGTGCCGAGCGATAGTCGCAATTAGGCGCGTCACTCAGGGTACGATTGCCACAGTAAAATAGCTAATAGTATGGTGACATCGCTTTAAGAAAAATTTCACAATTGCGATATAATTTACTCGACTAAGCTTTGCTAGCAGAAAAAAAATCAACAGTAACTTCTGCATTGGTAGGAAAGTTCTTTTACTTAGTAGTAACCATAATTAGAATTTGAGCTTTTTATTAAATTAATTGCCATGTGGTCCCCGGCAGAGTAAAGAGGACTTATGTAATTATTACAATTTCCAAACAATAATGGCACCATAAACGTAATATTATTCTAATAGAAATTAGTTTATACGTTTTATACCTATTCCTAACTATATAATAAATAACAAAATACTTATGTATATACAAGCAACTAAGTCTTATCTCAAAAAGAGATGCGAAAGTATGAAGTATAAAAAGGAATGAAAGTACTTTTTTATGAGATAGGTGGCAGACGAGCCGTGTGGCCGTGTGGTCCCCGGCAGAGTAGAATAGGCCACCCTCACTCTTACCGAGGTGTCGTAAAAGGCGACTACGGTGAAGCTGCTGGCATGATCATCAGCACCCAGAGAAGGAAAACTCTGCATTTATATCAAAGACCTGGCCAACCCGTCTGCCAAGCGTGGTGAGTATGGCAACTACCCCTCATGTGATTGAGGGGGGCCCGTGCCCCAGCAGTGGGGACTTAAATGGGCTGACGATGATGATGATGATTAAATTAATAAAAAATAATACCATGTTGGTCTAGTGGTTTAAATACGGAGTCCTGTTCTCGGGGTCCTGGGTTTGATTCCTGGGTCGAGCAAAAGTATGTTTCGAATTTTTCGAAGATAGCTCGGGTTTGTGATCACCAATCCGCATTTGGCAAGCGTTGTGAGTAAGCCTAATCCCATCATAGTAGCGATGACTTGATTTCTATGATGGAGGCCTTTCCATGCAGTGGGACAGTATTATAGGCTGATAATACTTAGGTACTTTACTTTAATAATAAATAAATAAACACACCTTAATTAAGGCAATAAATAAAAAACATATCATCATACTATATGTTTACTCGTATCTTTCTTTTCAAACTGTATCCAATTACTTCACTGCAATCGGTGCCACTATCCCCGAGGACACGTCTACCGTAAGAAGGTGACGCGTGCGCTCCGCTCGCTTCGCTTACCGCTCACATCGCTCACCGCTCGAGTGGAAACGAATTGGCTGAATTAATTGTATGAATGGCGATCTTTACTGTGGGAACGATCGCGAACAAGCGCGTGCGTAATTTTAAACGATTGTTGATGCTTTAAGCAGACAATGGATAACGAATTGAAATTGAAAATGTAAAACATTTTGGAAATTCTTATTGATTGTCAGTGAACGCTACAATTTTTTTTTAATTTACTTATGTACCTGCAACAGAGGTACTTCCCTACTTTCATATTATCTGATCTATTACTATTTTGTTCTTTAAATAAGGTTCAAGGAAATCTTTTCATAAATAAGTAGGATGAAATGTTATTAATTGTTTTTTCGAATCCCTCTTAATGAAGGTATCATGAATAAAGTTCTTTTATCAAGTAAGATCAATAAAACAAGCGAAAATATCAGGTGTTCCATTCAAAATAGAACGGCTACTTTTCAATAATGTATCGAGCAGCGAATTTTTTCCGATAATTTTATTGATCTAACTTGCTAAAAAGACTTTATTTATGACGCCTAACAAGAGGTATGCATTTCAAAGTTTGTGACTAAAATGTGTAATTTAAATATTAGGTAATATGTATAGACCTTTAATGTAGAATATGGTATTGATAGATTATTAGTAATCTATTCAAAAAGCTTTTCATAATAAGACATCAACTTATGATCTGGGAGAACCCTCACACCAAACAAACACTATGAGGAATAAAAATAAATCCTAAGATACGCTCTTCTTCAGTCAGCGCTTAACCAACAGCTAACATTTTGAATGGCTATTTTCGTACAAATAAAAAGCAACACCCAATATCGCCTGTACTTCCTTAAAAACCGCAAGTGTCTCTTAACCTCGGACACTGGAGCCGCGTTTCTGGGTCACCGCTCTCCGCTACGCAAACATTTTAGCGCCGCAAACACACGCCGCAAACACGACTCGGTGCACACTGATGCACCAGTCACATTACGCACGCACTAACATTTTACTGTTCTTTTACGTGTGTACCTCACTGAGGTTGGTTTTTTGTGTGGTACGTGGTAGATGACCGTGGGAGAACCACGCTTCGGCGCGATTGGGTCGCCTCGACCGATGTGACATCAGGGCCTCACATAAAACCAGGGTGAAGCAGCACTGTGCAGTTTCGCTGCGTGAGTGAGGGTCACTTTTGTACTTTATTCTAATATCCTGAACCTGTACGATAAAAGGTACATTCTTTTATGTGTTAGGTAGCGGATGAGCACACGGATCACCTGATAATAAGCGATTGCCACTGCCCATTGACACTCGCGACACCAGGAGTCACAAGTGCGCTACCAACCTTTAAACCCCCTTTCCCCCATATTGGGCCTCCGGTACCTTCACTCACGCAGCAAAACAAACAAAGTGCTGCTTCACGCCGGTTTTTCTGTGAGGTCGTGGTATCACTACGGTCGAGCCGGTTTATTCATGCCAAAGCGTGGCTCTCCCACGGTCGGCATGGTATACATACTACATTCACATCATTCGACAATGTTTTTCCAACAAAAATATCTAGCCGGTTGAATACAACATTCCTTCTCACCATACCTTCATTATCTAAAAAGCAATCCAACTCCAATCCTCGAATTGAGTAAGCAAATAAAAAATCAATTGCTCCACAAAGTTCCAACTGTAAAACAGTCGGGGCCATAAAAACTGCAACTTAATATCGCGGTCTCACCGCCGGTCTCAGTCGGGTCTCACCTAAGTCGTAAGGGAACTCTTTCTTGCGGCCGATGTAATTTACTGTCAGTGCGGATCATAAAACCGTGCTTGTGAAGCGGGCTTATTGATGCGAGGAGCGGGCAGAAAGTTTACGCTAGCCATTCTCGAACTGAGTATCTTCCTACCTGACTGCTTCGGTGGCGTAGTGGTTAGTAGGTCACACTATAAAGCGACGGCTGCGCAAGAGCTTTCGCTAGGAAATTATTAGTGTCAGCCCAGAGTCTGGAAGTTGGCGGTCTTGTACCCCAGCGCTTCGGAAAGCACGTTAAACCGTTGCCTGCGCCCAACCCCAATTCGGTCGTGTCACGCTGGTGTCCCATCGGTATATAAGGGTAAGAGAATAGAGAGTGAACTTCTGTTTGCGCACATACTTGAGCACTATAATATATCCGGCGTACGTGGCTGATCGCTGAGATTGGCCGTCGTAGCCGTAATTGGTTGGAGGATATTACCTACCTAATTTCGGGATTCTTCCCATCTTCAATCACCTCTTTTACTCACCTAAAAAAATGGTGGTAGTGCCTGTGAGTTACCAAAGTTCTGCTCAGATCATCCTTTCACCATGAATTTCCACGACCATTGGAAAAGAAGATGCCGGATTAGGAGAACAGAACATTTCTGGTAAAAGACTGCCTAGCGCTCTTATATCATCATTAGTACGCCTTAACCCATATCACTACTTAAAATCAGTCATTCTTATTGTTTAACTGCTATCGCTAATCGCTTTTACCTGACACCGCTATCTGTTATCACCTGCTCACTGTTTTCGCTCATATCTTCCACCTGTACCGCACTGCTTTTTATGATTATTAGATCAATGTATGTGATGTTGTGAAATATTTATTTATTTATTTATTTATTACCTTTTGCCTACTAACGCTTACTACATTCAATCATTGCATTTACCTACCTAATGCCGCTAACTACTTTTGCTCATCGCTATCACTTACTTACTATCGCTAATTGCTTCCGCTCATTGCTGTTACCTACCACCGCTAGCAATTTTTTCTCGTGGCTTTCACTTGTTAGCACGAACTCTCCACTCATAGGTTTCATCTGCTATTGATATTGAAATTATTTATTTAAGTACCAAAAATAAAAATTACAAAGCAACATATTTCTCAATGCGGCTTTTAAAAAGGTATCCGCATAGTATCTGGCCACGGATACGTGAGGTCCCAGTGGCGCTGGTATTCTGCGGATAACTTTCTTGAAAGGCGCACGCATTACAAAAAGATAAATTAAAAAGTTAATAAGATTAAGACGACGAATTGAAATACTTCACCTCAAAACTTATGCAGCACACACTTAAAGTTATAAATTTCAAATTTCAAAGATCAAGTGATGTGTCTACTAGAATTAAAATTTGATGTGTGTTCTGCGAGGTACCGTCACTCACATTTATTACTTAAAAGAACTCGAATATTCTTTCTATTCCAAAAAAAACTTACATCCGCCCAAAGATGACCTTTAAACAAACTTGACATGCGAGAAGATTAACAAATTTACAGGAAGTCGTATGCTTTCTGAATACCACAATTGGGGAGTACATCGACTGTTGTATAGATGGCGTGCTGATGATCATGAAATGTAGATGTCAAAGTTCAAAGGACCTACATTAGAAATGCCCTAAAGGTTACTGAAAAATAGGTCTGTTTTACTAAACTCTTAAAATAGATATAATTAGGGCACTAACTGTAAAGACACAGTAGACGATATTTTTATTTAAGAGCCAGTGCTACCGTTAACTACTGCCGCTCATCGCTATCGCTTGCTACCACTGACTGCTTCCGCTCATCACTGAGGCCGCAGTCGAGCTGGCTGCCGCCTCCAACTCTCTAACTCATTTTACAGCGTTGAATACTGTTCAATTTGCGGCATCGCCTGTCCTATTGCCAATGTTATGCTTCCATTTATTGACGAATATAATATTCATACCTATCGATAATATTGTCTCTAATATTGATATCGTTGATTTTTTTGCTACATTGACAGTAGGTAGGTACTTATTGCTTAAAATGTAGCCTTATTCCTAAAGTAAGTAAGTAAAATATTTAGAGCAGTCACTGGTGTTGCGGGTGTCTATGGGCGGCGGCCATTGCTTACAATCAGATGATCCGTCTGCTTTTCTGCCATCTATTGTTACCCCCTACTCACGCAAGTACTTTTTGCAACAATTCTAACTCTACACGCCCTAACTTCAGAAACTCTACACCTTAGTCTGAGCTGAGCAAATATTTTGGAGCTGAGTTAAATTTGGCGTTAGAGTTCTTATCTGATAACTGCCTCGTTCGCGCAGTGGGTAGTGCATCGCATTTTAAAGCGACGGCTGCGGTTCGATCTCCGGGTCGGGCCAAAAATGTATACCTACCTGAGTTCTTTTTCTAAGAAATCCTCAGTGTCAGCCCGAAATCTGGAAGTGTGCGGCCTTGCACCACCGTGTCTCGGAAAGTACGCTAAGCCGTCGGTCCAGTCCCCAATCTCTCTCCGGTCGTGTCGCACTAGTGTCCCCTCGGGATAAGAGGGCAAGTGAATAGAGAGTGCACTTGTGTTTTCGCACACACTTGGGCACTAGGTTTAATATATCCTGCGTAAGTAGCTGATCGTTGAGTTTGGCCGCCTTAGCCGAAATTGGTTGAAGGATAATATTGAAAACTTTTTGACAGATCATAACATGGTCTCGTCGTGACAAAATTTTACCTACATGAAAATGTTTTGCTAGTAGCTACCTACTCTCAGTTACTTTTAAATGAGCAGACACCCCACCTAGACCGCTAATATTAATATTCCCTCAAAGAACCGTATTTCTGCCGTGCCTAATTACTGAAGCACTAAAACGTACTACCTAAGTCCTAGGTAATGAGCCGCAGCCGCTCAAAGGACTCCCTAGGCGGCGCTAGGTGCCCCCCAGGGGGTGGGGGTAAAAGCCACTCCAATTATGAAAGAAGATTGAGTGATAATATAATACTGGGCGTAATGCGAACTATAAAACCTTTGTAATTTTAGAGCTCTTTCATTTGAACTTTAAAGCATAATAAATGGACTCCTAGTAACCGTTTTGTGTATGAAAGTTAGTTAAAATTGGACGTACCTAATGAGTGCTATTTAGCTATTATTAATAATGTCCTCCAAACCGATATTTCGGTCATGGCGGCCAATCTCAGCGATCAGCCATGGACGCAGGACATAGGTAGGTACTATAGTGCAGAAGTATTTGCGCAGACACAAGTGCACTCTCTATTTCCGTACCCTCTTATTTCGATGGGACACTAGTGTGACACGACCGAAGAGGGATTAGGCGCAGGACCAACGGCTTAACGTGCTTTCCGCGGTACGGGGGTACAAGACCGCCAATTTCCAGACTCCGGGCTAACACTGAGAAATTCTTACCAGAAAAACTCAGGTACAAATTTTGGCCGATTTGGTGAGCTATTAATACACACTGCATTAATACTCATATGTGATAAAGGAACCCTGTATAGATATACTTATTATTCTTGTATCTTGCGACTTATTAAGATACATAACTTAAGTACGTCTTTGGTAGAGAGCATGAAACTTAAGATGCAAATCTATATAAAATATCAAAATAGGTAGGTATCATAATGAATAGGCCATCATAAATAATAACCTACTTAATTTAGGTAGGTATATACCTAGGGACCTAATATTAAGGAGCCAATAAAATCATACAAAGAAAAATATTATTGTTTTTGTTGCCATTTAATTGCCTAGGTAGCTAGTATTTTCTATATTGCTGTCACTAAACAAACACATAACTATCAATTTACTTACATAACTCGCACATCCTATGAAACCGTGACCTTCCGAAGGACGCGGCGCGGCCACCTCCACCTAAATTTAGCACACCTCAAGGAAACATCAATCCACCCACACATGCGCACACTTTTCCGCGGCCCACACCTTAAAAAACTCGACCAACATTGGCCAGGGCCAAAAGCACCACTGTAAGCTTCGGAACCAGCCGTCAAACGCGTCTAACACACCTGTACTGACAGGTATACCTGCCAGTACCTGCCGTGGCCAATCAGCGCGCAGCCCACCTGCGCAGCTCGATAAAAAGAGGCGTGGTCGGGCGTAGGCGGTGAGAATGTACCTGTGCGCACCTGGCGAGCTACGACAGGTGCAAACCGGTTGGTCGACCACCGACCAATCGCAGCCCACCTCACCTGCCAGGTAGATTATGCCGCAGGTATTGGTCGTGTTATGTGGGTCGTCGCAACTAGGTCAGAGAGCGTCGCTCGCCGTACGCCGCGCGGTACATAGCGGTATATACCCCTGATTTATACCCAAACGGTAACGTATTTTAAACTTTATGAATGGCTCTTTATTTCTTTAGTGAGAGAACAAATCTGTGCCAAGCCGTTTCTCCTGACTAAATAAAGCTTTGTATTTAGCCGTGTATTTTAAAAGACTATCCAAGCTGGCTAGAGTAATTTGTTTTTTGTGTCGTGTGTTGGTTTGGTAGATTTAGTGTTCGGACAATGAATTATTATGTGATTCTGTGACTTTCATAGCTTTAGTGGACGCTTATAGCGTAACGAACGTGTATATTTGAATGCAACCTTTTGGAAGCTTCTCCTGTGTTTAATGTTTCAAAAGAGAATAATGGTACGTGCTAACCATAAATTGAATTTTAATGGACAAGTAAAATAACTTTCATTTTAGATACAATTTATACACAAAGATACACATACTTACTTAGATAATACATATGTGGCAGACGAAAGAAAAGGCGCATAAACATAGTGAAAGAATATAATTAAAATAAAAAATACAAACCACTAAAAACATTATAAAAAACTAAAGAGACCCAAGGAGTCTGTACTCGACATGGCCCTCCCCATAAGGGACCAAAGGACCGTACGAAACCCAAAAAATGAACAGAACAGACTCTCTGTTGCAAAAAAAAAGGTAGGTACTTACCTAAATGTGCTCTTAAGTATAAAAAATTAGGGAACGCTTTTCTATACCCGAAAACAAATGACTTTTTGAACTCAACATTACCTATTTGATGACCCGTTTGGATCAGTGATAGTGAAGTGCTGCCTCTGGTGCAAGGGTTACGGGTTCGATTCCCGCACATTACAAACATTTGTGTGCAGCATGTCTGTTATAATAAGTTTTAAATATATATTTGTGATTCCGCTGTTGATGCTGATATCCGTCATAGTTACTTAAGCTACCTATCTCAGAATCAGATCAATGTACCTATGTTATGTTGTGAAATATTTATTATATCAGCGTAGCTTTAAAGCCCTGAAAAGACACATTTGTCAACCTAACTAGGTAGGTAAGCGTAGGTACGCTTGGCCCAGAATCTAGGCAGATTTATCGTGGAGGGAGGCTTCGACTGTATCACCATGATATTCCGCAATATGGGCGATGAGGGAGAACCGCAGGGGGTTTCGTGGGTATGCCTTTGCCTGGCTTCTCTTTGGGAGAAGCCCCCTGCCAAAGGAGAGCCCCACATAACCCGGTCACCCCCCGGTGGTCTGGAAGCATAAGGTAGCGGCTCATCTCTTGAGCCAGCGGCATTCCCCCTGCGAAACCAAAAAAAAAAAAAACAAAAAAAAAGGATCTAGGTAAGTAGATTAAGGACGTCTGACAATTAGTTAGGTACAATCAAACGACCACCGTCTACCTCTACTAGACAAAATACACAAAAGCTGCAAGCTAAACGAAGACTAACAACGACGCAGGTACACCTACCTAAAAGTACCTACTACCTACAATAAAGACTACAATAAAGATTATGATTATGATTATGATTATTACCTATAAATATATTGGTATAGGTAGGTATACCTCCTCAGTTATACCTATTGGGAGATAATAGCGTAAATAGAAGCATTTAAGACGCTATACAAGTTTCATTATCGCTCGGAGTTGCATTAATATAATGTGTTGGTGGCACGAAACACCTCCACTCCCGAACGCGGTGCAGGCTGGCCAGGCACGTATTGTACCCGAGGTACCACCTACCTTGCCTAAGCGTTATAAATTGTAGAAATTTTAGAATCTAAGTAGGCTAAGGGTAAGGTACCTAGGCATGTTTCAAAAAACACATAAACCGGCGTGAAGGAGCACTGTGCTGTCCTTCGCTGCGTGAGTGAATGTACCGGAGGCCTTATCCGGGGAAAAGGGGGGCTTAAAGGTTGCCAGCTCACATGTGACTTCACTGGTGTCGCGGGTGTCCATAGACGGCGGCAATTGCTTACCATCAGGTGATCCGTCCGCACCTATAACATAGAAAAAAAAACTGCTGGCTAACTACATATTTAATGTAGAGATACCTACCTACCTATGATATAAAGTCCTATCTATTTAAGATTAAGATGTGGAATGGACTGTTCAATAAGTAGGTTCTGAAACATGCAGGTTTCCTCAAGATAATTCCTCTCACCATCGAGCTATTGGTAGAAATATGCATTATAGATTTGATAATCTAGAAAATGAATACGTTAAAAGCGTTCAGCGGTGGTAACTCAGTGGATAAGAATATGACGTGTCTTCTTAACGAAAGATCGTTCGTTCGAATTCGAGCAGGCACTTGGATTTTTCAAAGCTATGCATATTTTTCACACACACGCACACACATATACACACACACACAAACACACACTCACTGACACAAACACACCTGCAAACCACAATTATTTTTAAACTTTACTTTACCTATTTTATTTGTCTATGCATGCACAGCAGAAATGCTAGAATTCATTTGATTTATGTTTAAGTAAGATCTAAGGCTAGGTGGGAGGACGATCTGCGCAGGATGGCTGGCAAGAGCTGGATGCGAGAAGCCATGGATAGATCACAGGGGCGAACAATTGGAGAGGCCTACGTCCAGCAGTGGACTGCGATGGGCTGATGATGATGATGAAGATCTAAGGAACTCTGTTTTTATTTGGAAATTGGTATCCCAAGATACAAGGTTAGCTTAGTTTGGGTACCCCTGGAAACTGTTGAATATGTAGGGGAATGTGGGGGGAAACCGGATAGGGGGTAAAACCAGACAGATACTATTTCACTGCTCCGCATATCGCTGTTTTGTTCTTGCTAGCTGGAAAGTACTCGAATACGCTCGCGCAGTGCAGTTGTAAATAGCGGCCACGACAACATCTTGGCGCGCGGAGTAATACCCAAAAATCAAAAACAAAGGTATTTCATCTAATATTTTATCAACTTTGACTTACTATCATTTGTTTTGGTCGTGTTCAAGCATAAAGTAGTATTTTTCTTGAGTAGTCATGCATATTCATTCTAATAAAATGGCATTTATTGTTGCCAAAAGTGCGAACATAACCTGTTGGCAGATAATAGTTCAAACATAGTACCTACCTGTGGGGTATAAACGGACGGGGTGATAACAGATATCCGATTTCACCCCGAATAGATTGAGTTTAATTGATTAATATGTAGGTAGATATTGTGTGTGTTTTTCTTAAAGTTTTGATTGAGTGTTTTGTAGCAGTGCTTTGTAGCAGTGCTTTGCTTATCTGCAGCTGGACATTATATTCCACCGCTAATGATTTTTACTCGGGTAATAATGATGATGAAAGTGAGCTTCTAGATGGTGCTCCAGCAGGTACAGTAGTCGTGTGTCATGCAAGTGGTTGGATGCAACAACATATTTTCACTGAATGGATGCGCCACTTTTTCAGCTGTGTGAAACCAAGCAAAGAAAATCCAGTAATTCTCGTTTTAGATGGTCACACCACTCACACTAAGAACCTGGAAGCCATCGAGTTAACTCGTGATCATGGTGTCATAATGCTTTGTTTACCGCCTCACTGCACGCACAGACTACAACCCCTTGATGTTGGTCTTGTGGGCCTCTATGCAAAATGCAGTTTCTGCTTATGCCAAAACTGGAATTTGCTCCCTGAATCCCAATATTTTCACGGATGTAGATTTGGCACCATCACAGACTACAAAAATACCATTTACACGACCGCTAAATTATATCTCCGAGGATCAATTACCCCGAGCAAGAACTCCATCTCCACAACCAGGAACATCTACAGGAGGAGAAACGCCTTCAAAGAATCTAGTGTCGCCAAAGGAAACCATACCAATGCACTTTTGACTGAATCGCCGTATAAAAATGAATTAGCCGAGAAGGTTAATCAATTAATCTGTAAAATAATTAAAAGGAAAAGGTGTCGGTAAGAAAAGCACTAAAGTAAAGGGTGTCAGTAAAATACTAATAAAGAAAACAAACAAGAGGATTGGGAATGTTTGGTTTGTCGCGAAGAATACACACTACGGATGAGTGGTATCAATGCACATCATGCCTTAAATGGGCACACGAAGCTTGCATCGCATGTTCTGGGTCAGATTTAATCGTGTAAATATGGAAAAACTCTAAACAATTTATATATTTTGACATTTCGATAGCATCTGTTTTCACCCCTTTAATAAAAAAACGACTATCTGGTTTTACCCATAGGTATGGGGTGAATTCGGATCAGTCTTCATTTTAAAAACTTGTTCTTGTATCTATAATTAAGATTAAAATTTAGTAATTTCTTACCAAAGTTATACCAAATGTATGCTAATTAACAAGTGATGATGATTATCTGAAAATGTAAAAAAGTAACTAATATACCGGGATTTTTCCTTAACTATCCGGTGTCCCCCCACATTCCCCTACTTTTGTCACTTTTATTTATTTTGTATACCCTAGTTTTAAGTATAATCTGAGCTATAATAAATTCATTTTCATTTTCACTTTGATCATTGGGCTAACGCTTGACCACAATGGCACCTGATGGAAAGCGACGATGAGGTCTAGAATGATACGCGTTTGCCTAAAAGATGCCTGTTCACTCTTGCCTTAAAGATGTCTAGCTCAGCGGTGAGGGAAAACAGTTTTAAAAAACCTGCAAGTATTATAAGGTGGTTTGGTAGGTAGGTCATCATCAGCCCATTTAAGTCCCCCCTGCTGGGGCACGGGCCTCCCTCAATCACATGAGGGGTAATTGCCATACTCACTACGCTTGGCAGACGGGTTGGCGAGGGTTTAGATATAAATGCAGAGTTTTCCTTCTCCGCAGAGGGAGCCCGCTGGCGCATGGTGGGGGGTCACCAGCGCCGGCATTGCACGGGCTCCCTCAGCAGCCCGGTAGGGACGGCTCAGTTTTCCCGGCCGTCCCTACCCCCTCTCCTGGCCAGCAAGCCGGGGGAGGAACAGCCTGGCCCGCCGTGTAGGCGGGCACCGCCCGGGGAGGGTCGTGGTGCCCGTATGGGTAATAGGTTCGTCCTACAGCCCACGACGCCTTCCCATTTAAGGGCGATGAGGGAAAACCGCTGGGGTTTAGTCGGTTTGCCTCTGGCCGGCTTCTCGTTAGGAGAAGCCCCCGCCAGAGGAGAGCCCGACATAACCCTCCTGCTCCCCAGCAGGAGGGTATGCATAAGGCGCCGCCACTAGGCGGCGACGTCGGCCATTGCACTACGGGCCGGCGGCATTCCCCAGCAAGAAGAAAAAAAAAAAAAAAAAAAAAAAAAAAAGAGTTTTCCTTCTCTGGGTGCTGATGATCATGCCAGCAGATTTACCTTAGTCGCCTTTTACGACACCTCGGCAAGAGTGAGGGTGGCCTATTCTACTCTGCCGGGGACCACACGGCCAAGGTAGGTAGGTATATCTTGTCAAATATGCGAGGGACTCACTGTTATTTATAGATATCTACCATTCAGGGTAGAGCCACACGTGACCTGGCTTGACCGTGTGAGAGCCACGCTTCGGTATGAATTCGGCTTCGGCTCAAGCGCAGTGATACCACGGCCTCACAGAAAATCGGCGTGAAGTAGTATTGTGCTGTGTTTCGCTGCGTGAGTGAGGGTACCGGAGGCCCAATCCGGGGGAAAGGGGGGTATAATGGTCGGCAGAGCATTTGTGACTCCACTGGTGTCGCGGGTGTCCATGGGCGGCGGCATTGGCTTACCATCAGGTGATCCGTCTGCTCGTCTGCCACCTATCACATAAAAAAGAGGGTAGTAGAAAAACCTTCCTACCAGTAGGTACGGGAACACCTTAGTTCAAGGATTTCAATAGATAGAGTATTATGGCTTTTATTTTTTAAGTGCTACTTATATATTCGTCCTATATTATTCACATTACAAACGTTAGTCTCATAAATACCTTGCCACACTATTCCACCTCAAGCCATCACCTAAGGCTGTACATAGGGTGGCGCTCCTGATTACGTGGGGGTACCCCCCTCCCAGGTCGAGAGTTTGAAGACAAATTGTATAGCGGGCGGGGAAGGGGGGAAAAAATGGCCGCTGACGATTGCGGTCAGCTCAACAGCTGGATTCAAATTTAAATTCTTGATGGCGTAATGTTTGTCCTGTAAGGTTGGTATCTGATTTGGACTAATAACTTCTTTGGAGAAATAAAATTTTGTATAAAACTTTGAGACAAGTATTGGCCGTGGGAGGGCCACGCTTCGGTATGAATGGCCCGTGATGTGATGCCCCGTGTGTCGCAGATGCCCATGGGCGGCGGTAATCACTTACCATCAGGTGAGCCGTCTGCTCGTTTGTCTTGGTCAGATAACCGGCGTGAAGCAGCATTGTGCTGTGTTTAGTGAGTGAGGGTACCGGAGACCCAATCTGGGGGAAAGAGGGGTTTAAAGTTTGGCAGCGCACTTGTGACTCCACTAGTGTCGCGGGTGTCCATGGGCGGCGGCAATCGCTTACTATCAGATGATCCGTCTGCTCGTCTGCCACCTATCACATAAAAAAATCTTACCTATTTCAAAAAAACATAAATAGAGAGGGCTTAATTACAACGAGACTGATTCTCAATCGAATCTAAAAATGGTGTACCTATCTGTGAACATTTACATTCACACGTTTCAGAAACCATCTACTTCATGTGGGAGAGCCACGCTTAGGCATGAATGGGCCGGCTCGACCGGAGTGATACCACTGCCTCACAGAAGACCGGCGTGAACCTTCGCTGTGGTGAGTTGAGGTTACCGGAGGCCCAATGGGGGAAGGGGAAAAGGTTGGCAGCACACTTGTGACTCCACTGGTGTTGCGGGTGTCCATGGGCGGCGGAATTGCTTACCATCAGGTGATCCGTCTGCTCGTCTGCCACCTCTTATATAAAAAAAAACAAAACGTGCGGGTTTCTTTACGATATTTTCCGATAAAACCACCTGAATTGAATCTGGAATACAAAAGGTACATAATAGGTCTTACTTATTTCATTGGTACCAATAATTATATGTGTTGTGTGCTAAAGAGTACTAACGTATCTATGAGATAACCTTTTCTTCTGCGGCAAAATAGATGTAGGTGGGACAGCCACGCTTAGGCATAAATGGGCCACCTCGACCGGAGTGATGCTACGGCCTCACAGGAAACCGGCGTCAAGCAGAACTGTGCTGTGTTTCGCTGCGTGAGAGTACCGGAGGCCGGATGCAGGGGAAATGGGGGTTTAAGGGTTGGCAGCGACTCCACTTGTGACTTCATTGGTGTCGCGGGTGTTCAGGGCGGCGGCAATCGTTTACCATCGGGCGATCCTTCTGCTCGTCTGCCACCTATCTCATAAAAAAGTACTTTCATACATTTCATACTTTCGCATCTCTACTTTTAAGATAAGACTTAGTTGCTTGTATATACATATATATTTATATATAAATATATTATATATCATCGACAGCCCATTTAAGTCCCCACTGCTGGGGCACGGGCCTCCCTCAATCACATGAGGGGTAATTGCCATGCTCACCACGCTTGGCAGGCGGGTTGGCGAGGGTTTTGATACAGAGTTTTCCTTCTCTGGGTGCTGATGATCATGCCAGCAGCTTTACCTTAGTCGCCTTTTACGACACCTCGGTAAGAGTGAGGGTGGCCTATTCTACTCTGCCGGGGACCACACGGCCACACGGCTCGTCTGCCACCTATCTCATAAAAAAGTACTTTCATTCCTTTTTATACTTCATACTTTCGCATCTCTATTTGAGATAAGACTTAGTTGCTTGTATATACATAAGTATTTTGTTATTTATTATAGGTATAGTTAGGAATAGGTATAAAACGTATAAACTAATTTCTATTAGAATAATACTAAGTTTATGTTGCCATTATTGTTTGGAAATTGTAATAATTACATAAGTCCTCTTTTCGCCGGACCATTGTCCTTTCTGCATGACCCAAGGGTTGACTGGTAGAGAATGCCTCTGGGCATTAAGTTCGCCTATTGTATCGTTTTGTGCAATAAAGTTTTAAATAAGTAAGTAAGAAACCAAAACGGTTCCAACTAAAAATTCCACCACACTGCCACAACTATCCCACCTCAATCGTAAGTCTATGGCGCCTCCCCCCTTCCCCTTCCAAAGTTAGCTCGCGCTAGTGCAACTTTTTATTTCGCTCCGCTCGCTCGTTATAAGTTAGAGCTTCGCGGACGCGAGCTTTCTCCAGTTGTTGTTAACTTGTTGTGTTTACCTTCGCTGAGCTTTAAGCTCAAGGTATGTATAGAATATGCAAGGGTTTAGTGTAGCTTTTGTTAATGTTGCTGTGTACAGAGTTGGGTAAACGGGGGTAAGTCGATGGTAAAATAGGTTACCGCGTTGAAAACTGACTGTGCCTTCTTAGTGAAACTTTTTCACGGTAGATTATTACAATATATTTGCATACCTACCCATGTATATAGTTTTTTAGGTCACTCGTCTCAACCGCGTGAACCGCTTAAGGTGACGGGTAGGGCACACTAACGAAGCCAATCGATTTTAATTTTTAGCTACTAAACTGGATCTATTTTTAAAAAAATCGGGTTACAACCTCTAGGCAAACACTTAAACTATTAATTAAATAACCATGTACAAATGTTGGGTCCAACGCGTACGCGAAAAATTGATTCACGCCAAAAGCAGCCACTTTAAGCGTTAATCAATTTTTCGCGTTTGTGCATGGATCCAAAATTTGTGCATGGTTATTTAATAAATAGTATAAGTGTTTGCATAGAGATTGTAACCCCGAAATTGTTTAAAATAGATCCGGTTAAGTAGATAAAAATTAAAATCGATTGGCGTCGCTAGTGAGCCCTACCCGTCACTTTAAATTAGGTCTCCGTCGCCTGATTGCACGCAGTCGCAAATTGGCCAGTCTGATAAGCAGTCGTGTCACACAACATTATTTTTAATGTTTTTAAGCGGGACGAAGATTAGATACTAGATTCCTTCGTGCGCTTTTACGCGTTGTAAAAATTTTTAAAAAAGAAATAACAAATCTCATGGAATCACATTTCACTCATAAGTAAAAGAAAAGTTTTAATTTAGACATTTCTAAATTTATAATTTTTTTGTCACCATTTTGCAAAGCGAAATAGAAATATACGATATATTAATGTGTGACGAGTTAAGTCCTATTGACAGGACTCGCTACGCTGCGAAACTTTTCTTTTTCCTCATGAATCGAGTCTCTGGTACCCTGAAACATATGGTGGGACAAAGCAGAGGCGCGGTTCTCTGTGATGGCGTGGTATGTATTACTCCGGTCGAGCTGGCCCATTCATGTCGAAGCGTGGCTCTCTCACGATTTACAAACTAAACCGTTTTCCTTTTTGTACATATAAGTATGTATTCTTTACATTATGCTTAGGTAGGTATTTCTTGCTACAAAATATAGGTATCTATCTCCTTAGGTATAAGTAAGTACGGTCGCGTTCAAAAAGTGTTTACCACATTCGTGGGGTGCTAGTATAGACGCAAATAGTGTGCGAGCGAGAAGAGAATAGATGCGCCGCCATTTCATTCTTTATCCGCACAGGTTGTAAGTGATAAGTTATGTTTTTTTTATGTGATAGGTGGCAGACGAGCAGACGGATCACCTGATGATAAGCAATTGCCGCCGCCCATGGACACTCGCAACACCAGTGGAGTCACAAGTGCGCTGCCAACTTCCAAACCCCTCCCTCCCCCGGATTGGGCCTCCGGTACCCTCACTCACGCAGCGAAACACAGCACAGTGCTGCTTCACGCCGGTTTTCTGTGAGGCCGTGGTATCACTCCGGTCGAGCCGGCCCATTCATGCCAAAGCGTGGCTCTCCCACGGTGTGTCTATAACATAATATTGATCATATATATGGTATCTTCTTTAATGATATGACAGCTGACAGTTCAAAAGACTTTCAAATAAATTTTATGCGAAATGTCATGTCATTTCAAAGAAATTAGGTTTTTTATGGCTGCTTCTGTATTGTATCCTCTTTATGTGTCTTTTTTCATATTTACTTTATAAAGGTAGTATGTACCTACGAGTAACTTGATATGGCATTTTTGACTTTAGTGCAAAAAGTGTGATACAGAATCAAATTTCATAACTGTTAAACATTTTTGACCGCCACTGTACCTACATCCTTTCTTCATACGTCGCCAATAAAATTACTTTCTCTCCTATCTCCCGTAGAATACATTTCCAAGTGGAAATCTTGAATAGCACTGTACGGTTTCAGCCAATCAAATGCAGCGTACCTTGCACTCGGTTTTGATGAGGTTTCCTTCATACACTCATAGAGCATAAAACTATTTGATTT
Organism: Marasmia exigua; assembly: GCA_019059595.1. NCBI lineage: Eukaryota > Metazoa > Arthropoda > Insecta > Lepidoptera > Crambidae > Marasmia > Marasmia exigua. The sequence goes on from CM032468.1 coordinate 13,332,698, forward strand.
GATTGATTTTGTGAGGGTGCAGACGTATAGAGGTACCTTAAGTACTTACTTAAGTAAGCTTACCTACTTAGTTATATACTTTTATACCTACTATTTGTTTAGATATTAGGTAATATCTTCCAACCGATTACGGCTACGGCGGCCAACCTCAACGATAAGCCACGTACGCAAACACAAGTGCACTCTCTACCCTCATATTCCGATGGGACACAAATATGATATGACCGGGGAGGGATTGGGTGCAGGACCCATGGCTTAACGTGCTTTTCATGGCACGGGGGTACAATACCGCCAACTTCCAGACTCCGGACTGACAGTAAGAATTTCTTACCGAAAACTTAGGTACAAACTTTTTGGTCCGACCCGGGGATCGAAACCAAGACCTATTGCAGAGCCGTCGCTTCAAAGTGCGAATTACCACTGCGCCATTGAGGCAGTTTAGATATTACCAAGATGTCCATATCTGCAACACGACTTATATCAGAATAAACATAATTGTTGTTTTGCAGGTATGGACAGCTGCAATTGCTAACCATTAGATGATCCGTCTGCTCGTCTGCTACTCATACTAGGAATTTGTTAAGGGTAAAGTCAGTGTCTCCCTGCGTGATCGTATCAGAAATGATGAGATCCGCAGGAGAATTAAGGTCACAGACATAGCCCAAAGGATTGCATGCCTCAAGTGGCAATGGGCAGTGCACTTAGTGAGGAGAACAGACGGCCGGTGGGGCGGAAAGGTCCTCGAGTGGAGGCCACGTACAGGAAGTCGCAGCCGTGGCAGGCCCCCCACAAGGAGGACCGACGATCTGGTGAAGATCGCGGGAATCCATTGCATGAGGGCGGCACAGGACCGATCTGTGTGGAGAACATTGGGGAGGGCTATGTCCAGTAGTGGATGTCTGTTGGCTGAAATGATGAAAGTCAGTGTGTTTCTTTGTCTATCTTTCACAGCAAAACCGAGACGAATTGACGTGATTTTTAAGTGGAGATAGTTGATTAATATTGATAGGTTCCTCTTTCCAAACTCCAACTTTTCTAAATGCGTGGAAGTATGTATGGAGCATTCCGCAATCTTTAGGTAGAAAACTGAAAATTGTTACATACCAATTTTATATTTGTCACTAACAAAAAAAACGTGCATATTTTTTTTTGGAAGGGCGAACCGTTCCACACCGAATTTTGTGCGAGTAACGGCACGGGCAAAAGCTATATTATTGTATTAAGCCACTGTCCCATTGCAGGGAAAGGGCCTAAAGTTTCATTGAAATATTAACTCCTCAACATTTAAGACGGAACAAGGTTCATATTTGTATAAGGTAGTATAATCTTTAGTCTCGAGTAAAATTAATAAGTACTTATCTAAAGTTATCTTCCTTTTTCGCATTATTTTTGTATTTTGCATTATTTTTGTATTTTTAAAAGACTAGTGCACTAAACATATTGGAAAATTTAAACATCTGATGTATTATTATAATAATTTTAAAACAGAGTACCAAGTACCTACTTTTTTATATTCTTATTATTATGACAATGTTAAATAGTAATTTAATATATGATATAACAGCTGTATTTTACCTTAGTAAAGAAAATAAAATAAAAATGGTCCTAGCCGATTTTTTTCGGCCACAGCGACCGCTAACGGACTCCTATTACGAGTCAAATGCCAGTTGAACTGGCCTCTCGTGCGCGCGCCAGTGGCTGGCAAAGCCTATCTTGGCGCTAAATGTGCGTTTGCACGTCGGGCTGGTGAGGACACCATCACGGTAATTATATGTGATAGCTGCAGGTGGTCTTGCTTTAAGCTCATTCCATTTGGTGTCCAGGTCCTCCTTGCGCTTCTCTTCAAAAGCATCGATGGCCCGCATTAGGAAACGTCTATTTACTGCCTGAGATTCCCATGTTTTAGCTCTTCATGTGGCGCTTTTGCACATCCTTATACCGCAGAAATATTATAGCAAGGCCCTGCCCTTACTGAGTATCACATTGTACTTACCATATTAAAATGTCATCTTTGAAACATGTGATAGTGCAATAAAGAATGGACAATACGACAAAAATTCATTTTCCGAAATAAAAAATACCATTTCTAGATTAGACTCATAGAAACTTAGGAAAAATAAATGTAGAATTTTGAAACAGATAGGTATTAATGTGGGATTGGTGATGGTAGATGCATGCCAAGGAACGTGTATGAGTTCGATGTTTGAATTAGAATGACGTGCGAGAGAGAGAGAGGGAGATGACATACGACGAATGGCGGACGATGAAACACGTTCATTGACTAAGAAGGTTAATTGTTAGTATAGTATAACTTACTCTTATTCTTATTATTCTTATATTCTCAAGTCCTTGGATTTATTTGAAACCCCATCCCACATATTAATGTAAAAAAAAATAATGTAAAAATCCTCCTGTGACGTCATCACTCGGCATGAAAAATTAATAACGCTTTTGCTCTCGATGAATAAAGCAAAAAAAAAGTAAAATCTGATAATAAAGTGACAGTAAGTAACTTAAAGTCACCTTTTTTTATTGGACGTATAGACCGACACATCACAATACGTTGAGCCTCAGGACTACGTCACTTCCTGCAAATTAATTAATATTAAAAAAATATATATTTCAATAAATACACATATTTAAAGATAACTAAAGAGTATTGGTCATCTTTTTTCTCTTTCTTTATTCGAAAAGCGTATAAAAATGCTAATATTTTTTTGGTTTAGGTGTTCCGTATGAAATTGTCTCACTATTCTTCATTGCTTATACTTTGTATGAAATTCACACCAGGACTACAATCGGCACTAATATAGCACCTAAGTACACATCGGACAAGACATCGGACGAAGTATGGGCCGCACGTGTGTGCGCACAAAAAACGCGCTTTAATAAAACGAGGTGCCGCGGGGGTCTGCCTAGAGAGGGACCCATATTGTGACTATCGATATCGATGTTTCTTTTTCAGTGCGGACTGTAAAGAGACGCACATCAGGGGCCTTAGCGCAAAGACGTCCCGTAGGTAAAGAACAAAAATATTCCTGTCGCATCCAAAGTTCCGAACAAAAGAGAAACACAGCGCGTGTGAAAGAGAGGGGAACTCCGATTCGGTCGTAACGTCCGGTCGTGCTAAGACCTCAGGTCAACACAATCTGTAAAATTTGCTCAATCGATATTAAACTAAACGTGTGTTCTATATTCAGGTGAGAATTGATCAAAGAAATTTGACAGATTACCCTATTGATTAGTGGCTATCTATACCCTCTCTTTGTAAAAGTAAGGCAGACGAGCAGACGGATCACTTGATGGTAAGCAATTTGCTGTCGCCTATGGAGACCCGAGACACCAATGAAGTCACAAGTGCGCTGTCAACCTTTAAACCCCCTTTCCCCTGGATTGAGCCTCCGGTACCCTCACTCACGCAGTGAAACACAGCTCAGTGCTGCTTTACGCCAGTTTTCTGTGAGGCCGTGGTATCACTCCAGTCGAGCCGGTCCATTCATGCTGAAGCGTGGCTCTCCCACGTTAGTACTTTTGCCAATGTAAAGTGTAAATAATTAATAAAGGCAATTGCACACTGGTGAAATCATAGTCACAGCCACTCAATAAAATACCACTAAGAATTACTAATCAATCCCCAATGTTTGAGGAACTAAAGAAGTTTCCATCCAATAGGGTTACCAATCTCACTATACCCTATGAAGTAAGCGGCAGTAATGTTATCATTTAATTTTCATGACTTCTATATATATAAATTATCAAGTTTTGCGTCTTCTAAAAATTTAACCACTTCAATCATTTCCTCTTATTCATCAGCATTCTTTCATTCACCGTTCGGTATATGCCTGTCCAAAGCACATCCACTTGGCGCGGTCATGAGTTTTCCTGGTCCATAAGATGTCACATATAAGTAAAGTAAAGTATCAGCCTGTATACTGTCCTAATGAAGGGCAAAGGCCTCCATCATAGTCCAGTTATCGCTACTATGATCTAAAGTATCAGCCTATAAACTGTCCCACTGCAGGGCAAAGGCCTCCATTATAGAAATCAAGTTCTCGCTACTAAGATGGGATGAGGCTTAATCACCACGCTTGCCAAATGCGGATTGGTGATCACAAACCCGAGCTATGTACGAAAAATTCGAAACATACTTCTCGCTCGACCCGGGAATCGAACCCAGACCCCGAGATCACGGCACGGTACTTAAACCACTAGACCAACAGGGCGTTACTATGATGGGATTGGGCTTAATCACCACGCTTGCCTAATGTGGATTGGTGCGGATTTACACGTTGTAGAGTAAGGCAGCGATACTGATGCCACGTCAATTTCATCATCAGCCCATTTAAGTCCCCACTGCTGGGGCACGGGCCTCCCTCAATCACATGAGGGGTAATTGCCATACTCACCACGCTTGGCAGACGGGTTGGCGAGGGTTTAGATATAAATGCAGAGTTTTCCTTCTCTGGGTGCTGATGATCATGCCAGCAGCTTTACCTTAGGCGCCTTTGACGACACCTCGGTAAGAGTGAGGGTGGCACACCTCAATTTAATCACAAATAATTAACAATGTAAACGTTTATCGACAGCGTCGCCGCTCTGGCGGTGGGTCGGTTTAATTACGCCGCGCGGGCGACAGGTCGGCGCGTGACGTCAGCATGTGAGTGCCGTGTGGTACCTACTGGATCTTGTTACCTATTTACGTCATAGCACATAATATACACCGTGCTTTTTTAACCGCCTTACTCCCTTATCGAGGGCATTATACTGAGAAAAACAGACATTTTCCCCCAAGAAACATAGGGTCTTATCTCAGAAAAAAACCTGTGTATGTGTTCATCGTGGGAGAGCCACGCTTCGGCATGATTTGACCGGCTCGACCGGAGTGATACCACGGCCTCACAGAAAACCGGCGTGAAGCAGCACTGGGCAGTGTTTCGCTGCGTGTGTGAGGGTACCGTAGGCCCAATCCGGGGGAGGAAGAGAGTTGAAAAGGTGGCAGCGCACTTGTGACTCCACTGGTGTTGCGGGTTTCCATGGGCGGCGGCAATCGCTTACCATCAGGTGATCCGTCTCCTCGTCTGCCACCTTATTGTTGGATAACCTGAAAAATAACTTAAACTTGTCCCATGCTAATCTGTACTTAATTGCATAGTAATAGTCTTGTTGAGTTGTTAATAAGATTCATTATACGAATATTTAAATGTTGAATCCTGAGGGATGACTCTGTCACTTCAGTCGTATAACTCTATGAGTGCAGTCGTATCCATACTCATATGTTTTCGTTTGTAGACTCTGCTCATTATGTAAATATTTGTACTCTCCTATAAATGATTAATAAACGTATCGTTTATTAACAGTAAATAAGTTTATTATTGACTACCATAAACCCAATACCTATGTCATAAAAAACCCCCAAAAAATGTAGGGTCGTATCTCAGAAAAAAAAACACCTTACCATACAAAAGTAATCAGCTGATTGGTGGAAATTGTATGGGAAGGTAATTTTTATTATTATGATAAAGGTAAATTTGATTAAACCCTATATTCCCTGGGGTAAAAGGTTTGTTATCATCAGTATAATGTCCTCAAAGGGAGTAAGGCGGTTAAAAAAGCACGGTGCATATATGCAGGTTCTATGAGTGAACATTTAAATACCTTTAACCACGTGTTCTACCAACCATTCTGAACAAATTTGTTCAACGACTTTTCGAAATTCATCGAAAAAAATTTCAACTCCCCATACAAAATGACCAAGTCACGAGACCAACTTTGTGTGAAAAGTTCAAATATTTTCATGCGAATTTCCAAAAGTGATAGAAAAAAGTTGTTCATAATGAATAGTAGGACACGTGGTTTAAGGGATGTAAATGTTCACAGATTCACCCTGTAGGATTCATAGGTTGGGGAAAAAGTCTTTTCGCATTATAGTATGTATGAACTTGTAATAAAATCTCTTTGGCTATAGTATTTGTATCTGACTGGTTTTGGTATCATTGAAAGTAAAATTTTAAAGAACATAATTCCAAATTCAAATTAGGAAAATGTGTGATTTTCATTTGTTTTTCGTACTGTCAAGATGAGTGAATCTAATGAAGAAATTCCATACATTTTAAAATTATACTACAAAAGAGGTAAAAATGCAACACAAGCCGCGTAAAAAATTTGTGATGTTTATGGACCTAGTGCAGTGTCTATGAGAGTAGCACAAATTTGGTTTAAGCGTTTTCAATCCGGAAAGTTTGATGTCAAAGATGCACCTCGCTTTGGTCGCCCTATTACCTACGGATAAAATGGAAGCCATTTTTGTAAAAGTGGAGCATATCGACATATCAGTAGTTACGACGTAGCTGAAGAACTGGGAATTGACCACAAAACAGTTTTAGCGTATTTGAAAAAAGCTGGGTACACAAAAAAGCTCAATATTTAGGTACCTCACGAGCTCACTGAAAGAAACCTAATGAACCGTGTACCTACTCATTTGTGCTTCTTTATGACGACGTAACGAAACCGATTTCATTTTTGAAGAAGCTGATAACCGGTGATGAATAGTGGATCACGTACGACAAGAACGTGCGATAAAGTTCGTGGTCAAAGGCAGGTCAGGCTTCACAGACTGTGGCGAAACCTGGGTTTACTCGCAATAAGGTGATGTTGTGTAGGCTTCGACCATGATTCATGACACACGATCTTCGTTTGTGCAACTAATGGTGGAATTCACCGTTTTTATCAACTTTGAACTGATTTGGCTAGAAACATTGGCTCGACTTAACCTGTTGGTAAGCAAAGGGAGAGCCCACTTTACAATTACAGGTTTGCAGCGGACGCCATAGTAAGTACGGCATCACATCCGAAGTGTTGCCGGGTAGTCGATTGTACGTCGATTATGCAAATGGGACCAAATTAATAACAAACAAAATGAATAATCGATTACACTATCGATTGAATCAATTTTCATTGTTGGTCGATAAAATCGGTTATAATGGTCGAAATTGATGATAATATCAATACGATAGTATCATTAAATCGATACTGGAATTAAGTTATTATTATCGATTATACGATTATAATTACCGATAACATAATAGGTAATCGTCATTCATACAGAAGATGCCAAGAAGGCATAATATAAATGACGGTTATATCTAGCAATAATTGCAGATTAATCGATTATAATCGATAGTATCGGCTTAGTTCCATAATGGATTTAATCGATAAAATCGTAAATTTCAACGATTTTAATCGATTAATTAATCGATCATATTGACCAAAAATGAAAATAGATTTAATCGACAGTTCAATTGATTATTAGATTATTTAATAATCTCAATCGGTCAATATGATCGAATAATTAATCGATTATATCGTCAATACTAATCCGTCAGCACTGCCGCACTGGCCCGCGAGACCTTACAAGTATTATACACATTTCTGAAACTGCATTTTCAAAGTTCAGCATAGTTGGATAACAACTCCATATGAAACAAAGTGTAAATGGTTTTCACCATAGAATTTTCCCATCGATTGCTCCCATTGGCTTCGAAGTGCTCAATATTCCAGAGGTACTCACCTCGGTTTCACGAGCGTTTTAAACTTTAACCGGATTAATTCTCGACATTGTCCCTGGTATTATGTTCCGAATGCGCTTTGAAATTCGGAGTGATTGTAAATGCAAGTTTGGATGCTTTTTATTGCGTTACGAAGGAATCTAATTTTGTAATGTCTGGTATTTGTTAAACCTGATTGCTTTTTATGTTTATAATATGTACGTATGACCTCTGTTGTCTAATGTCCGCAATGCATAGGAAAACATCTTTTAACAAGATTTACGTCTTTCTCTCACGCATAGATGTCGCTACTGACTCACAAAAAAAAATATCGTCTACTATATCTTGGCAGTTAGGGCAGAATTATATCTATTTTAATAACTTTGTAACAAAGACCTATTTTTCAGTAACCTTTAGGACATTTCTAATTTAGTTCCTTTGAATTTTGACATCTATATTTCATCATCATCAGCACGCCATCTACAGGATAGTCGATGTACTTCCCAAATATGGTATTCAGAATGCATTCAATTTCCTGTAAATTAGTTAATCTTCTCGCCGCTAGTAAGGCGACACTGTGTCGTGGCATCATCTATTTCTGTCTTATGTCATGAGTTGAAAAGCAACAAAATACAAATAGAAATTCTAGAACAATTAGCTTAACAATGTTGCTTAAAGGTCAACTTTGGGCGGATGTGAGTTTTTTTTGAATAGAAAGAACATTCCAGACCTTTTAAGCAATAAATAGGAGTTACGGAGCCTCGCGAAGGACACATTCAAAATTTTAATTCTAGAAGAACCCTCGCTTGACCTATTCGTTATTCCTAACCTTAAGTGTGTGCTGCATAAGTTTTGAGGTGAAACATTTCGATTCGTCGTCTTAATCTTAACAAAAATAAGTGTTTGCTGTCGTTCCCCGTTTTGGGTAAGTACTCATATTGTCTTATTCCATAAAAGGAATAATCCAAGGAATCCTTCTGTAGGGCGTCCTTCATATTGTGAAATCGTTGTTATAGGGCCCTATGTACCGGCAAGAACCGAGACCAGGTAGATTCGTTGAGGGCTACATAGTCGACGGGAGCTTCCAAGGATAGAACCAACAGGCCACGCTGGAGGACAACAGAGTATCTGGCACGACAGTTCTGGACCTGCCAAGGACTAACTTCCGGAGGGCTGCGTCGCGTTACCTCAATCATAAGTTAAGTCCCATACTTACCTAGAACAATCTTTTAAACCTAACACAGAGTTACGGTTGAGCTAGGTCAGTCACGCATTCTCACAATAATATGCAATAGCAGAGTCGTAATTCCCGCCAGCTGGATCCATAATTAAGACCCTTAATCTTAATTTAATTTAGTATTTATCATATAAAAATCAACCGCTGTGTAGATATAAGATGTACTTAATTTAAGCCTTCAACTTGTATTCCGGATTATATTGTAAAGGCTTAAGATTAAATTAATTAAAAAGGCAATAAAGTGTTTTCCTTCACACACTAGATAAAGGCGCCCTGGGATCATAGTCTCTCGCTCTGGGGCTGAGTGGCCGGTGAGGTAGCCCAGAAAAAGGGGTTACAAATTGGCGACCAACTTTAGGGCAAGACTTAATTTGGTGGTGTGTGAAGGAGGCATAACCATTTTTTGGGCTTCACATGATGATATCGGTCCGGAAAACCTGCATGGTTTAAACTAACCGACCTATCTGATCTTAAGCCTTTTTGAAAATTACCTTTCTTAAGCCTTTTTAAAAATTACCTTTCCTAAGCCTTTTTAAAAATTACCTTTCTTAAGCCCTTTTTAAAATTACCTATCTTAAGCCTTTTTTACAACTACCTATATTAAGCCTTTTTTACAACTACCTATATTAAGCCTTTTAAATTATTTTTGGGCCTTCTTAAAGTTACTACTAAGCTTTTTTAATTTTTTTTGAGCCTTTAACAGTGATTTAAAAGTCTTTCTTAGATAATTCTTAGCTGTTGAAATCTCTAATAAACATTTTTCGATTTCTCATAACATTCTTAAATTTTTATAATAAGCCTGTTAATTTTTAAGCCATCTTTTGTTATAAGTCTTTTCAGTCTCTCTAAGCTTTAACCCTTAAACATATTAAAACTCTGTTAAGTTTTAGTAAGATACTTAAAACTTATTCTTAACCATTTAAGTGTTATTAAGCCCTTATCTGGCACTTTTAATCCTTTTTTTACATTTGTAGCACTTCCTAAGATATATGTAAGCCAGTAGTAAGTAGAAGAAAGCTTTTCAAGCATCTTAAAAGTTTTTAATTAATGTGCCTATTCTGTGTACTTTTCAGCATTATTCGATACTTATACATCCCACTTAGCCCCAGCTGTAATCACTATTTGTTTCTGAACTGAATTGGTTTTATTAGCTTTCAGTTTTAAGATTTAATTGTTTAAAAATAACCATTTTTTTGATCCTTAGTTACCTAATTTAATTACCTTATTTGGAGATTCGTTAATGTAATTAATCACAACACCAATAGTTTCACTAAACTTTAAAAAAAAAAAAATGTCTTCAATTCACAAATACATAGACTATTTAAGAAAAGATGAGATCAGATTTGAACTCGATATTCTTGGCATTTCCACAGCTCAAGAGGAAACAGTCGACGCTCTCCGGAAAGCACTGAGGCAGGTCTTCAAGCTGTCGCGACGTGGAAGCATTAAATGTGTACCCCAAAAGTCACCACGCGCCGCTGCGGAACTGAAAACCTGCACTCCAAAAGTCGCAGAATTGGAGACTCTGTTGTCCTCAGGTGATCTCGTTCATGATAGGAATCTGGTTGTAAGGGTTTCGGTTAGGGCTAACTACCTCATTGATAGGCTGGCTCGCTCAGGCTTCGACAATTCTTCTCTCACTGACCTGCGTCAGAGACTGATTCGCATCTTGGCACAAATAGAACCAGAGGAGGAGAGTAGTTCTGACGAAGAGTCCATCAAAGTCAATTCACCGAAATGCACCCCAGTTAGAAACATGAAAGAAGACGTGCAAGATAACTATATGAATGAGGGACAGCCTGTAGTTGATAGAAAGGAAGAGAAGTATGGTGGTGAGAAATTAGTAGTGTTAAAGGAGAAACAAATTAATTTAAACTCATTTAATTTGAAATTTAATGGTACCACATGTGTTAGAATTTTTTTAGAAAGACTTGAAGAATTAAGACAGGCACGGGAAATTCCACATTCCCGCATGCTGTCTGCCTTTTCCGACCTATTAGAGGATTCTGCATTAGCGTGGTTCAGATGTAATAAAAATAATTTCAATTCTTATGCAGACTTAATAGCACAACTTAAAGAAGATTTTGACATCCCTGATTTAGACTACAGATTAAAAAATGAAATAAGGCAACGTACGCAAGCAAAACATGAAACAATTGTTAGCTATATTTCTACCATGCAGGGCATGTTTTCTAGGTTAACTTTCCCCATGTCGCCTGCAGAACAACTAGAAATTTTGATGCATAATATCCGCCCTGATTATATGCAAGAACTGGCGCTTCATGACATTATCTCAATTGTCCAATTAAAACAATTAGGTAAACGCTTGGAATTGGCTCGGGTACGAGCAGAAAAGTTTTTTGAACCTAACTTAGACGACTGTCAGTCTAGAAAAACTAAGAATGTAACTAAATATCCGAACCAAATCTCGGCGATGTCCCCTAGCACCATCCCGGTACGTGAGAGGTTGTGTATGCGTTGTAACAGTAATAGTCACTTCACTCGCGACTGTAAGCAGTCAAGGGAAGTTATGCGTTTTAAATGTGGCAAAAAGGGAGTTAAGAGACCTGAATGCCCAAATTGCAGGAGTTTAGGCATGACCGCTACGCGGAGCGCCGCCGCCGCCCGCGCCTGCTGGCGCTGCCGCGCGCGCGCACCAACTTGCTGGCGGAGGCGCCCCTCACTCGCGCCACCAGGCGTTTTAACGAGGTATCGGATGTAGTAGACCCTTTTAATTGCTCACTGAGTGAATTCGTAAGAGCCGCGCTTTTTATTGTTAGTTATAAGTAGCTGTAACTAAATTAGATAATATTGTACTCCATAGTCATAGAAAATAGTATTTTATTTTATTCTATCGCATAAGGTGATTACCCTGTAAAGATAGAATAAGTTTGTGAATAAATAAATAAATAAATAAATAAATAAATAAATAAATAAATAAATGTCAAAAAACTAATTAGTGAGAACTCCACTCGTAGCTTAACACACGAAAGGTCCCCTTCAAACTCAAAAAAGGGTGAAGTTCTCTTTCAAAAAGATAAAAAAGATATTAGACCTTTCTTAGAAACTAAAATCTTAAACTTAAAAGTAATTGGTCTTCTTGATACTGGCGCTTCTTGCTCAATTCTTGGCAAGAACTCCCACGTTATATTCAGCGATCTAGGCTTTCAATTATATAAATTGAAATCAGAGCAAAGAATTAAAACAGCTGATGGCACTGAGGTATGTTGCTTAGGCTGTATGTATTTACCGGTTGTTTACAACTCTTTAGTGAAGGTAATCAGATTTTACGTCGTTCCTAGAATCACTACACCAGTTATGTTAGGGATAGACTTTTGGCATTTATTTAAATTAAACGAAAACTTAATAACACTTAACATTTCTCAAAACAATTTAGATCTGGACTATTATATTAATTCGTTATCGGGTAATAATGGGTTAGAACATTATGATGACTTGTCTGATCACAAAAAAAGTATTTTGGACAGAATAATTGAAAAATTCGAGTTAATCAATACCGAAAAAAGTAGGACTAGGCAGGACAAATCTTGTACACCACAAGATAGACACGGGGGAACACAATCCCATCAAACAGAGGTACTACCCCCTGTCTCCTATTAAGCAACAAGCTTTAGAAAAGGAACTCGATAGAATGCTTGAGCTTGGTGTAGTTTCCCCTTCACAATCAGCTTGGAACTCACCAGTAGTTATGGTAGAAAAGGCAAATGGCGAACTTAGACTTTGCCTAGACTCTAGAAAACTTAACGCAGTCTCTAAACCCGATGCATATCCCTTGCCGTATATCAATCAGATATTAGACCACCTGAATAATGCTAGATTTTTGTCATCCATCGACCTTAGTGCCGCCTATTGGCAAATTCCCTATGATTCTCCATCATCCGCTGAAAAAACCGCTTTCACTGTTCCGCGGAGAGGACTCTTTCAATTTAATGTAATGTGCTTTGGTCTAGTAGGTGCTTCGGCCAGCATGCAAAGACTAATGGACCGTCTATTCGGCCCAGAATTCGACAATAAAGTCTTCTGTTTCCAAGATGATATAGTGATAGTGAATAGCTCATTTGAGGAGCATGTTGATCTATTAAATAAGGTATACTGAACGCCTCCATGAAGCTGGGTTGACTATCAACATGAAAAAATCCCACTTCTGTAAGAAGGAACTTAAATACTTAGGTTACTTGGTAGATAAACATGGCCTAAGGACCGACCCCAGCAAAGTGGAAGTGATACTTAATTACCCCACTCCTCACTACAGCCAAGGAAGTGAAAAGATTCCTAGGTATGGCTGGCTGGTATAGAAGGTTCATTAATAATTTTTCAAAAATTACTAAACCTCTTTGCAAATTAACACGTAAGAATGTCGATTTCATTTGGGAGCCCGAGGCAGACGAATCCTTTAATCAACTTAAATCAGCCTTAGTTTCAGCACCTATCTTGAAGATGCCTGACTACAACCTTCCTTTTAGTATTCTAAGTGATGCTTCGGCCTATTCAGTGGCAGCCGTACTTACGCAAACACATGACGGCATAGAACATCCAGTGGCTTATTGTAGTAGAACGTTAAATAAGAATGAAATTAATTATAGCACTACCGAGAGGGAACTCTTAGCGGTAATTTTTGCATTAGAACAATTTAGACAATATGTAGAGGGTCAGGAATGCACAGTGGTCACTGATCACGCTTCCCTACTGTGGTTTTATAAACTTAAAAATCCAACTGGACGTTTGGCTCGATGGAGCATGCGCTTAAGTCAATTTAATTTTAAAATAACTCATAGGCACGGCAAAGAAATGGCTTTACCGGATGCGCTATCAAGGATAAAGGTAGATTCTATTGAAATTGACTCCGTTAGGGACCCTTGGTACCGTCACTTAGTGAAATGTGTTGAGAAAAACCCAAGACATTATCCTAACTTTACTTTAAAGAATGGAAAACTATACAGATATTCAAAAAATAAATACAATTTAACTTGCGAATTCGATTGGAAGTTAGTAGTACCCGAAGAAGATAGGTTAGAGATTTTAAGAAAGTGCCACGATCTTCCTACAAGTGCACATCTAGGTATTTTGAAAACTCATAAAAGAATAGCCTTACATTACTTTTGGCCACGTTTATTCGATAGTGTGAAAGAGTATGTTAGCAAATGTGAGACTTGCAAGGAATACAAACCTGTGAACACAGCTCGCCCTGGTCTCATGGGTAACCCAAAGAAAGTAAATAAGCCGTTTGAGGCTATCAGTTGTGACCTATTAGGACCTTTTCCCAGCTCTAGAAATAGAAATGTATATTTAATTGTTGTTTCGGACTATTTTAGCAAATATGTTTTGTTGCAACCTATACGGTCAGCAACAGGCATGGCTATAGCCAGATTCATTGAAAAATATGTTTTCTTAGTGCATGGAGTATGCAAGACCATCTTTATGGATAATGGCCCTCAATTCGTTAGCACTCAGTTTAGGCAATTATTGACCAAGTACAATGTGCCTAATGTTTACTACAATCCCAGATACCATCCTCAAACTAATCAAGCTGAACGAGCTATTAGGAATGTCGTTCATGCGATCTCTTGCTACGTAAAATCAGAACACAAAAAATGGGATGAACACCTTGTCGAACTACAATGTGCACTAAATACAGCCGTTAACGACACGACTAAATTTACCCCATATTTCTTAGTTCATGGCAGAGAATTCATCGTAGACGGAGCTCTTTACAACGTCTCAGATCCACCATGTCCGAGGGATCAAATATCTATTGAAGATCCACAAGCTTTTAGTAAAAAATTGCAAGAACTCGATGCTATTTTTCAAAAGGTGCGCAAACACTTAATAGTTGCCCACCAAAGAAATGAGAAGTATTATAATTTGAGAAAGAGGCATGTGGAACTGAAAGTAGGACAAATAGTATACAAACGCACTTACTACTTGTCTAATAAGTCAAAAAACTTCACCTCTAAATTAGCCCCCAAATTTAAAAAATGCGTGGTAACAGCTAAGCTGTCACCATTGGTATATACCTTGGCGGACCTTGATGGGAAAAGCCTCGGTAATTATCACATTAAAGACATTTTGAAGAGCGATGACTAAAAACTACTAGATAACCATCTTAAAAACATTAACTCTTGTCCATTGTTTAATACCCAATGACTACATAGGATATATAAATGAAGTATGAATGTAAGTATAAATGCGTGATGAACTAGAAAAAGAATATTAGTTTCCAAATTAAGTGCACTAAATTTTAGGTAAGAATGCATGATGATTGAATGAGCGGGTGATCTTATATATGGTTAGTAGTATGGGGATCAATCGCACATAGCGATATGTATAAACAGGAATAATGTAGTTAAAGTTCAGTTCAAGATGTACCCAGGTAGTTCTATTTCATTAAATTAACTTAAATTCTTATATTTAACAAACCTTAATTCACTTCATTTTATCTTTTAATCATAAGGCAGAAATGTCCATTTTTTTTTACTTTCAAACTTTATAAGAAGTGTGATACTAAAGAAAAAAAAAAAAACAAAGTATTTACACTAATTTAACTATAAAGTATATATTCAATTTGAGTTAGGAATGTTGATTGGTGGTGACTTTAGCATGTCAGCTTTAGAAGCTGTATCCATGTAGTTAATACAAAAAAAAAATTTTCTTTAAATAATTCAAATTTTTTTTGAAGTAAGGTAGGTGTTGTGTAACAATTAAAAATAATTGTACAAAATAATTACTATTTCAAGAATAACGCCATCTAAGCAGACTTCTCAAGAACACTAATTACCCTATTCAGCGCCTTCTGTCGCCGTATTTCCAAACCAAAGCGTTAAATCAATATGTACGTATGACCTCTGTTGTCTAATGTCCGCAATGCATAGGAAAACATCTTTTAACAAGATTTACGTCTTCCACTCACGCATAGATGTCGCTACTGACTCACAAATAAAAAATATCGTCTACTATATCTTGGCAGTTAGGGCAGAATTATATTATTTTAATAACTTTGTAACAAAGACCTATTTTTCAAGTAACCTTTAGGACATTTCTAATTTAGTTCCTTTGAATTTTAACATCTACATTTCATCATCATCAGCACGCCATCTACAGGATAGTCGATGTACTTCCCAAATATGGTATTCAGAATGCATTCAATTTCCTGTAAATTAGTTAATCTTCTCGCCGCTAGTAAGGCGACACTGTATCGTTGCATCAGTCTATTTCTCTCTTATGTCTTGAGTTGAAAAGCAACAAAATACAAATAGAAATTCTAGAACAATTAGCTTAACAAGGTTGTTTAAAGGTCAACTTTGGGCGGATGTGAGTTTTTTTTTGAATAGAAGGAACATTCCAGACCTTTTAAGCAATAAATAGGAGTGACGGAGCCTCGCGAGGGACACATTCAAAATTTTAATTCTAGAAGACCCCTCGCTTGACCTAATTGTGTGTCCTAACCTTGAGTGTGTGCTGCAGAAGTTTTGAGGTGAAACATTTCGATTCGTCGTCTTAATCTTAACAAAAATAAGTGTTTGCTGTCGTTCCCCGTCTTGGGTAAGTACTCATATTGTCTTATTCCATAAAAGGAATAATCCAAGGAATCCTTCTGTAGGGCGTCCTTCATATTGTGAAATCGTTGTTATAGGGCCCTATGTACCGGCAAGAACCGAGACCAGTTAGATTCGTTGAGGTCTACATAGTCGACGGGAGCTTCCAAGGATAGAACTAACAGGCCACGCTGGAGGACAACAGAGTATCCTGACACGACAGTTCTGGACCTGCCAAGGACTAGCTTCCGGAGGGCTGCGTCGCGCTTACCTCAATCATAAGTTAAGTCCCATACTTACCTAGAACAATCTTTTAAACCTAACACCGAGTTACGGTTGAGCTAGGTCAGTACAGGCATTCTCACAATAATATGCAATAGCAGAGTCGTACTTCCCGCCAGCTGGATCCATACTTAAGACCCTTAATCTTAATTTAACTTTAGTATTTATCATATAAAAATCAATCATTGTGTAGATATAAGATGTACTTAATTTAAGCGTTCAATCTTGTATTCCGGATTATATTGTAAAGGCTTAAGAATTAAATTAATTGAAAAGGCAATAAAGTGTTTTCCTTCACACACCTAGATAAAGGCGCCCTGGGATTCATAGTCTCTCGCTCTGGGGCTGAGTGGCCGGTGAGGTAGCCCAGAAAAAGGGGTTACAAATTGGCGACCAACTTTAGGGCAAGACTTAATTTGGTGGTGTGTGAAGGAGGCATAACCATTTTTTGGGCTTCACATGATGATATCGGTCCGGAAAACCTGCATGGTTTAAACTAACCGACCTATCTGATCTTAAGCCTTTTTGAAAATTACCTTTCTTAAGCCTTTTTAAAAATTACCTTTCCTAAGCCTTTTTAAAAATTACCTTTCTTAAGCCCTTTTTAAAATTACCTATCTTAAGCCTTTTTTACAACTACCTATATTAAGCCTTTTTTACAACTACCTATATTAAGCCTTTTAAATTATTTTTGGGCCTTCTTAAAGTTACTACTAAGCTTTTTTAATTTTTTTGAGCCTTTAACAGTGATTTAAAAGTCTTTCTTAGATAATTCTTAGCTGTTGAAATCTCTAATAAACATTTTTCGATTTCTCATAACATTCTTAAATTTTTATAATAAGCCTGTTAATTTTTAAGCCATCTTTTGTTATAAGTCTTTTCAGTCTCTAAGCTTTAACCCTTAAACATATTAAAACTCTGTTAAGTTTTAGTAAGATACTTAAAACTTATTCTTAACCATTTAAGTGTTATTAAGCCCTTATCTGGCACTTTTTTTACATTTGTAGCACTTCCTAAGATATATGTAAGCCAGTAGTAAGTAGAAGAAAGCTTTTCAAGCATCTTAAAAGTTTTTAATTAATGTGCCTATTCTGTGTACTTTTCAGCATTATTCGATACTTATACATCCCACTTAGCCCCAGCTGTAATCACTATTTGTTTCTGAACTGAATTGGTTTTATTAGCTTTCAGTTTTAAGATTTAATTGTTTAAAAATAACCATTTTTTGATCCTTAGTTACCTAATTTAATTACCTTATTTGGAAATTCGTTAATGTAATTAATCACAACACCAATAGTTTCACTAAACTTTAAAAGAAAAAAAATGTCTTCAATTCACAAATACATAGACTATTTAAGAAAAGATGAGATCAGATTTGAACTCGATATTCTTGGCATTTCCACAGCTCAAGAGGAAACAGTCGACGCTCTCCGGAAAGCACTGAGGCAGGTCTTCAAGCTGTCGCGACGTGGAAGTATTAAATGTGTACCCCAAAAGTCACCACGCGCCGCTGCGGAACTGAAAAGCCTGCACTCCAAAAGTCGCAGAATTGGAGACTCTGTTGTCCTCAGGTGATCTCGTTCATGATAGGAATCTGGTTGTAAGGGTTTCGGTTAGGGCTAACTACCTCATTGATAGGCTGGCTCGCTCAGGCTTCGACAATTCTTCTCTCACTGACCTGCGTCAGAGACTGATTCGCATCTTGGCACAAATAGAACCAGAGGAGGAGAGTAGTTCTGACGAAGAGTCCATCAAAGTCAATTCACCGAAATGCACCCCAGTTAGAAACATGAAAGAAGACGTGCAAGATAACTATATGAATGAGGGACAGCCTGTAGTTGATAGGAAAGGAAGAGAAGTATGGTGGTGAGAAATTAGTAGTGTTAAAGGAGAAACAAATTAATTTAAACTCATTTAATTTGAAATTTAATGGTACCACATGTGTTAGAATTTTTTTAGAAAGACTTGAAGAATTAAGACAGGCACGGGAAATTCCACATTCCCGCATGCTGTCTGCCTTTTCCGACCTATTAGAGGATTCTGCATTTAGCGTGGTTCAGATGTAATAAAAATAATTTCAAGTCTTATGCAGACTTAATAGCACAACTTAAAGAAGATTTTGACATCCCTGATTTAGACTACAGATTAAAAAATGAAATAAGGCAACGTACGCAAGCAAAACATGAAACAATTGTTAGCTATATTTCTACCATGCAGGGCATGTTTTCTAGGTTAACTTTCCCCATGTCGCCTGCAGAACAACTAGAAATTTTGATGCATAATATCCGCCCTGATTATATGCAAGAACTGGCGCTTCATGACATTATCTCAATTGTACCAATTAAAACAATTAGGTAAACGCTTGGAATTGGCTCGGGTACGAGCAGAAAAGTTTTTGAACCTAACTTAGACGACTGTCAGTCTAGAAAAACTAAGAATGTAACTAAATATCCGAACCAAATCTCGGCGATGTCCCCTAGCACCATCCCGGTACGTGAGAGGTTGTGTATGCGTTGTAACAGTAATAGTCACTTCACTCGCGACTGTAAGCAGTCAAGGGAAGTTATGCGTTTTAAATGTGGCAAAAAGGGAGTTAAGAGACCTGAATGCCCAAATTGCAGGAGTTTAGGCATGACCGCTACGCGGAGCGCCGCCGCCGCCCGCGCCTGCTGGCGCTGCCGCGCGCGCGCACCAACTTGCTGGCGGAGGCGCCCCTCACTCGCGCCACCAGGCGTTTTAACGAGGTATCGGATGTAGTAGACCCTTTTAATTGCTCACTGAGTGAATTCGTAAGAGCCGCGCTTTTTATTGTTAGTTATAAGTAGCTGTAACTAAATTAGATAATATTGTACTCCATAGTCATAGAAAATAGTATTTTATTTTATTCTATCGCATAAGGTGATTACCCTGTAAAGATAGAATAAGTTTGTGAATAAATAAATAAATAAATAAATAAATAAATAAATAAATAAATAAATGTCAAAAAACTAATTAGTGAGAACTCCACTCGTAGCTTAACACACGAAAGGTCCCCTTCAAACTCAAAAAAGGGTGAAGTTCTCTTTCAAAAAGATAAAAAAGATATTAGACCTTTCTTAGAAACTAAAATCTTAAACTTAAAAGTAATTGGTCTTCTTGATACTGGCGCTTCTTGCTCAATTCTTGGCAAGAACTCCCACGTTATATTCAGCGATCTAGGCTTTCAATTATATAAATTGAAATCAGAGCAAAGAATTAAAACAGCTGATGGCACTGAGGTATGTTGCTTAGGCTGTATGTATTTACCGGTTGTTTACAACTCTTTAGTGAAGGTAATCAGATTTTACGTCGTTCCTAGAATCACTACACCAGTTATGTTAGGGATAGACTTTTGGCATTTATTTAAATTAAACGAAAACTTAATAACACTTAACATTTCTCAAAACAATTTAGATCTGGACTATTATATTAATTCGTTATCGGGTAATAATGGGTTAGAACATTATGATGACTTGTCTGATCACAAAAAAAGTATTTTGGACAGAATAATTGAAAAATTCGAGTTAATCAATACCAAAAAAGTAGGACTAGGCAGGACAAATCTTGTACACCACAAGATAGACACGGGGGAACACAATCCCATCAAACAGAGGTACTACCCCCTGTCTCCTATTAAGCAACAAGCTTTAGAAAAGGAACTCGATAGAATGCTTGAGCTTGGTGTAGTTTCCCCTTCACAATCAGCTTGGAACTCACCAGTAGTTATGGTAGAAAAGGCAAATGGCGAACTTAGACTTTGCCTAGACTCTAGAAAACTTAACGCAGTCTCTAAACCCGATGCATATCCCTTGCCGTATATCAATCAGATATTAGACCACCTGAATAATGCTAGATTTTTGTCATCCATCGACCTTAGTGCCGCCTATTGGCAAATTCCCTATGATTCTCCATCATCCGCTGAAAAAACCGCTTTCACTGTTCCGCGGAGAGGACTCTTTCAATTTAATGTAATGTGCTTTGGTCTAGTAGGTGCTTCGGCCAGCATGCAAAGACTAATGGACCGTCTATTCGGCCCAGAATTCGACAATAAAGTCTTCTGTTTCCAAGATGATATAGTGATAGTGAGTAGCTTATTTGAGGAGCATGTTGATCTATTAAATAAGGTATATGAACGCCTCCATGAAGCTGGGTTGACTATCAACATGAAAAAATCCCACTTCTGTAAGAAGGAACTTAAATACTTAGGTTACCTGGTAGATAAACATGGCCTAAGGACCGACCCCAGCAAAGTGGAAGTGATACTTAATTACCCCACTCTCACTACAGCCAAGGAAGTGAAAAGATTCCTAGGTATGGCTGGCTGGTATAGAAGGTTCATTAATAATTTTTCAAAAATTACTAAACCTCTTTGCAAATTAACACGTAAGAATGTCGATTTCATTTGGGAGCCCGAGGCAGACGAATCCTTTAATCAACTTAAATCAGCCTTAGTTTCAGCACCTATCTTGAAGATGCCTGACTACAACCTTCCTTTTTGTATTCTAAGTGATGCTTCGGCCTATTCAGTGGCAGCCGTACTTACGCAAACACATGACGGCATAGAACATCCAGTGGCTTATTGTAGTAGAACGTTAAATAAGAATGAAATTAATTATAGCACTACCGAGAGGGAACTCTTAGCGGTAATTTTTGCATTAGAACAATTTAGACAATATGTAGAGGGTCAGGAATGCACAGTGGTCACTGATCACGCTTCCCTACTGTGGTTTTATAAACTTAAAAATCCAACTGGACGTTTGGCTCGATGGAGCATGCGCTTAAGTCAATTTAATTTTAAAATAACTCATAGGCACGGCAAAGAAATGGCTTTACCGGATGCGCTATCAAGGATAAAGGTAGATTCTATTGAAATTGACTCCGTTAGGGACCCTTGGTACCGTCACTTAGTGAAATGTGTTGAGAAAAACCCAAGACATTATCCTAACTTTACTTTAAAGAATGGAAAACTATACAGATATTCAAAAAATAAATACAATTTAACTTGCGAATTCGATTGGAAGTTAGTAGTACCCGAAGAAGATAGGTTAGAGATTTTAAGAAAGTGCCACGATCTTCCTACAAGTGCACATCTAGGTATTTTGAAAACTCATAAAAGAATAGCCTTACATTACTTTTGGCCACGTTTATTCGATAGTGTGAAAGAGTATGTTAGCAAATGTGAGACTTGCAAGGAATACAAACCTGTGAACACAGCTCGCCCTGGTCTCATGGGTCACCCAAAGAAAGTAAATAAGCCGTTTGAGGCTATCAGTTGTGACCTATTAGGACCTTTTCCCAGCTCTAGAAATAGAAATGTATATTTAATTGTTGTTTCGGACTATTTTAGCAAATATGTTTTGTTGCAACCTATACGGTCAGCAACAGGCATGGCTATAGCCAGATTCATTGAAAAATATGTTTTCTTAGTGCATGGAGTATGCAAGACCATCTTTATGGATAATGGCCCTCAATTCGTTAGCACTCAGTTTAGACAATTATTGACCAAGTACAATGTGCCTAATGTTTACTATAATCCCAGATACCATCCTCAAACTAATCAAGCTGAACGAGCTATTAGGAATGTCGTTCATGCGATCTCTTGCTACGTAAAATCAGAACACAAAAAATGGGATGAACACCTTGTCGAACTGCAATGTGCACTAAATACAGCCGTTAACGACACGACTAAATTTACCCCATATTTCTTAGTTCATGGCAGAGAATTCATCGTAGACGGAGCTCTTTACAACGTCTCAGATCCACCATGTCCGAGGGATCAAATATCTATTGAAGATCCACAAGCTTTTAGTAAAAAATTGCAAGAACTCGATGCTATTTTTCAAAAGGTGCGCAAACACTTAATAGTTGCCCACCAAAGAAATGAGAAGTATTATAATTTGAGAAAGAGGCATGTGGAACTGAAAGTAGGACAAATAGTATACAAACGCACTTACTACTTGTCTAATAAGTCAAAAAACTTCACCTCTAAATTAGCCCCCAAATTTAAAAAATGCGTGGTAACAGCTAAGCTGTCACTATTGGTATATACCTTGGCGGACCTTGAAGGTAAAAGCCTCGGTAATTATCACATTAAAGACATTTTGAAGAGCGATGACTAAAACTACTAGATAACCATCTTAAAAACATTAACTCTTGTCCTTTGTTTAATACCCAATGACTACATAGGATATATGAATGAAGTATGAATGTAAGTATAAATGCGTGATGAACTAGAAAAATAATATTAGTTTCCAAATTCAGTGCACTAAATTTTAGGTAAGAATGCATGATGATTGAATGAGCGGGTGATCTTATATATGGTTAGTAGTATGGGGATCAATCGCACATAGCGATATGTATAAACAGGAATAATGTAGTTAAAGTTCAGTTCAAGATGTACCCAGGTAGTTCTATTTCATTAAATTAACTTAAATTCTTATATTTAACAAACCTTAATTCACTTCATTTTATCTTTTAATCATAAGGCAGAAATGACCATTTTTTTACTTTCAAACTTTATAAGAAGTGTGATACTAAAGAAAAAAAACAAAGTATTTACACTAATTTAACTATAAAGTATTTATTCAATTTGAGTTAGGAATGTTGATTGGTGGTGACTTTAGCATGTCAGCTTTAGAAGCTGTATCCATGTAGTTAATACAAAAAAAAAATTCTTTAAATAATTCAAATTTTTTTTTGAAGTAAGGTAGGTGTTGTGTAACAATTAAAAATAATTGTACAAAATAATTACTATTTCAAGAATAACGCCATCTAAGCAGACTTCTCAAGAACACTAATTACCCTATTCAGCGCCTTCTGTCGCCGTATTTCCAAACCAAAGCGCTAAATCAATATGTACGTATGACCTCTGTTGTCTAATGTCCGCAATGCATAGGAAAACATCTTTTAACAAGATTTACGTCTTCCACTCACGCATAGATGTCGCTACTGACTCACAAAAAAAAATATCGTCTACTATATCTTGGCAGTTAGGGCAGAATTATATCTATTTTAATAACTTTGTAACAAAGACCTATTTTTCAGTAACCTTTAGGACATTTCTAATTTAGTTCTTTTGAATTTTGACATCTATATTTCATCATCATCAGCACGCCATCTACAGGATAGTCGATGTACTTCCCAAATATGGTATTCAGAATGCATTCAATTTCCTGTAAATTAGTTAATCTTCTCGCCGCTAGTAAGGCGACACTGTGTCGTGGCATCATCTATTTCTGTCTTATGTCATGAGTTGAAAAGCAACAAAATACAAATAGAAATTCTAGAACAATTAGCTTAACAATGTTGTTTAAAGGTCAACTTTGGGCGGATGTGAGTTTTTTTTGAATAGAAAGAACATTCCAGACCTTTTAAGCAATAAATAGGAGTTACGGAGCCTCGCGAAGGACACATTCAAAATTTTAATTCTAGAAGACCCCTCGCTTGACCTATTCGTTATTCCTAACTCTAAGTGTGTGCTGCATAAGTTTTGAGGTGAAACATTTCGATTCGTCGTCTTAATCTTAACAAAAATAAGTGTTTGCTGTCGTTCCCCGTTTTGGGTAAGTACTCATATTGTCTTATTCCATAAAAGGAATAATCCAAGGAATCCTTCTGTAGGGCGTCCTTCATATTGTGAAATCGTTGTTATAGGGCCCTATGTACCGGCAAGAACCGAGACCAGGTAGATTCGTTGAGGGCTACATAGTCGACGGGAGCTTCCAAGGATAGAACCAACAGGCCACGCTGGAGGACAACAGAGTATCTGGCACGACAGTTCTGGACCTGCCAAGGACTAACTTCCGGAGGGCTGCGTCGCGTTACCTCAATCATAAGTTAAGTCCCATACTTACCTAGAACAATCTTTTAAACCTAACACAGAGTTACGGTTGAGCTAGGTCAGTCACGCATTCTCACAATAATATGCAATAGCAGAGTCGTAATTCCCGCCAGCTGGATCCATAATTAAGACCCTTAATCTTAATTTAATTTAGTATTTGTCATATAAAAATCAACCGCTGTGTAGATATAAGATGTACTTAATTTAAGCCTTCAACTTGTATTCCGGATTATATTGTAAAGGCTTAAGATTAAATTAATTAAAAAGGCAATAAAGTGTTTTCCTTCACACACTAGATAAAGGCGCCCTGGGATCATAGTCTCTCGCTCTGGGGCTGAGTGGCCGGTGAGGTAGCCCAGAAAAAGGGGTTACAAACCAGTGATCGGAATATGTAGTGAAATTTAGGGTCACCGAAACATTGTCTGAATATGGATACGCCCACGGGATTGCGAGATTTCGGAAATGTTCTATACGTATAAAATACAATTTCATTTAAAAAATATTAAAATAAAACAAGTATTTATAGTCAGTAAAACATAACATTAGGTATTAGCGACTCTTATCGAAGTTTTCATCCATTTGTAAGCGTCGTTGGCGTGTCCATGTTAAGATTTCGTCAAAAATTGCATAGGTTCCTAAATCCGATCACTGCTTATAAGGTTGCTAGATTTATTTTTGGGTTCTACAGCAAGCAGCCACAGCAACTCCCTGTGGATTAGCGACCTTCTAGTTAGTGGACGGCAGTATAGCATAAATTACTTTAAAGTCACATTTGCCAAGTTTTCAGTGATCCAGAAAAAAGGTATCCATTTTAAATGTCCGTAAAAGGAAGCGGGACTTTAAAAAATCTTAATTTACAATTAGACAGTCCCCATCCCTGCCCATCTTTAAGGCTCGGGTCAAAGCACACTTCCTTGAAAACTGAAACCCTCTCCCCAACTGATCCTTTTTTATTAACTTCACCTGTCTTCCTTTCCTGTCATTGACGCTCGTGGTCGTTAGTCCTCTCCCAGATCCATCCATATATTGTAGGTATAAAATATATCTTCTCTATTATAACCTTATAGTAGTATATTTTATATAATTTGTGTAGGTTATATTGTATTATAGTAAGTTAACATTCGTATATATTAGTGTATGATAACGTGTTTATTTATTTATTTATTATCTAGATATATGTATTTATACTATAAATTTACTTAATCAATATTCAAAATCAAAAGGATTGCACCACCCTCCCCTCTTCTATCAAATGTCCTTTACCTGAAGGTTGTCTGGTAGAGATCGCTCCCAGCGATAAGACCGCATAAATTGTACATTGTATCTCTGTATACCTAGCTTTTAAGTTTTATATGTTGTGCAATAAAGAGTATCTATCTATACGTAAAATAAGATCACCACTTCAATTTCTGTAGTTCTGTTCAAATAAGCGAGCCTACAGACTGTTTTGCGCAGGGTACATTATTTTGGTCTAAAAAGCGGAACAGTCCCGCCAAAAACAAGACGTCTAACAAACAAACAACAACTTCCTCTGGGTAAGCACGCTACATCTTAGACCTTATTGTCACTTTCCATCAGGTGAAATGAGGTCAAGTGCAAACCCATTTAATATATAAAAAAAAACTGGTTTTATACAGAGACACAAAGGCATAACAGCCTTCACGATGAGAAGAAGTCTTGTCTATTTTACCTCATTTAACCTCTGATAGCAATCGAACATCAACATTCATTTCTGATAAGGATTCTTGGTCATATTAATCGATAAGTATTTTGATAAAAGACAAAAAAAACTTTATTCAATTTAGGTCCATACAGAACACATATATGAATGTCAAAATAGGTACCTATATTATCATCTACCGCTGATTGGGAATGTCTATTTGAGATGTTATTCATAGTAGTCTGTTAACTTTGATGATTGTATTTTTTTCTCTTCTCAATTGAAACTCTGTACCGAATTTCATCAATATTTTAAAAGCTGGTGCCTTCTCAGTAAAAATCGATATTTCGAAGCAGCGGTAGATGATAATACCTACTTTAACGTTAATAAGTGTTATGTATGGACCTAAATTAAATAAAGGTTTTTTTTTAATCTTTAAGTTACCTTATCCTGAATCAGTAACTTCCTTGGCAAGGTGAATAGAATGCCAAAGTCAGCACACATGACGGATGGAACGCGTGGCACGAGATTGGAAAACTTTGAAACCCTTAATACATCTCAAAGTTTTCCAGTGGGAGATGGCATAGGTAGTAGATCTTTTGCCGAGCTTCTTAGCTTTTCGATTTTTAGGACACTTCAGTGTCCCATCGGAATATGAGAGTAAGGGTATAAAGAGTGCACTTGTGTTTGCGCACACTTTTGATCACTATACTTTGTTATTTTTCTTTTCTATTTAGTGTACTTACGTATGAATGTTTCTACCATTTGTGTGTAATATACAATATAAGTACCTATTACTTAATTGATTCATAGCTTCCTTTTGTATGTTCTAACATCATCATATTATCAACTCTATTAAATTGATATGTCATAATTAAGTACTTACACTATTTGCACGCCTGCTTGCAGGCTGAATACATAAACTCAATACCATTTTGTATAAGATCTGATCTGTATCACACGTATTTATTTGTTTGTTTACGTGGCTGATCGTTACCGTCGGCCTTTGGATCCATAATCGTTTGGAGGATATTATGACTGTTGTACATTCGCTGAATTTTTTTGTTTAGGTTACAAGCGATAATCTCTTGTGGGTACACACTGCAGGATGGGCAAAGCTAATCCTTGCGTGTGTGACGCAATGATTAGCTTTGCTTACGTATTTAGGATTTCTTATTGGAGGGGGTGGACCTCCTCCAATAAGATCAATAAGTGATCTGGAGATCACTACGCTACTTACACACTTAGCTGATCTGAACAGCATTTGAAGAGATGTAAAATTCTTATTTTCATGATTTCCATCCATAGTTAAATAATAAAAAATTATAAATATTTTACCACATGACATACATTGGCCTGACTTTGAGATATGTAAATTAAGCACCTGTGTTACGGATATCAGAACCAAGCGGAATTACAAATATAATACTCAAGAGAAGAGCGTACTCTTTTTAAAAAAAAGGCCGGTAACACATTAGCGATCTCTCTTATTTCGCGGATGTTCATGGGCGGCGCTGATTAATTTCCATCAGGTGACTCGCTTGCTCGTTTGTCCACCTCTAGCATAAAAAAAACACATTTTATACTTTTCATTTGTAAGTAAATAATTACTTATAATACATAGAAAACACCCAGACCAATACAAACAGACATGTTCCTGCACACAAATGTCTGTACTGTGCGGGGATCGAACCCGCAACCCTTGCACCAGAGGCAGCATTAACTTCCACTGATCGTGATCCAGACGGGTCGTCAAATGTTGTGTTATCCATAATTGTAAATTTATATGATGCTATTTTGACCGGTTTTTTAAACATATCGAAATAACTCAATCTCATAATGTCCTCCAAACCAATATTTCGGTCATGGCGGCCAACCTCAGCGATCAGCCATCGACGCAGGACATATTGTAGTGCACAAGTGTATGCGCAGACACAAATGGACTCTCTATTCCCGTACCCTCTTATTTCGATGGGACACTAGTGTGATACGACCGAAGAAGGAAAATTATGTTTAGATTATCTGGGTGTGAAAAGCGATTTGGATCTTCTCTACTCGCCCCATGGACAGCCATCAGATAACAGCTGGATCAATTCCATACTTACAAGTTTGCATCAAATCCAAGGGAATTTTGTCCAATTAAAGGCATCTATTAATAGACACGGATACATCCTTGGAGACTGTAACCTAAGTCAACAGTCCACTTACGGAACCACTTCGCACCGTGACCTGAGCTGGCCTAATTTGGTATCGCTAACAGGCCGTGACGTCATCAAAGGCGGCCTAACGACGGCCTGCGGTCGGTAATAGGCCGTGACGGTATGGGGTGGATGGCAGACTGAATTAAATATGACACTGGGCGTGGGTATGTAGATGGGATAATGTGGGTGCATCTTAAACTAATTATAATCGCCTTACTTATTGTAGGTGATAGGAGATATAACAAGAATCTGAAAGATGCTTCGGCATGGTTGCCCATCAGAGAGACTAATTAATGAGCTCGACTAGAGTGATGCCATGACCACATAGAAAACCGCCGTAAATCAGTGTTTGCGCTGTGTTTCGCCGATCATGCACTTCATTTTAATTAACCATAATTACCAGACTCCCCAAATCCTGCATCATGGTCTAAGCGTTCCCCAGGTTCCAGAGCCACAGCTCAGGACGCAACCGGGAATTACACGCTAGATGAGGAAGGTCTGTACCAGATCTGTAAAACGTGAGAGAGCCACGCTTCGGCATTAATGGGCCAGTTCTACTGAAGTGATACGGCCTCACAGAAAACCGGAGTAAAGCAGCAGTGTACTGTGTTTCGCTGCGCGAGTGAGGGTACCGGAAGTCCAATCTGGGGGAAAGGGGGGTTTTAAGGTTGGCAGAGCACTCGTGACTCACGCCCTGTGGCTAGGGGCGTTTAAGAATACTGCCAAGGTTTTCCTGGCCTATCGTAAGAGGCGACCAAACGGGCTTTCAGAGTTCGTGAGCGTATCCACTACTGGGGAGTGGCTTGCTCAGCATAAGACTCCGCGGGGACGACATTATTGTCCTGGTAGGGGGTAGGACAGCGTTGAAGGGCTGTATTGCGCCAGATAGGGGTGAAGCGGCGAGCGCGATTAGCGGTACGGTCTAGTCCCGGCTGTGGGGTTTCCGACCGCGATTGCGCGGAGATGGACACCCCAGATTTTTAGTTAGGGTTTGAGTCCCACACACCACCTTGTTCCCTACATGTAGCAAGGTGACGGCCATGATGGTTTCCCCTGGGAAAAGAAAGCACTCGTGACTCCACTGGTGTTGCGGGTGTCCAAGGGCGGCGGCGATAACTTTTCATCAGGTGATATGCTCGTCTGCCATCTATCATATAAAAAAAAACTAATTGTAATTTTAAGTGTTAGAATTATAATTTAGTTTGATATTCTTTTTCTCTGTTTTTTTTTATTGCTTATAGTAGGTAGACGAGCTTGCGGACCATCTGATAGTTAACGGTAACCGCCGCTCATAGACATCAACAATGCCGGAGCACTGTCATGCCGCTGCCTACCATGAGAGAAGAACTCTTTTCAAACCTCGTTTAAAAAAGGACATATCATAGCGATCAGGGAACACCGCGGCTGGAAAGTCATTCCAGAGTTTGCACGAGCGCGGGAAAAAGGAGCGCTAGAAACGAAGATTTCTGGAAGGGATTGGTTCCAGGTTGTATTGGTGAAGTTTGCCGCGGCGTCTAGTCGTGCGATTGCTGTTTTAAAAAAGAAAAAATGTATCACTAATACCTTGAAAAAGTAATTTATAACAAAGCATAAATATCTGCACATAATTACAAACTGTGCGGATAAATAATGGGATCAGAAATGGCGGCGCATCTATTCACTTCCCGCTCGCACTCGTGGGGTGCGAGTATAGACGCAAATAGTGAGCGATGCGCCTCCATTTCTGATCCCATTCTTTATCCGCACAGGTTGTATGTAATTTATGTTATGTACCAATACGTTGTTTGTGAATAAATAATTATAATTATGAAATAGTTTCACAAAAGTAAGGTACGTGTTAAATAGTTTAGATAACGCGTTTCTCTATTACTGGATCAAAAGTTCTTAAATTGCAAGGTATTTTTCTACCAACAAACATCTCCATCTCCACAAGTTAATGTATTTCACCGCGTCCCAAGAGCGTAGCGCAATCTGCGAGGGCGCCACCGTAAAATTAGACATTGCTCACGGCGAGCGGGACACCCGGGCACAACCGGGACGAACCGGGACATGTTTTAATAACCCGCCCGATGCACGCTGCACCGCAAGTATAGTAATTAAGAGCTGGCGTATTGTAAACGGAGGTTTACGGTTTTCTGCGTTTTCATATGTACTTAAATAAGCAAAGCAACTAAATGCAGATGTACCAAAACGGCATCATCAGCATCGCAACATGACAGTTACATAGCCAGTCGTTCTATTCGTGATTAAAGCTATCAGTTAAATACTGGCGGTAGGAGCAAAACACTCCGCTTGGGCTGATGCGATTCAAAGGTTTTAACTTAGTATTGAGTGGTTTTTTGTGAACAAATATGGTGTTTATTTGTGCAGTGAAGTGCCGCGAAGTGATCTTGTTAATAAGAATCGTTAAATTGTATCGTTTTTAACACTACTATTATGTATCGAGTGAGTTGTCACGGACAACTTGCTTGGATCTAATAGTCTTAAAACCCGCGATTGTGTTTAGACTGGTATCAGCAAATCAGTAGATCAATAATTTTTTTATTCTTTTATTTTAATTATGGCTGCTACTGTGCTGCCCACTGCGAACACTTATATAACTCTGCCAATGTCGAGCGATTAAAGAGACACGTTTTAATGAGTAATTGACCGGTGTAAGGATATTCTACTCATTCTGATTTTTATTTTTTAAATGTGGGTTACACCACCTAAAACCAAATAATAAAACGTATACAAACAAACACATATACAGCACAACATTATGAGGGAGATTCGGTTTAGGTCAATAAAACGTAAAACCGGCGTTTTATTGGGTGACTGTGACTTTGACTGACTTCGACTGTTGACTTGATTGACATTGACGATTTACTTGACATTGGCAAGATATCTTCGGGTAGAGCCTTAAACCCTGGGATCACGATCCAGGATTTGGGAAGCCTGGTAATTACAATGAAGCTTCTGTCGTCTGATTAGTGTCATAGCCAGTGTATCTCAAATGTAGAGAGCCCCATATAGAGTTCAATTAATCTTTAACTACCCGTCTTTCCGACCGATCGATGAATTAATCGACAGTGAATGTCAAGACCACTAACGATTCACTTCGGGAGACAATGTCAGAGGTCGCGGCAAAACCCATGCAATTTGCAGTATAAGCTCTTTACAGTCAACGATTTGATTTTTGTCTCCCTCTGACGCGTACCTCCAACTAGGGTGAGGAAATGAGAATGAACAAGAAAATGATTAGTCGTCACGATCGATCGTTACTAACCGTTTCATGTATGAATGTCATTTATTTATTTTTTAATATGGCCCTACCCGATGATAATTTGCCAATGTCAAGTACCTAACTTATTGAGAATAAGTGGGTGGTCAACAGTCAAAGTCAGTCAAAATCACAGTCACGCCGGTGTTTTAGTTTTTATCGACCTACGGATTCAGTGGATATCACTCTAAGAGCAATCGCGGGCTTTAGAACTCTATTAGGTCCAAGCAAGTTGTCAAGGGACAACTCACTCGACACACAATAGCAGTGTTAAAAACGATATAATCCAACGATTCTTATTATTAGGATCACTTTGTGGCATTACATAGCACAAATAAACACCAAATTTGTTCACTAAAATCGCTAGGCACTAATTTAAAACCTTTGAATTGCATCAGCCCATGCGGCTTGTTTTAGCCCTACCCGCCGAAGCCCGAACGTCATTTACGATGTGCTGAATCGTTTACGATATCGTTTTAGTTCGATCGTAATGACAGATGGTACAATATTAAAAAAAAACAAAATATAGCCAAATCATATGATTTAGATACTAGGCAGGTATTACATATCTTATCGATTATAGATTCCTGAGTCATTATCATTCTAGGTTGCGTCTAAAGTAGTCGCTTCGAACCCGAGATACGTTGGGACCTTAACCCATTTGGGAAATCTGGTGTTTCGAATGAACCGACTGCTTTCTGACATTCTCAACCCCTACACCTTTGAGAGTCATATAATATTATGTAAAATGCAAATAAAAACCACTTCATTATATAGGTAAGTTAGCGTGTACGTTTTTATTACGTTTGAAATTACTGAAAAACTAAAATACTCATGAAACATAAAGCAGAAATTGTCAAATAAATCCTTGCATAATAAAATGGCAAACTCTCAACATTTTTTCCATAGGTAACTCCGCCGGATTTCATATTCAGTTTGTTAACAGAAAAAGCTGTTCGTGGAGTTTTCTCCAGTGAAAATGAATTCGTATGCGTACGTAAAAACTGGCTGGGTTGCAGCGTTGTCATATATATTTTTTTTACTAGATTGTACTAAGTTTATTAATTAAAAAAAATCTGCGAAAAAAAAACCGCCTGCAAAAACCACGAACTAGAAAGTGTAAAATAATAATTTTAACACTTTATACACTTCAAATAACATTTTATAACAGTATACTCGAGAAAAGGTGTTACCGAAGTCGGCGCCCAATACTATCTAGTAATTTAATCATCATCATCAGCCCGTTTAAGTCCCCACTGCTGGGGGGGAGGGGGGTAAAGCTGCTGGCATGATCATTAGCACCCAGAGAAGGAAAACTCTGCATTTATATCAAAACCCTCGCCAACCCGTCTTCCAAGCGTGGTGAGTATGGCAATTACCCCTCATGTGATGGAGGGAGGCCCGTGCCCCAGCAGTGGGGACTTAAATGGGCTGATGATGATGATGATGCATCTGTGATGCCCCGTGTTTGGTAGAAGTCCATGGGCGGCGGACTCTTACCCATCAGGTGACAAGTCTGCTCGTTAGTCTTGGTAAAAAACCGGCTTGAAGCAGCATTGTGCTGTGTTTAATGGGGACTTAAATTTGTATGTACCTTCTTGTGATATACATAATTTGACAATAAAGCTTTTTTTATTTATTTATTTATTTTATTATTTAGTTTTTAGACCATCGCAGCCCTTAGAAGGGAACCAGACGAAGTGGATCACGGCTGCACGTTTAGAATCATTCTATTAATTATATATTGTAGGTATCCACAATTTTGAGAAACTATCCCAGGCGTGCAGGTTTCCTCATGATGTTTTCCCTCACCGCTGAGCTTAAGCTAGAAATAATTAGGTAGAATTGAAAAATCCAGAGGTGCATGCTCGGATTCGAATCACGGTTCCCCGTATGGAAGGCGCGTTCTTATCCACTAACCTACTATCGCTCATTTTTTTAATAATATGGCCCTACCCGAAGATATCTTGCCAATGTCAAGTTAATTATTAAGAATAAGTGGGTAGTAAATAGTCAGTTAAAGTCACAGTCACTCAGTAAAACTTCGGTGGTTTGCGTTTTATCGACCTACGGATTCTGCCGATACCACTCTAAACACAATCGTGGGGTTTAAAGACTCTATTAGATCCAAGCAAGTTGTCACGTCAACTCACTCGACACACAATGGCAGTGTTAAAAACTCAACGATTCTTTTTATTAGGATCACTTCGCGGCTCTTCACTGCAAAAAGATACAAATTTGTTCACTAAAAACCTATATAAACTAATTTAAAACCCTTGAATCGTATCAGCCCACGCGTTGTTTTAGTCCTACCGCCAGCTTATCATCGATCAAATTGAATGTGTAAGTTGCTGAGCGTTGAAATCAGCTGCAGGTAGATAGGTATTTCAATTGGGCCATAATACCAACTTTGTAGAAAGAACAAAATGCATTCAATCTAATAGGTACCTACCCCTTTGTTGGCAACATTGTGTATAGGCCCTCGTCGCTTGGCAGGTGCCCAGGAGGTTGTATGTGGACGTACCTTATGATACGTGAACCATTTCGCTTTTATTGTTCCCACTCGGAACGGGAGAGATGGAATCTTATTTATTTAACACATTGCCTGCCACCAAACCAGACACAAATAAACATTTATTGTTTGTCGGTCACCGGTGTCCCCCATGGCACTCAAAACCTTAAGAAACAAAACCACAGTGCGTTTCTCACGCCATTTCCTACCGCGCGTAGAAAAACTATGGAATCAGCTTCCAACGATGGTGTTTCCGAACAGATACGACCTGGTGATCTTCAAGAAAAGAGCTTATTCCTCACGCTTAATAGCCGGCAACGCATCTGTGATACCACAGGTGTTGCAAATGTCCATGGGTGGCGGTCATCACTTACTGTCCGCCATAATGTAAAACCAAAACCACGGGAGTACGAGTTGGACTGGCAAGCTGAGCCTTCCTTGCAATTGGAAAACTGAATATGACGTGACACAAAATGGGTGTTTGATAAAATAAGAAAAGACGCTCAATCCGGTAGAAAGGGAGGTCTAAAGGTTGGCAACGCACTAGTGAGTCCACTGGTGTCACTGGTGTCTATGGGTGGCGGTAATCGCTTACCATCAGGCGATCCGTCTGCTCGTGTACCACCAATTACATAAAAAAATATATTCATCTCAGCGTGTCTCAGCTTTTATCAAGAAAAAATTAACATAGTTTTTAATTTCGGTCCAGTTTTCCAGATACTAGTTATCTTGGTAATCTCATTTAGAACTCATCGTCGCTTTCCGTCAGGTGCGATTGAGGTCAAGCGTTAGCCTATTGTCCAGAAAAAACAGCGGCCAGCAAAAATCTTAAAATTCTGGGATGACTTTTAATATGGCGACTTTTCCCCTAACCCATATTAATTTGATAGTATATAGGTACTACGTTGCCGGTCTTGTAGGAAGATATAGATACTTGCTTCTCTGTCCAATTCCATACATAAAAATCTAGGCATTTAATTTTAAAAAATATATTTTTATGAGTTTGTGTACCTTTTCCATAGATAT
Organism: Marasmia exigua; assembly: GCA_019059595.1. NCBI lineage: Eukaryota > Metazoa > Arthropoda > Insecta > Lepidoptera > Crambidae > Marasmia > Marasmia exigua. The sequence continues at coordinate 13,367,833 of CM032468.1, forward strand.
TTGATATATCATTATTGACAAAACTGTAGGTATACTCGGCTGACTTGAACCGCGTGTAGCGATAAATATGGTTATTATCATTGCCTTATTTTGTATCAAATAAAAATAAACTCTATCTAAACTCAGCGAAGGTATACTTTCAATAAATCAACTCTCAATTTATTATAAGGAATCAAACATCGACACAGAAGCTTAAGAAATAAAGTTGAAAATTGTTTGTGATATTTCATATCTTAAAAGAACCTGTCTATATTTTTATTGTAACAGAATCCATTTTGAATCCCATATGGGTCTACACCTTCTCAGGTAAGCGGTAACCTTTAAGCTCCATCCTATTAAAATATAACTTTTGGACGACCTTGTGTTCAAGGTTATACGGTGTATTTTTGGTTGTGCAAAGATTTGATTAAAATGGGTAAGTCAACAAAAAGTCCGTAAAAAGGTACAACACATGTGTCGGTTCGGAGAAGTCGGTAATTAGCGATGAGAACACGGTACAGTCAACGCATTGAGTCCTGGACCTTGACTCTTATGTTACGGCTTTAGAGTTCATAATTGAATAGTTTATACATGTTTATTCATTTGGGTACGTTCCTGGAAGGCGTATCGCGGTCAATAGGTGCTTTGATAGGTTTTAGGTGTACGTATACAAAGTTAGTCAGGATTCGTGCGAAATGAGGTTCAAAGGCCGAATAACACTAACATCTGTAACGACGCGGTTTTATTCTAGTCTTCATGGATGGTTAGACCTCCATTACTGGTAACTCATTGGTTGGCATATAATGTAACGTACTGGCCTCTCACACGCACTAGACTTTACTTTCATAATTCGAAATCAATCAATCATTCGATCGACTCGAATCGATCGGCTTTTTGAGTCAATCCTACGAGTGATTTCACGTGATACGTACCTCCATACCAGGATCAACAGTAATATAATTAATCATAAAATGATTTCTGAGTATTAAAAGAGTGAATGGATTCCTAGCCTTATGCTTACCTTACCTACATGACGCATCGACGAAACTAGCACCGCCAATAGATTTTCATTATTTGTGGCGATAGTGACATATTTAAAAAAAAAGTACAACGGTAAATCCATAGGATCCAGAGGAAAGTATTTAGAATTTTTAGAGACAAAATTATGTCACAAGTTCTTTCTACAAGTAGGTAACCATATTTTTTATGATTGCTAAAAGTAAATTACGGATACTTGTACGAAGATATATTACACGAGAACATTTTAAAAAAATCCTTAAGGTGACGTACTAGTGATTGTAACCCCGAAATTGTTTAAAATAGATCCGGTTTAGCAGCTAAGAATTAAAATCGATTGGGGTCGCTAGTGTGCCCTACTCGTCACCTTAAGGTGTGTCCTACCAGTTACCTTAAGGTGTGCCCTACCCGTCACCTTAAATATTTCAAACAAAACCAGTCTGAAAATCATGGTGGCTTATTTATTATCATCATACCATCACTACCACTGTTTTTTTGCCCGGTCCGGAGCCCCAGCAGCACAAAACTCAATAATTATAAGCCTAAAATAAAGTAAATAGGTACCTAGTAAGAAAAAGGTTTGTACAAAAATGCCTTAAGTTTTTTACGAAAGATAAAATATAAAAAAATCTTTATTCAATTTAGGCCCATACAGAACACTTATAAATGTCAATATAAGTACACATATTATTCTATATACCGCTGGCTCGGAATAGCGATTTCTACTGAGAAGACACCAGCAAGAAACTCAGTAGTTACTTTTTTCAAATATTGATAATATTACCGAGTTTCAAAGGAGAAGAAAAAAAAATTCTCCAAGTTAACAGACTACTTATGAATAACAACTCACAAGACAAATCGATTAACATGACCGAGAATCCTTATCATTTAAATAGTCTTGTACACTATAGTAACCTTTCTTCATTAGGCAGGTTTTAATATCAGACTAAATACATCGTCATAATCATTTTGACTGGGTAGATATTTAAATTTTACAGTTACATTACTTACATTTTTTTTAATTGTAAACATATTAAATATCTATATATATAAGTAACCATTCTGAAATAATGAGCTATTATCGCTCTTTATCTTGTTTCCAATTACATAGATACCTATTGTTATTTCGAATTTGGTTTATCATGAAAGCTTTGATAACTTTTTACTAAACTACGAATAGGCCTTCCTTATTACCCACGAAAATCATGAATGATGTCACAGAATACTTTTTTTTATATTTTTATACCAAAATTTGCAATACAATTTGAATAATAATAAAAAAACCTTCAATCTGGTCTCTGTCTCGGAGAAACCTAGTTGAATACTTGTAGCGCCATCTAGCGGTGAGCGGACGAACTAATATCGGTAGCGCGGCTTTGAGTCGGGAAAAACTCGAAATTTTAAAGTTGAAATTCGTTAGGAGTTGATAGTGTACGAACGAAAAAAAATGGTGTGGTTACTATTGATAACATGAACGTGATCACCGCCTTTTATAAGACATTTGCTACATCTAAATGACTGCAGAGACGTTGTCGGTTTTTTTTCGACCCGTTTGGATCGGAGTAAATGCTGCCTCTGGTGCAAGCGTTGCAGATTCGATCCCCGCACAGTACAATACCATAACAGGGCTCATAATGTGTTCTAATAAATTATATGCGATTGATTTGCGATTGATTTAGGATAATAATTCTCACAACATCTACACCACCTTACTGTACCTACCTTGGAAAGCATTAAACCATTGAGTATTGAGTACAAACATTTGTGCGCATGAACATGTCTGTTTGTATTGGTCTGGGTGTTTTCTATGTGTAACAAGTATGTTCGTACAAAAAAAAAATCAAAAATATATATTTGTAATTCCGCTGTTGATTCTGATATCCGTAACACAAGTGCTTGAGCTACCTATCTCGGGGTCAGATCTATGTATGTGATGTTGTGAAATATTATTTTTTATTTTTATATTTATTTTTATAATGTACCTGGATTCCGCGGGTAAAAACCAAACCCATTTATTTATAAAGTTTATACAATAGGCGAACTCAATGCCAAGAGGCATTCTCTCCCAGTCAACCTTTGGGTCATACAGAAAGGATAATGATGCGGCGAAAGAAGATTACGTGAACGTGGAGAACAAAACGAAAAACTATACAATACATAATATACATATACACAGCATAGAATCATGGTCCATGCGTCTACCCTGGCGAAGCAACAGTTTTGGAAACAACTAGGAATGAGACGATGATGACTGCTTTGGGATCCCGACAATAATTACGTAGCACCTTGCCCGTTATCGGGACATACCAACACCATTTAGTTTGTGAAAAAAAATAGAAATAAGTTTTATGAAATGAAAAGATAAAAACAAAGAAAAAAGCTGAAGGTAAATATAGAAAATGTTTTAGTGATTTGGTGTAATATCATAATAAATGTAGTGATGTGCTGAATTTAATAGTAATGACTGCCTCGGTGGCGTAGTGGTTAATGGGTCGCACTTTAAAGCGACAGCTGCGCTTGGGGTCCCGGGTTCCATCCCCGGGTCGAGGCAAAATTTGTACCTGAGTGTTTTTGTTTAGAATTTCTCAGTGTCAGCTTGGAATCTGGAAGTTGGCGGTCTTGTACTCCCGTGCCTCAGGTTAAGCACGATAAGCCGTTAGCCCTGCGCCTGATCCTACTTCGGTCGTGTCGAATTGGTGTCCCATCGAAATATGAGAGTAAGGGAATGGAGAGTGCACTTGTGTCTGCGCAAACACTTGTGCGCTGATCGCTGAGATTGACCGCCTTTGCCGAAATATCGGTTTGGACGACATTACTACTTTTTATGTGGTAGGTGGCAGACTAGCAGACGGATCGTCTGATGGTAAGCGATTGTCGCCACCCATAGGCACCCACGACACCAGTTATCCATATAACCCACCATAACTTTGTTTACATACTTATTAATATGTATAAGCTACCCTTATAAGTATAAATATAACTAAACATTTATTGACGAAATACAATTACAACAAGAGGTAGGATCGAGACATGATACATTAAGAGACATTCAGTAATAAGACAATAGGTAAGTACATCTTATATAGACAATTAACAACAAGGTCCAACCTCAGCATAAAATATTTATTTTATTGATATACATAATTCGCCCTATGATTAGCAAATATATATATATATATAGAGAAGAGGTGTGATTGTTTGAGGTCAATCAGATCCCGACTTGAACATTTGCTACTAAAATACTGAATCATTTCGCACTCGAATATCGATTTCGCCAGCTCATCGGCATCAAACAAACCTCCATTCATGTTAACCTGTAAACATCTTAAGACACCTCACACCGGTGTCCGGTTTCAGGCAGGATGCGCGCATCCGGCGACATCAACGGGCCCTTGTGTTGCGCGCGCGCCGGACACTTCGCGATTCGCTTTTTGGTAATGTAATTGAAGCTGTGTGTGTTGATGATGGGAGGAAATAAATATGTGGTAGGTGTGGCTAATACTCCAATGGCTGGGCCACAAGGAAAGGATGGGAGAGGATCGCAGTGTCAAGAAAGCTTTCTTGGGCCGTCCGACCGGTCGATGCCCGATTGGCCGACCCAGATATAGGATGATGTCTGAAGGATCTACGCGAGTTACGTGTCAGCGACTGGCGTATTCTGAGACGGGGACCATTCTTGCTGCAACATTGTTCGCTAATTATTATTCTTATATTTTGTATTTCATTAATTGCTTCTACTTCATCATCATCGTCAGCCCATATAAGTCCCCACTGCTGGGGCACGGACCTCCCTCAATCACATGAGGGGTAATTGCCATACTCACCACGCTTGGCAGACGGGTTGGCGAGGGTTTTGATATAAATGCAGAGTTTTCCTTCTCTGGGTGCTGATGATCATGCCAGCAGCTTTACCTTAGTCGCCTTTTACGACACCTCGGTGAGTGAGGGTGGCCTATTCTACTCTGCCGGGGACCACACGGCGAATTGCTTCTACTTATCAGACTCTATGACTATTATTAGTATTAACTTGATTATGTAACTGTATAATTTTGTGCAGCAGAGTATACGTATTATCTATCTATCTACCTATAAGGTGACGCATCGACGTAACTAGCGCCATCAGTATTAATTGTGGTGAATATGAGACCTTTTTTAAAAAAGTGCGACCGTAAATCCATAAAGGAAAGTATTAAGAATTTTATTAGATAGACGAAGTTTTAACTACTTCTGTTGCGTGAGTCCTCACTCACCCTCGTCGTCCCAAATCGGGGGAAAGGTATCAGCGCACTTGTGACTCCACTAGTGTCGCGGGTGTGGGCGGCGGCAATGCTTACCAACAAGCGCTCCGTCTGCTCAAAAAAAAAATCAAAAATGTCTTTATTCAATTTAAGTCCATACAGAACATTTATGAATGTCAATGCTTGTCTGCCTCCTATCAAATAAAAAAACATATTATGTTTTACCTCGGGAATTCTTTCGTGACGGAACTCTAACATTCTCTACTTTAATAGCACACACGTCCATTAAAGCAACAGGTTTTATTATAACTAAAATTTTAGATTTCTTGTGTATTTGTCACCGGAAAATAATATGATCCGTAAGTTTATCAATTTACTAGGAAGTTTATAAACTTTTGTACGATTGTAAACGGGAGATAAATTAATATCTAATGTCCTCTTCTATTTAATATATCCTTTACCTGAAGGTTGTCTGGTAGAGATCGCTCCCAGCGATATGACCGCCTAAATTGTACATTGTATCTCTGTATACCTAGCTTTTAAGTTTTGTATGTTTTGCAATAAAGAGTATCTATCTATCTATCTAATATAAAAAAAAAAGCTCAAATTGGAATGTTGACGTGACAGAAGTGGCGCTTATCACGGGACTTTTTTTTTTGGACTCTAGTCGCATTCCTTGGTTTAATACCTGGCACCTAGACGCAATTACGAGCACTAGTATCACTATTAAAATCGGAATTTACATAAAAAAAACAGTCTTAGAACTATCTACCTTCAAGACGATTATCAACGAAATGGTGACAACTAAAAAAATAATTGCTAGTCCGTAAAGCTTTCCCTCTAGAATTGATTGGGCGATCCACATTCTACACAACTTTTAAATGCTTCTAACCTACGAGATAAACTAAAGACGGCCATAAACATTGAACTGGATTCTCGTAAACAACTAATGCTGAAGTGTGTGTGTTCAAGAATTGGCACCGGATTTTACGTAAATTAGCCTGGTACAGTGGCGGACAGGTCAAGCTATACAAAACTGTCAAATTTCCTCAATCGATTTCGAACTCAATGTGTAACAAAATAAGGTTTATAATCGAATGAAGAAATTTGACAGTTTTGTATAGCTTTATGTGTCCGCCACTGTACATGCAAACAGCATTTACCTTTGGTATGCTACTTGTATTTTTATCGGACATTAGAAGTAGAGGAAAGATAATGTTTCATAGTAATAAAATAAAGTAAATGGATTTTTAACAGTTACAAAAAAATTGGCATTTGTTACAGTTTATATAATTCCGTACATACTTATAAGATGTTTTGCTATCGTTTAAACTATTAAAGCAGTGCTTACGTTATCTTTAAAATTTTGGAGGAGTGATTTTCACAATTCATTACCAGTCTGCTTGGGGTGCATAAGGCTAGAGAGCAAGAGAAGACGTTTCTTCTGAAAATACTGTGCGGGGTCGAACCCGCAACCCTTGGACCAAAGGCTTTCTTTTTTTTGACAAAAATTGTTTGAAATAAATGTTAATACTACATTATTTTTATTTACGTCTTTATATTTTTATCAATATATTTGATATTATCTAATTTAAGACTGAAATCTACAGAGAACCTACTGTTGCAGTTTTAGTAAAGATGTTGAAGTGGACGCTTGATCACAACCATTTACTTACCATAGCATGCTGACGACCCGTTTGGATCAGTGGTAGTGAACGCTGCCTCAGGTGCAAGGGTTGCAGGTTCGATCTCCGCACGGTACAAACATTTGTGTGAATGAACATGTCTGTTTGTACCTATTGGTCTGGGTGTTTTCGTATTTATTTACAAAATAAAAGTATCAAATGTATACATATATTTGTAATTCCGCTGTTGATTCTGATGCCTATCCGTAACACTTGAGCTACCTATGTCTGAGTCAAATCAATGTATGTGCTGTTGTGAAATATTTATATATAAAAAAAAAAACAAACAAAAAAAAACACAATTATCTATTCCATAGGTAGAGCAAAATCTATCTTACATATTTAGATTCTCTCGTGACAGAAAAAAATAGTAGAAATACGGAATCACCAAAAAAAACTGGCCAAAAACAAAGCCCCATAACAATTCTTTTTAAACTAAAAAAAATAGAATTCTAATTCAAAAATAAATAAGCATTATCACCGTCTCTCGCATTTAAAAATTGGCACGGCTTATTACCGTAAATTATGTTCTTACAACGATTTACCTTTGCAAACTATTTCTGTTTTATGTCTTGTCGCATTCCGTCACGGTCAGTGCGCTTTATTTTATTGTCGAGATTAGACGCGTAAAAAGAAGAAGTCTTATTTTTTTTCTAATCAAAGTGGGCAGAGGCGTGTCAGAAACACATATGAAATATGGCAACAAATGTGGGACAAATCATTTTGTCCCTTTGTACTCGTACCTGCTACGTAAAGCGAATGATTTATTTTCGTATAACAGGCGATACGTTTATTACAGTTTTTAGGTACGGTCGGAATTATGCATACATGACGCAATAATGGCGTCATTTTAAACAATACACTATGCTAGCTTTTCTTTTTATGACTATGCGACAATGGGAGAGCCATGCATCGGCATCAATGGGCCGGCTCAACCGGAGTACCATGGCCTCACAGAAAACCTGTCTGAAGCAGCACTGTGCTGTGATTGGCTGCGTGAGTCGCAGGCTCAATCCGGGGATACAGGGGGTTTAAAGGTTGGCAGCGTGACTTGTGACTCTATTGGTTTCGCGGGAGTCCATAGGCGGCGGCAATCGCTTATCATTAGATGAAACCGTCTGTTCGTCTGCCACCTGTAGACACAAAAAATGCCATCACTTGCTATCGATGAGTTGTTTGATATGCTATCGCGGATTGTGCATGTTTACTTCCTTACCCAATACATTTCACAGACACTATTCTCGAATAGATTGCCTTACGTTTCCTTTCTTTTATCATTTTTCATAAACAAATTCACCGACTTTCTTAGCCTATTGCGGCGAGAATATATCGGCCTATTAGCAAGATTGCGTAAACACCTAACCGTTGATTTACGCGCTTCAAGCGTTTTTAGCGTAGCTGAGCGGGTTGGCGTTAGCGGCAATATCTCTAAGTATCTCTGATAAATATCTCAGCTAATAAACGCTAAGATGTGATAAATCTTTTTAGCCGAATTGGGGTAATGTAGGGGAGGGCAGTGCGCTCGTTTTTAGGTTTAAAAGCTATTTTAAAAGTGGATTAATAGCTGATTGTTGAGATCCACTAACCTCTCTTACCTACCGCAGTGTCTTAAGACAAAAGTCTTTAATGCGTGTGTGTTGCTAGTGATGACATACGGAACTGAAACCTGGCCGCTTACAATGTGCCGATTAAGAAGGCTCAGAGTCACCCAGAGAGCAATGGAGAGGGCTAAGCTCGGAGTCTCTTTGCGTGATCGTATCAGAAATGATGAGATCCGCAGGAGAACTAAGGTCACAGACATAGCCCAAAGGATTGCGTGTCTCAATGCAATGCAGGCAATGTGCAGGGCACATACTAGGAGAACCGACGGCCGTTTGGGCGGAAAGGTCCTCGAGTGGAGGCCATGTACAGGAAGTCCCAGCCGTGGCAGGCCCCCCGCAAGGTGGACCGACGATCTGGTGAAGGTTGCGGGAATCCATTGGATGCGGGCGGCACAGGACCGATCTGTGTGGAGAACATTGGGGAGGCCTATGTTCAGCAGTGGACGTCTATTGGCTGAAATGATGATGATGATGATGAACCTCTCTTATCCACCGAGCTACCATTGCGCGATTCGAAATAGGATTACCTGTAAACGACTATCTCGGTGGCGCAGTGGTTAGTGGGTCGCACATTAAAGCGGCGGCTGCGCAAGAGATCCCGGGTTCGATCCCCGGATCAGGCCAAAAATGTGTATCTAAGTTTTCGGTAAGAAATTCTTAGTGACAGCCCGGAGTCTGGAAGTTAGCAGTCTTGTATTCCCGTGCCCAAGACACGTTAAGTCGTTATTCCTGCGCCCGATCCCTCTCCAGTTGTTTTACAGTGGTGTCCCATCGGAATATGAGGGTAAGGGAATAGAGAGTGCACTTGTGTTTGCATACATACTAGAGAAATATATTATATCCTGCGCACGTGGCTAATCGTTAAGATTGGCCGCCGACGCCGTAATTGGTTGGAAGATTATGTACCTGCAATTCAGTTCTGCGGCTGCGGAAGCCGCCAATAACGGCAACAGTATGTAATAGTGTTGTTAAATTTATTTTTACGTTTCATCGCCAACTTGATCTGTTGCTTTCCGTAATCTTCGCATGTTAAAACTGTTACTTACTTTATTTCTATCAGTGAAGACCTGTTATTAGCTTTAAGACATTCATTGTAATTGCTACTGTATTAATACAGCTGTTGGTCTTCCGAATAAAATGAAATAAAAATAAAATAATTTTGCGACTCAGGAAACGATTTGTAAACCTAAACAGAGAACCTCAATCTACCACTGTTTATTAAAGAAATACCTGTTAAACTTAAGTGCTACTGATGCATCACACCTGATGGATAGAAAGTGACGACGAGGCCTAAGATGTTGCGGAGTAGTTAAAAGGATGCCTATTCAATATTGCCTTAGAAATGTCCTAATTGTTATGACCAGGGAAAACGGACATCAGCGAGGAGTTTCATGTCTTAGTTGCCCGTAACTTAGAAGCTTACAATCTAATAGGTTTATTTTGTATACTGAACCCTCCTTAACTGTGGTATCAGAGCGCATCGCTTGTAAAAATATAGCCCAGATATGGACAGAGCCGGGGGCAAATACATTCGTTTGGTTGAAATATGGCGCAAGGCGCGAATAATATACAGCTTCGGTATTGTTTAGATAATATCGGCAATGAGGCTATACGCAAATTCTATACTCTATACTCACAAAACTTCATTTTTATAAAGCCTTTCTCACTTCCAATGTAATAAAGAATAATATAACGAACGATAGTTCTTCTTTCATAGCGAGATAGTAAGTATATTATGCACTTACCTATGAATTTTCTAAAAATTGCTATACAAAAAAAGAAATCGAGTAATAATGACGCATAAAGAAGAAAGCTCATTTCATATCGTATCATCAACAGGCAACCAGATTGAAAAGAACAAACTGGTCGTCCTCTGACTTAACTGGTGTTGAAACCGAAATAATAAAATTCGTACTACTGCAAACTGGTAGCTTAAAATGTCAAGAGAAGCCTCACGTTAGAATCTGATGGAAAATGATTACCGCCAACCACTTCCCTGTTCTGAGCCGTGTGGTCCCCGGCAGATTAGAATAGGCCACCCTCACTCTTACCGAGGTGTCATAAAAGGCGACTAAGGTAAAGCTGCTGGCATGATCATCAGCACCCAGAGAAGGAAAACTCTGCATTTATATCAAAACCCTCGCCAAGCGTGGTGAGTATGGCAATTACCCCTCATGTGATTGAGGGAGGCCCGTGCTCCAGCAGTGGGGACTTAAATGGGCTGACGATGACGATGACGATGACTTCCCTGTTCCCCCGCTACTGTTGCAACATTATTTTCGGGTAGGTGGTCTTACAGGATCATCCTACATTAAATAAATAAATATTTCACAACATTACATACGTTGATGTGACTCCGAGATAGGTAGCTCAAGCACCTGTGTTACGGATATTACATTTAACACCGGAATCACAAATATATACGTAGAAAACATCCAAACACAATACAAACAGACATGTTCATGCACACAATTTGTTTGTATGCAGAAGCATATCAAACGGGCCGTCATTAAATACTTTTTACCAATTTACTGCCACACTTGCGGCAGTCAGACTACCTAAAATACTACGTACTTCTACTGAAATCTAATCGTACAAATTGTGAGATGAAGTAGCAGATTTTTTTTTTATGCTAGAGGCGACAAACGAGCAAGCGAGTCACCTGATGGAAAGCAATCATCGCCGCCCATTAACATCCGCGAAATTAGAGAGATCGCTAATGCGTTGCCGGCCTTTTTAAAAAGGAGTACACTCTTCTCTTGAAGGTCCCTAAGTCGTAGCCGTCGGGAAATACTCCCATAGGTAAACTGTTCCACAAAACTGAGGTACGCGGTAGAAAGTTCCGCGAAAAACGCACAGTATTCGACCGCCATCCATCGAGATGATGAGAATGGAATAACAATCGCTTGCGTGTGGTTGGATGTAAGAATTCAGCTGCAACAACAATTTAATTTGAAATTACAACAATTGCTAAAATTAAACTAACTAACAACAACAATCTAACATTTTTTTGACTGATTCATAATAAGAAACCCCATTCTGATCCATCAACAAGCAATCTTAGGTAGAGTCCATCAAACACAGCTCTCTCACCGACACAACTCGTATCTTAGGCCGTGTGCACAGAGGTAACTGTGACGTGTTAATGCGTTTTGCTGAGTACTGTGACCACGCCTTGCATGGGACAGAGTAGTCGAAGTTACAGAGACTGTAAACACAAATTCTGGGAATAGAACGCTGGATGCTCATATCGCTGCGACTCAACTATGGCTCTCCTGACATGCCCTTTGTGCTCAGGCAGCTGCCAAAAAATGCCTTGGCTATACAAGGAACGTTGGCTGTTTACATCGCGACTATAAACAAGGTACGCACACATGCTTAAAGTACAGTGGTTGGTACATCTTGGCGTGGTTTGGCTCGGGACAGAGGTACTATGCGGAACGTGTGTGGGAGAGACACTATACCACCCGATGTTGCGTGTGAAAGGTTCTTAGTTTCTCACTCGGGTCAATATTTTTTTAATGTAATATGTGGCAGACGAAAAGATGGAGTACCTGATGTAAGGGATTGCCGCCGCCCACGGACACCCGCGTGGATCACCAGTGGATCACAAGTGCGCTGCCTTTAAACCTCCCTTTCCTCCGGATTGGGCCTCCGGCACCCTCACTCACGCAGCGAAACACAGGACAATGCTACTTCAGGACCTTTTTCTGTGAGGCCGTGGTATCTTTCCGGTCGAGCCGGCTTATTCATGCCGAAGCGAGGCTCTTCTACAGGCAAATTTGTCTTGAATCTGTCTATGCAAGGAGTACCCCAGGGAGCCCCAGTACTGATCGCCGTCTATAATAATAATAATAAATATTAATAATAATTCTCACAACATCTCATACGTTGACCTGATTTCGTATTAAGTAGCTTAAGCACTTGTGTTACAGATATGAGACAGCGGAGGAACACAAATATATACTTAAATACATATATAACACCCAGACACTGAACACAAGTGTTCAACGCGCGAATGTCTATGGACATAACACCAGTGGAGCTGGAGACACAGGTGTTCTGCTACTGGTCACTGTCTATGGTCCACCCGCAGCTCGCTCACTCACCGAAACACAGTGTAGTCGCTGCTTTACGCTGATTATTTCAGAGGCCGTGGTATCACTCGCCTTCGCTTAGAAGATGCCTGTTCACTCTTAGAATAGAATAGAATAGAATAGAATAGAATAGAATAGAATAGAGTAGAGTAGAATAGAATAGAATAGAATAGAAGAGAATAGAATAGAATAGAATAGAACAGAATAGAAAAAAAATATTCAGCAACATCTTACAACTAAAAGAAACTTTTGTGCCGAAAAGGTGACCCTTAGCATAATGCCAAGACATAGTAATGCCGAGGCGCTGGTTTTCAGGGGCACCACATTACTAGATTATAGGTGAATAATCGCGCATTTAACCAGTTTTCCGTTATTCAACTGAGCAGATATTTATCGGCACTGAATGTAATTACATCTGTCAATAGTCGGGCATTACAATCGGATTTTGAGTGGGCCTCACGCGTTTGATTTACACCGCCGCTTGGCCCCTCGCCAAGGGCTGTTGCTCGGCACTTTTAATAACTAATAGGAAAACAATCTGTTTGGCACTTTTACACGTTTCGCTTATTTATTGACAATTTAGATATTCTTTATTGCTGTTAAAATACATAGCTATCGTTGATTATAAATTTTAATATCCTAAATTGCCGTTTTATCGTTAGTATATTAAGAAAGCTAATAAATATAGATTGTTCTAAATTTAAATATGTCAAATTTACTAAAAATCTCATCTCATTATTATTTGATAATTTCTTCTTAGTAGATATATATACCCGTTGGGTACACAAAATACACTAGACAAGCGTTCGTGGCACTCATTCAGCTGGTCTCACTGAAAACCAGCGTCATGGCCTTTGTCTGGGCTGTGACATAAGCTGAGTGAGGGCCATTTATACTAGATGTCATAACACATCATAATATTCATTTGGCACTGTCTGGACATGATTGAATATAGTTTTGTTTTTTTTTCCTTTTTGTTTTATTTTTGTGTATTTTTAATTGTTTTATGTTTTGTTTTCTGTTTGTGCCAAATTGTGTTCTGTTTACAATTGCTATATGTTCTGTGTTGTGATGTCTATAATAATAAATATTTTCTTTCTTTCTTTCAAAAAAAATATTTACATATTTTATCATTTGAGTAGGAACTCGAACATTTACAACCAAAAAAATAAAATAAAAATACAACGTAGTTCTAATTTCTCATTCATTCTCTAGCAGTAAACCTTTGGGTCATGCAGAACACCGATTTAGGTTACGGGACTTTTTTAAAGTTACTTTTTTCCTTTAACATCACTGGACAACCAGCTTAATGCTCGCCTGATGGCAAGCGATTACCGCAGTCTATGTGGATGTTTGCTCCAGAGGACTCGACCCAACGTCATGTTGTTCAATTATGACTCGTACTAATTTTATCAGCTCCCACGAACCTTCAGATCTGTAATACCTAAAGATCCAGGCCTTTTTTTTGTGTGGTTGGTGGCAGACGAGCAGACGGATCCCCTGATGGTAAGTGATTGCCACCGCCCATATACACCAGCGACACCGGTGGAGTCAAAAGTGCGCTGCCAACCTTTAAACCCCCTTTCCCCCGGATTGGGCCTCCGGTACCCTCACTCACGCATCGAAACACGGCACAGTGCTGCTTCACGCCGGTTTTCTGTGAGGCCGTGGTATCACTTCAGTCGAGCGTACTCAATGGATCCCTTAGGTATTAGGCTTTCATTAATCGGAAACTATCAGAAACCCCCCTAATATTGGCAATCTAACGAGTGACATCCATTTTGAACCTATAAATATCAAAATTAAATAAAACCAGACTCTCAACCAAACTAACCTACACTCCTCGACCTGAAAAAAGGCGCACTGTTTACAAAACCGTCAACTATCGATACGTCTGTCCGTCAAGACAACCGCTAGATAAATGCGAGTGCTCACTGGCTTGGCGCCGAGCCAGTGGTGAAGACAATCCGGTGTTAACTGAGGGAGTGAGGACAGGAGGCGCGGCGTCGGTTGCTATTAGGTTTCGGTATGGTTAACACACTCAACGTATTAGAGTGGAGTAGTTGGGGCATTGGGAAACGTAGTAGGATGTGACTACCTCGGTGGTGTAGTCGCACTTTAATGCAACGGCTGCGCTAGAGGTCCCGGGTTCGATCCTCGGGTCGGGCCAAAATTTTGTTCCTAAGTATTCGAAAATAAATTCTTAGTGTCAGCCCGGAGTCTAGAAGTTGGCGGTCTTGTAACCCCGTTCCTCGGAAAGCACGTTAAGCTGTTGGACCTGCGCCCAATTCCTCTCCGGTCGTGTCACAGTAGTGTCCCATTGGAATATGATGGTAAAGGAAAAGAATGCACTTGAGTTTGCGCACACACTTGAGCACTATACTATATCCTGCGTACGTGGCTGATCGTTGAGATTGGCTGCAGTTGCCGTAATCGGTTGGAGGATATTATTATTATTATTATAGGATGTCCTGTTGACATGGAACTCAAAGACGCGTTAGGTCCTTTCAAATGAATGATCTTTATTCGAAAAACGTTACATAATGAGAAAGAGATGTCACCCACCATGAGGCAGCTCAAATGCATCTCTATATAGGTGCGAAAGAACAAGAAAACCATCAGCACGTCACGCGGATTCCGAGGGTTCGTGTGGTTTATCATGTATGGTTTTCCTTTACTAGCTTTGTCTAGTTAGGATGCATTTCTACAGTAATATGAAGTAGGAACTGACGATTTGAAAACAATGTCTGATGGTATACCTAAGATGAATGTAGACAATGCAGAACCCGGTTGGTGCTCTTTGAAAGAGGCCAACATCCAGCGTTAGGTAGTAACAGAAGCTCAAACTCAAACTCAAATAATTCTTTATTTGCATAGGCTTGTACAAAGGACTTACAAATCGTCATACACTTGAATGATAAAAGATTATATATAAGTACTTATGTAAATTTACATGTTAATACATATAAGCTAATTCAGCCGTTCCACTAATTGATAATACAGTAAACATTTGCAGTGGTGTGACTGAATTGGCAAAGTCGGCCATATTTGAGGTGCAATGTTCCCCATTCTGTACTCACCAATCTTCAGCTCAATAAAGCTCAATCTCCCGGTTGATATTGATGAAGCTGTTAAAAGCAGTATTATTATAGCAACAAAGCCCGTAAACAACAGGTGCGCGGGACGCTAGCGCCGTGCGCCCGCGCACCCACGCCGCCGAGGAGTAAAGGTGACGACGAATCCAAGCTTTCTTTTGTCATGAATTCGTAATTTCTGTTAAAAAATCTAAACATCAGAACGAGGACTTTGGAATGAGTTGAATTTTAGATATAAAATTCTAATATTATCTAAACGCAAAAGTTCTTGACCTTCCTATGTGGTATGTATTTTTTATAATTGGACCCTATTGCGGGAAAAGGTACCTATGTATTCTATGTATTTCTGTAAACAAGATTTATTTTTCGATGAAAATAATCTGTGTTCCGTTTGTACCTTGACACAGGTAGCTTGGCGGTAATACTAATAATAGAATAGTTACTAGATTATTAATTTTCTTTAAAAGTCTATTCCAGGAATATCACCTGACCAGGAATATAACTTTCATAACATCTACAGAATGATGGGAAAGGGAATCCGATGTTAATGTCAGTCAGCCATATTTGCTATTTTCTGTTGAAACTGACAATATTTTTTTGGCTAACATTTCCACTAAAATAATGTATATTTCTGCCATTCTCAATTTCATTTGTTAAATTACTTTGCACTGTCTTCCCTTATTACGAATACGATATTTCTTTCCTCTACCCAAAGGTTGTCTGGAAGAAATCGCTACAAGCGATAAGACCGCCTTATTGTACTGTCTGTTGCTGTTGTATCATGCTTGTATTTTATTTTTGTGCAATAAAGAATATTTATCTATCTATCCACTTGTAATGTACTCATGCTTTGCTGTCGCTAATAAGATAATAGATAATAATGATGATGATAGGAAAGTAAACAAACTAAATTGCGCAGAACAAAAGATTTTCCTTTCTGAATCTTTCTGATGACAGTCGCAAGTTTCTACACTAACATGCCAAGGTTTACAAGCTCCTTAAAACTCACGTTTGTCATCGTTGGCTTCCCGACGCTACGTGTCATTTTACACTGTCTCAATGATTTTTATGTGAATGAAAATGTGTTGTCAACTATGATTAGGTTGGTAACAATTTTGTTTTTTAAAATGGCGTAAGTTAGTGGGTGAAGCATGATCCAGGGGGGGGGATCCATTGGGGGGTCAGGTAATTCGGTACAATGAAGCGACTGCCGTATGACCTTCATATCCCTTAGTCAGGGGAACGAGACCGGTTAGGTCACGGGTGCATGTTCACAACGAATTCCGAAACACGCAGACTCTGACGTAGCTTTAATTCATCACTATACGGGTGCGGTAGAGAAAGAACGTCACCCAGCACGTCACCCCAGTACTAACTACTTCGTGCGGTTTTTTAAGTGTCATCATCATCATCATCAGCCCATTTAAGTCCCCACTGCTGGGGCACGAACCTCCCTCAATCACATGAGGGGTAATTGCCATACTCACCACGCTTGGCAGACGGGTTGGCGAGGGTTTTGATATAAATGCAGAGTTTTTCTTCTCTGGGTGCTGATGATCATGCCAGCAGCTTTACCTTAGTCGCCTTTTACGACACCTCGGTAAGAGTGAGAGTGGCCTATTTTACTCTGCCGGGGACCACACGGCCCCCGTTTTTAAGTGTAGCCTTCTATGAAAAGGCTCAATCGGGTTAGGGTGTCCGTCTATGGTTTTCCCACACCGGTGAGCTAATGATTGAAATATGACATAGATTTGAAAAATCTAGAGGTGCATGCTTGAATTCAAACCTAAAACCTCCCATTAAGAAAACGCACATTCTTATCTACTGAGCGAGCGAATTCATAAGTATCCTGTATGGACTTAAATTGAATATACTATTTTTAGTTATAAATAGGTATCATGACGCCCTGTTGGTCTAGTGGTTTAAGTACAGGGTTTTGATATCAGGGTCCAGTATATTTCAAATTTTTCGAACATTGCTCGGGATTGCACCAATCCGCATTAGGCAAGCGTGGTAATTAAGCCTAATCCCATGATAGTAGCGATAACTTGATTTCTATGATGGAGGCCTTTGCTCTGCTGTGGGACAGTTTATAGGCTGATACTTTAGGTACTTACCACAACTAGATCTACAAAACATAAAATATTTTTCAAACGCTTTACAATCCTCACGGTGCACCGAGACTCTCCACCACGATGATCCTTATAGATGACACTCAAGTTAGTTCACCTCTAGCCTCCTCACAAGTACAAATAGAAAAAACCATTCATAATCATTAGCCGTTCCATGAACACGACACTGATGATAGAAGCAGATGAAGCCGGCTGTGAAAACACTGCCGATAGTAATTAGGAGGTGACTAGCGTCTGGGAATGTTGCTTTGGATTACGTAATCTTGTAATTAAGTACTTGATGACAGGATTGTATCAAAAGGTTTGGCATTGGCAGATCTTTTTTTTCACTCGGAAGATGTATCACATAACGGAAGTACAAATTCTTTTGGTGCTGCCTACCAAAGTTTTTACCGTAGTGTAAATAATTAATAAGAAAACTTTGTTTTGTATTTTTTTTTATGTAACATGACCCGTATTTACACGTGTTTTGATCAACTATGAATACTTACCGATTTGACCAAATACTTAAAAAGTCGATTTTTAAGATAAGATCTATAGAACGTTCTAGTAATGGGTCAAGTAGATAGATAGATAAATATTCTTCAATGTACATAAATAATTGCTCGATTGTCGGTGACTTGACCCTCTCTAGTCGACTTGATCCTCTAGCACTGTGACGAGATATAGCTTCTCTCAGCATTCTATACCGCATCTACCATAGGGAGTGCTCTGAGAAACTGTTTGATCTACTCCCTGCAGCTGAATTCTTACATCGAAGTGACACGCAAGTGATTGTCAATCCATCCCCATCATCTCGATGGATAGCGGTGTAACACTGAGCGTTTCTCGTGGAACTTTCTGCCACTTACCTCAGTTCTGAGGAACGGTTTGATTACGAAGTATTTCCCGATGGCGACGACTTAGGGACCTTCAAGAGATGAGTGTACTATTTTTAAAAAAGGCCGGAAACTCATTAGCGATCTCTCTGATTTCGCGGATGTTCAGGGGCGGTGTTGATTACTTTCCATCAGGTGACTTGCTTCTTCGTTTGTCGCCTCTAGCATAAAATAATAAAAATACAAGTATAGTAGACAACCTTTGGATAGAGGAAAGAAACAATGTATTCGTTTGAATAAAATACATTTTTGGCAGTTTTTTGAGCGTATAATTAGTGTTAAATATATAAATTATTTAATTAATATTTTATATAGGTGTTATTTAAATACTAGCTATTATTATCTATCTAGAAAGCGTTTCTATTAATGTACCTGTACCGTTTTATATATTTTATTACAAATATTTAAGTAGCTAAAACAGTGTAACGTCATCATAAATAATACTTATGAAATCTAGATTAAGAAACATAAATACCAACAGATCTCTTGATTTCAGAAAGCATTTCAAAGCCATGTTTTGCTCATCACATACTGAAAATATGGCATGCTGAACTTATTCGATGGCACAAAATACCAATATTTCAAAACCAAATAACCTTCCCACCATTACCACTGCCACAAAAATGAAATAAAACACATCGCACACGATAAATTCACATCTAAAAAGAACTGTTCTTCGGAGAAATATAATAAATATGTTAGTTTGAACGTCCAGGTGTTCTCGGTGCTCGCATAAACGTGTCTTCGAGTCATTCTTGTTAATTTAACGCTTTAGAATTTACAAACATATTATCTCTAAATATACCTACACAAAATTATACCATATTATGAGTGATTAAAGTTGATATTCGAGTTGGGAAAAGGTACGGACCCCGCTAAGGTGACGCGGCAAGGGTAGGGCGCCACGTGTGGACCGCCTGCGATATTGCAATAAAAATAAATATTTTCAAAATAAAGGATGGTCAAGAATTCAAACGAAGAGGGAGGGTTCTGCATATAAGAGATAAGTGCTGCAATATTTTTGGGAATCATTTGACACATCCATAATTGTAAATAAAGTATGATTTGTCTCCATTCGCATGTAAGAAGTTATAATCCTCCTGATTGTATTGTGTGTATGTAGCGTACCTATTCACAATCAAGGGTTCTTCCCACGAGTAGTAATGTAAGTAGTAGGAAATATTACAGGGCTATTTTTAAAATAGCTAACTAGCGTACTCTCTTTTGAAAAAGGCCGTCAACACATTAGCGATCTCTCTGATTTTGCGGATCTTCGTCGGCGGCGCTGATTACTTTCCATCAGGTGACTCGCTTGCTCGTTTGTCCGCCTCTAGCATAAAAAACAAAAACAACGTAAACGCTACCGAGATAACGCAACATACTAAAAAAACATTTTCCTGTACTAAATAACAACATAAATTAACAAATAAAGCTAATTTCAATAGCTGTTAGTTAACTTAAAAAAAAACCGCCTTGAAACACCACGAACTAAAAAGTGCAAAATAATATTTTTATCTAAATATTTGATTGTTGTATTAAATTACAAGATAGTATTGGGCGCCGACTTTGGTAACACCTTTTCTCTAGTGTACTGTATATAAAATGTTATTTGAAGTGTATAAAGTGATAAAAATATTATATGGCACTTTTTAGTTCGTGGTATTTGAAGGCGATTTTTTTATTATATATTGAATTGAGAAACATTTTTTTTAAATCGGTTAAAAAAGCAGTCCCATTGATTCCTGTCTTCAATAACACCTAATACAACATTGTTTTTTGATGCCCACAAAAACCAGAAAATATCTATACACTAATAACAATAATAATAATAATTCTCACAACATCTCATACGTTGACCTGATTCCGAACTAACTAGCCTAAGCACTTGTGTTACAGATATCAGACAACAGAGGGACACAAATATATACTTAAATACATACATCACACCCAGACACTGAACAAATTATGAACACTTGTGTGTTCATCGCACGAATGTTTATCCAGGGTGGGGATCGAACCCACGACCTTTGGCGTAAGAGGCAGGGTCACTACCAATTGCGCCATCCGGTCAGTCAATACTATCGATTAATCTTTGGATCCCTAATACAAAACAAAGCCAAAACCATCAGTACAAAGGTGAACATACTGTACATACATACGATAAAACATAGCGCCATTGATTTCAGCTGAGCCGTTGGGGGCAGCTAATCTGCCGCTGTCTTTAATATCACTAATATAGCATTTTTTTTGCTGCCCACAAAAACCAGTAAATATCTTTATAGTTCTACAGATAACCCTACAGATCCCTTTTACAAAATAAAGTCAAGACCACAGAGGTGAACGTACGTGCGATGATACACATTGATTCCAGCTAGCAGCCGGTGGGAGAGGCTAATGTTGTCGCCGTCTTTAATAACACTAATACAGTAACATACCATCGCTTTTTGTTGCTCACAAAAACTACGAACATACTCGTACTTGTATCCTGATACAAGTACTTTTTGTTGAGTATTTGATACTTATAAGATCAATGTAGCTCAGTAGGTTCGAACGTGCGCCTTTCGAACAAAAGGTCGTCATTTCGAATCCAATCACGCATCGCTCGATTCGAATCTATATGCATGATTTTTTTTTATGTGATAGGTGGCAGACGAGCAGACGGATTAACTGATGGTAAGCGATTGCCGCCGCCCATGGACACCCAGGACACCAGGTGGAGTCACAAGTGCGCTACATCAGCAACCCACACTCGTCCACTGCTGGACATAGGTCTCCTCTAATACACGCCACTGCTCCCGAATTTCGGCCACTCTCATCCAGCCAACACCAGCCAGCCTTCGAATGTCATCATCCCATCTTGTCGCAGGGCGTCCAGCACTACGCTAACCGAGTCGCGGTCTCCACTCAAGGATTTTACGGCTCCAACGGCTGTCAGTTCTGCGGCTAATATGACCAGCCCACTGCCACTTTAGTTTGCTAATTCGATGGGCTATGTCGGTGACTGTGGTTCTCTGTCGGATTACATCATTTCTGATGCGGTACTTCAGAGATACTCCGAGCATAGCCCTTTCCATAGCTCTTTGAGCGACTTTGAACCGGTGTGGACTAGTCCAGCCGCGAGTGTCCACGTCTCGGCACTGTAAGTCATGACCGAGAGGACGCACTGGTGGAAGACTTTCGACTTGAGACTTTGAGGGATGGGAGGGTGGGCGCTACCAACCTTTAAATCCCCCTTTCCCTCGGATTGGGCTTCCAGTACCCTGACTCACGCAGCGAAACACAGCACCGTGCTGCTTCACGCCGGTTTTCTGTTAGGCCGTGGTATCACTCCGGAGGAGCTGGATCATTCATGCCGAAGCTTAGCTCTCCCACGGTGAAAACTCCCATGACTCCGACTCATTCCACAGTAGCACAGTGAATGTAAGGGAAAATTTTGCGAGAAAGTCTGGACGTTTCTGATAGTTAAATTTTTTTGTTAAGACCTGTATTTCATATCACGAATAATTGAACAAAATAAATTGTTTTAAATATGTAGTTTACTTATTCTAGTTTTTATTTAACTGATTTTGTGAATACTGTTTGGCTTGAGGCGAGGGAAAAAGTACACATATTTCATTCCTTTTTTTTCAATTACAACTATTAACGCATCCTAACTGACGTCATCAACCGATCCTTAATGACACCGATTACACCCTCACATTGTCACAATGTCCTCCACAAATAGAATCCACCGTGGGAGACCCAAGAACCACGTCAAAGTCCCCCTTTGGACTTTATTGCTCGAGATGTAGAGTTCAAAATTGGGTAATATTGAGGTTGAATAAGTAGCAGCGGTTTTGTTTTAAGATATCTTAAGTGACAAACGTGTGAACCGTGGAGTAGCAGTTTCACAGGGCAGTGTGTCCTTGCCCTTTGATTTGGATATTAACAGCGGGATCAAAATAGCTGGACTGGGAACGGAGGGGAGACGACGAGGTGCGATGGACAAGATTGGATGGATTGAATGTTTCAAGATGGCGTTTTAAAGCTCTTAGCTACAAATTGTAAGCTGCCAAAGGGCCACATCAAATGTTACCAAGGAGCTTTGGCAGCTTCACAGCGTCATGAGATTGTGATTTAATTGTACTGTACTATGTTTATTACTACCTTTTGTAACATTATTATGGAGATCAATAAAGAATATGATTATTACGAGAGCACAGGCCAAAACCTAGGTTTTCTTAAGACAGGTTCATGAAATTTATCGAACTACTCATCAATAAAATGTTATTTAAAATATTATAAACTCAATTCTCATATATGTAAGTAGCAATAAAATAATAATTAAGAGGGAGACCCTTTACACCTCTACTCAAGAAAAAAGATTTACCGTAATAATAAAACAAAACACAATACATAGCACAACACACATACCAAAATACACACATTTAAATTTAGAAATGTACATATATTTTAAGAGCACATACCACTTACTATAACATACGCGAAGCAACTATAGCAAATATAAATAAACTATAGCTGCTTTTGGTCCAAGGGTCGCGGGTTCGATCCCCTCACAGTACAAACATTTGTGTGCATGAACATGTCTGTTTGTATTGGTCTGGGTGTTTCCAATGTATTATTAGTATGTGTTTACAAAAATAAATTATTATATGTATATATTTGTAATCCCACTGTTGATTCTGATATCCGTAACACAGGTGCTTGAGCTACCTACCTCGGAGTCAGATCAATATATGTGATGTTATGAAATATTTATTTATTTATTATTTTAATTATGCATAATGTTAGCTTATTACGTAAGTTTTATTATTGTTTCATCAAATGCTCTGTTACTTTTTAATTTAATTATTTTTTGGTTACACAAGATACTGGCTAAGCCTAATTTGGTATCCCCTGTTACATTCATCACTTCTTGGACACCAAATCTCATGTTTTAATTTTAAGTACTCACCACCTTAAAAAGTATCTTAGTCTTAGTAAGATTGTTCAGACAGTAATAAAGCATTTTTGATTTTCATTTTTCAATAAAAAAAAAACATATTTGTGTTGGGTCTGGGTGTATGTAGTTTCTAGTAAGTAAGTTATTATTTATTGTGTATGAAATAATTTAAGTTCATAGCAGATCTTAATACCAAGTTACAATAAAAGCGCTTATTTCTACTTTTACAAGTGTAAGTGTGTCTTCAATAATAATATAATCTAATTTCAATAATACCGATACCCACATGTAACGGTTCTATACTAGATGTCAACTTGTCAACGGTCAGAAATAAAATAAGTGCACTTGTGTCTACGGTCCGATCACGGTTATTTGGCATGTGGGAATAGTCGGAACTAATGTTGTTTTGACATTTTCGCATAGAAAAAACGATTTAGAACGCCCTTTTGTCAATGTCACTGAAGTGCCTTCTGATCGTGGTCGGTCAGTATTATACTTCTACACGATATTAACATATCCTTCAGTTCTTCGCTAATCGGTAAGATACGTTGCAAAATATTGGATATTAACATTAACAAAAAAAACTATATTTTCGAATCAACCGTGGGAGCCAAGCTTCGACATGAATACGCCGGTTCGACCGAAGTGATACCACGGCCTCACAGAAAACCGGCGAGTAGTAGCTCTGTGCTTTGTTTCGCTAAGTGAGTGAGGGTACCGGAGGCCCAATACGGCGGAAAGGGGGGTTTAAAGGTTAGCAGCCCACTTGTGACACTGGTGTCGCGGGTATCCTGGGCGGCAGCAATGGCCTATCGTCAGGTGATCCATCTGCTCGTATGCCACCTCAATCAATCAATCAATCAGCATATCGCCGTCCACTACTGTATGTAGGTCCCCTCAAAGAGCGCCATACAACCCGGTCCTGAGCGGTCTGCATCCAGCTCACACCAGCCATCTTTCTCAAATCGTCAGTCCATCGCGCCACAGGGCGTCCAACACTGCGTTTCCCCACGAGGGGTTCACTCCACTCCAGTACATGTCAACTCCATCTTTTATCAGTGCTTCTAGAAACATGGCCGGCCTATCTCCACTTCAGCGTGCTGATCCTGCGTGCAATGTCCATGACTTTAGTTCTCTGACGAATAACCTCGTTACGAATTTTATATGCCAGAGGGACTCCAAGCACCACTTATCACACCACCATGTGATGATATGCTACCTATCACATTGAAAAAAAAAACTTCGTAGCTTTCCTTTATGTAGATTTCCACCATGCATTCACTCTGTTCCCACCGATTCAATCTCCAACCTAGACCAAATAAAACTCGAAAGTAACCACAATAAAATTTTACAACGCACCGTAGCAGAAACAATTTCATTAGATGCCCCCAAGTTTAGAAAATAAAAACAGCTTTATGCACTCCTTAGACCGGCCATATTGTAGGGGACCTAAATGCATGCAAATTTTATTTTTAAAAAATGCAAGTGGTCAGCCGTCGCCTGCGTCGTTCGTTTTTATGGTCCCTATTGGGTTTTCGTCCACCTTCTGAATTTGGTTTGAGGTGAAATATTTTTATAGGATGATGGGAGTATTTGCGGTGTTTCGGGACAGAATATTTGCTTAACAAATTCAAGAATTTATCGTACGTCTTTTTTATAAAGCATACTGGGATTCAAACATTAAATAGTTACGTACATTTCGTATATTAGGATCAAGTGGTTCTTACATGCTAAGATTTTTTTTTCATCAAATTGCCACTATTTTTATTATTTCTCACTCCAAACCAAAGGTGAAAAGTCGACAGATTTTTTCTGCGAAGTCGAAATGAGGAAATTTTGATCGTCTGCCACCATCGCATTAAAAAAGAAAAGTTTTTTTCAAATTTCGATTCTGTGCAATAATCATGTACTTATTTAGACAAATGTTCTTGCTGTTATTAAAACAACTAACAGAAAGATTGTGTTTTAAAAGTGTAATCGGTAAGTAAAACTATTGGTCTTCCCATTTCAAAATTTAGTAACTAGCAAAGGACGCTACGTAAACTCACTCCAGGTGTTGTTTTTTTTTATTTTAATATGGCTCTACCCGAAGATAATTCGCCAATGTCAAGTAACTTTTTGAGAAACTAGTCGAAGTCAGTCAAAGTGACAGTCACTCAATAAAACGCCGGTGTTTTACGTTTTATCGACCTGCGGATTTAGCGGATATCACTCTAAAGCAATCGCGGGTGTTAAGGAAACGGAGAGGGCACACTAGCGACGCCAATCGATTTTAATTTTAGCTACTAAACCGGATTTATGTCAAACAATTTCGGGGTTACAACCTCTTGTAATCACTTATACTTTTTATTAAATAACCATGCACAAATGTCGAGTCCATTTTTGTACGCGAAAAATTGATTCATTCTAAAAGGGGCCGCTTCTGGCGGTAATAAATTTTTCGCGTACAAAACCGGACCCAACATTTGTGCATGGTAAATAACCATCACAAAACAGTATAAGTGTTTGTCGGGAAGTTGTAACCCTGAAATTGTTTAACATAGATCCGGTTTAGTAGCTAAAAATTAAAATCGATTGGCGTCGCTAGTGTGCTCTACCGTCACTTTAATACTCTATTAGGTCTTTCCTTTAAACTACAGACACATAGAAACGACAATGATCATTCTAATAGTATGAAAAATAAATCAGCTTGAATACAACACGTTTCCCTGATGCGATATTTTACGAGAAGCGCGAAGGGTAAAGCAACGTCTTTATTAAACGAAGGTGCTCAGATTAGGGCCATCGTAAAACGGACACCCGCTGTATTTGATTCCCTTACGTACTTACCTATGTAAGATACACTTCTTATGTCTTTGCAAAGTGGATATATGTATGTAGGTTCAAAACTTTGCTAGAGTTATGATTTGACTGACCGGATGGCGCAATTGGTAGTGACTCTGCCTCTTACGCCAAAGGTCGTGGGTTCGATCCCCACCCTGGACACGAATGTTTGTCCAGGGTCAGGCGATGAACACTTGTGTTTGTTCGGTGTCTGGGTGTAATATATGTATTTAAGTATATATTTGTGTTCCTCTGTTGTCTGATATCTGTAACACTAGTGCTTAAGCTACTTAGTACGGAATCAGGTCAACGTATGAGATGTTGTGAGAATTATTATTATTATGTTTGTCAGTTGTTCCATAACCACGGGCAATTATGTCCCGGACTTTTGGAAGGCGTGCGTGGGGCCGAAGCCAACACGTAGAGGCCCGTTCAATTGACAGTTTTACTATAATGTGATGTGACACCAGCCGGCGACTATCCCTGTATACACTACAGAAGTGTAGCCAAGGACGGTCCCCGGTTGGCATAAGACTATTGAAAATAATGGAAAACAAAATGAGCTGGGCTATTGGGTTGAGGTGTTAGTGGACCGGTTAACTGGTACTATGGAGAGACTATGGCACCTGCCCGATCAATGATAAAAATCACGAAAAAATGGGCAGGTGGTGACTCGCCACTCACTAGATGGGCCCCCTATAATAAGCTACCAGGAAGCCAAGCAAAAGCTAGCTACCAGATATAGCAAGGCGGGCAACATTGGTGTGAGCAGCTCAGGGTGCCGAGAGGTGTACACCGCTTTCTACCCAGTGTCTGTGGTGACAGACACTGTGCCAACTCGCGACTTATGCATCTTTCACTTCCACCCTGCGAGCTTAAAGCTCTGACATCCCACTCTGGCCGGCTGGTGAAGGCAAGCCAGAGGTGAAAGTCCTGCAGCCCTTGCTGGGGTCCACCCCAGCCGGTCAATAAAGGCAAGCCGGGGAGAGGGGCCTGATCGATTTTCGGGGATATGGGACCCAAGGGACGTCACCTCCCATTCAGCGCGCCACAACGCTGCCCTGGGGAGACTAACTGCACTGATGAGAGTTGTTGCTCTTAAGCAAGAGCACCAACTCTCGCCAGCGGGCGATGGGGTCGTCACTTCCCTACGCACTTATTATTATTATTATTATAAATATTTTTATTTTGTGAAAACCAAGTAAATTAACTGCAGAAGATATAGCAATACCAGTTCGTCATACAGGCATACAAATGTAAAGTTATTTGTATATATATATATATATACTATACTATATACTATATATAATATATATATATATATATATATATATATATATATTAGTTTACAAGTTCCAAGAGATTAATGGAAAGTGTAATTAAGCTAGATATGAAGCAAAGTTCATTCTAAACATTTTAAGCAGACAAAAACAAGAATTTTTCAAAGTTTTGCGACGTGAGCTTACGATTTCCTGAAAATCATTTTTTTTTAAATAAAATAGACAGTAAGGCCAGCAGATGCATCATGGTAATGCCGCCACCAAAGGACACCCGCAATACCAATGGAGTCGAAAGGATACCTTTTTATAAGATAGAGGGCAAACAAGCGGGTGGATCACCTGATGTTAAGCCAATACCGTGACCCAAGGACAACTGCAACAAAGGAGAAGTTATAAATGAGCCGCCGACCTATTAAAAATAATACTCTCTACTCTTGAAAGTATAGCAGTGGATAATGGTGGATGGATGATGTTAGCAGATTTCAATGCGGTGATCACATACCATCAGTCGACCCATTTGATCGATCACCTCCTTAAAAAAAAACAACAAATTTTCCCAGAAGTCCGCATCATGGCGTGTAATTTCCAGTTGCGTCCAAAGATGTCGCTTCTAAGCCCAGGTTACGCTCATTATGATCCAGTATTCGGGAAGTCTGATAATTACTATGAGGCGACTAACGTCTGATTTTCGAAATACTAAGATAGGAGAACCAGACCAACTAAATCATGGTAACACGTTCAGAATAATTTTCTCCAATATTGTAGGTGTCCGAAAACGTTGGAAAAAGGGTAGGGAGGCCTTTGCCCTGCAGTCGGACAGTCATCATCATCATCATCATCAGCCTATCGCAGTCCACTGCTGGACGTAGGCCTCTCCAATTGTTCGCCACTGTGATCTATCCATGGCTTCTCGCATCCAGCTCTTGCCAGCCATCCTGCGCAGATCGTCCCTCCACCTAGCCAGAGGGCGCCCTGCATTACGTTTGCCAAGACGCGGTCTCCACTCTAGAACTCGTTTACCCCATCGTTGTCGGTTCTGCGGCTAATATGGCCAGCCCACTGCCACTTAAGCTTGCTAATCCGATGAGCAATGTCGATGACTTTGGTTCTCTGCCGGATCACCTCATTTCGGATTCGATCTCAGAGAGAGACGCCGAGCATTGCTCGTTCCATAGCCCGCTGAGCGACCTTTAACTTGTGGACCAGCCGTACCGTAAGTGTCCACGTTTCGGCTCCGTATGTCATGACGGGTAGGACAGTACAGGCTAACTATAATAATAATAATAATTGTAGGAATCCACAATTTTTGCAGGCGGGTAGGTCTCCTCAAGATGTTTTCTCTTAACGCTGAGCTAATGGTAGAAATATGCACATAGATTTTTTTTTATGTGATAGGTGGCAGACGAGCACACGGATCACCTGATGGTGAGTAATTGCCGCCGCCCACGGACACCTGCGACACCAGTGGAGTCACAAGATCGCTGCTTACTTTTAAATCCTCCGTATTGGGCCTCCGGTACCGTCACTCACGCAGCGAAACACAGCACAGTGCTGCTTCACACTGGTTTTATGTGCGGCCGTGGTATCACTCCGGTCGAGCCGGCCCATTCATGCTGAAGCGTGGCTCTCCCATGGTCAGAGATTTGAATAAGATAGTTGCATGCTCGTATCCGAACCTCGACCCCCCCTAGAACGCGCGAAGCTACCATCGCTCTTACTCGCACAATTTTTCTCAGAGGTCAACGGTATTTAAAAACCCCCACCTAACCTAAAACATAGCCAAAGACAACTCAGCGAGGGTAAACATAATTTGCTGCGAAATTCAAAAGCATCGAGAGGGCATCTAGTTACGATCACCTTCCCCCCCAGGGGGGCGGGCGGGGAGGGGCAGATATTGGAATATTTTTCATACAAACACGTCTCTACGTGGACACTTCTACTTGATACAATATTGCTACAAGAGAGGTAGGTTTATATGGGTGGAAATGTGTCGTTTGTTTTGAATTGGATATCCGATGTTTAGTGAAGTTCTTAAGTTATCTGTTATTGACATTTACAAACACAGACAAACGCTATGTTGGTCAAGTGGTTTAAGTACCGGGCCGTGATCTCGGGGTCCTGGGTTCGATTCGCGGGAATTTTTCGAACATACCTCGGGTTTGTGATCACCAATCCGCATTTGGCAAATGTGGTGATTAAGCCTAACCCCTTCATAGTAGCAATAACTTGATTTCTATGATGGAGGCAGTGCCCTGCAGTGGGACAGTTTATAGGCTGATACTTTACAGGCACAGAACAAACTCAAATATATTATCATAGATATTTGAATTTAATTAGTACATTTTTGTCTAACAGAGTATCGCTGATACTTAGAGACATAGTGGCAATGGAGTAAGTATACACGGTATTTTTTTTTTCGTTTACATCTCGAAAACCACATAATAGGTATATTAATTAAAAACCATTTAGCAGATCCACAAATAAGCGAAAAGAAAATTTATTAAAAAACCATGCAAAAATGTTGGGTCCGTTTTTGTACGTCCGAAATTGTGTAAAACAGATCCGGTTTAGTAGATAAAAATTGAAATCGATTGGCGTCGCTAGTGTGCCCTACCCGTCACCTTAACATAGGTAACTAAAACAATATGAAAGAAAAACCTTCTATATTTCTTATATTTGGTATTGGAACTCCCATGTAAGCCCACCTTCACCCGTAGGTGGTCGCGTCACTGTCCGGTGGCGGTCAAACTTTATATATTTTATATCTCCACGCCGGCCCTGGCCGCATTTATTATTCCGACTGCCCTGGCCCGGCCCTGGCGGAGCTAAAAAAACAGGTTCCGTCGAAGGGCGGGCTTCATGAATTCATTGAAATAAGTTTTTCTTCGGGAAATTTGGTGTGAGCATGTTTTAGTGTCCGTCGAAGGTATGTTGTTTTTGTAAATGGTAGACAGTAGAATAACTTCGCTCTAGGGATACCTACAGTGAAAAAATGTAGCCTTGACAGACAGAATTATACAAGCATTGATGTTGTACTCAATGCATACAAGTTACAGAATTCTACCGAACTAGTTATGCGTATACCGCGACACCAATGGTGTCACAAATGCGCTGCCAACCTTTAAGCCTGGATTAGGCCTCCGGTACCCTCATTCACGCAGCGAAACACAGTACAGTGCTGCTTCACGCTGGTTTTCTGTGAGTGTGAGTGTGAATCATAATTTGGAATAAATTTTGTATTCTTAGTTTTATAGTTGATATTTTTTTATAGCAATCTTTTGCAATTTATTCTTAAGTAAATAACACACTTAAAAATATCATCTCGTGTGCAGGCGGGACAGCTCATGTCGAATCAAGCACTTACAAATTTCGTCGGCTTATTAACGCGTTCAGTGGTCTAATTGGTAGAACATTCACCCGGATTGTGGAAGGTGTGGGTTCGTGTCCCGCCTGAACACAAGATGAAAATTTTAAGTGTGTTATTTCATCGTCATCATCGTCAGCCCATTTAAGTCCCCACTGCTGGGGCACGGGCCTCTCTCAATCACATAAGGGGTAATTGCCATACTCACAACGCTTGGCAGACAGGTTGGCGATGGTTTTGATATAAATGCAGAGTTTTCCTTCTCTGGGTGCTGATGATCATGCCAGCAGCTTTACCTTACTCGCCTTTTACGACACCTCGGTAAGAGTGAGGGTGGCCTATTCTACTCTGCCGGGACCACACAGCGTGTGTTATTTATTAGTTTTATATCTGGAAGCAACATTGCTAATATCACATAATAGTGTGCAACGGTTTAACTTGACGTACGGTCAGCATCAAAAGTAGCTTAACACTTTAGTACCATAGTTTTTTAGATTTTCGCGTTGCATTACAACTATAATGTATCAATACGGGGATTAACACGATATTTACTATGTGAAACAACATTGTGTACTCACATATTTGGCTCGAAGTTTCGGCTACGTTACAGCAGCCGTGGTCACGAGCGGTCTGATCAGCGGAGCGGTCAGTCCGCTCGTGACCACGGCTGCTCAGATGCATCAGCACCGCATTCCAATTGACACTTGTATTTTGATAACGCAACGAGCGCAAACTATCACGGAGAGAAAAAAAGGGTAAAATGTACGTTTTGTGGTTCTGAACTGGGATAGGTAACATGATAGTTTAAACCAAATCAGTCAGTCAGTTTAAGCCAAATCGAATCATTTTACAACCAAAGCAGCTTCTAATAAACATCTCATTTGCGAGTACACAAACATCTAATTCAAAATCAGATACCAAACAACTCAGATCTCCAGACATTCTCCCAATCGGAAAAAAATCTCCCAACTAACAAAACCGGACCCCATAAGTCCACCATCCGACGGTGATATATCGCCATGATTATTCACCCGGAACCGTGCCCACGGCGTAAGGTACTCCGGAAACGGAAGGACCCGCGTCTTAATTTCCGGTCAAAACGCATCTGAGATCTCCTTACGATTATGGGGCGGTGTAATGTAGGAGAGAAAGTGGGAGGGAAAGATACGGTGGTATTCTTTATAACAACATAATATTCTTTATATTATGTGCTGTGTTTTGCTGCGTGAATGCACTTACTCACGGAGGTCGATCCGGGGGAAAGAGGGTTAAAAGGTTGGCAGTCGTGGGTGTCTATGGGCGATGGCATTCGCTTACTATCAGGCGATCTGTTTACTCGTCTGTCGCCTATCACATAAAAAAGCCATAATATTTATGCATATCCATGCACACAGCAAGATATGCTATTCCAATTATTGTAAATTGGATTTTACAATCTTCGACTTTAATATGCTACTTCAAGGTTTTATCGAACATGTACTTATCTCCAAGAAACATATTAATTTATTCTTTATTGCACAAGAAAAATACAATTGTCGGACTTAATGCTAAATATGGTATTTTTAAAACGAAATTCGCCTTCTCGAATGACATTCAGTTGATTGATGCCAGTATGAAGAGGCGATTTTGTTTTTGATAGCACAATTCTGCTTTCAGTTGGTTTGGTTCCTTTGGGTCCTTGTTTTAAACTTAGTGAAGATAAGTAGTCACATAAGTAGATACAAGGATACTCCGAAATAATAAACAAATAATAAACAAATAAATAAACTTTTAATTTGCCTGAAACACAGTTAACATACAGATGTTTACAAGTTTTCAGGTATTATGTGTTCAGCCTGCTCGCAGACATGAAAAAACATAAGTAATTCCCACAAACATTACATAATTTATATCCATAACAGCAGATGACATTTCAACTTCATTAAAATATTATGGTAATGTCAATATTTAGGTCCTCAAAAAATAGATTAATAATGTCAAATAATCATTTCTAGGATTTAAAATAATTTCACCAGTTTAAATATTCCCTAAGACTATAAAAGCTTTTATTCAGGAGCCAGTATGTCAGTTTATGTTTGAATTTTTCTCCTTGAAGCTCTTTCAGATCGTCCTAGAGCAAGTTATACACTACTATCGTCATATTATATACATTACGCTTATATATATCTTAGCGAAGGGAACTCTAGAGCAATGGCTAGATGGAGTTTCTAAAACTTAATATAAGATTTTTTTGCACAACAAGAGAAAGACACATTATTTTTTGCTGATTTGTAAGTATTACTTTAAATCGACACTCGAATCAAAGTCACTCGTCAGAATCGACTACCTAGCTACTCAGACAATATTACCTAACCCCAAACATCGAGGTACTAACGTAAAAAAATCTCATAATATCCTCTACGAAATTAGCGAAATAAAAACTGCCGTAAATCGAACAAGTTGCGGTCAGCGTATAGCGGTGTGCGGCGACGGACCTGGCACGGTCGGACATTTCGCATAAAAACTAACTTCACCTATTACCTACGACGGAAATGTTAGGTTGTTGTCATAATAACGTGTGGGAAATTGAAAATGTTGATTTTATGGTTCGCATTCACATAAAAGAACGAGTCTTACGCATTGGATGAGTAATTTTGTACGAATTAAACACTCTCTTGTACTAAAATGTAGTTTAAGTTTAAAGGGAATGCAATTTTCAACTGTTGATAGAATTTTCAAAGTAGGATCTGAGTTTATTATTTACAAATATATGATAAAACAGAATAGTAAATTAAAAATGTATAACTAGGCACTATGACTGACCGGATGGCGCAATTAGTAGTGACCCTGCCTCTTGCACCAAAGGTCGTGGGTTCGATCCCCACCCTGGACAAACATTCGTGCGATGAACACTTGTGTTTGGTCAGTGTCTGGGTGTAATATTATGTATTTAAGTATATATTTGTGTTCCTCTGTTGTCTGATATCTGTAACACAAGCTTAAGCTACTTAGTATGGAATCAGGTCAACCTATGAGATGTTGTGAGAAATTACTATACATCATAATAACTTTTTTATCCAATTACATTTATATTCGTCGCCCTGATTTTATGAATTCTGGCGCCCAACGTGTGGTCACATTTTTTCGTCTGCCTATTTTAATGTATGGATTTAATATACATACAGCATCTACTGAGAAATGTTTAGACTATTTATGAAATTAGAAGTAACAGATATTTTTGAAAGAACGACAAAGAGCAATCAACGCCCTTGTTCCTCTAGTTCTATTTTCTTCCAGCTAAAACTTATCGTAATTGAAATAAAACTTATGCATACCCAGTTCGAGAGCGGGCTGTTTATTTGGGGCCCTCCATCTGTGATCCTTCTTCAGAGAAAAAAAAATACCCACCAAGCCATCTGTAGATCTCATTGTCCTTACCGATCGAGAGTCAGAAAGTTTAGGGAAGCTTTACTCTTGACACTTCCGAAGGAGTCGAAAAGTCTACAAATATTTCCATTATGAAATGGGCTTAACCAACCTTTTTTACCATAAATTTTACATTACCCTTCTATTGCTTATGAGTTATCGTAATGCGGTTCTGAGTAATGGACAGGGCTGGTTACGACCCGCCAAGTGGCCAAGTTTGGAGTGCTTCGTCATTAATATACCTCTATTATTGTTGTGTATGTAAACAGGGCACTTTCGTATTCGGGCTCAATGGTGCGTTTGGGAGTGACCCTGCCTCACGCTCCAGGGTCGTAGGTTTGATATGTTTATCCACAGGGTCTCACTCTTGACAAACATTTTCGTGGTATTTGTTCAGTGTCTGAGTGTTAAAATATCTATTTATTATGTGATACCTTCGTTGCTATTCAATTAATTACAAATATAAAGGTTTAATAACTTCAGTCTACTACAGTCGCCCTGGGGGGCGAATCATGTGTGACTAGTAACAGCCTATTCATTGTTCTCTTATTTATAGCACCGAAGAATTTCCACCTTGTATCAAATACTCGCTTAGCTTTGCTTAAGCGCTAAAGATCTTCAAAAAAGTTGCATTTTTCGAAGATCTTCTCATAGTTGGCAAATACCCTGTAGGAAGCGGTTTGCAGTGATTAACTCACTTAGTACATTTGCTACGATATTATTCTACTGCTAGTGATAAATAATGTTTCAGGATGCGCTTACGCACTCGCCTGTACCAATCAACGGGCAGGTCTACCACCTTTTATTGTCGCTTTCATGCGGACGGTGTCCGGTTGCCGTGGCAATTGCCTTCTTAGCTCAAAAACAGCCCTTGAACACAACCCACCACAGAAATGTACACTCTATTACCTTCACATTTGAACATTAAATCATTTAGAAATAATTGAAAAGCCCTACGAGTAAGACCGTTCAATGAATTTGAACTTTGGTGCTCAAGTAATAGAATATAAAGTGACGTGGACATTGTGTGGGGGGGCAAGGTTAATAAATCGCCAGTTTGTTCTACGAATTTAGTTTAAAACACTTTCAATTTAAGTTATTAATTTGTGCTGTAATAAAGATAAATGGACGAGGTAAACGGTATCTAAAGGAATCATATAGACAAGTATGACCTACCTGCAAGCATTTACGGTTTCTTGCTTTTAAGGATTAAAAAAAAAAGCAAACAGGCGGGAAAGCGATTTCGCCGCTATTATACACCCTCAACACCAATTATTTCAGAAGTATACCTACGCTGACAATATTTTAACTTTTCAGATATATTGGCTGCACTTACGGATGAAGGAAGGAAAATGAAAAGTTATTTCTTAAATCAATCAGTCAGTCGTACCTATTTAGAGGTATAAAGTGATCTATATCGCAAAGTCCAAAGAAGAGGAGAATGATCTTTTATGCAAGTTTGGTGACACATACTATATCCAGGTTTGGTAAGTGCTAGTGAAATCTTATGGACACTCAGGTTTGAGTAACACTCAACAGACTTTATAACCTGAGAGAGAAGTGTAGCAAGGCGTGGCCACCGACCATAGTCCCATGCGCTAAGGCGAAAGTGCTGCTGTTTTAAACGTGAAACAAAACCTTACAACTAAAACTGAAAACCTTCTAGATTTGCTCTCGCTACGATAGTCCGAAGACCAGCTAAACCCGGTCTAATCCTAAACAATGAGTCACAACAATACGACCTAACGTCTACCGGCCGAAGTTCAAGGCGCGAGGTAAACGCACCTTTATTGGCCCTCAATTGGCAGCATCCGCCAGGGGTCCACGACCGGCAATAGTGATGCCACTCGAATCAAAGTCACTCGAGTCATGTTACCCCTGAAAGAAGTTAAGGGTCCAGCCGCAGGACCAAAGACTTAAAAGGCATTTGGAGACTCGCGGATCGTTTTTGAAGACCCATTATTCTGTTTCACATCAGAAAAATCCTTAGCAGCATCCAACTCATATTCATATTTTTTAACTGGAAGAGTACTCTTTAATAACCGAAAAACGAGTTCAAGATACACGCGTAATGAATTTCAAGAGAATCTCTACCCCCATATTACAAATCGCAAACTAATGATAATCCCGGAACAAAATTCGTGCTAGCCCCTTTTAACACAGCGTGTTGGAACGGAATGACATGAGCTTTAGTACGGTAATAACTTGAGATCATGATTTATAATAAGGCAAGTCACTAAGTTCATTCAAGTAACCGATTACGCATTAGGTAGGGATTCTGCCTCTTTCGCCAATGATCTTGGGTTCGATCCTTATCCTGGACAAAACTATTCTGTGGTAGACAAATAAGATAAGATAGCATAACCTACAAGCATCTAAAGGAAAAGCTTAGACACCCAGCATTATTATTCTCTGGGATCCTTAGAATCTCGGGCAATTTTGTCCCGATATCACTCGAGTCTCTTAAGAAAATTTGATTCACCTTGCATCACTAACCGGCAGTTATTCTACTTGCGATCATAAAGGTATGTTAAAGCACTTTCGTCGTCACGTGAACTCGCTCAATTATGAGTGATGTCTCAATGGGGAAAGGTCTCATTCAGGGTCCGCCGCTCATCAATTAGGTGTATCCTCCTTTCACGAGGATTGTTTACTTTTTTTTAATGAAATATGTGTCATCATTTCTGCGTATATTTACCAGCTGTTGCTTTGGAGCCCAGGTTCGATTGGACAATGATGTAGATTCGGGAAGTGTGTGGTAATAACAATGAAGGACTACCGTCTGACCATCGCAATCTTTAGACAGGGGAACCAGACCAACATGGGACATGACCAAACATGGAACATAGTTGAACAGACCAACATTTTATATGGCAGAGGTGGCAGACGAACAGACGGATCACCTGATGGTAAATGACTGCCGCCCTTCAAACCCTCCCTTCCCCTGGATTTGGCCTCCGGTACCCTCCGGTTTTCTGTAAGGCCGTGGTATCACTGCGGTTGAACCGGCCTATTCATGCCGAAGTGTGGCTCTCCCACGGTCAAACCATGTAGGGAAACTAAGTCTAGGTGTATCTATTATAGGTGCGTCTGCGGCATGATGGACTGGCGCTCAGTCCATCATTATCATCATAAATCAGCCATGGAACGTCCACTGCTGAACATAGGCCTCCCCCAATAACTTGAAGATTGACCGGATGGATGCACACCTCGTACTCAGCGAGGTAGTTATTCGCAAAAATTAGTACCTGAGTTTTTCTGTTAGGAAATTCTCAGTGTCAGCCCGGAGTCTCGAAGTTGGCGGTCTTGTACCCCCGTGCCTCGGAAAGCATGTTAAGCCGTTGGCCCTGCGCCCGATCCCTCTCCGGTCGTCTCACACTTGTGTCCCATTAGAATATGAGGGCAAGGGAATAGAGATTGCACTTGTGTTTGCGCACACATTTGAGCACTATAATATATCCTGCGTAAGTAGCTGATAGATATGAGATTGGCCGCCTTAGCAAAAATCGGTTGGAGGATATTATTAGGTTTTCTACATTTTTTATGTTAGACGCCCTGTTGGTCTGACGCCCTGTTGGTCTAGTGGTTTAAGTACCGGGCCGTGATCTCGGGGTCCTGGGTTCGATTCCCGGGTCGAGCGAAAAGTATGTTTCGAATTTTTCGAACATAGCTCGGGTTTGTGATCACCAATCCGCATTTGGCAAGCGTGGTGATTAAGCCTAATCCCATCATAGTAGCGATGACTTGATTTCTATGATGGAGGCCTTTGCCCTGCAGTGGGACAGTTTATAGGCTGATACTTTTATTCAGCTATTCGAAGCTAAGATAAAATACAAAATATACATGATCTAGCCATTCTTATGTCATTATGTAGCCCAAACACTGACTGTTTTATAATATACATTAATATTAATAAACATTTGTAACGTGAATGACTTTACACGAGTACTCGTATATCATCAAGATAACTGCCTGCAGCTACACTCGTATGCGTTTAACAAAATGAGCCATTAACCCGTACCTCGATGCGCGGGCGCACGATTGGTGCCAATTGTCGGCAATCAGCGTCAATTTACTGCCGTCTCCCTCCCCTCCTGCCGCTAGTGCTTTCTCTTCTCACCGGTACAGGTTTGCAGAAAAGTGACTGTTTATTGCATAAAATGTGTAGAAGTTTTTTTTTTTATTAAAAGACGACGGTTACTACGTCTACTTGTTACGTCTACTCCGTCTACACCGTTTGACCCTGGAAGAGCCATGCTGCTTCGGCATGAATGGGCTGGCTCTACCGAAGAGGGAAAGGGGGTTTAAAGGTTGACATCGCACTTGTGACTTCATTGGTGCCCATGCGCGGCGGCAATCGCTTACTATCAGGTGATCCGTCTGCTCGTCTGCCACCTCTCACATTAAAAAAAACTCTATAATACAACATACCTTTGTAATAAAATTATCATTAATCAGTGGCGATTTACTGCCGTCTTCTATCCCCTCCTTTGCTCAGCCGATAGTGCTTTCTCTTTTCACGGGTACAGGTTTGCAAACGAGTAACTACGTTCGTACCACATGCAAAGGACTGTCGTTCCATCCTCATCATCTCAATGTGGTGGTCCAGTATTTCTCGTTTCTCATGAAACTTCAGATCTCTAGAAACAGTTTACTAGCAGCGGTATTATTTGTTGAACAAAATCCACATATCATAAAATCCCAAAAGAAAAATACTATAAATTAGCTAAATCCTTAAGCTTTTTCTCAGTCGTAAACTCTTGTCAATATAGAAGCAGTCAACATTTGGGAGAGCCACGATTCGGCATTAATGGGCTGGCTCGACCGGAGTGATACCACGGCCTCACAGAAAACCGAAGTTAAGCAGCACTGTGCTGTATTTAACTGCGTGAGTGAGGTACCGGAGGCGAGGGGGGTTGAAAAGTTGGCAGCGCACTTGTGGCTCCACTGGTATCGTGGGTGTCTATGGGCGGTGTCAATCGCTTACCATCAGACGATCCGTCTGCTCGTTTTCCACCTATCTCATAAAAATAACATATCCCAGTATTTTCTGATTTAGCTGATATCACGCCATTTGTCCCTGTTTGCTGACACTCTGAAGCACGCGTACAAGTTCAGTCTATCGCATCAGTGATCTTTCGATATCTTGAATCTTGGACAAAGTCTTATGCAATAATCCTTTTATTAGAAAAAAGCATCTTTGAACGTGATATGGTCAAAAGAGATAGAAAATACGCGTGATAGATTCTTGTCTTGCTTCTGTAGTCAAAAGTTCTCACCAATATCCTCAATATCATAGAAAACTTGATGCAACAATCCATTAATTTTACATCCGTATAGTTCACTCAACGCGGTCGTAACCGAGCGAATATTACGCGCATATTCGACGTGGAACAACAAACAGCGCGTACGCATGTTTGCTTTCTTAACACATTTTTCAACATATCGACACACGTGTGGGAATAGCGGTGAAATAATGCATCATGCGGTTTTAAAATATTATAGTTTATGGAACAATGTTCTAGGTTATGATGGAGATAAAAATAGTGGTGATTATGTAGACTCAAGGTTTGCAAGACTTAAGTCGTACAAGTTCCTTGTATTAATAGTTGATATTTTTATAGCAACAATCAATCAGCAATCTTTTGCAATTTATTCTTAAGTGTGTTATTTCCATGTATTAATTTTATTATTGAGTAAGTATAGTTATTTTGCTGTGTTAAAACATGGTAGCTTAGTAGATAAAAACGTGTGCCTTCAGATCAGGAGGTCGTTGGTTCAAATCCGAGCAAGCAACAATTAAATTTTCTTATCTACCTATGTCCGTATTCATCTTAAGCTCAGCGGTGAGGGAAAATACTGCTAGGAAACCTACGGGTTTCGGAAAAAATCTGTCCGTATATTGTTTTAAACTTTTATGGTCACTAACATTATAATAGTTATTTACAATAATAATAATAAGGCACATGGTAGAAATCCCGTAAATAACTATTCTAAATCTGACCATGTTATCCAGTTGGTTTGTTTCCCCTGTCTAAAAGTCATGAAGATCGCTTGGACTGTAGTCGCTTCATTTTATATTACCAGACTTCCCAAAACCTGTATCAAGGTCCTAGCGTACCCTGAGCTCCGAAGCAACAGCTTTACTCGCAACTGGGATTGACACGCTAGGATGACGATGATTAGTTATTTTGTTTTGTACATCTTGAGATAATGACCGGCTGACCTACTAATTCTAATTTTTAGAATAGTTATTTACGACATTTCTACCATGTACCTTATTTTTGAGTTTCCGATATTTCGGCGCTGTTAGTAGCAACTGTTGTATGTCGAGAACAGATGCGAGTAAATGGTGAGTTAGTGACCAGTGGTACCGCAGGTGCGCGTAGTAAAAAGAGGTAGACCGATATGTCTGCCAGTAATAACTTACCCGCCAGATACTCCGTGACCACAAACTAAGTAGAAGATACTTCCGTGACCATGGCGCTTGGAACAGCGCCGAAATATTAGAAACTCGAAAATAAGGTACATGGTAGAAATCTCGTTAATAACTATTCTAATGTTAGTGACCATGAAAGTTTTATACAATGAAACAATATAATATTATATTTATAACCTTCTTTTATTTTCTAAAAAACAACTATTTTGCACCTGTATAAGTACTTCCATTGTACAATCATATCTATCAAAACAATTTATTCCACTCAAACCCTCGAATCTCATAAGTCCGAAGTTTGAATCTTAGCACAAGGGTCACTCAGGGAGGCGTCGAAGGTACAATACAGACTTTAGGCCGCGTAATATTAAAGCTGGCATTGTTGAAAGGTACGTTTCATTCACACCACCTTCATCCACGGATGTCTGAATGGCAAAGAGTATTTTGAAGAAGGGTCAAGTGATATTTTTTGTTATTGAGTAAATGTTACCACCACAGATTCTTTGTGCGTACCTTTTTTTTTGCTAGTCTTGTGAGATGAATTGCCATAATTGCTCCGCGTATGTTAAAGTAAGTGGTATGTGCTCTTAAAAATATATGTATATTTCTAAAATTAAATGTGTGTATTTTGGTATGTGTGTTGTGCTGTGTATTGTGTTGGGATTTGTATTATTATTACAGTAAGTTTTTTTTTCTTGAGTAGAGGTGTAAAGGGCTTCCCTCTTAATTACTATTTTATTGCTACTTACATTTACTAGAATTGTGTTAATAAACATTTTATTGATGAGTATTAGTAAGGTTATTTGATGAGCCTGTGTCTTAAGAAAACCTTGTCAAGGGATATTAAAACAAAATAGTTTGCTTACATACATTATTATTACTTACTATGTATCGCAAAGAGTAGTTTGACTAGTCTGATGACACATTTAGTACATATATTTTATTCATTATGTTGGATAAACAAGCAGACGGCCCAAATTATGGTAAGTGATTTAAGGCTGCGTATATTGTGGGATGTATACAATACCTCTTTCTGATTTGCACTTACTTACCTTTTTCGAGTCGCTATACTTTTCCTCTAGCCCGAAGTTGTTTGATCTTTTATTTATAATAAAAAAAACAAAATCGTTTATTGTCTCTTAAAAACATAATTATAAGTACATTAGTTGAGAAAGGAGAACAAATTTGAGACAAAGGGACGAAGTTCAGCTCATGCTGCCTCGAGTGTACACCCTCGGTCAGCGCTGGTTTTCAACTTCTCCCGGCTCTCTAAGGCGGAATTTGAGAGCCTATGGTTTAGCTGGTTGACATCTAACTACATAAGTATCTACATCTTACATCTGACTAGGTAAGTATAAATTAACTTGTTACTTTAATTACTTCTATATTATAACACTTAAAAAATCTTATTCTTCAACAATATACATTGTGTTAGAAATATATATATAATGCAAGATTTAAAAAAATCTTAACTAAGTCACAACTAAAATATAAGCAATAAAAATTGCTAATATATCGCTTGGTGGCAGATGAAGAAAGAATGTGTAAAGAAGCGAATGAAACCCCTATACACATAATCACTGAATGCGGACCACTGAAGCGCAAACGTAGCTGATAACTGGGAAAGCACTTTTTGAGAACCAACGAAGCTAGGGATCTCAGTCCCAAACAACTAATACACTTTCTGAAAAGTGTAGGGTTTGGGACTGATATGTAGCACAGTGGTGATCACAATAGATCAAACTGGTCGCAGTGATACTGATCTGAATGGCCGCCCGCTCCACGTTGGTTTTCTGTAAGGCTGTGGTAGCTATCACTCCGGTCAAACCAGCCCATTCATACCAAACCACAGTTCTCCTATGGTTAACTTCCTTACTTTGACAGTTCTGTGAAACGGTTTTCCTGCAGGAATATTTCACGACGGTTACACCTTCAAGAGAAAAGCGTACCTTTCTTTAAAAAGGCCGGCAACACATTAGCAATCTCTCTGATTAAGCGGATGTTCTTAGGCGGCGTTGATTACTTTTTTGCAATTGACCTCATTTTACCTGATGGAAAGTGACAAAAAGTCTAAGATGTAGCGTGCTTACCCAGAAGAAGCCTATTCACTCTCGACTAAAAGACACCCAAATTGTAGCCCTCTGGGAATACAGAAGCCGGCAAGTTGTTCCATTCCTTAGCAGTTGGTACCAAGAAAGAAGAAGCGAAACGCTTAGTACGAGCTGGTGGAATTTGCACAGTGTAAGGGTGGATTCCTGTCGTCTTCCGTAATGTCCGGTGGTAGAAAGGAGAAGGTGGTATCAGGTACGTGAAGCTCATTTCGAACCAGCGTCGTGGCGTAGCAAACCTATTGTTACGACACGGCATTATGCTGAGCGGGCGCCTCTTTCGGCACACGATACTATGTGTTTTATCCTGCATCTCTATTATATTATGTTATATTTAAATTGTGTTATTATTGTCTGTGTATGTACGTGTGTCGAAATAAATGTTATATTCATTCATTCATTCATTCATTTGAACACTCTCCAAAATGCATCCTATAAAAAACCGATAGACAGGCCACTCTACGTCGGTGAGCGAGGCTTTGGGATTTACCTTCCACTAATTCTGCGTCACCAACTAACTTCATAGCTCGACGCTCAATCGAGTCGAGGCCAGCTGATACTTGGCAGAGCCATCCCATAGGTGACTGCAATACTCCATGCACGACCGAACTTGAGCTTAATAGAGTTTGAGAACCTGTTCCGGCGTGAAGTATCGCCTAACCTTGCATAGGTGGTAACTTTCTATCTAGTGACCCATTTGATTGTTAGTAGTATAAAAATAAAAGTTCTAGTTTGCAAATAGAGTAACGTGGCCTTCTGTACTGGTCGCTCTTTACTCTCCGTATATTTCGGCAACAAAGCGGCGGTTGTTTCGACCACCGGCGCATTGTCCGCGCCCCGCTCCATTGTTATTCTGACAACCTCCCTCACTCCTCACTCCTCCAGGATTCCAGCCGTATATTTGATTTGGGGAAGAATGGCTGAACAGGTTATAAGTAGATTAGCGAGATGAATACTGGTCATATACCAAATGACTTACATTCTTGAAAAAATCTGCAATGTTTTTTTTTAAATATAATATTTGTTTTTAACCCCCGACAAAAAAATCGACGGGGTGTTATAAGATTGACGTGTCTGTGTATGTGTATGTGTACAGACACACACACATACACATAGCACCGTAGCATCGTAGCTTCCGAACTGATGAATAGTTTTGCTTAAGGTGACGGGTAGGGCACACTAGCGTCGCCAAGTGATTTTAATTATTAGCTACTAAACTGGCTCTATTTTAAACAATTTCGGGGTTACAACCTCACGGCAAACACTTGTAGGTACTATTTATTAAATAACCATGCACAAATATTGGGTCCAACGCGTACGCGAAAAATGTATTCACGCCAAAAGCGGTCACTTTTAGCGTGAAATATTTTTTTGCGTACAAAAACGGATCCAACATTTGTGCATGGTTATTCAATAAATAGTATAAGTGTTTTCCGAGAGGTTGTAATCTCGAAATTGTTTA
This sequence comes from Marasmia exigua, assembly GCA_019059595.1. Classification (NCBI taxonomy): domain Eukaryota; kingdom Metazoa; phylum Arthropoda; class Insecta; order Lepidoptera; family Crambidae; genus Marasmia; species Marasmia exigua. The sequence goes on from CM032468.1 coordinate 13,412,375, forward strand.
AAATAGATCCGGTTAATTAGCTAATAATTAAAATCTGTGTGGTCCCCGGAAGAGTAGAATAGGCCACCCTCACTCTTACCGAGGTGTCGTAAAAGGCGACTAAGGTAAAGCTGCTGGCATGATCATTAGCACCCAGAGAAGGAAAACTCTGCATTTCAAAACTCTCGCCAACCCGTCTGCCAAGCGTAGTGAGTATAGCAATTACCCCTCATGTGATTGAGGGAGGCCCGTGCCCCAGCAGTGGGGACTTAAATGGGCTGATGATGAATTAAAATCACTTGGCGTCGCTAGTGTGCCCTACCCGTCACCTTAAATATTGTCACTTCAAGGTACCGCTCCTTACCTATTTATAAAATGTGCGCGTTAACAAAACGTTATGCTCATAATGTAATATGTAGAGCGGCCCCCACGCGACAATATTTAACCAAAACTGTTCTAACGTGGGACAGTCAAAAGCAGTCTCAATTAATTTTTGGACCTTTTAAATTTTTGTCGGGGCTTTTTAAAATTTTTGTCCATATAATGTAGATATTGTATAGTACATATTGCTTTGTGCTACAGGCGACAAACGTGCAAGTGGGTCACCTGATGGTATGTAGGTGATCACGTCCTTTAAACATCTGTGAGATCGATGAGTCGCTGGGACTATTGTATTTCTAATTTGGGACTATGATCGAGGATTTGGAAAGTGTGGTGACATTTACTACTATTACTATGACTATTTCCTACTAAGACTATTTCCAAAACAATTAGGTTTTCTAACGATAATTTCCCTCACCACCGCGAGCTAAATAGTCATCATCATCATCATCATCATCAGCCTATCGCAGTCCACTACTGGACGTAGGCCTCTCCAATTGTTCGCCACTGTGATCTATCCATGGCTTCTCGCATCCAGCTCTTGCCAGCCATCCTGCGCAGATCATCCCCCCACCTAGCCAGAGGGCGCCCTACATTACGTTTGCCAAGACGCGGTCTCCGCTCTAGAACTCGTTTACCCCATCGGTTGTCGGTTCTGCGGCTAATATGGCCAGCCCACTGCCACTTAAGCTTGCTAATCCGGTGAGCAATGTCGATGACTTTGGTTCTCTGTCGGATCACCTCATTTCGGATTCGATCTCGGAGAGAGACGCCGAGCATTGCTCGTTCCACAGCCCGCTGAGTGTGACCTTTAACTTGTGGACCAGCCGTACCGTAAGTGTCCACGTTTCGGCTCCGTATGTCATAAGGGTAGGACGCACTGATTGAAGACTTTCGTCTTTTGGCACTGTGGTATCGACGAATGGTAGCTAAATAGTCAAATACGCACATTACAAAATCCATAGGTGCAAGCTCGGATTTGAACCTACAACCTGCCGATCAGAAGATGCTCGTCTTTACCCACAGAGCTACCATCGAGCACCACTGAAACTTTGAACACATTGATATTAATACCCAAATCAAGCAAAGCCACAGTAAAATATGAGCTTTCCTTGATAACAAGGCAAGGAAAGCTCTTTTTTAATTATCACTGTGCTTTACCGCCTCGGTGGCGCAGTGGTATGTGGGTCGCACTTTTACGGCTGCGCAAGAGTTCCCGGTATCAATCCCCGGGTCGATCTAAAATTTTTTAACTAAGTTTCGGTGAGAAATTCTTGGTATTATTTTACATTAAGCCGGAGTCTGGAAGTTGACGGTCTTGTTCCTCGGAAAGCATTTTAAGCCGTTTGTCCTGCTCCCAATCACTCCAGTTGTGTCACACTGGTATCCCATCGTAATATGAGGGTAAGGGAATAGATAATGCAATGAGGTTTGCGCACACACTTGTGCATTATAATATATCTTTTTTTGAGATTGGCCGCCGTAGCTGTAATCGGTTGGAGGGTATTATTATACTATTGTATTCGCGTATTTATTGCAGCAGCGCATGAGACGCGGGTGGTCTCGGGCGTTAGTCAGTTCGACATGACAGATGCCTCTATCTGGCCCCGGCATTCGCTTGTGGATGACAGAGCTGCATTGCTATTTTAAAGGCATTGACTCGGTGTGGCGCAGTGGATAATGGATTTCATATAAAGCGACAGAGTTTGGGGTCGGAGCTCGAACGCCTGGGGCGGGCCGATTTTTTTTGGAAATAAATTAAATTTTAGTCTCAGACTGTGCCTAGAAGTTGGCCTTTTTCGGGTCGTACTTTTAACCATTTAGTCCTGCGCCCGATTTCTCTCAAGTCGGCTCACACCAGTGTCCGCTAATCTAAATCTATATATATTAAGCAAAGGTTGACTTACTTCAACGTAGGACTATCAGCGTAGGGCCTAAAGTATAAGGGTCAGAATCTTGAAAATTTAGACAGGGGTTCCTTTTATAGCGTAGAGGAGCACCAAGAAAGATTTTTGTAAGTTCATCCCCTAAAGGGTTAAAACGGGAGTTCAAAGTTAGAATGAAAAACAGTGTGTTCGGGCCTTGACGTCATATTCCAAAAAAAAGAAAAATCCTTTTTTACACTTAACTACAATGTGCAAAACTCTATGTATTCTAAGTAGGTATGTATTTACAAAAAACACGTATAAAATATATTTTTGTAATTCCGCTGTATATTCTTCTGATATCTGTAACACAGGTGCTTGTGCTGCTTATCTCGGAGTCAGATCAACGTAGGTATGCGATGTTGTGAATAATTATTTAAATATTTATCTATAAAAAAAAACTGAAGTGACAAAACCAAATTAGGTAACGTATAAGTATACATACACTTACGCGAAAGAAGAAAGGTAGAAAATTTAGCACCAAGAAAAGCAAATTACCAGCGATATTCCAAAAAAGGAAAAAATGTTCTTTACACCATAGAGAGAGATTGGCCAAATGAGTGGCCAATGTTTATCCTCCACAGAAGCAAAATCTATTTCACACTAAACTGAACCTGAAAGTTACCAACCGAATTAGAATAATATTCATAAGCTCCTCACATTTCCTCAGAAGCGGAACACCTGGATGTATGCAGATTTATGGCGAGTGCATAAAGTGCGCTCGATCGCGCAACGCGATGCGCACGAGTGATTCATGGCTGCATTCGTAGTTATTATGGACTATAGTTTTATGAGGAAATGTTTGATTGTCGAAGTGTATTGCCGAAAAGCAGACGTAGGTATGAGTGTCTAAATGTAGTTCCTAAAATATATTATTACCAGCTTCCCGCGGCGTTGCCTGATTAGAATTCGTTTTTGTTTATCCCACAGAAACCTTCAAGAAAAGAGCGTACTCCCTTTTAAAAAGTCCGGCAGCGCACCTGTGACTCTTTTGACGTGGGCGGCGGTCGCATACCATCAGGTGATACGTCTGCTCGTCTTTCCCTATATCATAATAAAAAAAAACCTGACAATTTCTGGATAAAATGTACCCTTTTCCCGTGTTCTGGTTCTAAGCTACCGCTCCACCGATTTTCAGGCAAATCAATCCTGCCGTTTTTGAGTTTTAAATAGTGTGGCTGACACTTTAACAAAGATTCTGGCAGTAGGACCAAAAAACCCCGCGTGGGCTGATGCAATAACGAAATGCAGTGTTTTGGCCATCACTTTCATTTGGATCAAAAATATGTACTTTTATGAAACTCCGATGATCTCCTTTATAAATTTTAAGAATTTTCTTAAAATTTTTAAAGGAATCATCGTTATGTTAAAGTTTCTAATATTTCATAATTAAATATTGATAAAATGAGTACTTAAATTTTCCATTAAACACATCCTACGCTTCGGAACTAAATTTTGTACAGTGACATGAAGTTTCAACACGATTTATTTCTTCTTTCTGAAATTCGGCGTTGAGATCTAAACATACATTACTACTTATAGTAACATTGAACTCCCTTTTTTTTTAAATTAGAATAGCCAGACATTTGTACACAATCTCACCTGAACCCCCATTAGTGAGTAAAGAGTAACCAATTGTTTTATGTGATAGTTGGCAAACGAGCGTTACTTGATGGTAAGCGATCGCCCCTCACAGAAAAGCAGCGTGAAGCAGCATTGTGCTTTGTTTCGCTGCGTGAGTGAGGGTACCGGAGGCCCAATCAGGTGGGAAGGGGCTTAAAGGTTGTCAGCGCACTTGTAACTCCACTGGTGTCGCGGGTGTCCATGGGTGGCGGCGATTGCTTACTATCAGGCGATCCGTCTGCTTGTCTGCCACCTATCACATAAAGAAAACCTTTAATCCCTCGGATTTTGCCTCCGCTACCATCATAGAGTAATATGTATATCTGAAATAGAGTTCTTCGCGTTTTTCTGCTTTCCGGCGACGGTCGCGCCGCCCTGGTAGCCACGAATGACAACAGCCTCTTATGCTTACCTATGCATAAGTATAGAGCATGCTGCTATTTTTAAAACAATAACATACAAACGTTCAAAATATATGGAAACAGACGCCACCTAGTGGTCTTAGTGTCACATCAGAGCATCTGAATTTCTAAACTGTTGAAAAAAATTAACAATAGAATAGGCGGCTTGCGGTCATTGTTTCAGAAACACGCTTTGCTTGCGCAATGTAAAAATGCATAGTGGCATCTACCAGAAAACTTAGTAATTAGTACTTGCTCAGAAACTAGCAGATACGAAAAGCAGACGCTTTGTTGTGACACTAAGACTGCTAGGTGGCGTTAGTTTCCATACAGTAACGCTTTCGTTCCAAGACACCCCATGGCTACCATCACTCTCGCAGCGGAACACAGCAGAGACACTGCTTCACGCCGGTTTTCTGTGACGCCGTGGTATCAGTCCAGTCGTGCCGGCCGATTTTGCCGCAGCGTGGCTCTTCCATATGTGAATCCTGCCTTATAAGCTACAATACTCTCACCAGGAAACCCCACAAATCACTCAGCTTCCTCGTAAACACACAAGACATACACACCAGGTGCAATGTTTCCGAGTAACATCGCTCAGATTAAGTCTTGTTTACTGCGTCAGGTGATCCTTACACCGCGAACTGACGAACGAGCAAGATGAAAGATGAAACAGACTAGCGGAAAATAGATGTAACAGGAGGAGGGCTTAATGCAGCTCGCGAAAACAGGTGCAACCACACGTAGTAGGCGAGAAAGCTTTTGTTATCTCTTTTGCAATGGGAATATTATCTTAAGGTGAAGGGTAGGGAACATTAGCGTCGCCAATCGATTTTAATTTTTAGTTACTAAACCGGATCTATTGTAAACATTTAAGTTAATTTATTAACTCCACTTGAGTATATCTACTTCGCGCGATCTATTTACTTAAATAACTGTAATTCTCAATGTAAGTGAAATGTATCATATTTCTGTTTTTGAGAAATAAATTCTTATACCTTATATTGACAACCTGCGTTTTTGTGTCTAGAGTCCGCTCCACGAAAGAAGTCCTTCGTCAAAACACGCAACTAAAATTTGAGAATTCTTGTCTATATTAAGGTGACGGGTAGGGCACACTAGCGATGCCAATCGATTTTAATTTTTAGATACTAAACCGGATCTATTTTAAACAATTTCGGGGTTACAACCTCTCGGCAAACACTTATACTATTTGTGCATTTTTATTTAATAAATAGTATAAGTGTTTTCCAAGAAGTTGTAACCCCGAAATCGTTTAAAATAGATCCGGTTTAGTAGCTAAAAATTAAAATCGATTGGCGTCGCTTGTGTGCTACCCGTCTCCTTAAGTTCTTGGATTTTTGCGGCATGTCAAGCGAAGAGAAAATTGTAATTTCTAGAAAGAACAGTGTCGATGAAGAAAGAGATTCAGTGATTTTTATAACTGTTAAAATTATTGACCGTGGGAGAGCCACGTTTTTGCATGAATGGGCCGGCTCGAGCGGAGTGATACCACCGCCTCACTGAAAACCGGCTTCAAACAGCACTGTTCGGGGTTTCGCTGCATGAGTGAGGGTAGCGGAGGCCCAATCCGGGGGATAGAGGGGTTCACTTGTGACTCTACAGGCGACGCGGGTGTCAGCTAATTACCATCAGGTGATCCATCTGCTCGTCTGCCACCAACCAGATAAAAAAACTTTGTGCATCATTAAAAGGAAATAACATTTTAAAATCTATAGCAAACCGAATTTCACACAAGCGGTAAACTGCGGCCGGCTCCTGGTTATTTCAATAGAATATGATTTTATGTGCATCGTGTAACTCGGAGTTACTACGTAGTAGAATGTTGTTGAATGGATGTTGATCGTTGGAGAGCCACGCGTCGGCATGAATGGTCAACTCGACCGTAGTTACCAAGAAGATACCACGGGCTCACAGAAAGTGTGAAGTAGCGTCAGTGTGTGTTTCGCTGCGTACCGGAGGCCCAATCCGGGGGAAAAGGGGGGCTTAAAGGTTGCGGGTGTCCATGAGCGACGGCAATCGCTTACCATCATGCGTTCCATCTAACCTATCGCATAAAAAAAAATGTAGCATAGCTTATTACGTCACAGCTAGCTAAGTCATAGCTATCATCATCATCAGCCCATTTATTTTTATTCCCAAATAACTATTAATTTATATACCTAATTATTAGCATAGCGTAGAGTAATATTAAGTTTAAGTTGTAATTTATTGTTTTTACCAATACAGTTTTCTAGGACCTTTTTTTTTGGCCTGAAACACAGGGTATCCTAGTTCAGGCAAAATGTCAAATATAAGTACTAATATGTAAGATTATGCCCATAAGTTTGTAATAGATTTAAGTTATTTGCAATAAATATTTTTTTTTTTTTATTTAAGTCCCCACTGCTGGGGCACGGGCCTCCTCAATCACATGAGGGGTAATTGCCATACTCACCACGCTTGGCAGACGTGTTGGCGAGGGTTTAGATATAAATGCAGAGTTTTCCTTCTCCGGGTGCTGATGATCATGACAGCAGCTTTACCGTAGTCGCCTTTTACGACACCTCGGTAAGAGTGAGGGTGGCCTATTCTACAGTGCCGGGGACCACACGGCTTCATAGGCCACACGGCAAGTCATAGCTACGATAGTTTAATGTCGTCGTTTAGTCAAGTATCTTGGTAATTATCTAAACGGCTGATTAAGACAGTTGGCTGCGACATCATCTTCATAAACCATCAATAGTGTCATCAACCTTTCGCTATTTGAATTTCGTTTCATCTATTCTCGTATAAGCCTCTTCAAATAAGCTTTATTTACTACATCAGGTGACTGGTCCTTTGAGGACGACCTGACTGACGATCGGGGTGAAACATGAAAAGGACTTACAAGTTTACTGGCTTAGTATGCTAAAGATTTTCATCTGAAGTGACATTATGGGTGTATTAAATGGAATCTTGGTTTGATGTTTATTAGAAACTAAGCGGTCTTAGTGAGATTTTAATCTAATATGATATAGGTTCACGTTCCGAAAATTTTATATGTTAACCTGTATAAAAATCGACGGGGTGTTATAAGTTTTACCTGTCTGTGTGTGTGCGTCTGTCCGTGGCATGGCAACCAATTTTGATTTTGTTTTTTATGTTTGAAAGTGGGTTGATCGGGAGTGTCCTTACCTATCTTAAATGGCCTTGATCCAAGATGGCCGCCGCTACAAAATGGTGAAACAATAAATTATAATTTGTACTTGAAAGTGGGAACTGATTTGTACTTAAGTAAAAGAGTATCTCTAAAAAAAGAAAAATAAAAAAATAATTAAAAATGAAAACCACCGACTTTCTTAACTTTTGTCGGATGTTTTTTTAATTTTTTAACTTTAGTATTATGGTATTAGATTAGATGCTGAATACACTTGTAACGGCGATTTCCTAAGGAAACCGAATAGCAAGTGGGTTATATTTGTCTCGCTATAACACAACTGCCCACCTTATTAGAAGAAGGCAAGCCACTCTTTAGCATGAATTGCATTGCGTTTCTTCCGGTACCCTTACTCAACCGGAGTGAGGATACCGGAGACCCAATTAGAGGGGAAGGGAAAATGGTTGGCAGCACATTTGTTAGAATAGAATAGAATAGAATAAGCATTTATTTGGTAAACTCATCACATGATTTTTACAGAAAAGAGAAAAATAATACAAGGTAAAAACACTTTCCGTGATATGTTACCAAAATGGTTGCCACTCAGCAGTATGTCACGGCGCCGGAACGCCATGACGCTGGTATTCTGTGGGAACCATTGAGGTAGAGAGAGTTAATCCACTGGTGACCATATACAGCTGCGGTCGCTTACCATCACTGTCCTGCTACCCACCCAACACATACTTGTAAACATAACGTGTGTAGTGTTCATAATTTGACAAAGAAAATGCGAATAAAGAGTAAAACGAGAGCATACAACAAAATAATTACCATCAAAATCCCACGTTTCCGTTCTATTTCAAGCGAATTATTAGAGCAAAGTAGAAATGTAAAGAAACGTGTGTCGTCTTATATCATCATAAACCAGATCTACGTCAAGCTGCGCCGGCGCAACATAGTCGTCAAAATAAACAATAACGCGGGTAAGTGGAGCAAGTGTCCTTTGAAGTGGGGCTACTGACTGATGCCGCTGCTGGCTCACGATAACTTGCCCTAATAAGAATGCGCTTTCAGTAATATCGATATCGATATAAACTGTATAATTATTGGGTATGTATGTATTGTTTATTATTATTTATGTAATGTAATAATATTAATATATAAAATAATGTATATTTCTGCCATTCTCAATTTCATTTGTTAAACTACTTTGCACTGCCTTCCCTTATTATTACGAATACGATATTTCTTTCCTCTACCTAAAGGTTGTCTGGAAGAAATCGCTACAAGCGATAAGACCGCCTTATTGTACTTGTCTGTTGCTGTTGTATCATGCTTGTATTTTATTTTTGTGCAATAAAGAATATCTATCTATCTATCTATCTGTAACTCACCAAAGAAATCTTGACTTTTTATCATTTATAGTTTCATACAACTTGGCTTTTGGGAAGCCAAGATTTAGCATACCGAAAGGTACTGGAGCTCCTAATCATTGGAAAAAGGGAGTTAAAAGGTTGTTGCATACAGTAAGTAATAAAGTAAAATTGTTAAGGCATTGTAAATAAATTTAAATCCATAGAACCGAACCAACAAATACCTTCAAGACGTTCAAGAGAAAAGCGTTCTCTTTTTTAAAAAAGGCCGGCAACACATAAGCGATTTCTCTTATTTTTGCGGATGCTCATGGGCGGCGTTGATTACTTGCCATCAGGTGATCCGCTTGCTCACTTATCGCCTCAGCATACAAAAGTAGCATTCTATGTAACCACATACTACCTGTGCGAGTATAGACGCAAATAGTGTGCGAGCGAGAAGTGAATAGATGCGCCGCCATTTCTGATCCCATTCTTTATCCGCACCGGTTGTAATCTCATTTCACTTAGCTACTAACGCAGAGGAAGACAGTAAACGCCAATCGATTGTAACATACAGAACTTCCAGACTCCGGGCTGCCACTAAGAATTTCTTACCGAAAACTTAATTACAATTTTTTGGCCCGACCCAGGGATCGAACCCGGGACCCCAAGCGCAGTCGTCGCTTTAAAGTGCAACGCACTACCCACTACGCCAGCGAGGAAGTCAACTGTCGATAACTACCATTACAAAGTGTATCAGCCCATCCTTAGCCGCCATCAAAACACCGCTGTTTCATACGAGGACTTAAAAGCGGACATCGGTTTACGAGCTCTATAAATCGTCCGAACGCTTAAACCGAACAAGAAAAAGTGCCGGGAGCTGCTATTTCCATTGCCCAGGTAATGCCGAGTAGTGATGGGCATTTGCGGTAGAAACCCAAACTTAGGGTTGTTTTTATTTAGGCTCAGTATATTCTGCTTAATCTTCTAGTGCATTCTACGTACTTTTTTGGGATCGGATCGATGTAGATGTTTGATGTTGTCTTTATTTAATTTTTTTATTGATAGGTATTTCTTCATTTATATTCTCTTTAGGTACGTAGGTATATCTTCGCTTTTATTATATATTATGTTCCCTATAATATGTTTAACACAAGTTTTACTGCACACACTTATTATATGTATTTATACTGTCCGTGCGTCATAGAAATCAGGGCTCACATAATAGCGCCATGGCCTCGAGGAAGGTACAGTGGCGGACAGGTCAAGCTATACAAAACTGTCAAATTTCCTCAATCGAATTCGAACTCAATGTGTAACAATATTAGGTTTATAATCGAATGAAGAAATTTGTCAGTTTTGTATAGCTTGATGTGTCCGCCACTGTACCTACCCCTTACTTAAGTCGTGGCTTTAGCTGAGTGATCTCCTTTTTGTTAGGCACCGCGACACACCTGGACACAATGTATATATTACCCAGCTGAAATATTTAAACTTGTTGGTACTTCTTTTTTTTCTCATCTCCTCTTATCAATGTTTTTTTTAAATTCACCTACTTTCCCATCTCTACGTCGGAATGATTTTATGATGAATGCTGAAGAATCCCAAAATAGATCGCGTCAGATAATTAATATTCTCCTTGCGTAAATTTCCTTTAATTGTCAACCTTAACCAGTCGGCATAAGCACCTGTCTGTTTTGTCGGAAAACGAAGTGCTTTTAATCGTAAGTGACGTTCTGTGTAATCGCTCGTCGTGGTTTGATGGCTCCAATGTCGTGTGGTGTAAAAGATGATCTATGGTTCGCGAGATGGATGTGTGTAATTTTTGTTTGGACCCAGCAGTATAAACGTAAAGATATAAATAATGGTTATCCGCGTATCTATTTAGATGTTGTTGTGCCATAATAGTGAGTGCACTCATAATAAGATTCTTTATTTTAATGTCAGCGTGTATTATTCCAGGTTGTATTGAAAGCTATGATTCTTGTGGTAGGACTAAAACACTCCACGTGGTCTGATGCAAATCAAAGCTTTTAAATTACTGTCTAGTGGTTTTAGTGAACAAATTTGGTGTTTATTTGTACTGTGAAGTGCCGCGAAGTGATCCTGATAATAAGAATCGTTGAATTGTATTGATTTTAGTGTTAAAATAAATAAATAGCAGTGTTGCTATTGTGTGTCGAGTGAGTTGTCACGGACAACTTGTTTGGAGCTAATAAAACCCGAGAATATGTTTAGAGTGGAATCGTCAGAATCTGTGGGTGGTCACAGTCACTCAATAAAACTCTAAACACCGGCTTTTTATTCAGTGACTGTTTCTTTGACTGACTGACTATTGACTACCCACTTATTCTCAATAAGTTACTTGACATTGGCAAGATGTCTTCTGGTAGAGCCATATTATTGAAAAAAAATCGAAAGCTAACGCTTCGAAGCCCGGGGCACGCTTGGATCTTAATTCAGGATTAGTGGAGTCTGGTTCCTGATTAAAATGAAGCAACTGCCGAATGACCATTGCAATCGTTATACAGGGGAATTCTGATTCCCCTCAATGATTCTCAAGATTTCTGATTCTGATTTAAATAAATTGTGGTTACATGTTCTGAATCACTATCTAAACATTTGTTGTTGTTGATCCGAAGTGTGCGGGTTTCATGAAGATGTTTTATTTCACTGCACCACCTATTATGGTAAAATGGTAGATGACATAGATTTTTAAAAAGTCCAGAGGTGCATGCTCGGATTAGCCCACTTACGATCTTCTGTTTCAAAGGCGCCCGTTCAAAGAGAATCGTCAAAAACCCTGGCTCTCAAGATGAAAGATTTCATAGTTCTTCAAAATCTCTGTGAACTTGTGTTTAGTTTTTATATGATAGGTGACTTGATGCACCCACCATCAGCCTGAAACCCATCAGCACAACAGCGAAATAATTTTAGCCCAGTTACTGTGTTGCTCACATCCACATCTAAACGTTTCAATTAACCTGGTGTCGGTGATAAATCACTCGCTCTATTCCGGTGCACGCGCAGCTTCGTCGCGCCTGTCTCGCGACTCCGACTTATGATTAACTCGCTATTAACACTAGCTTTTACCTCCTCAGTCGGTCCCTCATTGATCAGGATCTGATTTTCATGAAGTCTGCGTACGACTTCCTTTCTCCTGTTACGGTCTTCTGCGCGGTGAACAGCTGCTCTCATTAGCATTTTTGCGCTTTCAGACATCTGGTCTATCCATCTTCTTGGACTTTTTTACCACGCTCGGAGATTTTACTTTGACTCCATAAAAGTGGAAGCTCGCGCAAGACTACGTGATTTCGGAGGCACGGGGCTGACACTGAGAATTTCTCAACGCACTCAGATTTTTGTACAAATTTTTGGCCTGACCCGGGGATCGAACGCGGTACCCGAAGTAGCAGGCAGACGCTGCTATAATGTACGACCCGCTATCCACTGGGCCGTCGAAGCAGTCACATATTATGTGCTTATCAGTAAAAAAATCAAAATATTAAGAGACCTGCGTACTCCTTTCTTAAAGGTCGGCAACGCATCAGAGAGTCATCTGATCTCGTAGATGTTCATGGGAGGCGGTGATTTCGTACCTTAAGTTAACCAGGTTACTCGTTTGACGCCTACAGCAAAAAATTAACGAAAATGTAAAAGGCGAAAATATATCACCTTTTTGTGCACTCTAATATGCAAGATAGGTACTACCATCTGCAAACAATTGAATCTATTAAATCCACGTCCATACTGCAAATGCAACCCAGTCGTAAATTGAATTACTTGATGACGTCACAACTCCATATCTCACCTTAATACCTTTGGAAGTCCAATCCTCGGACATCTTGACGGGCACGACGAACTTCCCTGTATTTATAGTCCGGGCGTTTAATCAAGGTGTCGGGGCGACCTCCCCTCCCCCCGGCGTGTAATTAAGGCACAGGTTGACATATGACAAATGGCCCGTGGGTGGCGGCTTCGGTTTCGCGTAGAAATGGCAATTAGATTCGTGGATTCGGCTTTGAAGTAGGATGATGATATTTCTATGGTGTATATTAATATAGATAGTCATTCATTCGCTTTATTCAGCATTATGAATTAGTTACTTACTCCGATAGCTCAGCAACCCAAAATGTGTCTTGGCCTCCGATACATGACTTCTCCATGGGTTTCGATTAGTGCTGCTTATTGATAGTCCACTATCGATAGTCTATCGATAGACTATTGGTAGTAAAAGTTAAATCAATAGTATTGATAACAAAATTATATCTATACTATTGATAACGCTAATACTATCGATACTATCGTTTAGTTTAATGTCCGATACTATCAATAGTATTGGACTCATTTAATCAGACAGCAATACTATCGAAACATAGCTGACTATCGATAGTACAAAACTGTCGATACTATAAAACTATCGATACTATCAATAGAATCGGGCATTAAACAATCGATAGTATCGATAGTATTGGCGTTATCAATAGTATTGATCAAATTTTACTATTACCTATTCATGAAAAAATAATAGCAATATTATCAATAGTACTATCGTAAGTCTGAATGATTTTCGAGATCAACTATCGATAGGGAAACTATCGATAGTTCCGCAAAGTTATCGGGACTAGTGAGTCCCGATCATTTGCGGTTTCACGCCAGTCGCTGACTTGCAGCTTGCGAAGATCTGCCTGCACTACAACATTTTAGCGATATCTGGGGCGGCCGACCGCCTGGTCGCACTGTAATTTTTTATGTCAGTGGTGGTAGGTGGATTACCTAATGTTAAACAAATGCCGCCAGCTCCTGGGCAAATACCAGTGGAGTCAAAAGTACGCTGCCAATCTCTCCCTTGCGCCCCAAAGGCAAACGCCTTGCCAGTTTTCTTCGAAGCCGTGGTATCGGTACAGTCAAGCTAGCTCATTTATGCCAAAGCGTAGCTCTTCCATGTATGAGCAATTACATTATGAATATGAGTATTGACATTATGAAGATACATATAAAATTATAGCAATTTATTCTAGTATTGACATTGAAGTACGCTAGGAATATGGAATAGCGTTTCTTTCAATATGTTTCTTTCTTTTGCATGCGGTGTTAACTTTAAAATTAAGATAGTGATGTTATTACTGCTAAGTTTTAGTACATACAAATGCTGGTAAACCTGAATAAATAAACAAATAGAATAGAAAAGTGTGACATGAGAATTATTCTTATTTGTTCGGTAATCGTGGACAGCGTGGATATTATTCTCCAGATCTGATGAATCACTCTTGGGAGATCAAAACTAAATTGCAATGACATTACAGCTCATATTACCTTCTATTCATAATGTCTTTGATGAAGACAGAGATTAAGAGTTTTAATTTATATAAGAATTAATAATGAATCATAAAAAAACAGAAATTGATGAGAAAGTATAAATAACTGAAGATAATCTGACATCACACCAATTTTAGATACTTACAACCTTTGTATTTGCGTTCGCGTTATTTATGAATAAATAAAGAGAAAGAGGCCGTGTGGTCCCCGGCAGAGTAGAATAGGCCATCCTCACTCTTACCGAGGTGTCGTAAAAGGCGACTAAGGTAAAGCTGCTGGCATGATCATCAGCACCCAGAGAAGGAAAACTCTGCATTTATATCCAAACCCTCGCCAACCCGTCTGCCAAGCGTGGTGAGTATGGCAATTACCCCTAATGTGCCCCAGCAGTGGGGACTTAAATGGGCTGATGATAAAAGATCTTTATTGGCCTCAGAACACACATTTTAGACAGAAATATAAATAGAACAAATTTTGTAGCGAACAAGGCCCAACCTCAGCATTTGCTGCAATGACCGAAGCCCCTGCAACGCTGGTTTTCAGGATGAACCCTTATAATTTATTATTATTAATATTTTATCTATGTCATCATGAAACATTATGAGAGTTATTCTTAACCGAATCTGTGATTACAAAAGTGTTTTAATTGTAAATAAATAAAAAAGCGACAATAATCTTCCACCTAAAGCGAAGACAGCATCGAAGGAAAGCGTATCTTTATGAAAAAAAAGGGTATAATCAGTGACAACATGTAATTACAAAAGTTTTCAGTCTGCTTTAAGATGCCAACATCTTACATAAGATCGATCTGAAGAATAACAAGCAACTACAAACAATAAAGCAATTTAACGCAATTTATTTACTTCAGTACCTAAATGAATGCTTTAGTGAATGCTTTAGCATTCATTTGTCACGGTGACGTACATTTAAACGTGTAAATAATAAGAGCATATTTTAGTAGAGCACTTTGTAATAGTGATAAAAATGATTGCACTTACAAACGTAATCAGAACAATGGACAGTGATATTTATTTTTCAGACAATTTTCACGGCGCTTATTTGTCATGGTGACTTTTGATTTGGCTGTGCGCCTGTTCTGTGTTATACAGGGTTATCACAGAACAGGTAATGGTTTATGTAAACGGTAATCAGTTCCTTTAAGCGAAGCGTGAAGCAGCATCTCGTGAGCCAATATGGTAATGCCAACGGAAGTGATGCCTTGACATCGCGTCCGTTGTAACTGCACCGTGGGCTCTCCTTTTGCTTACCATCAGGATGAGGCGAGCCAATATACTGTAACATGATATAAAAAACAGTTCTAAACATGTTGAACAAAGATTTGATCAATGATTTTAACCGCCCGTCGAAAAATCGATGGGGTGTTATACGTTTTTACTAGGTCCCATCAAAAAATTTGAACATTTATACTTTTCATACAGGATGGTGCGTTTTCATCATCATCATCTGATGATGATATCATATGATGATTCATATCAGCCCATAATCAGCCCATACCCACTGCTGAGTGCCTATTCTTTATCAAGCCACTCTCTTCTGTCCCCTGCCAGCCTTATACATTGTTTCCCCACTGCCGTTACAATATCGTCGGACCATCGGGCAGGTGGTCTACCCACAGGATGTTGCCCCTTTCTTGGCTGCCATTTAGTAAGTTTTGTAGTCCACCTATCATTGCATTGCGGTGCATTGTGTGTGTAGCCTATTTGTCACATGGACGTACGGTTATTGCACGTCCACGGACTCCTCTGTCGCCACCGATTTAATCGTGTGCCACATCTACAATATAGGTCTATGGAAAATTTGACCTTATTAGAACATCGTTACAGAACTTACCTCCGTTGATTTTGATATACCTGTGAGTAGGTACAAGACAAGAATTTATGCCACTTACTTTTGGGTACGTGATATTTTCTGATATTTATTTTACTAAGCATTGCATGCCTCAAGTGGCAATGGGTAGGGCACATTGCGAGGAGATCAGACGGCTGATGGGACAGAAAGGTGCTCGATTGGAGGCCGCGTATAGGAGGTCGAAGCCGTGGCAGGCCCCCCACAAGGTGGAACGACGATCTGTTGAAATGAGCGGGAATACCTTGGATGCGGGCGGCATAGGACCGTTCTGTGTGGAGATCATTGGGGGCGGTCTTTGTCCAGCTGTGGAGGTTTATAAGCTGAAATGATGATGATGATTTTATTAAGTTTAAGGGTTCGATCACAGTACAAACAATTGTGTGCATGAACATGTCTGTTTGTATTGATCTGGGTGTTTTCTATGTTTTATAAGTTACTAAAGAATTATTACTATTTGCTAAAGAAAAGTATTATGATATGTATATATTTGTAATTTCGCTGCTGGTGCTTGAGCCACCTATCTCGAATTCAGATCAATGTATGTGATGTTGTACATTATTTAATTAATGATTTATTATTAAATGGTAAATAAAAGTGCCACCTATACAATGTATGCAGCTCGCACATTTTTAGAACCTGTCAATCTAATGGGGGGTTTGATCGATCGCGCGCCATTAACACGGCAACAAAACTACAATCGAACGGTGTGCTGTTTTTTTATTTATAAAATCGCTAGGAGCATTGTGCCGCCTATTTGTCACGCTGACGTACGGCTTCCGCGCGTCAGCAACGTTGACACTTTTGATTTACGCGAACGCCTGCTCTGCACTATATCTCGGTCTATGGCACGCGTCTTTTTGGGGTACCGCACGGGTAGTAGGATACATTTGTGACTTTTCACGGGCTATTGTTGTCCGGCTTATGCTGAGGACGATTCCTGCCTGCAGTCAACCAAGCCGCCGACGTCCTAAATCATATCGTGTCTGCTATCTGCTATTCTATATACCGGGTGATCATACAAGTGTTGCGGTCCTACAACAGTTTCTGGATGTGGTAATCGCCCCTTTGAGTTCTTAGCCTTATTTTTAGGACTTTGGTTGTGCAGTCAGCTCTAAGAGACCGGAATGGACGAATGAGAAAGGGCCAGCTTGGGCTGCAGATCGACAAATGGACGCGTAATGGCCAGTGAGTTATTATAATAGTTCAATGGTGATGGCCCAAAATATGGTAAGTAAGTAAACGACGACCCGTTTGGAACAGTGGTAGTGTTCGCTGCCTCTGGAGCTTTGGGTTGCGGGTTGGGGACCTAACCCGTACAAACATTTGTGTGCATGAACACATATGTTTGTATTGGTCTGGGCGTTATCTATGTATTATGAGTTTGTATTTACAAAAGAAAAGTATTATATGTATATATTTGTAATCCCACTGTTGATTCTGATATCCGTAACACAGGTGCTTGAGCCGTGTGGTCCCCGGCAGAGTAGAATAGGCCACCCTCACTCTTAGCGAGGTGTCGTAAAACGCGACTAAGGTAAAGCTGCTGGCATGATCATCAGCACCCAGAGAAGGAAAACTCTGCATTTATATCAAAACCCTCGCCAACCCGTCTGCCAAGCGTGGTGAGTATGGCAATTACCCCTCATGTGATTGAGGGAGGCCCGTGCCCCAGCAGTGGGGACTTAAATGGGCTGATGATGATGAGGTGCTTGAGCTACCTATCTCGGAGTCAGATCAATGTGATGTTGTGAAATAATTATTTATTTTAAAAAAAATCTCTAAGCGCCTCCTAGAGGGAGCACGTAGATTCAAGCAGGCAACAATGGATTATTCAAATCTATATATATATATCATCCAGTTGTTTTGCTATCCTGTCCAAGTGCTATAATATATTATATCAAATGGCAGTTGTCTTATTGGAATCACCAGACTTGCCAAATCCTTAATCATGGTCTAAGCGTACTTCAGGGTCCAAAGCGACTGCTTTGGCTGCATTAAGGAATGATACGCTGTGATGTTGAGAAAATTGCATTGAGCCCGTATCGGTGGCGTAGTGGTTGGTGGGTTGCACTAAAAAGCGACGGCTGCGCAAGAGGTTCTGGATTCGATCCCCGGGTCAGGCCAAAAAATTTGTACCCAAGTTTTCGGTAAGAAATTCTTAGTGTCAGACCGGAGTCTGGAAGTTGCCTGTCTTGTACCCCCGTGCCTCGGAAAGCACGTTAAGCTGTTGATCCTGCGCCCAGTCGCTCTCCGGTGGTTTCACGCTGGTGTCCCATCGGAATATGAGAGGAAGGGAATAGAAAGCGCACTTGTGTTCGCGCACACACTTGACCACTATAGGTGATATATCCTACGTACCTACGATCGTTGAAATTGGCCGCCGTAGCCGTAATCGGTTGGAAGATTTTTATTATTAGTTTGCAAATAAATACTTGAATACACTATGTATAGGCAACAGCTATTTGCTACCCACATCTGGAAATAAGAACGAAACGGAAGTCATCTACTACCAAAAATAACCTAAGTACGTAATCCTTTACTCTCTAAACAAGCATTTTACTTTTATTACACAAGATCGTCATTTATCTCTTAATTTTATCGCAACGGTATCCGTGCTCGATGGCCCAGGTTCACTTCCTGGTCGTAACTTTCTTTAAGAGGTGCTTTGCGTTGCACGGATTCGTGTCACAGATTGCAATATCCATAATCATAGGATTAGCAGAGAGCTGAAATAGGTATGTTGGGTTTCGAAACTTTTACATATCAAGAATTTGGTATTAGCTTCTTACGCGATGTTTTCAACATTGGAATCTATATTATACGATTAAAACATGAATTTTAAGCCGGAAGCCGGAAACGCATCTGCTTGCTTGCCTACTATAATAAAATAATGTTTCAATCGATGAAAATATAATCCCAATTTATCCTCGACTGCATTATTTATGTACGTAAGAACTTGCACACTTTTCCAAAAAAGTCCGATAGTCATAGTCTTAACACCAGAAATAAACATAGACTTGCCGTCCCGGTCCTCAGACTTCATAAAATCGGTAATTCATTTGTTGGCTTAAGTATTAAGATATTTAATAAGATACCACAAAATGTCATTAACCTATCACTAGATAAGTTTAAGTCTCATATCAAAACCTGCCTAATGAAGAAGGGTTACTATAGTGTACAAGACTATTTAAATGATAAGGATTCTTGGTCATGTTAATTGATTAATCTTTTGAGTTGTTATTCATAGTAGTCTATTAACCTTCATAATTGTATTTTTTCTCTTCTCAATTGAAACTCTGTAACATCATCAATATTTGAAAAGAGTAACTACTGAGTTTCTTGCTGGTGTCTTCTCAGTAGAAATCGACATTCCGAACCAGCGGTAGATATTATGTACCTATTTTGACATTCATAAGTGTTCAGTGTGGACCTTAATTGAATAAAGAATTTTTTATCTTTATCTTTATTTACGCTAGTGAAAATACTACACATTCAAATATAAAAAGAAGAGGTTTTTAAAATACCTAGGTAGCCTAAATGCATTATAAGCTTTCCTACACGTATTGAGAACACTAAACACTACATAATTTCCAAATAAACGACCGTATCTGCTGGAAAACATACGGAATATCCCCTATATCCCACTTTAAGACCGCAAAGATTTCAACTGCCCACATCCACGGATGAAATCATTATTATTATTTATAGTGAATCTCGATCAAAAAACTGATCTTGCGCCGTTTAGATGTCGTCAACTGAGAGGCCCGCTATTGTAATAAAACGCGGGAAATAACGAGGAGGGTTTGTGTAGATCTATTTTAGTGAAATCAGTTTATACGGTACTACCAATTTTAACAATATCTCTGCCGTAACATTTAAAAATGAAACTCGATGCCGGCTCATGTGTTTCCTCCGTCCTACAATATGGACTCTTTCAAACGAAGCGCGAAGAAGCATCTCGCGGGTGTCCGTTGTGATTGCAACGTGGTCTCTCCTTTTGATTAACATCCGGTTAAGGTGCCAATGCCAATGTACTGTGCTACTATAAAAACATTAACCAAAGAATAAAACTTACCTGTTTCTAGTCTCCATTCCATCCTGACGCAGAGTCCTAAGATTCTTTTCTGTTTTACGGCGGGAAGTAGATGAAGAGGATTCTCACGGCTCCAAGATTGTAATTCTTCGAATTGTAATTCTTTTTCACCGACGAAAAAAACAGAGCAGACCAAATCGAGTGCTGGATGACCTAATGAGAACTCGGTGTCAAGAACTGTGTGATAACGCTCAGGACATAAATTGGCGATCTCGTGTTTTGGACGCCAAAATTTACCTGGGTTCAGGTCTTAAAGAGGACTGTAGAAAACATTTTTGTTCTAGCCATGTCATAGGATGTCTATGTCTTGAGTCGGTCATTTACGTCTGAGAATCATGGTCAACATCATGGCTGCATTTGGAGCGAATGATCTTCCTCCACCGGTTTCTGTCCAAATCGTTGGGTGTAAACGCGCCATATTGTCACATAAAGCGGAAGTGTTCAGTATCAAAGTTACCTGCGTGCGCGCAACTGACGCGTATAGACGCGTGGGCGGGTATTTCTACAGGTTATTTTGGACGTGACGCCCAATGTGGTGTGGTGAAAGTGGTCAAGCGGGGAACAGGCTTTCAAAGCAGATTCTATTTAATTTTCAATTTTAAATCACCATAGTATTTGGATAATATACATTTTTAATACTGCACATTCCGAGATCATAAAAGAATGTTTTTAACCCCCCACGCAAAAATGACGGGGTGTATAAGTTTGAAGTGTCTGTGTGTGTATGTGTGTGACTGATAACACAGGAAAGCTACCGAATAAATAAACCGATTTTGATTTTTTTTTTTGTTTCATAAATGAGTAGGGGAGAGTGTTCTTAGCTATATTGGATAAAAATCGATCCAAGATGGCCGCCGTCACAAAGATATGCATTGTATGTTTTAACACAACTCCCACAATATGGGTATCATATAAAAGGGCTTCAGTAGCAGAATATATTTATTGTGACAAATTTGAAATCCAAGATGTCCGCCGTCGAAGGTTTTTTAAATTTTCAATTTATATTTCGTTCTTTGTGTGAATGTTCTTCTTCTTAGTCGTTACACTCTTGCCAGAGTAGCCGTTGTCATAATATTGGGGATCACGATGAGTAATAGTCTTAGAATGGGCCGGTTCGACAGGCGTGAAGCACAAAAAATTGGCGTGAAGCATTGCCAGTGCTGTACTTCGCGGAGTCCGGCACCCTCAACCGGAGTCCCATGCGGGGGGAGGTTGGTAGCACGCCTGTGCCTCCACTGGTTGCACATGCCTATAGGCAGCGGTAATTGCGTACAATCTGGCAATCCATCTGCTCGTCTGTCACCTATCACATCACAAGATAGCATTATAGATCATGACTTTCGGTCAAAACAGATTAGTCGCGCTCTAATGTCGTTTTACGTATTAACTTGTCAGCATTGTCACAAAGATAATTCACAATAGAATTTTCTCTAACAATTTTTCATAGTCACATGATTTACGAAGACACTAAAAATACAATTACAAAAGACGTGACTGAACCGAGAAGGTGACAATTTCTTTCACTCATTTCCTACCGTGTTATTAAAAAACTCACTAGTTTAGACATGACAAATCTACAATGCACATGTGAAGCAATCATCGAATTTATACTCTATTTCCAGCCAGATAAAGTGCAACCAACATTGAGGTAAATACGTTATTAAAATCTCCAGTGGATAAGTGTAAATGAAGAAGTGAAAAAGAAGCGTTGTTACATGGGTGATAAAGTGTAAAATTGTGTAGTCTGGTCCACTGGTTGGCGTGTTTTGGCATCGCGAACGACATGGGACGTAAATCGCTACGAGGATTAGTTAGTAAACATTCTCTTTTACAGATGTAAATGTTCTTCGAAAAGGTGGGCAATCAAAAATTACGCAATGTTTCTTAAGACCATTGGAGTTTATTTAGTGAGAAGGATTGGAAGAAGTCGGTTTATTAGCCCTATGATTTATAACGCGTGGAACAACTCTCCAGCTTCGCAAAGATAGAGAGAAGTTCAAAAAACGGGTGGCCTACCTTCAAGTTAGAAGAGACGTAAAAAAAAGTAGAAGATAGTACATCCTATTAGACAACATTATCAGTTGCAGAAACTGTTCTTATGATTTAATGGAGATTTTAAACTGTAATAAAAAGTAGCTTTGGAAATGTTTAGGTAACGTTAATATTGTTTTTAACGCAACATTCTCTTGTATTTTCCACGACAATGCACCTTACCTAGTTTTCTTCTATAGATACGAATAGGATTGCTGTCATAAAACCTATGCCATTTTTTATCATTAAATGTCAAGTGTTCACCAAAATACAAATCTTGCCTAAATTTAAACTCACCTCAACAAGTATACTCTCCTAAGACTTCACGTTCCAAAATAACCTTCCAAAGGCGATTGCCCAATATTTTTCATTGTCTTTAAGATGGCGGGCAGGTATGCGAACAGCTGTTGTCTGAAACGCGTTGTATGGACTCACACGCACGTGGATCGGCGCAGACGACGGCGCGACGGGATTTATTCTTATTTTTTCTTCGTGTGGATCGAATCCAATTAGTGCCAGTGTTATATGAGGTCTAGTGAATTAGTTGTCTATGAAGTCATATTTTCTTAGTAGAATTTTGATTGTAGTCTCACCTGATAGCTATGGTATAATGGCTTAAAATACTTTGAGATTATTTACGTTACGAGTATTTAAAAGTATTCGTTGTTCAAACATAATCAACCCATGAAGTCTATTTGTAAGTAATATTAGTCGCTCACTTGAGACTCTCTCTCTCATAGCATTACCACAGTAAAACAAGAGCTTTAAGAAAATCTCACTCTCTTTACTTGCCGGTATTTTACCAGTTCAGCAGTTAGGCTTAATTAAGGTGACGAGTAGGGCACACTAGCGACGCCACTCGATTTTAATTTTTACCTACTAAACCGGATCTATTTTAAACAATTTCGGGGTTACAATCTCTAGGCAAACACTTATACTATTTATTAAATAACCATGCACAATTTATGGGTCCGTGCACAAACGCGAATCAATTTTTCGCGTACGCGTTGGACTCAACATTTTTGCATGGTTATTTAATAAATAGTATAATAGTTTGCCGATAGGTTGTAACCTTGAAATCGTTTAAAACAGATCTGGTTTAGTTGCTAAAAATTAAAATCGATTGGCGTCGCTAGTGTGCCCTATCCCGTCACCTTAAGCAAAAAGATTCATCCAAATCTAGTCTTTGAAATATTGCAGAGGTTTAACAAATGGAAAAATATGCAAGTATTGAATAAAGATGAATATCTTTTGAACTATTTTTTCTTTAAGTAATTCACAAGTAGCAATATTTCGGTAGCCAATATTTCAAAACTTGAATTTTTCACTCCACACTTTGAACTGACAACACAGGAAAAAGTATAGATGTCCCTTTGGTCATTAGCAAACATAAAATGGCATTTTGATTGAGCTCAGATGTTATGACGTGTCGGCGCTAAGGAAATAATTGCTTTGTTCTTGCCATATCACACAACATTCAGTGAAACAGAAATCTTGTTGTGTATAATACATTAGATTCGTTCCCAGGTCTACTGCGAAGTGGGAAATGGTTGTTTGTCTTATACACTAGTTCACTGCTTATCGGAAACATAATGTTCTTCTTCTTTATCTTTAGCCTGATTCAACTTAAGTCTTTAATAAAATCTTCTTCAGAACACTATTTTGTATTGAACTTTTAGTATAGTTTGGAGCCAACCTCCTTCTTCGAGCGCAACTGAGGTCTTTTGAGCGCGTTTATTTCTTTACTCCTTCCACTCCGCAAAACTATATTCCACTTCCACAAGCTTTTATCAATAAATCTCCAATCTAAGAAGATGTAGGAATCCAATGTAATTACTTCTTCTTCTCTATCGCTACGATCTTGCCAGAGCGGCCGTGGTCACGTTAAGGCGTTCAAGTTGGTGTTACAGGCGGACACAGGTTTCCTCTAATTACTTCATCATCATCATCGTCAGCTCATTTAAGTCCCCACTGCTGGGGCACGGGCCTTCCTCAATCACATGAGGGGTAATTGCCAAGTGGCCTATTCTACTCTGACGTGGACCACACGGCCGCCTACTCCTCTAATTACTTAACGGAAGCAAAATATGTTGATATTTTCTAATTATATGACATTATGCTACAGACGCTGTGTGGTCCCTGGCAGAGTAGAATAGGTAACCCTCACTCTTACCGAGGTGTCGTAAAAGGCGACTAAGGTAAAGCTGCTGCTGGCATGATCATCAGCACCCAGAGAAGGAAAACTCTGCATTTATATCAAAACCCTCGCCAACCCGTCTGCCAAGCGTGGTGAGTATGGCAATTACCCCTCATGTGATTGAGGGAGGCCCGTGCCCTAGCAGGGTGGGGACTTAAATGGGCTGATCATGATGATAATGATGATGATGATGCTACAGAGTTTTTCACATAAAACCATTGTCGTGACATATCATCTATGGCACAACCTTTACTACCTACTTCTTTTTCCGTGTTTTATGTTATTGTTCCTTATTTTATTTGTGTGTGTCAATTGTACACTTTGTTTTCTTGTTCTGTTAATAAATATCTCATTCATTAATATATGAGAATTGTTTAAATATGAGCATAAAAATATTTAATGAAATTCCAGAATGCATAAAAGCACTTAACTCTCCGCAGTTACATAAAAAATTGTGTGCTTGGTTACCTACTGGACAAGAATTTTTATAGTATTAAGCAATTTTTAGACTGCATGACAATTTAATTCAAAAATATTTTGACATTTATTTTAATTTGTAATTTGAATTTATCTCATTGTTTTATAATTGAATTATATTTTAAGATTATTTTTACATGCCATGTATGGCGAAACATGTTGATCTGACAAGTTTATGACCATCACATTGATAAATGTACCAGTGTTTCTTGTAAATAAAGATATTCATATTCAATTCATATTCATTCTCCTACTGACATGAATTTTATACTATTCCTACCTACCTACATTTACGAGCCATATATTATAGTAGGTGTTCATAACGTTGTCTATTAAAAATGAGCACTTTAATGAACCCCATTTATAATCCCGACGAGCG
This sequence comes from Marasmia exigua, assembly GCA_019059595.1. Taxonomy (NCBI): domain Eukaryota; kingdom Metazoa; phylum Arthropoda; class Insecta; order Lepidoptera; family Crambidae; genus Marasmia; species Marasmia exigua. The sequence continues at coordinate 13,437,543 of CM032468.1, forward strand.
CGTATTTTTTAATAATTTTACATAAATAATTAGTTCGCTTTTCGCTTGTGAAGTAGAAGAAATGGTGTCGTAAAACTACACGCTTTTCAGACGGTGTACGTAGGATTGTAAAATTTTGTTGTCGTGGATATTACTCACCGTCTAAGTATTTAGAAGAAGGCAGGGGAATTTAGAGTAAGGTCTACCCTGTTTTCGTTTCTGAAATTTGGAAAGCAATACCCTGTTTTCGTTTCTGAAATTTGGACTGACCGGATGGCGCAATTGGTAGTGACCCTGCCTCTTACGCTAAAGGTCGTGGGTTCGATCCCTACCCTGGACAAGCATTCGTGCGATGAACACTTGTGTTTGTTCGGTGTCTGGGTGTAATATATGTATTTAAGTATATATTTGTGTTCCTGTGTTGTCTGATATCTGTAACACAAGTGCTTAAGCTACTTAGTACGGAATCAGGTCAACGTATGAGATGTTGTGAGAATTATTATTATTATTAATGCTTAGGGCGCAAAAACCTGCTTTACTGGTTTTCCTTTTTTTTATGTGTTAGGTGACAGATGAATGACCTGATGGTAAGCGATTGCCGCCGCCGATGGACACACGCCAGTCCAGTGGAGTCACAAGAGCGATGCCAACCTTCAAACCCTGATCCCCCGGATCGGACCTCCGGTACCCTCACTCTCGCAGCGAAACACAACACAATGCTGCTTCACGCTGGTTTACGCCGGAGGCCGTGGTATCATGAGGGATACCACGGCCACGGTAGAGCCGGCCCATTCATACCAAAGCGTGGCTCTCCCACGGTATTCTGAAACTGTAGTAGTCCTTTTTAGTACAATCGGGTCTTGCAGTGGAGGCTTAATGGCTGGCAAGTGTTTTAATGAGATATGTGGCAGACGAGCAGATGGATCACCTGATCCTAAGCAATTGCCGCCGCTCATGGGGTATTCGTATCAATATCGCGCAAGTGCGTTAACAACTTTTTAAGTCCCACTTCATTGTCCCCCTCCTCACTTATTCGGCGAAATACAGCGCAAGCGCTACTTCAAGCCGGTGTTTCTGTGAGGTCGTGGTATCACTCTAGCCAGGCCAGTCCATTCATGCCACAACGTGGTTCTCCCACGGTTTAGTGAAAAGGTATTAGTTCCGTCACATGTTAAACAGGGGAAAACATACTTTGAGCTCAAATATCCGTCTCCTTACCATATATTATGTAGTTTAGACCATTCAACATGATCAAAATATTTCAAAATCAGAACATACAAATCGGTCACCCATCTAAACTGGAGCGTACCCAACGACGCTTCACCTTGTTCAAATGAACCGTGCTTGTCCTGTTCCGCTACCAAGAACTGATTACTCTGATTAGCTGTTCTACTAGGAAGAGCCGTCTCATTTCCCACCTAACCACCAATTAGCTCTGGAGTCCAGGATGACATTAGTCAGGCTGACACTTGGCCTAAGTTTTTGATGATTTTTTTGTGACGTGTTACATTAATGATGCAAAAATGGCACATTATATTGCACAATGCCACTACAATCAACCTACTTTGAATGCCGCCCTGTTGGTAACAACTCTATAATGACAATAGAATTAAGGTCTGTAACCATTTGTGAATTCTAGAGTATGTATCTATCTATCTAATTTTTTTTATATTATGGCTCTTCCCCAAGATATCTTTCCAATGTCAAGTAACTTAATGAGAAAAAGTGGGTAGTCAACAGTCAAAGTCAGTCAGAGTCACAGCCACTTAATAAAACGCTGGTGTTTTGCCTACGGCCTACGGATTTTTCCGTTACCACTCTACTAAGCACAATCGCGGGTTTTAAGACTCTTTTGGGTCCAAGCAAGTTGTCACGTGACAACTCAGTCGACTCAACGATTCTTATTATTAGGATCACTTCGCGGCACTTCACTGCTTAAATGAACACAACAATTGTTTACTAAAAACCACTAGAAAACCTTTGAATTTCATCAGCCCACGCGGAGTGATTTAGTCTACCGCCAGTATATCTAGCTAACTCTCATTTGATTGGCACCATGACATTAACAACACAGAATTGCATTGAGCCAAATAAAAAATGTCGCCCTATAGTTCGCCTGAGATATCGGTTTACCTCATAATATTTATTTTGTTATTATTTCCTTTATTTTATTTTGCGTAACAATTGAACTGTATGGCTTGGTATGATGATGACACAACATTGTATGAAAGTTTGGCGATTAAAAAGAGTAACTGGCGAGTTTCTTGCCGGATCTTCTCGACCAGAAACAACTTTCCGAGCCGGTGGTAGAATCGCATTAAGTTTTTTTCATTTCTTTAGTATATTTTATATACCAACATATATATGTATTAACATGTAAATTATACATAGGTACTTATAAATAGTTTTAAGTCATTCAAATGTATGACAATTTGTAAGTGCTGTGTACAAGCCTATGCAAATAAAGAATTATTTGAATTTGAATTTATCGCTGGAGGGCCGAAGTCACCAAGTACCTCTAAACGTGCATGATTGGGCGTAATGGACATATGACCTTATTAAATGGCCAACTTGGACGTCAGAGACAAAGGAATTTAAATCGCTGAGCCAGCGTAGTAAGCAAGTATTTAACATATATATCTAGGCACCTGTCCCCTTTCCTTGCAGTTTTTCTAAGTTGAGATATTGCTTCTAAGCGTTTAATTATGATTCGGTTGATCTGGTTTCCCTGTCCATGTTGTGTCCCCTGACTGTTTGCAGAGAATATACGCTAGTCAATTCCCTTTAGAAAGAAAGAAAAATATTTATTCAGTGTATAACAATAACATTAAACATTTAAAATAATGACGGTACACAGTAAAACACCGAAAAGGCACATACTCAGCATGTGTCGGGGTGTCGCGCCACCCCGACGCTGGTATTCTGTATGTACCCATAGAAAGAGCACTGCTATAAAAATAAATACAATAAACTAGCGTTGATGTTATTATACATAGAATTATCATTATAATAGTATTTTATATACGTGTGTTCATGCATGTCTATGTGTATGTTTGTGTGTGTAGTTTTCTAGACTTTCTTAACTATTTTTCTTAACCAGCTATGAAAGAAGAAGAATCACCCCGTTGTTCTTGTGGTATCGCCCCGTTAGTCTAATGGTTTTAGTACCAGGTCGTGATCTCGGGGTCCTGAGTTCGATTCCCGGGTCGTGCAAAGGTATGTTTTGTATTTCTCGAACATAGCCTGGGATTATGATTACCGATCCGCATTAGGCAAGCGTGGTGATTTAACTATAATCCCATTATAGTAGCGATGTCTTGATTTCTATGATGAACACCTTTGCCCTGCAGTGGGAAGGTATACAGGCTGATACTAACGCTAGACCACAATTGCATCTGATGGAAAGAGCTTTGTGCTTTAAAGATGTCCAGATTATAGTGGCCAGCAAAAAATATCTAGGAAGGTATTTCCATTCCTTAACTGACCGTTTTATCCAAGGTGAAGACTTCGGATTCCACTAGGAATAACAAGCTCGAGATAAAAACATTTGAACAGTGTTTCAATTTACCACCTCACTCGCTCATATCCAAGCGATCCTATTTATGGTCTAATTGCCTCATAAAAACATTATTAATTGTAACACGTGTGAAAGACAAACAATTAATGCTTAGCTGGAGGCGAATTGCGTGTCAATTGGAACTAAAATAGTGTCTGCTATTATTACGAAGAGAACTTAGCTCATTCAGGATATAGTATATTGTAAACGAAGTCTCTAGTTAATACAAATTGTCTGTTGCCCTCATATTTAGGGCACAGCTACAGTGAACTGTATAACTATAAATATTTGTTTAATTTGTGTTTCATTTAACAACCTATGTTCCTTTTTTAGGGTTCCGTTGCCACATGGCAAAAAACGGAACCCTTATAGATTTGTCTGTCCGTCCGTCCGTATGTCACAGCCACTTTTCTCCGAAACTATAAGAACTATACAATTGAAACTTAATAAAAAGATGTATAACTATACTATTGAAACTCGGTAAATAGATGTATTTTGTTAACCGCATTACGATTTTTACACAAAAATTGGAAAAAATAAAAAAATTGGGGGATCTCCATACTTGAAACTGAAACTCATTTTTTTATTCATCAAACCTATACGTGTGGGCTATCTATGGATAGGTTTTTAAAAATGATGTTGTGGTTTTTAACACCATTTTTTTCTAAACACAATACTTAGCGCAAGAGACGCTCCCAAAGTGGTAAATTGAGTCCCCCCCCCCCTCTTACTTCTATAATAAATGAATTATAAAACTAAAAAAAATATATGATGTACATAATCATGAAAACTAACAACGAAAATTAGTTTGGACTAGATCTAGTAAGTAGTTTTTTTAATACGTTATAAACCTACGGAACCCTTCATGGGCGAGTCCGACTCGCGCTTGGCCGGTTTTTCATATTAAAACCTATGTTGTCAAAATGTTGTTATCAAGCGTAGAAAATAGGAATCTAAGTGTCTCTGAGTCGGTTAAAAAACATTCTGTATTTAAACAAGTACTTTTTTTTTTCAAATAAAACTTTTTATAAATAGGGTACTTTATTTTGGTAAGCGTACCAACGTAGATGTACTTTTTCAATTCAGGTCTACACAGAATAACTTGTGAACATTAAAAAATAAACCAATAGTTAAAAAGCAAACTTCATCGTCATCGTCTGCCCATTTAAGTCCTTACTGCTGGGGCACGGGCCTCCCTCAATCACATGAGGGGTAATTGCCATACTCACCACGCTTGGCAGACGGGTTGGCGAGGGTTTTGATATAAATGCAGAGCTTTTCTTCTCTGGGTGCTGATGATCATGCTAGCAGCTTTACCTTAGTCGCTTTTTACGACACCTCGGTAAGAGTGAGGGTGGCCTATTCTACTTTACCGGGCACCACACGGCCTTAAAAAGCAAACTTAAAATCAGATAAAACTTTGAACTTGGCCCAATTGGCTTCGTATGCAATTTGAATGTATTGAATAACCTGTGTGTAGTGTGCAACGTAACACGCATGTGTTACCAAATTTCACCACTTGCAAGAGAAGCCCCTGTGGCCTAATGGATAAGGCATCGGCCTCCTAAGCCGGGGATTGTGGGTTCGAGTCCCACCAGGGGTACTTTGAGATATAGCGATTATATTGTTTTATTTTTTGTTATTAGAGTGATGGATGTTTAAACTAGATTTTACCCGTGATATTGCGTATACTTATATACTTTTTTGTAACGACAAAAACAGATATTGATAGTAGGTCTACTTTTTTTATGTCGAACAACCAACCTGTTATGGTCAATGTATGAGATGTAAAAAAACATCCACAAATTTTGAAGCAAACAGATTTAAATAAATAAATCAATAAATAAATTAGAATAGTTCAGCCGAAATATCGAAAACTCAAAAATAAGGTAGGTACATGGTAGAAATCTTGTAAATAACTATTCTAATGTTAGTGACCATAAAAGTTTAAAACAATATATCAATAAATAAATATTTCATAACATCAGATAGGTACCTACATTGATCTTACTCCGAGATAGGTAGCTCAAGCACCTGTGTTACGGATATCAGAACCAACAGTGGGATTACAAATATGTACATATAGTAAGTACTTTTCTTTTGTAAATAAATAATTAAAATATTTTCAATTAATATCGAACCAAATGTACTAATATTTAACATTTTAGTGAGAATCGATCTATAGATGAGAATTCGGTTGTTCCGTACAAGCAATATCTAAATTGCCTTTATAATATCTAGAGGCAATGCCTTCGCCTATTCATCAAGTCATCTGACCCAAAAGCAAAAATGTTAAAAAATATGATATCTTTAAAATTCCCAAGCACTTACCTGATTGGCTGCTGAGGTTAAGACACCTGTCTCACGGCGCATATCCACCAATCAGGACGCGGCACACCTGCTAGCCATCGTTAGGCGTGGCCTTACCTGGGAAAGGTGGAAAGTGTAAGAACCCCGCCTAGTGAAAATGAGGTCAATGTTCTAGTGAGAATAACCCTTCATTCTGGTATTTTCCGTGGTCGGGTGGAAATGGTTTATAAACGCTTTGCAAATGTCTTTTTTTTTTTGGATTTAGGTATAAATTTGTGAGTAAATGCATAGTCATCATAAACATACATTTTTCTTTTACCGTCGAATTTTAAGATCTATGTAATACATTGCAACTAGCATAAAAATGTATAATGTATCAGTAAATAAATTCGCCACAAAATGTCCGTTGGTTTTTTTTTTCATCACCCGAAAAGATCGTTGTGTGTGGCATTTCTTTTAATCATTTAATGTTGTATGGGATAAAAAAAAACATTTCTTTCTTTAGAACTCACAAAATTAAACAGTTATTTCTGCTGTTAAAGTTATTTATGACTTAAATGTTACAAATGTTTATGTTCATTTTTGGGTCCTCAATAAAATCGGAATATCAATGTCAGTAGGGCATATCACCCATAGACGTAGGATGCCGCCATTTGTATGATATCACCTCACATGATTGGACTTTTCTATTGAAATTGACATTACAACATAACATTAAAATCACTCGATCCACTCGAAAATAGTTCCATCGACATAATCTGGATTGTTGGTAGTCTTCAACTGTGCATTTCTCAAGAAACTTTAGGCCTCGTACGACCAAACTATGGAATGAACCATCGCCTGCGGACATTATTTCCGAACATATACGACCTGCAAACCTTCAAGAAAAGAGCGTATTCCTTTTCAAAAGGTCGGCAGCGTACTTGTGACTCCTCTGGTGTTGCAGGTGTTCATGGGCAGTGGTATTCGCTTACCATCAGGTGATCGGTCTACTCGTCTGCCCCCTGTCCCATAAAAAAAATCACAACGTAAGTTATGCAGGCCGCAATCATATGTAAGCCGGTGATCCGTCTGCTCCTCTGACCTTAATCTAAAAAAAAAATTCCATCACATCAATTAGCTAACATTTCAAAGACTACGTGAGCTGCCAAAACATCTTTACAATTAGTAGAGACTATCTCTACATCGAATTACACGGCGCTTTAGTTTGTCATTACGGCGGACATCCGGTGCTGGGCAAACTTAATGAAGTGTGGACGGCTCACCTGGATGGAGACCGTCATTAGTGAGTAGTGAAGGGACATGGCGGAATGTTATCGACACGTGTTAAAAAGTTCGGCCAAGTGAGAGTCGGTCTCGCGGTTATGAAACTATGAAATAAGCACGTTTTTAGGTATGAAAAATACGATATGGGAGGTATGATATGCCTATGAATGTTTCTACTATATTCTATTACTGAGCATCTTTGATCCGGTACCTTGGGATGTCAAAGAAAAAAGGCATATATTCAGATTATAATTCCCACCAAAGTGGGTATTTTCGGGCTGATGATGATTCTGTGTCTCTCTTTACGTCTAGGTATTATGAAATAAATTTAATTAATAAGTGTTTCATTCCATGCAACTACTGTTTCCTTACTATTTAAGTAATTAATATACTAATTTAACATAAGAATTATTAATATAATCGGACACTGAATAGACACAAGTGTTCATCACATAATTGTTTTGCCTACATAGAATACTCGTAGGAACCAAACCCGCGACTTTTATCTTATAAGGTAAGGCCACTACTATTTTTTTTTATGTGGTAGGTGGCAGACGAGCAGACGGATCACCTGATGTTAAATGATTGCCGCTGCCCATGGACACCCGTGACACCAGTGGAGTCACAAGTGCGCTGCCGACCTTAAAACCCCCTTTCCCTCGGATTGGGCCTCCGGTACCCTCACTCACGCAGCGAAACACAGCACAATGCTGCTTCACGCCGGTTTTCTGTGAGGCCGTGGTATCACTCCGGTCGAGCCGGCTCATTCATGCCGAAGCGTGGCTCTCCCACAGTCAACTAAATGCGGCATCGATTTTCATGAAAGTCAGAACTATCGATAAAATCGATGCTCTTCTCTCTGACACCTCTATTATATAGGCAAGCGCCATTGTTGCCAAAACAAAGTGGCTGACAAACTTTAAACAGTTCGGGATGCCTGCGTATAGTAACGACGACTTTATCTTCTCCTACTGTTAGGTTTCTGAAGCGTGGGAGAGCCACGCTTCGTTATGAATGACCTTGCTCCGGTACCCTCACTCACGCAGCAAAGCACAGCACAGTGCTACTTTACGCCGGTTTTCTGTGAGGCCATGTTATCCGGTCGAGCCGGACCATTCATGCCGAAGCGTGGCTCTCCCACGTCAGTCAAGTGGGCGGCGGCAATCGCTTACCATCAGGAGATCAGCTGATTTCTCGTCTACCTGTCCCATAAAAGTAACGTAGCATTAAAATTTGTCGTATAGGAATGAATGAATGAATATACTTTTATTGCACTCAAAGTATAGTAAGAAAACTTTAATACTAGGTATTACAGGATATGTACAACGAAGGCGGCCTTATTACTATGAGCAATCTCTTCCAGGCAACCTTTGGGTAAAGGACACTTGATGGAGGTGTAGGGCCGTGCAATATTAATATTTATATACTTACATACAAAGTTTAAATATTAATACATAAATAAAATATAAATATACTAATACATATCTGCATAAAATATCATAAACTACTTACATATGTTTGATTAAATATAGATAATTGGATATTGCAACTACAAATAATAACAATGGATCTGAAAGTATGCGAATGATTTAATGATAGGAATGTAGACGGAAAACTGTATTTAATAGGATTTAAATATTGCTTGCAGACGTTTGGCGGTTAATGTTGGCACGTGTGATGGAATTACCAGCGCATGTCGCGTAATTATCTAAGCTCGTTCTAGATTTTATTTTGGAACAGTTTTTTATTGCAGTTAGCTCATAGAATCGAACTCTAATTTTAAAAAGGAACAGACGCTTCTGTTCAATGATTTGTTATATTACATAGCAGACGAGCAGATGTATCAACTACACCTCACCTGGTAAGTGATTTTCGCCGCTCATGGGCGTCTATCTTAGGCGTATTACCGTTAAAATCCAATGTATGTAGGTATGAGAATACCTTTGTAATTTTGAAATGTTATTTAGTATTGTAAATTTGTTACTCCACGTAAGTGTTTCGCGCGATCTATCTACTCAAATACCTGTATTTCTCAATGTAAGTGAAATGTATTATATTTCTGTTTTTGATAAATAAATTCTTAAACCTTATAAATTAATGAAGTACCTATTTACTTATTTAAAACCAACAGCGATATTAAAAGAATAAGTTGGCCAGATAAAAATAGGTATGGCCAATAATGAATGAATGAATGAATATACTTTTATTGCACTCTAAATAAAGCATGAAAACTTAAAAACTAGATATTACAGGATGTGTACAACGAAGGCGGCCTTATCACTATGAGCGATCTCTTCCAGGCAACCTTTGGATAAAGGACACTTACTTGATGAAGGTGTAGGGCGGTGCAATCTTAAATATTTATTTACTTACACAGAAAGGTTAAATGCAAATACATAAATAAAATATGAATATACTAATACATACAATATATATAATATATATGATTAATAAATAAATAGGTATATGATTAATAAATAATAGGTTTACCAAGAAAAATCATCAGTATTTTAAACGGTTTAATGATTTGAAATATTACACTCTTGTAACAACAAATGGCCTTGTAATAATATTGCAATATCATTAAGCATAAAGTACACAATATACGAAAAAAAAGTCTTCCAAACGTTCTCTAATCCCATTCAAAAATAAAATATCATTAATAGCAAAATAAAAGAACCGTACCCCTAATCACCGCGATCCCCTAACCTGGCTATCGAATAGCAATTTACCGGCAGAATTGGAGCCCGGGATGAAAAATATAACGCCCATGGGGCCAAGCGATGCGCTACACTCCACAAGCCAGGCGTTAAGGCGCTTACTGCTTCTTGTAGATATTTCATTTTATATATATTTTTTGGTTATAGCAATCTTTTGCCATCAATCCGGCAATCCGAATCCCTCTCTATTTTCAAGTCCCGAGTTAAACATCATTTCTTATCTTCCTAAACCTTTGTAGTTCCTTTCATTGTCTCCTATTACCCTGGTTACGTATCTATCAATCCAATAAACTGTTAGTATGTATGTTTATTTGTTTTGTAATTTACTAGTATGTATTAGTATTTATAGCTAGTATATATTTATTTAATATAATGTATGTATGTATATACCATACTCGTATTTATACAATGTCTTGTTTTTCTCTCTTTTTCTGACTTGCACTGCCTTACCTCTTTTCTTAATTCGCTATACTTTTCCTCTACCCTGAAGTTGTATGGAAGAGATCGCTATTAGCGATAAGACCACCTACATTGTTTTAGTATAATAACTTAGACTAAGATCTGTCAATTTTGTGCAATAAAGTGTATTTGTCTATGCATCTATCTTTTGAAATTTACTCTTAAGTAAATAATGCACTTAAAAAAATTCGACAGTCATCGGGTGGGACTTTAATTTTATTTATTAGATCGCTAGATACTAGTGAAACGCTCTTACTTTGTTTTGACACTTACATACTATATATACGCAAACGCAGCCACCAGACCAACATAATTATATATAACACATTTCTAAACTATCAGAAAGGTGTTGGTTTAGTCACGATGTTTCCTTAGCCCGCGAGTTAGTGATATCACTATGTATATACATTATACACAATGCACATAAAATTTAAAAATCTAGAGCTGCATGCTCCTGCATCTGAACCTACCGCCTTCCGTTAAGGTGACCGAACTACTATCGATTTAGACACTTATATGTTATTTGCTAAATAACATTAATTATAGAGTCCTGTTAATTGCGCAACAGTGTAGAATAATAAGTAGATTGCAACAGAATGGAGCTGCTAAAGATTTAGGTACACCAAAAATTGGTCAAGTGCTTGTATGATTGCATTTATACTCTGTCAAGTTCCCATATATTTTACATCTGTCAAAAGGAGCATAAATGGATAGTAAACTCACTTGACATTGGCAGAGTTGACTGCGTCTCCGACGTTCAACACTACTAGCCATTAAAAAAAAAAGAGATTTGAATGACATCTGTTCTGTCAGTTTGCACCGGATAATTAAAATTCTTAGTTCGGCTGATAAAATCAGGCAATTCTTAACAATTTTCAGCACTACATGTGATTTTATGTTATGTGTCTTGAAGAAGTACAATATGCGTACTATTATGATATTGTTTGTAATAAGTGATTATGTGTATGATAAATCATTGAAAAATATTGGGTCTAATAAAAGAGTTGAAATAATTCAGTTAGTCGTAGCCTTAACCAGTAAGTTAAATTTGGTCTGGCACACGAGTCAAGGTGCGATATCTCCCACGTGGCGTCTGATCGCATTTGATACTTTTTATCTTTATTTTTTACCTCATGGCTCATTTGACACCTGGCAGGTGTTCTAGAAATATATCAAATGGAATTAGTGGGAGAGACTGTAGTGATTTAAAAGCTGGTGAATCCGGCATCATCTGGTTTCGTTTGATGTATTCCAATCCAATAAGATTTGTCTGAAATAAGGAAATGTACTTCATCGTTGTGTTTACAGTATAGCTAAATATCGACCCGTTTGTATTAATGATAGTGACCGCTGCCTCTGGTATAAGGATTGCGAGATCCATCCCGCACAGTAGAAACATTTGTGTGCATGAACATGTCTGTTTGTGTTGGTATGGGTGTTTTCTATATATGTATTTTGATATCCGTTATACAGGTGCTTGAGCTACCAGAATACAACCAGATCAATACATTGTGATGTTGTGAAATATTTATTTATTTATTAATTAAATGATACAAAAAGACTTGATGTTTTTTATTAATAGTCGCGCGCGATCTCTAGATTTGTTTTAGTATTTTACATTGTTTTTCTTTGGTGATGTACAAAGAAACAAAATTATTAAGTAAAGCATTTAAAATACCTAAAAAATCCATAGTTTTGGCATTTTTGTTATTTATTAACATCACTGTAATAATTTTAACTACAAAAATTACTTCTTGAAAAAAATCGCTGTATTTTGAAAGTAATAAATACACTTTAGTGACTATTACACGAAGAAAAGATGTCATTCGAGAGATATTCTGTTGACGGCTAATAGCGTGGCATTTTAACAGGTGCAACAGAATTATTATCAAAACATCGAAATACTTCTTTCGCGCTAAGTAGAAAATCTCAAAAATATTGCCCCCTAGTGTTGTAAAGCATTGAAACAAATTGATTCAAAACACGATGTTTTAGGGGCAATTAATAGGAGTTATTATATGCAGAGGACTTCTTGCGGTCTTTTTGAAAGCTGACTGAATCTACAGTTATTGCTTTCAGGCTATGATGTAGGGTAAGGGCTGTACACTTTTTTTCTTTTTTATGGGAGAGGCAAGCAATTAAGATTGGATATAAGTGATCATTACTAGTTAGATAGGTAGATATTCTTTATTGCACAAAAACAAAATACAGGTATGATACAAAAACAACAGACAGAACAATGAGGCGGTCTTATCTGTGTAGCTAACAGTAGGTAAAAATATTGCTATCAAAAATATGCAATCATAATAACTAGGGTCGTAAAAATGTTCATTATCATATCACAATATTAAGGATTCCGAAAACAGTTAAAACCAAGCTTTTAAATTTATAAATTAAAATTAAATAATTATTTATTTCAGATCTTGAATCCATATAAAATGTGTTAGTAACATAATTAACTTACTCTAGTATTAGTACTAATGCAGAAGATATCAGTAGTTTCCACACTACTGATATCTACTGATGCTGTTCCAACAGTATCATTATTATGGCAAGTATGGCAAGTTATAAGCATAGGTAGTGTAGGAAACTTTGCAACTCATTGGCCTGACAGCAGTCCATCATCATAAGGCTTTAAGAAAGAGGAAAGAATAGGATAAACACCTGTGGCACAGCTTGAAGGACGCCTATGTTCAGCAATGGATGGGAATAAACTGTGAAAAAATTAAAGGACCATTTTATTCTTGCTCAAATCTTGAAATCAATACTGGTATTTTTTTTTCGTATACCTCCAACGTAGTTGGAGCCTATTCTATACATGATTTCTTTTTTTTTGAGACACGGAAATTTATTAAGTACATTTGACGTTTGGATATTATGTTTACTTAAAACTACAGTACCTAAGACGAGTATTGATTTATTATAGTTTTGAGTAAACATGATATCCAAACGTGCAATAGTCGCCTGCGCACTTCGCAAGCCCGTAATGTATATGGCCGCCAAACTACTCAATACTTGATGCCCCGGTTGATGAACCAACTACCGCCTTCTTTAAAATCTAATATAAATTGTAAGAATTTAAAAGCAAAATTAAAATTACACTTTCTTATGAATAAGGAGAACATTTACCTGGGTTCCACTTCTTTGGTAATGTATAAATGGAATTTAAATTAGTAGTTTCTTTGTAGTTTTTGTTTGTAATAGGTGCTACTCGTAGACTATTATTTTTGTATTTAAAGCGAGCAATAGGCTGACGTAAAACCCAACATTTTGGACAAACCTTAGTGGTTTATACAATGCCATTAACGTGATTGTTTGTCAAAAGTCTAAGGTTCTTAATAAATTACCGTGTAAATGACGCGCCAATGGGCCAGTTTAACCAAAGAAATCGTAGCCTGTGTGGCTATGCATATGCTATGTATGTAAAATCGGCATGAAGCAGTGCTTGCGCTGTGTTTCACCGATTGGGTTAGGGAGCCCTGATTCGGGGAGAAAGGAAAGGTTGATAGCGCACTATTGACTCGTCTGGTGTTGCGGGTGTCTATGAGTTGCGGCAATCTCTTACCATCTGCTGATCTGCTCGTCTGATACCTATCACATAAAAAACTACTGTCCCCTAGACTACAACTACAGTTATTGCTTTGACACGACGGTAGAGAACAGTTTGACGCACTCAATTTCAGCGTCGCACTATAAACACCTTGCAGGTCGGTTGCCAAACATTTTTTGGCACGCTCTATGTTTCCAGAGATCCGTAACGTAAACAGGGAAACGGGATGTATTGGTAAGACATTAACAGAGGTATAATTAACTTTCGAAGTTTGCTTTAGGAATTTAAGGATTAATGTCCTCCTAACCGATTTTTCGGCTATGGCGGCCGATATCCACAATGAGCCATCGACGTAGTGTACAAGTGTGCTCGCAGCCATAAGTACACTCTCTATTCCCGTACCATCATATTTAGATGGGGCATCTGTGTGAAACGACCGAGGAGGGATCAGGCGCAAGACCAACAGATTTCCAAGACACGGGTATACAAGACTTTTCAGACTTCGGGCTGACACTGAGATTTTTTAAGAGAATAACTCTGGTACAGACTTTGGCCATCACTTTAAAATGCGGCCTTCTAGTCACTGCGCCATGTTAGCACATGATATACATACATATACATAAAGGATACATCAAGGAATAAACTTTTAGTTTCATCATCATCATTTCAGCCAATAGACGTCCACTGCTGGACATAGGCCTCCCCCAATGTTCTCCACACAGATCAGTCCTGTGCCTCCCGCATCCAATGGATTCCCGCGATCTTCACCAGATCGTCGGTCCACCTTGTAGGCGGCCTGCCACGGCTGCGACTTCCTGTACGTAGCCTCCACTCGAGGACCTTTCCGACCCAACGGCCGTCTGTTCTCTCGCTATGTGCCCTGCCCATTGCCACTTTTAGTTTATATTATTGATATTACAAACTTATGGCCTGACGACTTCATTTCTTAAGAAGATTATTACACTTAAGAAGAAATCTTCATGAACTTTCATTCTGCCTCGGAGATTTACAGTGAGACAGTGCAAATTATGCCTACATACAACGAGAACCTAAATGTGAACTTGTCATTAAATAAAATTTGTATACGGAACCTCAGAATTTTGTCTACTCACACTTATCTTCTTGTATATAAATGTGACATCTCAGGTGATGCGCGTGCGCACAGCCGGCGCGGCCGCGATTTATTAGGATTTAGATTTTTTCGACGGTTGCTATTAGAAACAGAGATCCCCAAACTTTTTATTTTACCAAACCCCTGTGAAATCAACTTCCCGCTGCGGTATTTCGGAGCTGTTATTACATTGAAATCTTCATGAAACAAGTCTACATCTCCCTAAAAGTACTACTACGTACCTCACTACACTACGTACTACGTACCTCAGGTGTAGTGAATGTCCATTGTCCATGGACTGGGGTGATTGCTTTCCATCGGGTGACTGACTTGCTCGTTTACTTCCCGTCCGTATAAAATATACCACACATTGTGGAGTCCCATAATTGTTGAGTCTGAACGTTCAACGATGATTTTGATGGTTTGATGCCCCAGTTTAATGGTTTCAGACGGCAGTCTTAAGTGCAATAACACACAAACACACACACAATAACACACGCACACACAACACACACATTACACACACACTCACACACACACACACACACACACACACACAGACACCACACACACACACACACACCCAACAAACACTACCACACACACACACAACTTAGAATATTACACAAAATGTTGATAATGGGTATCATACTTTTGAGTGAAACCTACAAACGTATGTTAACTATTAGATATGCTAGAGCGTAGTCACTGACACAGGCATTCTTTGCTTACAAGGTGACGACGACACTTTTGTAAATACCATTTTTAATGAAATAAACCTTTTTACTTTTACTTTTTTTTTTTTCAAAATCCTGGATCATGGTCCAAGCTTATCCCGATATTATCACTATGAGATGAAATGTAATTTTAATCACAACAAAACCAAAGACATTTTCCAATCGGCTTAACTCCTTGGCACAGTTGGCACTGCGTAAAGATGTAGCCTCGTTGAGTATGTACATTCACTTATATCATGGGGAATGCTCTGAGGAAATGTTCAGACTGATTCCTGCCGCTCCGTTCTGTCATCGTTCCACTCGTCAACAGTTCCATGTCCATCATTCTCAAGAAACTTTCTACCACGAACGAAAAAACTGTGGAATGAACTATCGCCTGAGGTCCAGACCGAAACACCTGGGAACCTTCAAGAGCGAACTCCCTTTTAGGAAGGTCGGCAGCGCACCTGTGAATCCTTTGACGTGGCAGGTGTCCATGGACGGCGGTAATCACTTACTATGAGGTGATAAGTCTGCTCGTCTGCCCCCTCATCATCATCATCGTCAGCCCATTTAAGTCCCCACTGCTGGGGCACGGGCCTCCCTCAATCACATGAGGGGCAATTGCCACACTCACCACGCTTGGCAGATGGGTTGGCGAGGGTTTTGATTTAAATGCAGAGTTTTTCTTCTCTGGGTGCTGATGATCATGTCAGCAGCTTTAGCTTAGTCGCCTTTTACGACACCTCGGTAAGAGTGAGGGTGGCCTATTCTACTCTGCCAGGAACACACGGCTATATCATAAAAAAACACGAGGCTTAGAAGATATGGTCTATTCATAGACCCCTAGGGGGTTAATATACTTAATTTGAGTACCAATGCATTAAGAATAACATGCACGCAGGAAGGTCGGCCTGTCTTCGGTGTCATTGTCTAACTATTTTGTTTACATTCTTTCTTTCATACACGAGGGTGTTCGAATGTGAGCTACATTAGTTATAATACTTAGTTTGAGATTGCATTAGTGGGATTAATATAAAAACCCATTATTTCGTTTGAAACCTGCTGCATTCTGTAAGTTATCTCTATCATCAATCAGCGTGTTTTACCGACTGCGTCCAACGAATCTGAAGTGGTTGAAGGTTCTTAACAATTTACTAAAAGAAACATGCTAAATCATAAAACAAACTACTTTTCAAACATTAGTCTCCTGGTGATAAATGACAGAACTCCTGTTTTTTGTTTGAATTGATTTATAAGTATAACAATGCGTGAGCAAAAATTAAGCTTCAGCTTTCATTAAAGGTAAACCTGTTCATCATTAATATATTTCCGGTCGACTTCAAAAAAAAATTGTCGGAAAAAAAATCTAAATGCTTAAAAGTTGCTTTAAAAAAAAGGCCAAAACCAACTTATCAAAACAAAAGCCGATCCCCACATTCACAGCGGCGCCGCGCTAACAAAAAGACAATGGCGCTTTCCCCGAAACATTTTAATTTTACATTTCCTCAGGTGCGGTCCGAGGTGTAGCCGCAATCCGCCGCGGCGGCTGACACCTGACAGCCCCGTGACAGTTGACAGCCCGCCTGACAGATTGAGGCACCCGCTGCTCTTTTGTTTCCGCGCACCTATTTTTTCTTTGTCTATTTTAATGATTAATCTCGAGGGTTGGAAATGCTTTTTTTCGATGTGGTGAGGAAAGTTGCCAGTTTTTGAATTATTTGCTTTTTTTTGTTTGATTGTTGTGTGATTGTGCCTTTGATCTTACATTAAGAGTGATAAACAGTTTTGTGAAATGTTTCTTACTAAATTTTACCTACTTTTCTTTTGATCAATGCATAGACTGCAAATAGGTATCAAATGGTTGGCCTACTGACATATTTGCACAAAACTAATAAAAATGGTAGGTCAGCTCAAGCTGACATTGATTTCAAACATCCTCTGTCATTGCGTAGAGATGTAGCATCACTGTGCATCTTCTATCGCATTTACAATGGGGAATGTTCCGAGGAGCTGTTCGGCCTTATTCCAGCTGCAATTTTTCACCACCGCACATCACGTCAGAACGCCAAATTCCATCCACATCACCTGGATGGATTTATATCGACTACAGTGCGTTTCTCACGTCATTTCCTACCACGCACACTAAAACTGTGGAACCAGCTGTCATCCGTGGTGTTTTCGAACAGATACGACCTGGTGACCTTCAAGAAAAGGGTGTACTCCTTTCTTAAGAGCCGGTAACGCATATGTGATACCTCAGGTGTTGCAGATGTCCATGGGCGGCGGTGATCACTTTCCATCAGGTGTGCCGTCTGCTCGTTTGTCCGCTATAATGTAAAAAAAAAACAGTTCTTTGATTTATACGCTAGGCAATATACTTTATCATATTGTCTCTCTGGAACTAGTTCCGTAATAATTTGTGTTTGTTTCATGCCGATGTATGTGTACATAGCCATTGTGTGTCTATGTAATAACATAAGTATGTTGTGATATTCGGTAATTGTTCAGGCCCTGGGATTGTCCTGCATTTTGCATCGATTCCCGGGTCAGGAAAAATGCCATTCCCAGTTGACAGTTGTCTATACTATACTCCTGTGCCTCCAAAAACTGATTAAATAAATAAATAAATCATTTATATCTCGTCACAAATAGGTCTTAAGAGCTAGGACTTAGTTGCTAATTTTAGATGCAACCCGAAACAAGATTCATTGGTTTCTGTGCTAGATCCTGTTTGTATCAAATTGGTGTTTCATCACAAATGCACTAGTGTTTTCGCACACACGTCATGTCCTTTGTACTTGACTTATCGTTGAGATTGGCCAATGATATCGAAAAATTGGCTAAATCATAAATCATTTATTTGCACAACATGCTCAGGATATTATTCAATAATATTCCTAATTTATTTAGGCATATCTCTTGTGACGGTGACTTATAAAGTGAGCGACGCCGCCGCAATTAGTAGGCTTGTCGAGGCGCCTCCACTCATTACTGGCAACCTTCTATTGAGCTTTGTTCATACTAGGGGGTTTTCGTGTAAAGTCAAATTCATCATTATGTTAGCAATATGCGGTGTCTACTCCAGAATTGGTTTAGCTCAGCCAAATTTAGCGTCTCAGTCTTCAGCTTTCTTGTAGCTACGTTTGTGAGCTTTGCCAACTTGACCTTTTCTGCCAGAATATTTTGTTTCAGATTCCATTTCCCAGAGAAAAGCCGAACATAACTCTGAGCGACTTCACCCCTATAAATTATTTTTTAAAAGGCCAGTTAACGCATTAACGACTCATCTGATCTCGCAGACGTACCTACACAGGCCGCAGTCTTTGCTTACCATCAGGCGAACGAACAAGTCTTTTGTCTGAATGGTTAAGCACCAATGCTTTGCAGGTACGTTACCGGATTGCAAGAGTGTTATCATCCTCTTCTCGTGTTTTCTCATTTGCGTCCAAAACACTTTGGAGCCCTTGGTCTGATACACCTTCTCTACTTTACACGGTTTTGGTCTTTTTTAGCGCTGAAGTTGAAGACGCGCGTGTTATCTCTTACGACGTCATGTCAAGCTTTTTTTTTGGTCGGGCCACGTACCGTGAGTTAAAGCTATGGTAGCCTTCTTACAAGATGAACCGACAACCTGGTAAGGATCTCGGGAATCCCTTTGGATGTAGGTGGCACAGGACCTTGAAGATTCATGAGATTTCCCATGGATCTTCAAACCTACCTACCGATCTTTGTTTTTAATTTTACATTATAGTAGACAAGCGAGTAGACGGCAGACCTGATAGTAATTGATCACCGCCACCTAAAGACATCTGCAATACCTAAGTCTGAAGTCTCTTGTCTGAAATTATTATTATGATGATTGATGAAGCAATGTTCTTTTATAGTCAGCTAGCAATCATTGCATTTCAACCAACTGGCTAATTGCTTGATGACAAAATGACGTGCCCCAATGAGAACCGGTAATAAACGCAAGTCCGTTAATTACAGAGATCGTGATGAGTTATTAACCGCTCACGGCGCGGTCAGGTATTACTGACAAGGATCCGATAAAACTGGAGGTGGTACAATCAGAAAAGTTCCTAGTAGACGACTTTAGAACCTTATTCCAATGCTTTAAGGTCGAAAGGTGTTCTACCGGGAACCGTTCCGATAGTACATCCAATCTTAGTAACTGTCATACCTTCTCTAAGCGTGTCATGGCGACGCTCTGAAACTCTGGGTACGCTTGGACTATGCTTCAGGCTTTGTGAAGTCTGGTAATTATAATAAAGCGATTGCTGTCAGATCTATGCAACTCATAGACAAACGCCCTTAAAAGTGAAATATCAGGATGCTTGATTTATAACCGACAACCTCTCGTTCAGAAGGTGCCCACTCTTATCGCAAAGCGATTGTAGAAATCCTGAAATAAAAAATGCTTAATATTGTCTAAACAACTAATGTAGTTTCGCGCAGTGACTTTCAAAACGTTTTGGCTTTCAAAAACAAAAGGCCCTGGTTTCTGGGCCATCTCCGCGTAAGGTCCGCGGTAAATCCTTTCCAAACTTTTTTTTTCAAAATCATCACAGACAGTCAAACCGATTGAACAGTGGTCTTAGCCGATTTGGCTGTCTCAGGCCCTTTTAAACGCACAATCTTCATCCATTCTCTCGAGGCCAGCACTCCGCAATGCAACATAAAAATTAGACACCATGTCTCATAGATTGACAGCATAACTTGAACTCTAGCCAATCACCTGCAGCGCACGCGCACCGCCGCTCCGGCGCCGCGTGCCACCGACGGCTGCCAGTAGGTGGCGCTCCGAGGATGGCTGGCATACCCGATGCCAATTGTCGGAAACTTGCTGGCGACTGCTGATAATTGGGGTGGAATGTGGGGGTTACTACCTACTCGTACCTACAGAGAACCAAACCATGAGTAACAAAGTCTTATTTATTCTCACTGATTTGTACCTTAATGTCGTACCTATGATGATTATACTGAGCTAATTTTTTTTGTCATATGGCTCTATATTATTATTATCTCGGATCACCGTCACCCTCTGCTGGCAAAGGAGCTGAAAGCTGAATTTTTCCCACATCCAGCAACAATACACACATTGATTTGAAAATTCCAAATCTGTATGTTTGGATTTGAAACTACGCTCTCCAGTTTAGAAGAGACACATAATTTTCCCATCTACTAAGCTGCCAGCACTTGATTTTTTTATTAATCAATATTTTTAATTTGTTAATTAAACGCATAAGAACTTCACTCCACGTTTGGGTACTCACCTACCCCTAATTACAAAGTCATTGGATGTTCAAAGCCCCGCTAATAATAGGGCTTCGCCCTGCCCCCAAATAAGCAAGGGTTTGATACAAATTGATTGCCGTCATATTTTCTTATCAGAGGTGACGTTATTTTGACGCAAATTACGAAGGAAAATCTTCTAAGAGCGTCTCGGCCGATATTTTAGCCGTGACTTTTATTAGTAAAGTTGTTAAAGTAAAGTGCTCACAGTATACTTGCATTTTATGAAGTTAATCTAAGTAATATTGTTTTAAACTTTCATGGTCACTAACATTAACATTAATTACTTCGTGACCATGGCGCTTGAAACACCGCCGAAATATCGGAAACTCAATAATAAGGTAAGATAAGATTTTTATTTTTTATTTTTATTTATTTAAGACAACAAACAATTACACACATGTAACACTATAAGTGATGTATACTAGATAACAATACTTAGTGTGCAATCAGCACCGCTGTCTACAGATTAGGTACAGACATGAGAAAAGGGCAATAGAGAATAAGCAGGTACGTACAATACAGCTTGGTTCGTATAACAACGCGTATCGGAGTCAACGCGCATCCTGAGGCTCAAGTAAAAACCTGTTACTAAACAGTAACACTCATATGACTACGGTGAAATTACCAAAGTAGCTACTAATAATTTCTTGCCTTGAGTTATGTGTAATAAAGAATACACATCCATTTCTAATGAGAAATAATTAAGTTACATATGAGTAAATAAGGCCACTATTATGTTTTGTTTAATTAAAAAAGAGGAATAAAATAATAATTAATCTATTGGGGGTGCCTAAGGATGCACGGTTCTACCGACACAAGATAAGATAAGAATCGTTAATTCCTTTAAAATATGGTTACAGCAATAGTGTTATAGTTCATAATATATTGATTAGCATATTTTGCCATAATAATATCTTCCAACCGATTACGGCTACAGCGGCCAATCTCAACGATCAGCCACGTACGCAGGATATATTATAGTGCTCAAGTGTGTGCGCAAATACAAGTGCACTCTCTTTTCCCTTACTCTCATATTCCGATGGGACACCAGCGTGACACGACCGGAGAGGGATTGGGCGCAGGACCAATGGCTTAACGTGCTTTCCGAGGCACGGGGGTACATGACCGACTGCCGACTTCCAGACTCTGGGCTGACACTAAGAATTTCTTAGCGAAAACTTAGCTATAAATTTTTGACCCGACTCGGGGATCGAACCCGGGACCTTTTTTGACATTCCTCAGCCTATTTTGCCATAATAGGCGTAGAAATGTCATTAAATGGTACATGGTAGAAATCTTGTAAATAATTATTTATCTACATCATCATCATCATCATCATCATCAGCCCATTTAAGTCCCCACTGCCGGCCTCCCTCAACCACGTGAGGGGTAATTGCCATACTCACCACGCTTGGCAGACGGGTTGGCGAGGGTTTTGATATAAATGCAGAGTTTTCTTCTAATTGACTGCCACGATGGCGCAGTGGATAGTGAGTTGCACTTTAGAGCGGCGGCTACGCTTGGGGTTCCGGTATCGATTTCCGGTTTGAGGAAAAAATTGTATTTGAGTTATTTGGTGAAGTAATTTTGAGTGCCAGCCCGCAATCTGAAATTTGGCGCTCTTGTACACCTGTGCCTCGGAAAGTATATACATAATGTTAAGTTCGCCTTCAGTCAGCTTGTGACCAAGGCAGGCAGGCCTTTTTTATGTGATAGATGGTAGACCAATAGAAGCATCACTGAAGGTAAGTAATTGCTGCCACTAATTGTCGCCCGCAACACTAGGAGTCACAAGTGCGTTGCCAACTTTTAAAGCCTCCCTCCCCTGAGTTATTCTTGCGGTCACGGATGTAAAGGTCCGTGCCTCCGGTACCCTCACTCATTTGGCGATCACAGTGTAGGCTGTAGTATGATAATACCTACGTAAACCAAACGGATATGTAATTAGGTCATGTCGCAATTAGAAAATATAATGTACTTTTATAATTTAGCTTAGTTGCGTTATTGATTAAGTGTATTGAATATTATTGTGTGATCACTCAATAAATGGACGTCGATATGTAAAGTATATCTTTTATCTCTTCACTTCACCACCCCAACCATCCTCTTATCTCAAGGCATTGTCTCAGGTAGATTTAATATCGTCGCATTCAGTAACGGTTATGTCATTTACATCTGCATGAAATGAAACATCGTGTATAATCGCGGCATAAAACTGCAGCTCTCCTCTCTTCCTATTCTCATCGAGGACGTCCGGTCAGTCAAGGCTGAGATCGCTGACCTCAAAGCTTTCTGTGAGTTCAACAGCGCAAAACTGGAAGATTACTCTACGCGACTGTCAAGTGTGGAATCGAAGTTGCCGGTTGTCACTAGCATCCAGGACGCCGTCACAACGACTCAGGAAGCTATATCCCAAGTCAAGCACGATTTTTCGGCTAAAGAGCAATGGGCTCGACTCATTAACGTGGATAAAGGTTGGAAGCTCTACACTGGAACCTGTGAATGTCCAACTCGAAAGGTCGATCGACGAATCCAATTCGGTTGGGCAGCGTTCGGGAAGCTACGCAGCATATTTTCGGCCCATCTACAGCAGTATCTCAAGACGAAAGTCTTGCGGGTGTGTTGCTTCCGCTTACAATGTGCCGGTTCAGGAGGCTCAAAGTCACCAAAAGAGCAATGGAGAGGGCTATCCTTGGAGTCTCTTTGCAGATCGTATCAGAAATGATGAGATTCACAGGAGAACTAAGGTCACAGACATAGCCCAAAGGATTGCATGCCTCAAGTGGCAATGGGCAGGCCACGTATAGGAAGTCGTAGCTGTGGCAGGCCCCCACAATGTGGACCGACGATCTGGTGAAGGTCACGGGAATCCATGGGATGCGGGTGGCACAGGACCGATCTGTGTGGATAATAGGAGGCCTATTTCCAGCAGTGGAAGTCTATTGGCTGAAATGATGCGTACATGAACAAAGTTTAAAATAAATTGATGATCACATCACAAAACACACCTTGACTAAGAAAGTGAAATCATCTCTAAACTAAAGGGGAATCTTACACGAGTTACTTAACACAATATCAAACGAAACAATAAACTGTGATGATAATTGGCACCGTAATTTCAAGGTTGGCAGTTGGTCTGTGTCGCACGACCGTAAAACAACGACAGAGCACTGATGTACAGAAGAGACACTTCTATTGAATACTGTCTACTTTTGACTATGGAATTTATACCGAAGCGTGGCTCGCTTCGGTATAAATGGGCTGGCTCGACTGGATTGATACCATGGCCTCAAAAAACCAGCGTGAAGTAGCTCTGTGCTCTGTTTCGCTGCGTGAGTGAAGGTACAGGAGGCCGAATTCAGGAGGAATGGGAAAAGATTGGCAGCTTAATTGTAACTTTACTGGTATTGCGGATGTGTATGGGCAGTGGCAATCGCTTACCTTTAGGCGATCCGTCTGGTTTTTTAAACCAAGAATAACATTAAAAAAACCAAAAAAATACTGTCTGTATCAATGTGACAGACTTTACCAATCTATTGATTTTTTCAATTTTTAAACCAAAAAATATTTACGAGTATAACTCTTTGGATCGGGCTGATGGCTGATGGAATTACAAGACTTCAATCTTCCAGAATTCAGAGAGCAATAGAAAACATCGGTACAAACTTCGGCCACGCGCGGGATTCCTAAGCAGCAAGTGCTCTTGCGAGACAGAGTAAAGTAAATACTGATGCTTCTACGCACAATGGTTTAATTTCATCTGTGAAGGTTCGTGCTCTCATGTCGCGCCTGCGTCGATCAGCGCATACTCGCACAGTTAACATCAAAGCGGCCGCTGCGCTCGCGCACGGGACGTAAAGTGTGTGTCATTGCGCACCACACGGGGATATTAATATTTCATATTCAGTTTGAACTCGTAACGGCTTGTTAGAAACACTTTATTTCTAAAACCGCTATTAGTTATTTTAGATGCCTTTGTTGAGAAATTGCACTACTTTTATTTGGAATACTTCACATTGTTCTCTATATATATTCACACTATATTCTGAGGGGACATCACAAAGACACGACCGGACAAGAAGGAAGGTGTAATGCCGCCAACTGGAAAACTGTGGGCTGACAGAGATCTTCCTAGCCGAAAATCTTGGATACAAATTTTAACACCACCTGGGAATCGAACTAGCGACCGTAAGTGCAGCCATCGATTCAAGTGCGACCCAGTAGAGACTGCACCCTGCGACAAGAAGTCATAATCTTAAATTACCTATCCATAAAATGAGTTGGTTAAAAGAAATTTAGGTGAAATAGTTTTAGCTTAGACGGGATCAAAAAACACCCCAAATGATAAATAGATAGTTTTAGCTTAGACGGGGTCAAAAACACCCCAAATGATAAATAGATAGTTTTAGCTTAGACGGGGTCAAAAAACAACCCAAATGATAAATAGATAGTTTTAGCTTAGACGGGGTCAAAAAACACCCCAAATGATAAATAGATAGTTTTAGCTTAGATGGGGTCAAAAAACACCCTAAATGATAAATAGATAGATGCTTATGCTAGCTTGGTATATAGAGAATAATGTACGGACTGTATGGTGTACGGAACGATATCTGCCAGGCAACCTTTGAGTATCTTACACTACAGTCGCCAGTTCGTTCAGCTTAAACTCAGCTTTGACAAAAAACATAGAATATAATCAACATTATAAATGACAACGTCATCACTTTACATTGACAATCAAAAGGTATCCCGGACAATCCATCAACACCTTATCTCAAACGAATGCTGAACAGAAATGATCCAAAAATTATCGCCGCGCCATCTACGTGACGTGCGTACCGGAAATTGGGTCAGAGAGGGGCACTTATCCGGCGGAAGTGGACGCCCTGGGCGGCGTATTTCCGCTCCTGACTGCTCCACACCTCGGTGATTACCGCCTGTCGACCCAGGGGTTTTGGGATTAAAGAAGCTTGGAGAAAAGAATGGGAACACATTTGGGCTTCCTTGAGGCGCTCGTGCGTGACCAGTGGATTAAAGGCCGCATGTGCGTTAATTTAAGGCCCTTTTACGGAGCAGCGGCGCTGCCAACAATGAAAAAAATTTCAAGACATTTAAAATAAAAAAGAATTTGTGATTTTCTCAAGCTCATTTTGCACACGCCATTGTTGTCAGAATCATCTTCTAGCAAGATTTAAATTTTATTTGTTATATTAATTGCAACAAACTGAGCAATAAGTGTGATTTTGAATTGTAAGTTACAAGTATTTGCCGTTGTACTTTTGCTTTTCAATTTTACAATCATTCAGGGTTGCAAAATGCGCCTTATGTTTATAAGATACCTATTTAATGACTACCTCGATGGCGCAGTGGGTAGTGGATCGATCCCCGAGTCGATCCAGACATTTGTACCTATGTCTTCAAAGATTCAAAGCATTTATTTGCATACAGTAGGTACAGTACACGTGTCATAGATAATATAGATGCTCTACCCTGCTAACATACATTAACATGCAAATCTTTACACAAAAATTCCTTAACGCTATAAATGCAAAGGGTAATTAACCACTTGTTTAGCTTTTTCACCATTATATTCATTGGGCCTAATTTATATTCATCAGGAATCTTATTGTATATCCTAATGCACATACAATAACAGTTTTTTTGGCACAGGGATGTTATAGGGCAAAAGTCTAGTACATGAAAAGTCTTCGATTAGAAGATTTTAGTGTCAGTCTGGAATTTCGCAGTATTGTAACCACGTGCCTGGGAAAGCACATTAAGCCGTTGGTCCTGCGTCGGATCCCACCCTGATCATGTCACACTGGTGTGCCGTCAAATTATGAGGTTAATTAAGGGAAAAGAAAGTGCACTAGTGTTTGCGCAAATACTTGAGTACTAATAATATATCCTGCGTACGTGGCCGATCGTTGAGACTTCCCACCGTAACCGTAATCACCAATCGTAAACCGAGCGGCTTAGGTAGCTTAATTTGAAGCCATTCCGTAACGAACGAGAATATACCTGTCGCAAACAAAGGAGCCGTAAAGTCCTTGAGTGGAGACCGCGACTCGGTAAGCGTAGTGTAGGACGCCCTGCGACAAGATGGGATGATGACATTCGAAGGCTGGCTGGTGTTGGCTGTATGAGAGTGGCCGAAAATCGGGAGCAGTGGCGTGCATTAGGGGAGACCTATGTCCAGCAGTGGACGAGTGTGGGTTGCTGATGATGATGATGATGAAACAAAGGAGACACACAGCGCGTGTGAAAGAGAGGGGAACTCCGATTTGGTCGTAACGTATGCTATAAATTAGGCCCTCAGGACCTGGTAAATTGGCGTTAAGGAAAGGAGGCCTATACTCAGCAATGGGCACTACCAGGCTGATGATGGTAAACCGAAGAGGGTTTAGGCGCAGGACCAACGGCTTAACGTGCTTTCCGAGGCACGGGGGTACAAGATCGCCAACTTTCAGACTCCGGGCTAATACTGAGAATTTCTTAACAGAAAAACTCAAGTACAAATTTTGGCCCGACCCGGGGATCGAACACGGGACCCCGGGCGCAACCGTCGCTTTAAAGTATGACCCACTAACCATAGCGCCACCGAGGTAGTCACATGTAACGAGTAATCAAAGCATTCCTAATTTCCCCACGTGACTAATTTCGAACGGAACTCTAAAAGACAATATTATTAATGGACAAGATCAAAGGTATAATCTTGTTAGTTTATGAATCAATAACTTCAGAAGTGTCCGGATGTTGTGACAAAAACTTAACTATCATAAACAATTTTAAATGGTTTTGATTTTATTAAAATATCAGAACAACACATGCTTTTTAGGGTTCCGTAGCCAAGTGGAAAAAAACGGAACCCTTATAGATTCGTCTCTGTCAGTCTGTTCGTCTGTGTCCGTCCATTATGTCACAGCCACTTTTCTCCGAAACTATAAGAACTATACTATTGAAACTTGGTAAATAGATGTATTTTGTTAACCGCATTACGATTTTTACATAAAAATTGCAATAAATAAAAAAAATTGAGGGGTCGCCATATTTGAAACCGAAACTCAAAAATTTTTTTTTCATCAAACCTATACGTGTGGGGTATTTATAGATAGGTCTTTAAAAATGATGTTGAGGTTTTTAACATTATTTTTTTCTAAACACAATACTTTGCGCAAGAGACGCTCCCAAAGTGTTAAATTGTGTGTAGTAGTAGTCGCATAGTCTCTCTCACCTGGTAACACGTTTCCTGACCAGACTGATGCACCCTGCGTTTTCAGGTTTCGTGATGCTGCTTCTCTTAAAGAGAAAGAATCCTGGTACCGTATACCAGGGATTTTACGCCATGTACTTTTTTTATTGATGATGGGTTTTCTCTTGCTTCACACTGAACTCTAGAGTTGAGACGAAACCTACGATGGAGCTAGCTTATCCAAAATATTGAGATTGTAATTTGGGGAAAACAGATGCTGGCAGGGCGTTACACTCCTTGGCTGTGTACGGTCGGCAACAAAAGTAGCTTAACAATTTAGTACCATGTCAAAGTAACTATTCTGCCTATTATAGACAGTTTCGAAGGGGCACGTAAAATGTTGCTTCGACATGGTACTAATGTGTTGAGCTACTTTTGATGCTGACCATACATCACGAAGGAGGAGGTAAAGCGCTTTGTACGCAATCGAGGAATATTCACCAAGAAAGAATAATATCCCCCACTTCGTCTGCTTTCTCAATGGTAGAAAAGGGATGGCGGAATGACTTAATCTTATTATAGAACATTATACCTAGTATAGAATACATCCGGAATAAAACCCGATGGCACACTTTTGGCGTTATTATCTCTTAACCTGGGTGGCCCCGGTAGAGCTGCACACGGAAGCCCCAACGTAAACATTTACGATGCCTAGGCCTGTAAACTTGATTGTAAATCTTTATTGGATATTGTTGCGTCTGCGCACGGTCAGTTTGCAAGGATATTGCGCGGAAAACGATGCGTAATTTGTGGACGAGATACTTATGATCTGACGTCTGTATGCCGATGCATTGCTTGGTAATAATTTGTCCAATATTTAAGTCCCAAAACATATGATGCATCTTTGGGTAGAGCCATATTAGCTAGCCAGTGCACAAAAACCTATACATTTTAAAAGAGAGATACAGATTTAAATGCATACTTTTGGATGTTTTAAATCTATGTGTATTTCTACCATTAGCTCGGCGATAAAGGAAAATGTTTCCAGATATTTTCTCAATCTGGACCATAATTTCTTAGATAATGATTCTACACATATAACCATGACCTCTTTGGTCGGGCTCCCCTGTTAAGGAGTTGCTAAAGTTGTCATTTCCTTTATACCTACTACTAGATATACCAAATTCTAGATCATGGTCCAAGCATTCCCGGGCTCCTTTTGACGCTTTTGAAATCGGTTCAGTTGTTTTTGAGTTTTTTTTTATGATATACCTACGTAATTAGGTACAAGTCTTTCCACTTTATGATAATTTACCGTGCGAGTGTCATGCTTTGGCACGGCTCGACCGGAACATAATCACAACCACACAGAAAACTGGCATGGAGCAGTGCCTGCTCTGGTTTAAAACTAGTGAGGGATGGTACCGAAGTCCCAATCTGGGAGGAAGAGGAGCTTAAAGATTTGCAGCGCACTTTTGGTACAACTGATCTTGCTTCACAGTGATCCATCTGCTTGTCTGCCACCTATAACATAAAAAATGAACAAATTGTTAATACTAGTTGATTTTGTTCTATGTAGTACATACAACAAAATCAAGTAGTATTATGGTACTATGTACCATACTTGATCTCAGTCCGGAACAATCACTTTCTGAAAAGTGCAGGGATGGCTCTATTTGCGTCTATACTCGCACTCGTGGGGAGCGAGTATAGACGCAAATAGTGTGCGAGCCAGAAGTGAATAGATGCGCCGCCATTTCTGATCCCATTCTTTATCCGCACAGGTTGTAGTCAATTATATCGTCAGTGAAGTTCTAACACCACGTAAGTAATTTTAAGCAACTTTTCAGGAAAGCCAATAATACTGATCGGAGACTTACGTGCTATTTCCATTAGAATTCGATTGTTGACTTCCGTTCTGTTACCTTTTCAATATTTAAAAGGTTTTTGTTGACCGCAACTGACATCTGATTGATAAAAACGATCCGTCTTCCAAGTCTCTAACGAATGGCATCAAAATGTCATAACCGCCACCAGCAAATTAGTAAAAAAATAAAAAACTAAATTGTGACTTACGTGTTTTTCTTAAAGCGTAGGTCATTTTATGACTTCCGTGCTGTTACTTTTTCGTAATTTTAAAGGTTTTTATTGGTCGTATCTCGATTCTGATTGGGCGAAATGACGCGACTATCGATTCTCAAGCGAATGGTATCAAAATTTCAAAACCGCCAAAAAATTACTTACATGGTGTTAAAACTTCTAGAAAGAAGTAAAGAAAGAAAAAGTATTCATTTAGTGACATAAATAAAATAACAAAATTACATTACTAAACATTATACATATATAAAAATAAAAAGTATTTTTTTTAAATCTATGTAAGAAAATTGTCTCTGCTGAAATTATTATGCCGTATTGCCGTGGTGTATGCCACATTGATTTTATTTTATTATTATAATTAATCTGTTTTGCTAGAGCAGGTGGCATACGACCACGGAAATACGGCATACTAATTTCAGCGGAGAAAATTTTCTTGTTTCGTACTTTTTAGGGCGTGTTTTTTGGTAGTCGGGTTTTAGTTTTAATCTTTATTTTCATTTATCATATTTTTAGTTATGTAAATTAAATTACACATTTGAAATGTGCTCTTTCATTTGACACCCCACACGGTACCGTCAAGCAATTTTTTTTTAGTTCCTTACTCTAAGTCCCCTAGAGAACGCTGTAGTCAATTTAATGTGATTTCATGTCGCCTATAACCAGAAGACAATCAAGACGCTTCTAACGACACCTCACTTGTTCAAATATGAATACTGGTTTAGAAGTTATGAGGGAACAGATGAACAACCATTCATGTATGTACCTATGTATACAGGTCAAAATCATAACCCTCCTTTGTGCTTCGCCGTAGTTGGGTAAAAACGAATGTATGGAATCGCTAAATTCGACTTCCATATTCGAGTACACGAGAATCGAAATTTAGTTTCTATGCAATAAACAATATCTATCTATACAAGGTGTATCTGTGAACATTTACATCAGTTTAACCACGTGTTCTACCAACCATTCTGAACAAAATTTATTCAACGACTTTCGAAATTCATCGAAAATTTTTTCGACATCCCATACAAAATGACCAAGTCACGTGACCGACTTTGTAGGAAAAGTTAATTTTTTTTCATGTGAACTTCCAAAAGTGATAGAACAAATTTTGTTCAGAATGTTTAGTAGAACGCGTGGTTAAAGGGATGTAAATGTTCACAGATACACCCTATATGTAAAGGCCATACGTCTAAATCTAATTCCGTCCTAAACCTCATCATTCCCTATTCCCTTTAAGCCTCAACTTCAACTTACAAACGTCAAAACCACCGAATAAATCGCTGCCACTTAAAATCCCCTCCCTGCCCAGGGGAGGCACCTCGCAAAATAATGAGCACTCCTTAGGTCTTAAATCTTGAGGAGCATCTAGTTTTAATGGCATTTAAATTAGGTTTTTATTTACTCGACGATTTAAGCCGGGATCGAATGGGACGGGTCCTGAATCAGGGGTAGATGGAAAGAGGTAGTAAATTGGTATTTTATTTCATTTTTTCTTTACTAGGTACCGGTTAGTTATCTATAAATCTGTAGTAAATTAGTCTGTAATAAGTTTTTTGTAAAAAATTACGAGTACTTAACGACGGGCGGATTTTGAAAATCCTTCGCCAATAAAGAAGCTTTACCTACTTACACCAAGGTATGTATCACAAAAGACTGCTTTCTCCCAGAAGACCTTGTAAAAGCCACGCTGCGGCGTGAAATGGGCCGGCTCGACCCGAGTGATACCACGGCCTCACACAAAACCGGAAGCAGCACTGTGCTGCGTGAGTGAGGTTACCGGAGGCCCAATTCGGGTGAAAGTGGGGTCTGAAGGTTGGCAATGTACTGTTGTTGCGGATGTCTATGGGCGAGGGCAATCGCTTATTTATTTATTTATTTGGGAAACAAACAATTTAGTTATTTTAAATAATTTACACAATTTTGCTGATTTGTGTATTATTTAATACACAAATCAGCAAAGTTTCCACAGAAAATTAAATGTCTAACGTAAATTATAAAATAAATGCAAAAAAAAAAAATGACGAATAATAATAGTTAAATAAATAATAACAGGCAAAATACACCATCCAGCGATCGGCCTGCTCGTCTGCCACCTATCACATAAAAAGAAACTTCCAGAACCCGAGTTTGCAAGAAATGATTTCTACAAAAAATTAAATTCAATTCGATTCCATTCAGAATATCTTTATGTGCATAGGCTTGTATACATACAGTAATTTCAATTCGTCATACATTAAAAATTATAACTATTTATTTTTAAGTGTACATGTAATAACACATATATGTTAATACACAAAATATACTAAGAATTTAATTAACATAATGTGATTCTACCACCGGAACCAGAAAGTTGATTCTGACGAGAAGATCACAGAAGCGAAGAACCCACTGTAACCGAGTCCACCGAAGCGATTGAAGTTGTATTGTAGTATTTTTATTTTATAAAGCGTAGAAATCTTAATAATCTGTAGTTACACAAAACTTACGGATAATCCTGAGTTGCGGGTTCGATCCCCGCACAGTTCCAACATTTGTGTGCATGAACATGTCTGTTTGTATTGGTCTGGGTGTTTGTATGTATTATAAGTATGTATTTATAAAAGAAAAGTATTATATGTATTTATTTGTAATTTAGCTATTGATTCTGATATCCGTAACACAGGTGCTTGAGCTACCTATCTCGGAGTCAGATCAATGTATGTGATGTTGTGAAATATTTATTTATTTAATCCTTTTTGTCATGCAAACTGAAAAATCATTTCCTCATTCGTATGTCACTTCGTTTCGGGACATAAGTTCCACATACATTACATGGGGCAAACGTTTCGTGTTTTCGGATCACCTATAAGCGTTGTCGCTTTCTGTAAGATTTGCCTCTTTATAAATAACAGCACATACATCGACATCCCCTCACCCCTGAGTTTATCTTATCAGTTACCAAATTTTCCAGTTGTAAAAGTTTTTTTGGCCGATACTTCTTGTATTTACTTAATAATATCATCTAAACGATTACGGCTACGGCGGCCAATCTCAACGATCAGCCACGTACACAGGATATATTATAGTGCCCAAGTGAGTGCGCAAACACAAGTGCACTCTATATTCCCTTACCCTCATATTCCGATGGGACATTAGGTACTTCGACACGACCGGAGAGGGATCGGGCGCAGGACCAACAGTTTAACGTGCTTTTCGAGGCAAATGGGTAGAAGACCGCCAACTTCCAGACTGCGGGCTGCCACTAAGAATTTCTTCGTAAACTTAGGTACAAATTTTTGGCCCGACCCGGGGAACGAACCCGGGACCTCTTGCGCAGCCGTCGCTTTAAAGTGCGACCCACTAGCCACTGCGCCACTAAGGCATTCAAAGTATTTACTTAAGGTGACGGGTAGGGCACACTAGCGACGCCAATCAATTTAAATTTTTAGCTACTAAACCGGATCTATTTTAAACAATTCCGGGGTTACATAACCATGCACAAACGTTGGGTCCAACGCGTACGCGAAAAATTTATTCACGCCAAAATCGGTAACCTGAAGGTTGTCTGGTAGAGATCGCTCCCAGCGATAAGACCGCCTAAATTGTACATTGTATCTCTGTATACCTAGCTTTTAAAGTTTTGTATGTTGTGCAATAAAGAGTATCTATCTATCTATCGGCTACTTTTGGCGTGAATCAATTTTTCGCGTTCAAAAACGGACCCATTTGCGCACGGTTAATTAATAAATAGTATAAGTGTTTGCCGAAAGGTTGTAACCTCAAAATTCAAAATAGATCCTGTTTAGTGGCTAAAAATTAAAATCGTTTGGCGTCGTTAGTGTGCCCTACCCGTCACCGTAAAAGAAGTATCGGCCATACATACAAATGTGAATGACACACGGACACCACGTCATCACATTAGGTCTATCCAGGCATCAGACACGCTCGTAAAGCGGCCCGGCTCATCCCAGTATTAGGTTTATGAATGTAAACACGAACACACGGACAAACTCACTATAACTACGTATGCAAGTACATTTTGCTTTACGATGTACGATCATTTCGATAGAGAGTATAAAATCTTTTAGTATTCAATTTTGAAAAGGTATTTGTCCACCTTGCTTGGAATGCGGTTTCTATATCGGATCATGCTTGAACATGTACGAGTATCATTCACCAACATAGAGTAACTTATCATCGTCATCGTCAGGCCATTTAAGTCCCCACTGCTGGGGCACGGGCCTCCCTCAATCACATGAGGGGTAATGCCATACTCACCACGCTTGGCAGACGGGTTGGCGAGGGTTTAGATATAAATGCAGAGTTTTCCTTCTCTGGGTGCTGATGATCATGCCAGCAGCTTTACCTTAGTCGCCTTTTACGACACCTCGGTAAGAGTGAGTAACATATACATATGTGTATACTGCCCGGCTCAACCACGATGATACCACGGCCTCACAGTAAACAGGCGTAATGTGATGTGATGTGATGGAGTCAGGCCGATTTTGACCACGGCGACCGCTTCCACTCCTAGCTAAATGTCCGGCCATCATCAAAAGTAGTAGTGCTTAACACATTAGTACCATTTCGAAGAAACATTTTGTACGTACCCCTTAGAAACTGAATACAATAGGTAGACAGTTACTTAGACATGGTACTAAAGTGTAAAGCTACTTTTGATGCCGACCGTACACTGCCTAGGAGTGTAACGCCCTGCCAGCGTCGGTTTACCCCAAATTACAACCCCAATACCGCCTGCAAACGAATCAAAATATTTATTTGTTACTTTCTCAAGACTCATCATCATCATCAGCCCATTTAAGTCCCCACTGCTGGGGCACGGGCCTCCCTCAATCACATGAGGGGTAATTGCCATACTCACCACGCTTGGCAGACGAGTTGGCGAGGGTTTTGATATAGATGCAGAGTTTTCCTTCTCTGGGTGCTGATGATCATGCCAGCAGCTTTACCTTAGTCGCCTTTTACGACACCTCGGTAAGAGTGAGGGTGGCCTATTCTACTCTGCCGGGGACCACACGGCTCATTTCAATTTTCTAGACTCCTGGCATTAAATCCCAGAGTACATTAATGGTTTACGTGTTACGTTAACAACAACGCCATTCACTCCAATCACTCTGCGCTGGGCAATGAAAGCCGTCACATGCGCGCGCGCACCACGAACAATACTGAGTCGTGAGTATTTAGGAATGTTAATTGTATTGATAGATGTTTAAAGGCTTTCATCGATATGATTATAACATCCAAATGGCAATCAATCATTCGAAAATGACAATCTCATCGATAGATCAAAACCAGAGAATAATATTGACAGTATCGGTAGCTTTGTTGGTAGGTATCGATAGTAAAAACTGTCTATAGTTATATCGATAGTAGGGTAATTATTAACAGATGAGCAACATTTCTTATTAATTACTTCTGATACGTCAATTTCAACTAAAACCTCCATTTGCTACTCATCTTCTTCTTCTCTTCTTCTTCAGCAGCATGTGTTTGCCCACTGCAGAGCATATGCCTCTCCAATTTCTCTCCACTTTCTTCTGTCGTCGGTTTTCCTGGACCACGCTACTCCAGCTTGAGCCTTGATGTCATCGGACCATTTCTTGTCATCGGACCAGTCTTTTTTTCGTCGTACGCTAGTCTTGTGACGAGGACGTGTGCTCGACGCAGACACGAAATACATTAAAAATTGTACGCTGATATCATCTTTAAGCACAGTATCCATACTGCCTAATCTCTCGTGCATAGGACCAGTTCGAAAGTCAACTCATCGCAAAAAAATATTTACTGTGTGAAGAGACCAGTGCTACGAGGAATAATTGCTTTCCTTGTCTGACACCGCATCTCGAAGCCGTCACAGCGCGGGGACACCACCTCTCCCCCGGCGCGGTAAGAAACAGCTGCATTTTTTTATCCTTTCATTCCCGCATTGTCTACATACAAGTGCTCCGAGGCAACTCATACAAACAACGAAGGTAGCACCACCGTCACGGCATCGCGGCACAAACAGATTTCGTCTTACCCATCTTCTACCTGTTAAAATGCGTACTTGCGTTGGATGCCAGAACGCGGTAAATGCTGCTGACGGGTTTATAGATTGCGCGCGATGTAAGCAGTTTTATCACAGCTTATGCGTTAATATCCCGGATAAGGAACTCCAGAAAATGAAAGCCAAAAGTAAACGGGATTGGTTGTGTCCGGATTGCGCTAGTAAGCGACCTAAGGGAGATAATTCTGATACGCCGATACGCGCTGTTCCCTCGACGGCAACAGTCTCATCTAATATAACTACACGACGGAAGGCTATTGACCAGCAACAACCTCTTGATGTCCATGTCGACTGTGTATCGCGATCTGAGATACGCGTAATCATAAATGAGATTATGAAAGAACACACAAATAATATAACCAAACAGTTAAATGACATTCACGCAGACATAAATAGCTTTAAGGAATCTTTAACTTTTTATAACGAGCATTTTGAGAAAATGAAAGCTGATATCGCCAGCCAAACGGTTGAAGTTCGTCAGTTAAGAGAGGAGAACACGAAGCTTTGCGCAGAGGTCACTAGTCTCGCTAGCCGTGTTACCCAAATTGACCAAATCTCTCGCTCTGCTAACTTAGAGTTGCAGTGTGTACCGGAGCACAGGAGTGAGAATGTAGTCAAGATAGTTCAGCAACTCGGGCGCGCTGTTGGCTGCCCGCTGGGCGAAAATGACATATCTCATTGCACTCGCGTAGCCAAGCTGAACCAGCAATCATCAAGACCTCGATCCATTTTAATCCGGTTGGCTAGCCCACGGCTTCGTGATCAATTTTTAGCCGCATCACTAAATTATAACAAAAAAAATCCTGGGAACAAACTTAACACGAGTCTTTTGGGGCTGAGCGACGACGGTAACCCAGCGGTATACTTGGCGGAGAATTTATCACCAGAAAATAAAGCCTTGCACGCGGCGGCCAGGACACGCGCACGGGAGCTCTGCTACAAGTTTGTGTGGGTGCGCGCGGGCCGAGTGTTCATGCGCAAAACGGACACTTCAGAGTACGTATGCGTGCGCAATATGGAGGCATTAAGCGTCCTAGTTTAGGCTTAAATTAGTTTTATTTGTTCACGGTTCGAGATTGATTACTATAAAATACGATAAATTAAATATCAGTTTATATTATCAGAATGTCAGAGGTCTACGCAGTAAAACTTCTGAATTTTATAAGAATTTGTTATTGTGTAAATACGATGTCATTATTCTAAGCGAGACCTGGCTGAACGGATCAGTGTACGATGGTGAATTGTTTAGCGACCATTATCGGGTGTACAGAAGGGATCGTGAAAGTAGTAGCTTCCATGGCGGGAAAAAAGGCGGAGGGGTTCTTATTGCAGTTACGAAAAATATTACTTCTTATAGATTACCGTCCTGCGAAAGTTAATGTGAAGATGTTTGGGTAGCATTAAAAATTGGTACAGCGTCTGAATCAGAAATAATACATATTTGCTCTGTATATCTGCCACCACCGATGCAAAGACACATTCTGAGAGAATTCATTAATATTACCAACCGTAACATGGAGTCGCAAACGAAAACATTAATTGTTGGCGATTTTAATATGGGTTTAATGGTTTGGAGCAATAATTCGCCATGCGACTCAAGCCCTGATAGTGTTCTGAATGGTATGTTCACAGATTTTATCAACCTGAATAACCTCAAACAATTCAACGACGTGCCTAACCATAGGGGGGGCTTTCTGGATCTAGTTTTGTCGAACTTCAATGTTAACAGTTGGGCAAGCTCAGTAAGCCTCAGCACAGTGGATCCCTACCATCCTAGTTTAGAACTGTCGTTTCGGATACGATCAGATCCGAGGCTAAATACCATAAATCAGGAGCCAAGATATCACTATCATAAGGCAGACTACGAGGGAATAGTGGCCGAGCTTTCCAGGATTTCGTGGGATCAGGTGTTTCAGGGCTGTTTGAGTATCGATGACTGGGTCGAACGGTTCTATGTTGTTTTAAGAAAGGTTATATCTAAATTTGTACCACTACGCAAACCTAAAAATAAGAAATACCCTATTTGGTACCCAAGAGGCTTAATACAACTTCTTCGCGAGAAAAACAAATATCGCGTTAAAATCAAAAAGTACAACAACCCTCTTGATTTATTATACTTACAATCATTAAAAAAGAGATGTGATTCAATGATAACCTTTTCGTATCGAAACTATATATCTAGTTTGGAGGGATCACTTGCTGGAAACCCTAAACTCTTTTGGTCATTTATAAAGCACAAGAAAACAAATAGTAGCAATTATCCTTCCAAAATGAAACTAGACAATCGGACTGCTGATAATGGTAAAGATATCGCTAACCTCTTTGCCGACTGCTTCATGTCAACTTATAGCGCGCCTCGAAATCTTACTGGACAAGTTGATGCACCCCATGTGTCCGCTAGTAATAGCTGTCTCAATGCGATTTCCTTTTCAACTCGAGAAGTCGAACTTGCCCTGAAGAAACTAGACCCTTCAAAGGGTGCCGGTGCTGACGGATTACCATCGTTGTTCTTGGTTCACTGTTCTCAATGTCTTTCGTATCCACTTGCATCAATTTTCAACGAGTCTCTGCGCACTGGGGAATTTCCTACATCCTGGAAGAAGGCATTAATCATTCCAATTTTCAAGGCTGGAGATGAAAGCCTAGTAAATAATTATAGGCCCATATCACTTTTATCGGGTATCGGTAAGGTTTTTGAGTCCCTTTTATGTCCTCTCTTATCCTGGCATATTAAGCAGTCCATTACGACGCGACAGTTCGGATTCATGAGGAATCGGTCTACTACGTCAGGCCTTGCTGAATTTGTATCAGATACTTGCACATCAGTCGACAAACGACATCATGTTGATACTATATACACTGATTTCAGCAAGGCATTTGACCGGGTGGATCATGGCATCTTGTTGCTGAAGCTAGCGAAGTTTGGGCTTGGTGATGGGTTGGTAAAGTGGTTTGCGTCCTACCTGTCTGGCCGCCTGGCGGTTGTTGTGGTGGAGGGTTGTTCATCAGATCCACTACCGGTCCTCTCAGGCGTGCCTCAGGGTTCGCATCTCGGGCCTTTGCTATTTAATGTCTTTATCAACGACATAGTTACGGTCATTGATCACTCAAAGGTTTACTTGTTTGCTGATGACCTAAAACTTTGCAGGGAAATCACTTCACCTAATGATGTGATACTCTTGCAAAAGGATCTTGATGGGGTGGCAGCATGGGTGGAAAACAATCACATGGATCTGAATGCTGATAAATGT
This sequence comes from Marasmia exigua, assembly GCA_019059595.1. NCBI lineage: Eukaryota > Metazoa > Arthropoda > Insecta > Lepidoptera > Crambidae > Marasmia > Marasmia exigua. The sequence goes on from CM032468.1 coordinate 13,477,097, forward strand.
CATTTTATTCGATTTTCCCGAAGCAGGATACATACATCACCTTCTTATCACATCAAAGGCAAACCTCTTAAGGAGGTTCAGTCTACTCGAGATCTCGGGGTGGTGTTAGATAGGAAACTCCAATTTCATAACCATATCAATCACATTTCAAGCAAGGCTTTCAGGATGCTTGGTTTTGTAATTCGGAATTTCAGACAGCTGAAGCCCGCCACGAAAGTGTTACTGTACAATGCATATGTACGCTCGATCCTAGAATACTGCAGCCCTGTATGGTGTCCTCATTATGAGGTGCACTCTAAGAGACTGGAACGAGTCCAGAAGCGTTTCTTGTGGCACATATCATTCCAGGCTGGCTTGGCTCGACAGTTGCCATCGTACCCTGAAAGGCTGAATTATTTCAAAGTGTTAAGCCTTGCAAATCGTAGGCGTATGTTAGACCATATGTTTTTGTTTAAAATACTTCGTGGTGGCCTGAATAGCCCTGCCTTGTTGGAGAGGCTTGATTTCAACATACCTTACAAACTACCTATAAGGACAGGACGATATCTTCCATTCAGTATCACAGGTTCTAGGAGCAATCTAGGCCACCATTCTATCATGAACAGGCTTCAGCGACAGTATAATGAGTTTCACAAGAGCTCAACAGATGTGGATATCTATTCGAACAGTTTTTCTAAATTTAAAAGGCTAACATTGAGTTTTCTGCAACAGCAAAACTAAAATTGTGTATATGCATGCATGTGTACAGGTGTGTATGCATGCTTGTATACATATAAATATTCAATTGAGATAATCACATTCGCAAGTCGTGGCAGCCTGTAAGTGAATCTACACTTAGCAAATATTTTAATGTAAGTTTTTTTTACGGTTATTCGGTGTAAGATTTGTTGGTTGTCCTCAATAAATAAATAAATTTGGCAGTTTGTCCGCCAACACTCGTCTTTCCATTTATTTGTCTCCACTACTCATCTAGTTTTACATAAATCTATTATAAATTGGTAAACTATCAATGGTTTTTGATTAACGAGCAACAATACCATTGATAGTATTGCCTGGTTCTGAGCTATCGATACTTTTGATATGTCGTCAATTATCGATAGATTACTCATATCGATAGTCTAGTATACAGTATAATTAGCCGTGTGGTCCCCGACAGAGTAGAATAGGCCACCCTCACTCTTACCGAGGTGTCGTAAAAGGCGACTAAGGTATAGCTGCTGGCATGATCATCAGCACCCAGAGAAGGAAAACTCTGCATTTATATCAAAACCCTCGCCAACCCGTCTGCCAAGCGTGGTGAGTATGGCAATCACCCCTCATGTGATTGAGGGAGGCCCGTGCCTCAGCAGTGGGGACTTAAATGGGCTGATGATGATGATGATGATACAACATCGAATCGAATTAACACAGGTACTCCTAAGTTTGCCTAGGCTACGTGACAAACTACTTCATAAACCATACGAGTATTATTGTTATTAAATAAATTGAATCATTTCTGTGACTCTTATTATTATAACATGAGGGCAAATTACTTTTTTTTTCAATAAGCAAAGCAAAGGAAACAGCATCGGGAGTATTTTCCAATAAGAAACGTGGGCTCTTGTCGCAGGCCGTAAGATAGAGATGAGACTTTTAGGAAAATGTCTGGACCCGACTTAAAGAATCCCTGTTTAAAACGTAGGTGTATTTTGTTTATATTTGGTTGCCAAAAAAATGCCACATAATACCATATAAATGATCTATTTGTTGAAATGAAATGAAAATAGTATTTTCAATTTTATTTAGGTTCATAATTAGCACGGAAATTAACAAAATAGTATGTAACGGGATTGCTACCTACTTGTAATGTTACTAATAATGATAGTTTAAAACAAGTATTTTTATACCTTTTTCAAATAATTACCTTTTTAAAATGGTACTGTAAAGGATTTCAATGAAGTCATAAGATTTACCTGTAACAAAGACATGCTGCCGTTAACATTTTTGCGTTGCCTTGCGTCGCGACGTATTCTTCAGTGCTGAGGGAACGTGACCTCCCTTCTGCATCACTTTTTCTCTCACGGTTTACCTCCATTTGTTTTTGTTTTCGGCGTTATGTAGGTACCGTAGAGTCGAGTGCGGATTTAGTCGGACTAACGTATCAATTCAATACACTGGATATTTCGAAGTATTACATATTTTTAGACTTCACAGCAACGGAAATGGGGACAGTCTGTTGTTTAGCGTTATTAAAATATCTTCTACTCCGCGCCACCGGAACCTTTCATTTTAAATTAGTATTCTCCTGTTTGTTTATCAAATTCGTGTAATATTCCCGTATTAAATTATATCTATTTGTATTTGTCACTAGAACGGATGACGATGGAAGATAAATAAAAAAAATGGTACAAGTTTGAAAATAGGACCGTGACCGTGAGCATGTTTCGGCATGAATAAGTCCAGCTCAACCTGAGTAAAGTATCAGCCTATAGCTGTCCCACTGCAGGGCAGGGCAAAGGCCCCCATCATAGAATCAAGTCATCGCTACTATGATGAGATTAGGCTTAATCACCATGCTTGCCAAATGCGGATTGGTGATCACAAACCCGAGCTATGTTCGAAAAATTCGAAACACACTTTTTGCTCGACCCAGGAATCGAACCCAGGACCCCGAGATCACGGCCCGGTACTTAAACCACTAGACCAACAGGGCGTCTACCGGATTGATACCATTGATACCACGGTCTTATAGAATATTGCGTATAGCAGCGCTTGCATTGTGTTCGCTGAGTAGAATATTGGGTTGTGAAAAATATTGGGTGCGAACTTCTGACTCCACTGGTGTAGAGGTCTGTCTGCTCATCTACCATATCCTAATTTTCTTTTTCCGTTTCGGACTAACAACGTTGGCAGTGCCAACGGAAGTGATGCCGTATCATCACGTCCGGTCTCCTGTTACCATCGGGCTAAGGTGAACCAGTATCTAAATGTCAATGAAGTCGACAGAAAAAGTCAGGTTATCTCATAGGATACCATCATCATCATCATCATCAGCCTATCGCAGTCCACTGCTGGACGTAGGCCTCTCCAATTGTTCGCCACTGTGATCTATCCATGGCTTCTCGCATCCAGCTCTTGCCAGCCATCCTGCGCAGATCGTCCCCCCACCTAGCCAGAGGGCGCCCTACATTACGTTTGCCAAGACGCGGTCTCCACTCCAGAACTCATTTACCCCATCGGTTGTCGGGGCCATAGGATACCGCTCTAATTCTATTTATTATCTGAATATCATCATGACAAACGTCAATTTGACGTATCTATCGATGCATTCGGAATATCCGGAATATAGACTTAGGAAGCTCTCTTATATAATATATTTTTATATATTTCACCAATCATCACAGCAAGTGCCCCTGGTATTACCAAAAGTAAGAAAAGCCTTTGGATTGGCACAAACACTGTTCTATAGTAAAAAAGCTCTGAAGGGTTGTCTGATGAACTTCAAAGTTTTGATTAACATTGTTATGTTAATGTTATTATATCAAAATGTTCTCATCATGATCTTTGCATTTCACCAGTTACGTTCTTCATTGTACGTAAAATGGAATAATTTATGACCTCCCGACGGCTTTAAATGTCACTAATAGTTCTACGAATACTCCCATTAGCACTACATAGTCCGATGTTACGTAACCCGCGTCGATGAATGGGCCACTGTGTTCCTAACATCTGGATTGATAGTTGGGTTTTTATGACAGGCGTATAATTATTTTAGTATTGTTTTAGAAAGTTGTTAGTTTACAATTTTGTTTCAGTATCATCGTCATCATTTTAGTCAAATTTGCCCACTGCTGGAATTTTTTTTTTATAGAAAGGCCAATCAGGATGACCTCACTCCGCCTTATGGTAAGCGGCCGTGAAATCCAAATATGAGGCTGACAGGCGCAAAAGAACTAACAAAGTATCCATTGTGTCTGCCATCCTCAATCTAATGGCCTGCCTAAAAGACCCCGGATTATATGAAGGAGGAAACACATGAGCTGGGAGGGCATTCCATGCCTTAATGGCTCGGGGCAGGAACGAGGAGCAAAACCTCTTGGTGCGCGCCGCCATTGTCTGGATGGTATGCGGATCACAACGCTGTCCAGCACTGTTCGGAAGTGGAAAGGGGAGGATGGGATAAGTTGAAATAACTCATCAAAGCATTCCCCATTATAGAGGCGGTAGAGAACACTTAGACTGGCAATGTCTCTACGTAGCTGAAGAGGTCTAGGGACTTAGTCACCTCATAATCTCCAACAATACGGATAGCAAGGTTGAAGCGACGCAACCTATCGAGAGCCTCCAGCAAATACTTAGCAGAACCATCCCAGAGATGGGAGCAATATTCCACACACGCCTCCTCCAATGTCCTCCACACATATCGATCCTATGCCGTTCGTCCAATAGACGCTTTTGGACGCAACCGGGAATTATACACTAAGACGAAGAGAGTTAAAACTGCGACGGGGCGCGACTGCTCGGTTTCGTACAAAAGAAAAAAAGAGATCCACATATGAACCGTGGGAGAGCCACGCTTCGGCATGAATGCGTTGGCTTGACCGGAGTGATACCAAGGCCTCACAGAAAACCAGCGTGACACAGCACTGTTGTGTTACGTGAGTGAGGGCCCAATCCAGGGGAAAGGGGGGTTTAAAGCTTGGCAGCGCACTTGTGACTCCACTGGTGTCGCGAGTGTCCATCTTACCATCAGGTGATCCGTATGCTCGTCTGCCACCTATCACAAAAAAATGGACCCTACTCGCCGACATTGATATCGAAGGTCACCAAACGGTGATAGTCGTCTCTCTGTCACGCCGAACTACACTGAGATCACTGTACGCTCGTATATATTCCATTATATTCGATCCCCGGGTCCGGCTTAAAATTTGTACCTACGTTTTCGGTAAGAAATTCTTAGTGGCAGCCCGAAATCTGGAAGTTAGCGGTGCAACCCCGTGTCTCGGAAAGCACGTTAAGCTGTTGGTCCTGCTCTCGATCCTTTTCCGGTCGTGTCACAGTAGGGTCCCATCGGAATACGAGGGTAAGGGAATAGAGTGTGCATTTGTGTTTGCGCACACACTTGAGCATTTTTAATATATCCTGCGTACGTGGGTGATCGATGAGATTGGCCGCCGACCAATTACGGCTGTAATTGGTTGGATGATATTATTATACGCGAAATCTGTCTAGCCTGTAATGTAGACATTTGGCGTTCTGTATTTATTTTGTGCTTTTGAGTTTCGCGAAATTCTGTTGACATATATTTTAACAAAGGAACCCTGCAAATTATAGCAACTTAATTATTATACTCGTACTGAAAAGTCAGTTTGCCAAAATTTGGTAGAAAAGGTTTTTTATATAATAGGTAGACAGATGAACAGACGGATCACCTGATGGTAAGCAATTGCCGCCGCCCATGGACACCCGCGACACCAGTGGTGTCACAAGTGCGCTGCCAACCTTTAAACCCCCCTATTCCCCGGATTGAGCCTCCGGTACCCTCACTCACGCAGCGAAACAGCACAGAGCTGCTTCACGCCGGTTTTCTGTGAGGCCGTAGTATCACTCCGGTCGAGCCGGCCCAATTAATGCCGAAGCTTGGCTTTCCCACGGTAAAAACCTCATTCCAGGTTACCTCATTCCAAAAAAATTTCGACCCAATATTCAACATTAGATCTTGGTCGAGTGTTTACGGAAGCTCTCAGGAGCCGAGCGGAAGGGCGTACGGTTCTTCCGAGAAGCCGTTGAGTGCACTCGTAGTGCAACTGCAGTTTCATTACCTTTGGTGATGCTTTCCGGTTCCCGAAATTGGTGATTGGTTTCCCGAATAGCATTGGAGTACACCTTTAGTAGGAAGAATATGTTTTCGTCAACAGTTTCCGTGCAGAAATAGAAAACATTTAAATAATTTACGTGAATTCAAAAACTTTAATTTTTTTTAATGACTCACCGGATGGCGCAATTGGTAGTGACCCTGCCTCTTACGCCAAAGGTCGTGGGTTCGATCCCCACCCTGGACAAACATTCGTGCGATGAACACTTGTGTTTGTTCGGTGTCTGGGTGTAATATATGTATTTAAGTATATATTTGTGTTCCTCTGTTGTCTGATATCCGTAACACAAGTGCTTAAGCTACTTAGTACGGAATCAGGTCAACGTATGAGATGTTGTGAGAATAAAAAAAAAATCTTTTCTTACTAGGTCAATAACGTCTTTGGTAGCACAGTTGGAAGATCAGTAGCTATGTTAGTGAATGGTCGTTGGATCAAATCCCACACGAAGACAAAATACGAAATCAGCTATAAGGGTTTTTATGAAATAGCGATTTTTTCGAGATTATCCAAAATTCATAGAACAAAAGTTGTGTTATGATGATGTTAGAGGTACCTATTACTGTTAATTTTTTGATACTTGAAAAATAAATGTGCATACTATAAGCTGTTCTTATTACAGTGAGATATTCAAATCTATAGGTACGGAGAGAGATCCGAGTTTGTATGTCTATCCGATCTGACGATCGGAATCTGTATTTCTGATCATTCCAGAGGGCCAATTATCGTGCTTTTCCATTGAAGTCAAATTTAGAGATTTCATACATTCGCCCATACAAATATTTAATTCAACTTCAATGTCGAGGGCTCGAGAATAGGCCCTCAGGGACGTCCGATGGGTTTTGATAATTTACTTAAAAACAAATAAAAAAGCTTTATTTTCACCCACTTGAAAGTAACAATAAATGTATCACGATGTTGCCGTGTGGTCCCCGGCAGAGTAGAATAGGCCATCCTCACTCTTACCGAGGTGTCGTAAAAGGCGACTAAGGGAAAGCTGCTGGCATGATCATCAGCACCCAGAGAAGGAAAACTCTGCATTTATATCAAAACCCTCGCCAACCCGTTTGCCAAGCGTGGTGAGTATGGCAATCACCCCTCATGTGATTGAGGGAGGCCCGTGCCCCAGCAGTGGGGACATAAATGGGCTGACGATGATGTATCATTTTTGTGCAGACTCCTTAGGGTAAAAGTCTCCTCCAAAGAAGCCTTACCTAGTCTAAGCCTTATCTTACTTAGCCAATCTGAAAACACTATTAGGTACTCAGACATAGGTAGGTACTTACGTTATTCTAATTTTGAGACCAGATCTTAAGCAGAAGAAAGCCAATCAATTTTTTTTTAGCGTAAATGGAAATCAGCAGCTTAAAAAATATAATGTACCAAAAACATTGGACATTAATATTGTAAGATAGCGAGTCTAATTTCTCAAGCCAGCAACAGAAAGGTATTTGTACCTTTCATCGTACATTGTAGTTATTTGCGTGACTAATCCGGGAGTACGCTGATACGTTAAGTTATTTCTTTGTGCGCTCCTTTGTGCTTATTTCAGATGGCAGGTGCGATAGGGTTGACGATCTCTGGAAATACCTGAAAACTTTAATAATCTGAAATGCTGTTGGTATGTAGACAGGATTTAATTAAAATGTGCGATAGGGTTGACGTTCTCTGGAAATATCTGAGCAGGTGATCGACTCAATGTAAAGAAGATCAACGGAATATAAGTTATATTTATTATATCTGAGATAGTATCACATACTCAATCTGACCCTAAAGTAAGATGTTTAAGTACTTGTGATGTTAGTATGAGAATCAATACAAGATACACAAAATTTTAATTCAATATGAACCATGATAAGTCGACGAATTTTTTTTGTAAGTGCACAAAATTCGTCGACTTACCATGGTCTCCGGTAGCTTAGTCGGTAAAGCAGTTGCGCGGTTAGCAAAAGATCGTGGTTTCGAGTCCCATTCGAAGACTGTCGATATTGTTTTAAGAATAAATTGCAAAAAATTGCTAGGTATACCCAAAAAAATCACAGGATGATTATAAATCTCATAGAATCACTTATATACTTTACTTATATTACTTATATACCCACATAAGACGACCTGTTTGGAACAGTGGTAGTGAACGCTGCCTCTGGAGGTAGTGCAAGGGTTGCGGGTTCGATCCCCGCACAGTACAAACATTTGTGTGCATGAACATATCTGTTTGTATTGGTCTGGGCGTTATCTATGTATTATAAGTATGTATTTACAATGAAAAGTATTATATGTATATATTTGTAATCCCACTGTTGATTCTGATATCCGTAACGCAGGTGCTTGAGCTACCTATCTCGGAGTCTGATCAATGTATGTGATGTTGTGAAATATTTATATTTATTTATTTATTCATTTATTTAGATTACGCGTTAAATTCATTGAGGTAGTTCGATGGATCACACCAGCCCTGCTAACCTTGAGCTCCAGTCTGTCCGTCAGTCCCCCCTCTGAATCACCGCGTATTTCCAACAGTTGCCGAGTTAGGTGCGAGCCTCTTTGTCGTTTTGGCGTTCGGGTAATTTAGGATTTCTTTATACTCGTTACGGGATGATGTACGACTTGTGTGACATAAGACAAAGAAAGGGACGGCGTGATTTTGGAGAAAGACGAAACAAGAAATCGTGTGCTTGTCATTTCTCGTCTTCATCGTCCCGTTGTGTAAATTATTCAGAGCAATATTTATTAAAAATTTGAATCTTCATCATCCTCCTGCCTTTTTCCCAGGTTATCTGGGGTCGGCGCAGTATGTTTTCCTTTTCCATACGTCCCTGTCATTCGTCATCGAATCATCCACCTCTTTTTCCATCATGTCATTCTTCACACAATCCATCCGTCTCTTTTTCGGCCGTCCTCTGTTCCTCCACCCACTTACATATAAACTCATCACTTTTTTGGTAACATGTCCTTCTCTTATTCTCCTTACATGGCCATACCAGGAAAGACTTTAATTTATCAATGATAGGGGCCACTCTCATACTTACTCTAATATACTCATTCCTTATCTTGTCCAGTCCAGAGAATGGGCAAGATAAGAGAGATTCATCCATCTTAACATTCTCATATCTGTCGCATGCAATCGTCTTTCATCCGTCTTCTTAACGGCCCAGCATTCTGATCCATACAGGGCAATAAGTCTAATGACGGATTTGTAAACTTTGCCCTTTAGAAAGGGGGGTTTAAAGGTTGGTATTCATGACTCCACTGGTATCGCGGATGTCTATGGGCGGCGGCAATCGCTTACCGTCAGGCGATTCGTCAGGTGGTGGGTTGCTCGTCTGCCACCAATCACATAAAAAAAACATACATTAATCTAACTCCGAGATGGGTAGCTCAAACACCTCTCTTACGGATGTCAGAACCAACAGCGGGATTGCAAATATAATGTGTACATTGATTACTTTTGTTTTGTAAATACATACTTACTTATTTATTATACGTAGAAAACATCCAGATCAACACAAACAGAATGTTCATTCACACAAATTTTTGTACTGTGCGGGGATCTAACCCGCAACCCTTGCACCAGAGGCAGCGTTCACTACCTCTGATCCAAACGGGTCGTCATCATCGTCGTATGATATCATCCATACCTCAAGTAATTATTGAATTATTTATCTATGCTAGTTATATCTGTTATCTTAATGAATGACCGTATCATTATCACTCAACAAGACTAGTCCATCAAAATTAAAGGTGTCATAATTATGTAAACTAGGACTACGGTAACGACTGTCGTGACAGTTTTACAGCTCTGGGTGACTATTGCAGTCGTTTATTTTGTTAATTGACAGCTAGCAAACCGGTTTTTAAGACATTTTCTTTTCGTAGTTGAGCAAGCGTTATTCGTAGTCTTTTGTTTACCTACATTCATAAGAATCTGTCAAACATTGTTATTTTTGTAAAGCTACAAATAATAATTGATATTTATATTTTTTATATGATAGGTGGCAGACGAGCGGATGGATCGCCTGATGGTAGGCGATTGCCGCTGCCATAGACACCCGCGACATCAGTGGAGTCACAAGTTTCCCGGATTGGGCCTCCTGTACCATCACTCACGCAGCGAAACACAGTACATATTTGATAAATCTAATGCCATAGACTAGTGGTTTAAGTACCGGGCTGTGATCTCGGGGTCCTGGGTTCAATTCCCGGGCCGAGCGAAGTGTTTCAAGTTTTTCGAGCATAGCTCGGGTTTATGATCATATCATCACCAATCCGCATTAGGCTAGCGAGGTGGTTAAGCCTAATCATAGTATGACTTCATATCTATGATAGAAGGCTTTGCCCTGCAGTGGGACGGTACATAGGTATATGCTGATACATTAGTTTTTACTTTTCTATCGATTTCAGTTGATTTAATGAAGACTTTTATCAATTTAAATTATACTACAGACTATTGAAGAGCAAAACATGGATTCTACAATATAAAAAAAAATATTTATAATGTTTTTATCATTGACAAATAGAATCACAACTTTTACATGAATTTTGATACAATAAATTTTATAAATTCATATTTTTTGTTACCTAAACATTTGACGGTGATAAAGCAGTTTTCACTATTTTTTCGAAAATTTTCGATGTTTTTTTTTGTCAAACTTCAAAACTGCTTTTTAACACCTGTTTTAACTACCAAAGGTTTTTATTTTGTATGACAACGGGAAGCAAACGAGCAAGCGAGTCACCTGATAGTAAGTGATCACAGCCGCTCATGGCGATCAGCCTCACCAGAAGGAGTCAAAATTAAAGATTAATTAATATTTGTACGGCTTAAAAGAAAAAAAGGACGTTGAAAAAATGATAAGCAATTATTGGTAAACATCCAAGTAAGTACTTTGTCACAAAATATTTCATACCTGGAACGCTAAACACAATGTTCATTTTGGCTCACACATCTCTTTTAACATACGTTTTAATAGCAAATGTCCACCTGTCATTCCTTTCGCCAAGCATTACCCAATAACACCAAACGCGGCAGTTATATCTCTCATTACTCTGACCACTGACTAATGTAGTTATAGCAATTAGCGTAGAAGTTGGTAGTAAAACGGCAATGCATTTAAAACAAGCAGATGATCTCAAAACTGAAGCAGAGCATTGAATTTGTGCTAGTGTAAAAACATTACTCAATGACACAGAAACAAAAGACAAGTCGACAGATTTCGAAACCATTGCTGCTTTTGGTAGACTTGCTTCTAAAGTTGAATGTTGGAAAAAGAGCAATGGATAGGGTGCAACCGATCGGTTTGTGGAGCAAAAGCGTGGTGTTAATGTAACATTAGTGTAGATTTTCGCGTGTCCGTCTATCTGTCACGGCTGTGACGGGACGATGATTTTCGTTCCGGAACTCGTTTACTATTACGCTTTTCCCGGTATCTGTGTTTTAGGGGGTTTCTCGGAGAAATTGTTTGTGATATGTTGAAAGGTTAAGTTTCATGTTTAATAAATAATAATTACCTATAACACTCGTACGACTTGTTCAACTGGTTTATTTTATAGCTGGTGAGTTGGACGTAAGATCGTGGATTAATTTCCTGAATAACCGATTTTTGGTAAATCGGGAAATATAATCTGAGTTACATCTAAACGCCAAAGCGTATTTTTTTATACAAACATGTAATTCTTCTCGGTTTAGTAAATTTAAAAGTGATGCTCGTATTTTAATCAAGCATTTTAATTAATCAAAGAATCTTCAGATTTTCCGAAAAAATAAAAAGTAAATCGTTTTTCAAACTTCATAGAACATTTTATGAGACAAAAGATTCGCTTACTATAAGATAGCTTTTTTTTTATTAGAATAGCCAGACATTTGGCCACAATCTCACCTGAATGGTAAGTGATGACGTGGCCGATAAGCTTAACATTTAAAATGCTTTTGCACTTTTTTATGTAGTCAACGAATGAGTCGACCACTCGCCAATCGCCAAAAGGAATACTTGTGTAGACATGTTTAGTGTTAGTACCTAGGCAGACGTGTATACTAGACCTTAATTAGTTTAATCGACTAATTATACCGCGTGCGCTTTGCCAAAAGATCAGAGAGAGACAGATGGTGCAGGGATATAACTGTAGTCTAAAATTGTATGGGGCCTTATCTACTACCTGGTCCTCATTATTTTAGTCAATGGACGTCCACTGTTGGACATAGGCCTCCCAAAATGTTCTCCACATAGATCGGTCCTGTGCCGCCCGCATCAAATGGATTCCCGCGACCTTCACCAGATCGTCTGTCCACCTTGTGGGGGGCCTGCCACGGCTGCTACTGCCTGTGCGTGGCCTCCACTCGAGGACCTTTGCGCCCTAACGACCTAGGACCCGGTACAGTTATTAAAGAGGTATACCCACAACACTTTGTTACTATCCAATTGTTTTATAATGGTTTCGTTTACTGGTGCAAAAATAAAAATTACATGAGAATAAGAAAAATGTGTCGGGGAGAGTCCTTATTATTATTATTTGATAGAAATGGGGTGTGAGCCCTGCGTCTCATAGCCATTGCGACCAGTAGATGATCTATTGTGGCAGCCCCGTAACCTATTACAGCACCTCATGTAGCTCCAGTTCCAGGATAAACCCGAGAATGGAACTGATGGGAGATCTCGTCTGCAGAGATCATGTGTGCTCCTAGGTGCTAGGCTTCTGCAGTGGTGCAGCGCTATGCACTCGCCGAGGACGTGGATAATCGTTTCCTCGTCCTCGCGACAGAACCTGCAGATTTTGGTATCTGAAAGGCCCATGTTGTGCAGGTGCTTGTTTAATTTGCAGTGCCCTGTGAGGGTCCGAGCGAGTGCCCTAACATGTCCTCTACTCAGTTTTATTATGTCTACAGATCGAACGCCTGTATCAACGCCTTAGACTGTTCTAGTCGAGGTAGTCTTTTCCAAAATTCAGTGTTTTGCTTATGCAATGCAATTTATGCTTATGGGAGAGTCCTTGGTCCAAGCGAAACCAGGCTCCGAAGCGACAGCTTTAGATGCAACTGGGAATTGCACGCTAAGATGAGGAGGGAAATGTAACTTAATGTTTTAGGGCTCAATCGATCGCCGCCACCCATGGACATCCGTTCCATGGGTGGCGGCAATCGCTTAACATCACATGATCTGTTTGCTCGTCTGCCATCTATCGCATCAAAAATAATCAATCACTACCGAAGGATACAAAAATACATTAAAAATTACACAGTTACCTATCCAAGTGATTACCACACGCGACTCGCGCGCACCTCGGCGAGATCAAAGGCGGCGAGCGGCGGGGCGTGGCCAATTGCTTCCCGCTCGTCGCCCTGTCCGGTCGGCCGTATTTTAGTGCACAGGTAACAAGAATGCCCCTTTGAAATGCTACACTTCCGCTCGTAACGTTCATCGAGCCAAAGTGAGGTGAGATGCAGAAGGGTGCCTAAGTGCTCCACTCCTGATCGAATAAGGAATCTTTAGTGAAGCACCACACTCACAGAAAACCGCCGTGTAGCAGCTCTTACGCTGTATTCTGAGTCAGTGAGGGAACTGGAGGCTCAATTGGGGGGAAAGAGGAGTTAAAAAATTGGCAGAGCACTTGTAACCCCACTGGTGTGTTACTTCATGAGTAAACAGTTCATTGCTTCAGATGGGATTTGCACCCACAATCATTCACTAAAATCGTGGACTAATTATGTATTAGTCCATGCCACCCGGTCCTCTTTCCTCATCGATAGCTCATATGATAGGATCAGACACCTCGTTAATTAGATAAAGATAAAGATTTCTTTATTGGCCACAGAACACAAATCAAACATGAGTGACATAAATAAAGTATGACAAATACTGTAGCCAACAAGGCCCAACCTCAGCATTTGCTGCAGTGGCCGGAGCCGCTGCAGCGCTGGTTTTCAGGCAGAGCCTTGGGTGACGTACGTGCACACATACATAACATACAATAGGAAGAAAGAAGAAGGACAAAACAAGGAAAAATAATAATAATAAATACAAAATCAATATTAGTACATAACAGGAAGAAAATTTAAGATGCCTAATAAACAATAAACAATTATCTTATCTTAAAATAATAATCCACAAGTGTATAAAATAAAAACGAAGCAGCACATAGTAATGAAAATAAATAGAAATGTGTAGGTATAATAAACAAAAATTAGATACATAATGGTACTGAAGGCATAATATGTAGTAAAAGGGTTATAATAGTAGTTAGTAATTAAAAGGGCTCATGTCTTTCATCCGTCACAATTTAAACCCCTTCTGAATACATTGCATTATTTTTTTATGAAGACATGGTGTCAATTTTTTTTATGTGATAGGTGGCAGACGAGCAGACAGTTCACCTGATGGTAAGCGATTGCCGCCGCCCATGACCACCGGCGATACCAATGCAATCACCAATGGGCTGGCAACAGGCAATCTTTACACCCTCCTTTCCCCTCCGTACCCTCTCTCACGCCGCGAAACACAGCACAGTGCTGTTTCACGCCGGTTTTCTGTGAGGCCGTATCATTCCGGTCGAGCCGGTCTATTCATGCCGAAGCGTTATGGAATATTTTATTTCCTCAGCGCAAGTCGGTTCTAGAAATACCTGTGAAATAAATATGAGTAGCCTATAATCAATTTAGGTTGCTAATCCTCTTTAAGTATCACTGTTAAATATCACGGTGTCCCTATTTAACGTTTAACGTATTTTAAACCCCGTAACCCCGTCGTAGGGAAACCCCGTTTTAGACTGCGCCAGATAGTCCTCTGAGGGAGATGGCGAGAGATCGTGAGGAAAGTTGTGTCTCCCTCTAACCAATACCATCAACGTTACCACTACCGCTCTGACAACAGCTGTAGCAACAAAAAAGATCATAGTTAAACAAGATATTAAAATGAACTGCCCCTTCTGCTATCCCATATCTAAGCATCCTCCTAAAATAAGCGGCGTCGTGTCGCCGCGTCGATACGTCACACGCTTTACGCAGATCGCGTGCACGCGCGCAGCCGCAGTCTATCTGCGCAGACAGATAAAACAGGTAACTTACTGCCCTTCGCTGGAGAGGGTTAGTGCACGGTAAAGATCTATGCTCTGAGTGCACTTAACTCGTGAAGATGTCCAGATATATTAGCTGGTATGAGTTAGAGACTATTTAATATAAGAAACTCGTAAGAATCCTCAAATATACATTCGACATGAATCGGCCTGCTGGACCGGAGTGATACCACGGCCTCACGTGAAGCAGCACTGTGCTGTGTTTCGCTGCGTGAGTGAGGGTACCGGAGGCCTAATCCGGGGGAAAGGAGGTTTAAAGGTTGGCAGCCGCATTTGAGACTCCACTGGTGTCGCGGGTGTCCATGGGCTGCGGCAATCGCTTAACATCAGGTGATCCGTTAATTAATTGTTCTTAGATTGTGTTGAACAATGTCAATGTATGTGGCAAACCTACGTGAAAGTATCTATACAACGAAGCATGTGTTGGCAACCCGATTTTGAAAGGATTTTGCCACATCGACATATCCCTCTCCATTTCTCTCTGGGTGACTTTGAGAAACATGTATGGACTGTCAATAATCTAGACGACGAAGCCGTCCTCCAGACACCACATGGCCAGTAAAGTAAAGTTTTTATGTGATAGGTGGCGGATAAGCAGATGAATCACCTGATGGTGAGCGATTGCCGCTGTCCATGGCCACCACAACACCACTAGAGTCACAAGTGCGAAGAGAAGGCCGGCATCACATTAGCGATCTCTCTGACTTCATGAGTGGCGTTGATTACTTTCCATCAGGTGACTCGCTTGCTCATTAGTCGCCTCTAGCATTAAAAAAAAGAAGGGGAGGCCCTTCCCCCTGATTAGGCCTTCAGTACTCACTCAACGAAACAGCGCCTAGTAGGTACGATACGATGATCGCTTTCAAAGACTTGGAATATCTCCTATATCGGTACTCTTCAATGCAAGATTATTCCAGTATTTCTAGATTACGACCTCATGATACATTGTAGTTCTCTTGGCGGATTAAGTGTACATTTCTGATGGAGAGCATTACCGATCGTCACAACATGTCGCACGAATAGGAATTAATGAGCTGTATCTTATACATTGCAGGCAACATTGTTATTTGGTAATTTTCAATTTAGATCAATGTCAAGACATTTAACGATTAAATGTAACTAGCAAACAAAGGCACGGACCTAGAGTCTGTGGTATATATTTAACTAAAATTATGTGATATAATAGCGATAAATTAACTAAAAAATATCCGTACGCGCGAGAATCTACAATGAATCTGACATCTCGAGTGATAGACGCCACTAGGGATGGGGTATCGACTAGTGATGTCTAGCCATCCGATTTTTATTCGGCTTTTAATTTTAAAATAGCCTCGAATGAAGTGATACCACGGTTAGAAAGAAAACCGGCGTAAGGCAGCACTGTTTTCTCCTTTATATTTAACCTATAAAAAAACTATTAATAAGTAAATGTTTTACGTTTACCTCTATCGATGAATCAGAGGTTTACTTGAAACTTGTCCTCTTCAGCTAACATTGTTTTGAAAATATAAAATTATTTGTATGAGATTTATTTATTTATTTATTCAGGTTTACTAGCGTTTTTATACACTAAAACTAACAATAACAATATTACTTTCTATAACTAACTAAGCGCAACAATATTTTAAGGTAAACACCGCATGCAAAAGAAAGAAACAATAAAAATAAAATAAATAAATAAATATTTCACAACATCACATACATTGATCTGACTCCGAGATAGGTAGCTCAAGCACCTGTGTTACGGATATCAGAATCAACAGTGGGATTACAAAAATATACATATAATACTTTTCTTTTGTAAATACATACTTATAATACATAGCAAACGCCCAGACCAATACAAACAAACATGTTTATGCACACAAATGTTTGTACTGTGCGGGGATCGAACCCGGAACCCTTGTATCAGAGGCAGCGTTCACTACCACTGTTCCAATCTAACTACAACTGTTACAATATAACTAAACGCACAATTTTGGGGTTAATTACTCTTTTAATACTAAACTGTTTTTCTTTTAAACTTATACAAAACACTAAAAACACATTAATATAATTTACACTAGCCAGGACTTACACAAGATATGCCTAAGTTTTGCAAATGAGTCGGCGTGAATATCAATCAAGTCACTATAACCATTAAGTAGTTTGCTAAGCCTAGGGACAGGTGACACTGATGATAGCACAAGAACAGACGGATCATCTGATGGTAAGCAATTGTCGCCACCCATGGACGGAGAAAAGTGCGCTGCAGACTTTTAAATTCCTTTTCCCCCTGGCATCCGATCCCTTCACTTGACGAAATGTGGTGATACAAAACACAGGTGCTGTTTCACGCCGGTTTATTGTGATGCCGTAGTATCAATCCGGTCAAGCTGGCCTGTTAATGCCGTAGGTAACCTTTTCCTCGGAAACCATCAGCAAGATGGCCATATATGTCAAATCTTGGATAAGCAAACCCCGTATAAAAATGGGTAACCACTAAGCGGAAGAATTCCTGTAGCGAAAATCCTTACCACCAGGAAACACAGACAGGAAATGTTGTCAACAAAATATCTAACATCCGCAACCCATTGCCACCTCATGTTTCCCTCATTACCATTATTCGCAACTTGTAAATCGCCACGTTTCCGTGCTGGTAGCGCGCGCAGGTAAATATCAAAGTGCTTCGCAGCCAATAGCCTAAGAGTTACCTCTCATTATAATATTCTCAGCTTGTAAATTGCACTGTTATTACTGTAATACGGAACAGTCATCCGAAGTCACTGATCGTTTGTAGATCGTATTCTATAGAGCATAAGAGTCATTAACAGACGCCTGCTTTTTAGATCCTGGAACTACCATAGAGTGGAAATGAAAAAGTACTATGTTTGTACGAGGTTAATTGATAAATTTAGTTCTAGTTAATGGTTTTCGGTTCCTTGAAAACATTTCAAAGATTTGACATTATATTTTGCTGTTTTCTAGGTAATGTGGTTCGTAGTACCGCCTACTATTTTGTTAGATATGTCGGACCGTCAGCACAGTGGCGCCCTCTATTATGTTTGGAAACGTCAAGGAACTTCCTTGGGCAAAGTCAGTATAGCGATGATTGATACTTTTTGGTTATTCCATTGCTCGACCAGCCTCCGTTAAATATAATTATTTCAAGCAATTTAAAGTACATATAGGAAAATTATTAGCAGTTTAATCGACCTCATGTCTTCTCAGAGTGACATTCCGGTGGCGTTCAAAGCCAATTTGGAGCCCAGAGTGCCTACGCTCAGACCATGATCCAGGATTTGAAAAGTCTGATAATAAAAATGAAGCCACTGCCCCTTGACCTTACGTCATGACCAATTTCAGAATAATTTGAACCTGGTAAACATTAAATTTCATTGGTTGTACATTATTTCAAGATTTTCAATCGTTTCTTAATTGTAACAAATGCAGTTGTTACAATTATAGTTTCACTGTGTTCCGCCTAATTGGCATACAATATTACAGGTGTGATGAAGTTAATATAGATTACACATGGTCTACAAAAGCTTTGAATTTAGAGTCTGGTCAGATAAAATGTCTCTGACAGCATAATAGCATTTCTGGATCGGGATTCATGCAGTTTAAATTTGAATGGCAATCATTTGGTAGTGTGGCGGATGTAACCAGGGAGTTTTTTGTTGTGTTGAGGGAGCTTACTCAGAAGCAGCATATTCACTCAAGCTTCAGAACTTTTGGGCTTGTATTCATTGGTACGCAGGTAGAGCTTTCCACTGCTCAAGAGTGTGCGTCACAAAAGAGGAAGTAAAGGGCTTTGTTTACAAGGTCCCATGGTAGGTGTATCCGCGGAGGGGTCTGGTATCAAAGAGTCCATTAAATACAGGCCAATACACAACATCATAAACAACATTACCTGTGAATTATAGCCTACACTGAAACTGTACCATTTTACGTTTGAACAGGGTAGCCATGATTTTTGAATTTCATAAATATTAATTTAGGATTAGTTAACGGCTGATGCGTAGCAAGGGGCGTGTCAATGTTGCTTAATTTTCTTCACTAAGCATCACAGTGAATTAACGTTGTGACTCAATATTATGTACTAGAAAGCGCCAATAGGTACCGACAAAAATTATAATAGCGATAAATTAACTAACAAATATCCGTACGGGCGAAAATCTACAATGAATCTGACATCTCGAGTGATAGACGCCACTAAGGATGGGATATCGACTAGTGATGTCTAGCCATCCGATTTTTATTCGGCTTTTAATTTTGAAATAGCATCGAATGAAGTGATACCACGGTTAGAAAGAAAACCGGCGTAAGGCAGCGCTGTTTTCTCCGAGTGAGTGAGGAGACCCATTTGAGAAAGAAAGGCAGTTAAATGGTTGACAGCGCTCTTCATTGATGTTCTTACCTTTCATCATCCATCCAGCCATCTGCTCATTTTCCACCTTTATTTTAAAAAAAAATACTATTTAAACAGTCTTTTTTTATCCCCACGGATGAGAAAGGGAGACAAAGCCTCCCTTTCTCTTCTGTCTCGATAAAAAAAGCAAAGCTCCCTCCCGAGCAAGCGAGTCACCTGATGGTTAGTGATCATAGCCGTCTATGAACATCAGCCACACCAGAAGGAGACGTGTGGCCGGCAATACATCTCACATTTTAGAAAGGTATAGGCTCGTTCCTTGAAGATCTCAATGTCGAACCGGTTCGGAAATACTGCTGCGGGAAGTTGATTCCACAATTGAGGAGAAAAAAATTACGTGTCTCACCTAAACTTGAATCATAGCCACCCCACAGTTTGGCACGTCGACTGGCCGGGTGCCAAGCGCGGCGCTATTTGCTTATAATTTGGAATCAATATGCTACCACACGTGCACCCGACTATTTCTCTCATAAACGTTGTAATCGCCGTAACTCACTACTATTGCGGGCGTCTACATTGCATTGAAGGAATGAGATGAAATAGATGGTTGGACCTCTTTTAGTACCAGTATTGACTGGACTGGCCCGACGGCGCATTTGAAAGAAAGAAAGAAAATATTTATTATTATAGACATCACAACACAGAACATATAGCAATTGTGAACAGAACACAATTTGGCACAAACAGAAAACAAAACATAAAACAATTAAAAATACATAAAAATAAAACAAAAGGAAAAAAAAGACAAAACCATATTCAATCATGTCCAGACAATACCAAAGCCAAATGAATATTATGTTGTGTTATGACGTCTAGTATAAATGGCCCTCACTCAGCTTATGTCACAGCCCAGACAAAGGCCATGACGCTGGTGTGATTTGGCAGTGACCCTGCGTCATACACCAAATTTCATGGGTTCGATTTCATCCTGGACAAACAATCGTGTGATTAACAGTTGCATTTGTTCAGTGTCGAGGTGATAAATAAATACCAAAATAAATATATCACAACATCACATAACATTGATCTGACTCCGAGATAGGTAGCTCAAGCACCTGTGTTACGGATATCAGAATCAATAGCGGAATTACAAATGCTCACATCTAATACTTTTCTTTTGTAAATACATACTTATAATACATACAAAACACCCAGACCAATAGAAACAGACATCATTGCATAAAAATGTTTGTATGTGCGGGGATCGAATCCGCAACCCTTATACCAGAGGCAGCGTTCACTTCCAATGGTCCAAACGGATCGTTATAGGAAGACTGTTAGGTGTTATATAATATAATGAATTAATATATTTGTAATTTCATCATCTGTTGTCCTGATATACGTAAAACAAGTGCTTAAGGCACTTGGTACTGAATCAGGTCAAGAATGAGATATTGTATGTAATTTATTTTATCTCATGTTTTGTTCTCATTCATTTAAATTGAACCGCCAAGGAATGGAACGCATTGCGTCTGTTCTTTCCCGGCTACAGCTGTCTCGACGGCGCAGTGACTAGTGGGGTGTCATAGGTTCGACTTTGTACCAGAATTTGTTCTCAATAGCAGTCCAAAGTCCGATTTAGCCAATAATTATACGTAGATTTATCTATGGTATAACGTCAGATTTGTTAAGAATTTAAAAGAAATTAAAAGCAGCATAATAAAATACATAGTTGACAGATAGATGATAGTTATTAAATACCATTCACTAATATCTAGCACAAGATAAAACGGCATCATTTGTAATTAGCCTTTCTTGTAATAAAATCAAGTTATAACTTTCTTAAATAAACTTTGGACTTCTTCTAAAATATATTATAATTACAACATTTATATTAAGTAGCTGTTACAATCATACATAATTATCTTTTTTCTTGTTTTTAGACAACATAATATTTCTAAGCGATTGCACGTAAACACTTATAAATTAAGTTTACACTATAAGTAAGATAAGGAAAATCTATTATTGGCGTTACTATTGTATAAATACTAAACTGTTTAACTACCTGTAAACGCTGTTGATTTTCTAAATAAATAAATAAAGAATGACAGCGCTATACATACTCTTAGATTGCGTATCGAAATTAGATTGGTCGAAACGGCCCTAAGACGGTTAAAAAGCCCGGTGTATAAAACTTCTCAATCTAATATTTTGTCTGCATCTACTAATGTCTGCATACAATTCCCTACGTTAATTATTCATAAGCTAATTAGTTGTTTAGCCGTCTGGCCGCCGTTTGTCTGAGGCTGCCAACTCCATACGAGAGGTGTGTCAAAACTGATAGAATTGATTACTTGTGATTAACTTTTAATGGGTGTCTTTACAAACGGCTCGTCTGATTCGTGACTCGTCTCAAGTCGTTACCGTTTAGAAAAAATCTTTTACTCATAGAATCAGCAACATTGACCATAACATTAATTAACTCAGGGGTAAGAAAGTGCGTATTTTATGGGTGTTCGTGGAATAAAATTCGCCTGCTGTTATTTGGACAGCTTTGGATTTCAAATTTATACGTGCATTTACTATTACTTCCTATTATGGAACTCCCTGCTGAGGTCTGTCTTTCCTGACCACTATAAGCTGGACATATTTAAGGCAAGAGTGAACTGGTATCTTTTTACCCGACTACGGCGAAGAAAAAAGGAGGGTTATTATTTTGACCTGTATCTATGTAGGTATGTATATATGAATAGTTGTTCATCTGTTCCCTTATAACTTCTAAACTAGCTATCATATTTGACCAATGATGTGTCGTTAGAAGCATCTTGATTGTTTTCTGGTTATAGGTGACATGACGTCACGCTAAATTGACTATAGCGCCCTCTAGGTGACTAAGAGTAAGGAACAAAAAAAAATTGCCTGACGGTACCGTGCAGGGTATCAAATGAAATAACTTTTTTAGCACATTTCGAATATGTAATTTTTTTTCAACATCATCATCCCATTTAAATCCCCACTGCTGGGGCACGGGCCTCCCTCAATCACATGAGGGGTAATTGCCATACTCACCACGCTTGGCAGATGGGTTGGCGAGGGTTTTGATATAAATGCAGAGTTTTCCTTATCTGGGTGCTGATGATCGTGCCAGCAGCTTTACCTTAGTCGCCTTTTACTACACCTCGGTAAGAGTGAGGGTGGACTATTCTACTCAGCCGGGGACCACACGGGTTAAAATAAAATCAATGTGGCGTTTTTTGGTAGACGTGTTTTAGTTTTTAAACTTTTTTTTAGACAAACGCGTATCATCCTAGACCTCATGGTCGCTTTCCATCGGGTGCGATTGTGGTCAAGCGTTAGCCTAGTGACCAAAAAAAAAAATTTTCACAGCCGTGAAGAAAACACTTGTTATGAAACCTATATACGCATAACCTATATACGAATAAGCATTCCAAATCATGTGTTCCCTGGTAGTATTAATGTGAGAGATGGCCTGTATACCATCAGTGGGGATATGAAGAGTAAGGTATCATGACTCCAGAATTCAAATGGTCAACGCTACTAGGTGCATATCTGTGTCTAACACAGCTGCAAATAATAAAATACAGAGAAATCAAAAATAATTGGACAGCGCAAAAATGAGAAATAATAAAGAAAACATTAAGATTATTATAGCTTATTTAACAAACGAGTAAATTACAGGAGAAATATACATTTGTTATTCGGAAGTCACAACATAATACAGACACCGTATAAAAATATTTACATTGGCATAATATCATTTAAATTACTCGTCTAGCAGATGCATTTGCCAATATAAACAATTTTAAAGCCAAATCAATATAGCACGAGAAGCAAAAAGCAACTGTACAAGGAATAAGTAATATCAGAAAACAGCATATACATGAACCTGACCAAATGGAGTGTTTAGACACCAAAGCAGAATAGTTCTAGCAATATGGTGGCAGACGAGCAGACGTATCACCTGATGGTAAGCGATTGCCGCCGCCCATTGACACCCGCGACAACAGACGCTACCCGCATCACAAATGCGTTGCCGACCTTTAAACCCCCTTTTCCCCCGGATTGGGCCTCCGGTACCCTCCTCACGCAGCGAAACAAAGCTCAATGCTACCTCACGCTGAGTTTCTGTGAGGCCGTGGTATCACTCCGGTCAAGCCGGCATATTCATGCCGAAGCGTGGCTCTCCCACGTATGAATTGATTACTAAAAGAACATTCTTAGCTTCTAATCTTCTAATCTAATCTTTTACAAATAATATAAATGAATGATGATGATAATGCCTTCCCAGCCGATTTCGGCTACAGCTACCACTTTATATAACAATGATCGATTTTTATTTGGGACTAAGATGTTCTTGCCCTCTGATATGTTCTCCAGTGATTGGCATAGGCAATCTTAGCGCTGAACGTGCGACCACAGAGACAGCACGTCAGCACTCCTCCATTGTAATTATACGGGATGGATGCAGGAGGGCGCGCCTTGAGGTCATCGTTTTTGGTCCAGGTTTACCTCCTAACTTCTTCAAACTCTTGCATATCTCCTTTAAATGGACGAATGAAAGCTCCTAATATAAATTAATGTATAAAATAATTATCAAATTAGAAAAGTTTACAGTTTCAGGTTACATTATAAATTGGGTTATTCTTGCCAAAGCGTGACTCTCTCGCGGTCACCACGATTACTGATTTTTTGCCAGGTGCTCAATTAGCTCGTTCTGTAGCTAATAATATATAATCATTCAGCCTATTGCCGTCTACTGCTAAACGTAGGCCTCCTCCAAAGAGTGCCAACCAAACCCAATCCCTGAGCAGTCATAATAGTAGCCTTATAATAATTTTAGAAAAAATGCTGTTCCCTCTCATATTTCAGTGCCTTAACAGGGTCTATAGTGTTTGCTTTGTTATACTTCACCATCTTTTTATGTACACTATGGAAGCAAAAAATAATTGAGTATTGAGTGTGCATCCAACTCACACCAGCCATTTTTTTGAAATCATTAGTCGGTCGACGCAGGGCGTCCCACACTACGTTATTAATACAAAAGTTATCCAAAACCGGACAGCCTATGATTAGACCACTACGCCTAACTGACAGCGTCACAAAAGCGTTCCTACAGAAATGCGGAGCTCGAAAGCTCCGGTTGTTATTGGGGCTAACAAATGTACGTTTAATCGGTCGCTTCCGACCGACAGGTGCCGGCCAGGAATAGAACCCGGTCTACATAGCCTCGTTATTTTTCGTGGTTTAGCCCGTGTTAGCGGCGCCGTATACTGAGCTTCGTCTGTACTTTTTAGCGTTTCAGGTTTTTAATGGTGATTGTGCGATGGTCGTGAAAAGCTTAGACTTAAAATTAGGTATCATGGAGTTTACACTGAGAAACTTTTAGATAGATCGATAGAATTTTTACACGGTAGGTATCATAATTTTAGTGATTGTTTTTCCATCTTCAGTAGGTACCTAGATTGATATCTAGTTCATGTGTGCATAGAAGTCTAGTACGTTTATTTTTCACAGAACTTTCTTCCACTTACCGGATGGCGCAATTGGTAGTGACCCTGCCTCTTACGCCAAAGGTCGTGGGTTCGATCCCCACCCTGGACAAACATTCGTGCGATGAACACTTGTGTTTGTTCGGTGTATGGGTGTAATATATGTATTTAAGTATATATTTGTGTTCCTCTGTTGTTTAATATCTGTAACACAAGTGCTTGAGCTACTTAGTACGGAATCAGGTCAACGTATGAGATGTTGTGAGAATGAGAATTAATTAACTTACCACTTAGTTCTGTGAAAAGTATTGGCGATCACTTACCATAAGATGACAAAGCCTGTTCATTTGCGAGTCTAGCATGAAAAATACTTTTTTTTTGTGACATGTGATAAACGGGCAGACGGATCACTTGATCGTAAGCGATTGGCACCCGCAGCATCTGTCAGAAACGAGCTGTCAGGGCCATGTACGGGCTTAGGCCACGAGACTCGCTTAGAAACTTGTTCAAAGAAATTAACATTTTAACATTAGCATCACAGTACATCTTTGACTGTATTATGTATGTTTATAAAAATTTAGAAAACTTCTTTCAAAAATCCGACAAAAAAAATACTAGAAATAATCACAAGCTTGCTGTTCCACATCTTAGACTTCATAAGATTGATAATTCATTTGTAGGAATGAGTATTAAAATATTTAATAAGTTATCACAAAAGCTTGTTAATTTACCAATGCCTAAATTTAAAACACATGTTAAAAATGATTTAATGGCAAAAGCCATATTATATCATACAGTTAATGATTACTTAAATATCAAGAATCTGTGGAAATATAAACTGTTCGCCTACACCCATGATACTGTACTTATAAACATTTTGGCGATTAAAATAGTAACTGGCGAGTTAGAGCCTCGGGTACCCTCACTCACTCGGTGAAACACATTGCAAGCGCCGCTTCAGGCCGATTTTCTTGAGGCAGGGACAATCTGTGCCCGTATCACTCCAGTCGAAGCTCTCACGGAAGGTTTTCTGTGAAGCCGTGGGATTACAAAAGATCACGTTCATTAAGTCCTCCGTATGCGTTACCCCTTACTGTGTTCATAAAGATTAGGTGTCTCGATTGATGATGATCTAGATTTTTGCAGAGCGTGTCGTCAGGCCACGATTGGCATGTGGGAATCTGAAAACCTACAACGAAACGGGTTTCACAACCAAATCTTCATTCGCGTCCCTTTCACACGCGCCGTGTTTTGATGCGACAGGTATAATCTCGTTCCCTACCAGACGGTTTAGTTGTAGGCCCTAGTAACATAACCTGTTAGAAAATAAATAGATTTTACCGTACATTAACGCAAGGTCAGACACAACGGTTAGAATGTTTATCAAATGAGATTAAACAGCAGATATCCAATGTCACTAATGTTTTTACACTCGCCGTGCAAAACTTTACGAGCTCAAGGTAAAAATATTGTCTCTTTCCTTGACTTCGTCAATATCTTTTTTTATTATTTGTGCTAAATCATTAGGTCTCAAGAGAGGATAGTGTGGTTTTTTATGCGATAGGTTTCAGACGAGCAGACGGATCACTAATGGAAGCTGCCGATCATGGGTACCCCGGAAGCAACAAACCAGTCGAGTCCCCAAGAGTATCCATCCCAGATTGGGACTCCAATACCCTCGTTCACTCGGCAATGTTTTGTTTATTTACTGACTTTGACTAGAAGCTATTCAAAGTAAAAGTCAGAAGATTCTTTATTTTCATAGGCTTCTACACAGCACTTCATCATACATTATTCTTTTGAAACTGTTAATAGGTATAATAATAATTTACATGTAGTTACCATATATGTGCCGTTACATATAATATAATAAGAAATAAATAAACATAATGCGATTCTACCACCGGCTCGGAAAGTGGTTACTGGTCGAGAAGATCTGGCAAGAAACTCTCCAGTTACTCATTTTTAATCGCCAACTTTTTATACAATGGTTTATTATCCTCATACCAAGTCATACAGTCTAATGCAACAAAATAGAATGAAGCAAATTAAAAGCGAAATATGCGGTAAACCGAAGCAGACCAGTCCAAAATGGTGGCACCTGTTCAGATATGTTCAAATATTTATCGAGGGGTGTAAAAATGACGTATGTGTCAGCCATAATTTCATTCAACCATATTAGAGGGAATGTAATGACCCGCCACATAGCGCCACCACCTCAGAGACATTTGAGTGAACATGACTACACTAATTCCCCTCACAGGTTACAAATAATAGTACCTACTTATCTAATAATAATAATAATAATTCTCACAACATCTCATACGTTGACCTGATTCCGTACTAAGTAGCTTAAGCACTTGTGTTACAGATATCAGACAACAGAGGAACACAAATATATACTTAAATACATATATTACACCCAGACACCGAACAAACACAAGTGTTCATCGCACGAATGTTTGTCCAGGGTGGGGATCGAACCCACGACCTTTGGCGTAAGAGGCAGGGTCACTACCAATTGCGCCATCCGGTCTGTCAATCCAATAATCCAATACTAATAAACTAATAGAAATAATAGGACCATCGATATTACCCGACTTATATACATCGGCTCTCACAACACTCTAAATCTTCTTTCCCGTTAAGAACTCTAATAACAAACAATGAAAATACACAAATATAACCCATTAAAATTCTTTCAAGTGATTCTGGCGTTAAAGTTAAAGATACGATTAAGATTCGACTGGTAACTAAAATTATTTATTTATTAATGTCATCTTAAAAACATGACATTCTCTCTTACTACTTCCTCACTATTTCCACATTATACTCCACTGGTGTCGCGGGTATCCATGGGCGGCGGCAATCGCTTACCATCAGGTGAACCTTGTCTGCCACCTATCACATAAAAAAGTGATCATTTTTTTACCGATAATATTGAAAGTACTGTACAAAATACCGTGCAAAACTATGCCAGTCGTATAGTATAAATCGCTAGGTGTCGCACTTGAATGTCTGCCAAAAGATTAGGATCGGCGGTATCTTCCCGCGTGGGAGCTGTGGATATCCCAAAAACATATTCGGGCTTGCATGGGTTTGTAAACAAACATTTCGAGGCCCATGACTGAACATGGGTAATTATGAAGGTGAATTAGTATATCAATGTCCCAGCATGCACCTTTGGATTTTTCAAATCTGTGTGCCTATTTCTACCATTAATTCGGCGGGAGGAAGAGGACCGCACGTTTCAGATAGTTCCAAAAACATGTAACCACGTTTCATTTGTTGACAGGTGATATAATGACGGCTGTGTTCATGACCGAGTGAGAAAAGTTGAGGCCTTTTCCGAGGGGAAAGGGAGTTTAAAGTTTGCTTGCTCATTGGTGACTCTACAAGTTTTACTTTTGTCTGGTGTCGGCGACGGATATCGGTGGTCATTGGTAACCCATCTGCTCGTCTGTAACCCATTATATTAAAAAAGAAGAAAAACACACCCTCGATAAATATTTGAACTTTTATTTATGAGTGTACTTAACTCTTAATCGAATATACTGAATGTTAACAGACCAATCTATCAGATTGTTTCCACCCATAAACCACTCCAATGAAATACTTCCGAAAAACAAACAACTTGTGAATTTATTACAATCCAACTCCTATAATAATATACTAACCTTGTCAAACCTATGCCGCCCACACGTCCGCTTTAAATTTAAATTCCACCGGGCACCGTCATATTAATTACTTTTCACCCAATTTTGCGGACTGTCAAACAAAGTAACAAGTCAAAAGTTAGGACGTGATCTGCATCATGTAGCAACCATTCTAAAACAACTGCGAGGCTATCAACATGTTCCAAATCCAATACTGCTTGTATGTCGGAGTTTTAGACTACGTTCGAATAAAAGCAGCAATGGGGCACGAAAGAAGCAAAAAGAGAGAACAGGCTGTGACACATTTGTCCAATCTCGTTCGGGTTCACGTGTGCATGTTTTTATTTTTAGCGTCCTGCGTTGGAATTGGTAAAACCATACTTTTGTTTGGATGGAAGGAGGCCCTGATGTAGTAGTTCAATCAGATGAACAGACCAACGAAATACGTTCAACGCTGGACACTAAGCTGCACGATGCAAAGGATAAAATATAGATTTTTCAAATATTTGTATGTACCACTAAGTACGCATCGAGAGGGAACCTGCAGGTGTCAGAAAATTATACCGTTTATATAAACGGAGCGGTGGAAAACTGAATGCGACTAGCACTGGACCTATATGCATGGCGAACACAAGATGAGGCTCATACTTTATGTCATGTGCTCATAATGTACCATATGACATGCAAAATAAATTAATACTAGGGTAGTTAATCCGAAATGAGGTGATCCGGCAGAGAACCAAAGTTATCGACATTGCTCACCGGATTAGCAAGCTTAAGTGGCAGTGGGCTGGCCATATTAGCCGCAGAACCGACAACCGATGGGGTAAAAGAGTTCTAGAGTGGAGAGCGCGTCTTGGCAAACGTAATGTAGGGCGCCCTCTGGCTAGGTGGGGGGACGATCTGCGCAGGATGGCTGGCAAGAGCTGGATGCGAGAAGCCATGGATAGAAGCCACAGTGGCGAACAATTGGAGAGGCCTACGTCCAGCAGTGGACTGCGATAGGCTGATGATGATGATGAGGGTAGTGATGTCAATATACTCTGTGAAGCATCACATTGTGAGAAAACCTGCACATTTCGGATAGTTTCTAAATGACATGACTCATTTGGTCTAGTCCCCTATAAAAGTCACACAGCAGTCGCTGAGCGAACCTCGGACTCCAGCGACAACTTTGGACGCAACCGAGAATTACACTCAAGATGAGGTGAGTCGTATCAGAAATATACGGAACATTTCTCCACTGAACCGAATATGGCTTGTCCACTTTTTCTAATTTGCCGTGTCGTCAGGAAAACGTCTGCGCGTGTCTCGGCTTGTTCGTTCTATTTCGGCGCTAGCGCACCAGCGGAAATGATTGGATAGTGAGACCTGGTACACGGACGTGTTTAATGGTATCTTTTGTGGATACTACAAGATTTAAAATACGCTTCTTCGTCTTCTTGATGAATGGGTTTTTAATTCTTTTGTCAGGCAGGCTTTTTCCGCTCATATTTTCTATTTTGTTATGTGACTATACCATAGATTTTCTCACTATGTTTTTCCTAATAGCTAAGCTAGTGGAAAAAAATGCGCAGCAGAGGCGTGGATTAGATTTAATAAAAGGCAAAGAGTTAATCTCTCATAATCTGTTTATACATATAACTTTGACGACCCGTTTGGTAGTGAACGCTGCCTCTGGTGCAAGGATTGCGGGTTCGAACCCCGCACAGTACAAACATGTGTGTGCATGAACATGTCTGTTTGTATTGGTCTGGGTGTTTTCTATGTATTATAAGTATGTATTTACAAAAGAAAAGTAAATGTATATATTTGTCATCAACAGTGGTTGATTCTGATATCCGTAACACAGGTGCTCAAGCTACCTATCACGGAGGCAGATGTGTATGTGATGTTGCCGTGTGGTCCCCGGCAGAGTAGAATAGGCCACCCTCACTCTTACCGAGGTGTCGTAAAAGGCGACTAAGGTAAAGCTGCTGTCATGATCAGCATCCAGAAAAGGAAAACTCTGCATTTATATCAAAACCCTCGCCAACCCGTCTGCCAAGCGTGGTGAGTATGGCAATTACCCCTCATGTGATTGAGGGAGGCCCGTGCCCCAGCAGTGGGGACTTAAATGGGCTGATGATGATGATGATGATGTTGTTGTGAAATATTTATTTATTTATTATTATAACTCTTCAATATTTTTAAAAAGAACAAAATAACAACAAAACTTGGCCAATCTCCCCCGTGCATCGTATCTACGCGTCTTGTCGGTCGGTGACTCGCGACATCTAAACGAGATCTCCCGTCTGTCCGTCAACCTGACGTCTCAATAACGGCTAACAGGTGCCGTATGGGTAGGGATTTAGCTGCACAAATCTTTTATGGATATTAGTTGCTTTTGAGCCAATTTCTTCGAACTTCTGATCTTTTAAGTCTTTCCTTAATTATATATTATCTATGTCTTAGTTTATATTTATTACGGCTTCGGTAACACACTGACTAAGTAAGTCACATTTTTTATCTATACTATTATGTAGTACTTTTATTTAATAAAATATTCTGCAATATAATAATAATAATAATAATTCTCACAACAACTCATACGTTGACCTGATTCCGTACTAAGTAGCTTAAGCACTTGTGTTACAGATATCAGACAACAGAGGAATACAAATATATACTTAAATACATTTATTACACCCAGACACCGAACAAACACAAGTGTTCATCGCACGAATGTTTGTCCAGGGTGGGGATCGAACCCAC
Organism: Marasmia exigua; assembly: GCA_019059595.1. Taxonomy (NCBI): domain Eukaryota; kingdom Metazoa; phylum Arthropoda; class Insecta; order Lepidoptera; family Crambidae; genus Marasmia; species Marasmia exigua. The sequence continues at coordinate 13,508,283 of CM032468.1, forward strand.
GACCGTTGGCGTAAGAGGCAGGGTCACTACCAATTGCGCCATCTGGTCAGTCAATGTGGCGGTTTTGTATATCCCGGTAAACCCTTAGATAGTGTATTATCTACAAGTGCATAAAATATGAAGAATCAACTTGGTCATACTTTTTTTTTATGTGATAGGTGGCAGACGAGCAGTCGGATCACCTGATGGTAAGCGGTTGACGCCGCCCATACACACCCGCAACACCAGTGAAGTCACAAGTGCGCTGCCAACCTTTAAACCCCCTTTCCGCCCGGATTGGGCCTCCGGTACCCTAACTCTCGCAGTGAAATACAATTTCTCTAAGATTCCATCCTGACATCAGATCCTGAAATATTTTGAAAATTTTCTGCGCACAGTAGATGCATATTACATTTTTACTAAAATGAACAACTATCACTGTAAGACTCTTTTAAAAATCCAACCCTTTCACCACCCTGGTGACCGCCGAGACCACTAGGCCACCGAGGTTTTAAATTAGGTATAAC